>JAWHQI010000055.1:9975000-10575000 GCA_033032865.1 Dactylorhiza incarnata
TTTAAAATTTATTGTTGTTGATTCTCATAAGGTGTTCGATTATATGCACAAAAGACATGTTCATAAAAACAAAATTATCTCGCCAACCTGCTGATAAAATTATCTACACTATGAATGCGCTTAGGATAACTCTATGTTTTGTCTCCATTAAACATTTAATGGATTTGATATTTCATAATTTAAATGTAAATGGATTCCTTCCCAGCAGAAGAATATATTGAGGTTAATGAATGTGATTAGTAAGTCGTTGTGTTTAATCTATTTTATCCACTACAATGGTCGTACTTTTCATGTTGCTTATTTCGTATTACATATATTTGGGATGCATGCCAAGGACCATAATAATCTAAATATTCTATATGTTGTCTTTAGTCCCTTTCAAAATTTATTTTATCACGTGAGAGTGATCTTAATGGCCATTTTAAAGAAACTCTGTCAATATTGCTACTTCACATTGAAGTTTTCTTTTTATAATTCTACTTAGAGAGTTTATGTTATTTTAATTTAGATTATTAAAAAACTGCTAATTGTATGCTGTCTTATTTTATTTCATACTGAGAAGCAGGATGCAGATTGATTTTTATTAAAGCGTTCAGTGCATTTTATTTCCTTCCCCGACGGATGCCGCCGCCATCCCCGCCGGATGCCGCCGCCATCCCCGCCGGATGCCGCCGCCATCCCCGCCGGATGCCGCCGCCATCCCGCCTGATGCCGCCGCCCCCGACGGATGCCGGCCAGACAAAATTATAGACCGTGGGTTTCAGTTTTAGATCTCATTTTACTTTTTGTTTAAGATCTAAATTTAGTTTTGATGAAACCCAAGGTGAAGTACAAATTATTCTGGCATTTGAGAGCTATGAATTTGATTTGAAAACCTTATGTGGTTAATGGATTGTGGACATGTTTGCATTTAATTTGCAGATGGAGATGAAGGAAACTGAAACATGGGGAATCTGGCAAGAGTAATTGTTTTCCTAATTTTGTTTAGTTGTCTGCATTTTTGAGTCTAGCACCTATATTTTGATTATCCAAGAGTAATTGTTTTTTGAAATGCTTTGCTTAAAGCTAGGGATGATAGAGGTTTAGCAGGCCAAGTTCAGATATAGGGTAAGGGACCAATTTTATCTAGATTCAATCAAAAGTTGTGTTCCAGCTATTATTTCAGCACTTATTCTTTTTATTCACCACATATTTTATTTCACATACTTCCTACGTCCAGTTGTTCATGAAAGTTAGTGCTGGGTGCACTACATGTTCTTGCAAGCTTCATGTTCAGTTTCTTTGGCAGAAGAAGAATTAAAAATACAATTCATATAATTTTCTGTTCAGTTTCTTTGTTGAAATACAGAAGTTCTCTTTGTTTAAATATACAATTCATATATTTTTGTTTCGCATCCTGTAAGTTTTTATTTCTTCTATATTGTGGTTGAATATGACTTTGATTTACTTTTTCTTAAATTGCTTATTTTCTACCAGACAATGGCTCCGTTTGGGGGGACTTATTTTCACCGGTCAAGCGGTCACGACCGCATGAACCGGACCATAATTATTATGGTCCGGTTCATGCGGTCGTGACCGCTTGACCGGTGAAAATAAGTCCCCCCAAACAGAGCCAATATTTGTTGAATACCGAGTTCCAACATTTAACCCAAACACCTACCAAAAAAATTTTTAATTGGAATTGTTGATCCTCTTTGCATTCCTATCTCTCTAATTATTGGAAATGTCTCTAAATACATTAGCATGGGTTTCACAATGCCTATTTTTTTAATGAAATGTTGTTATGATTAGGAGAGAATGAGTTGTTCCAACCTAAGTGCCATGATTAGTGCAAATTAAATTTGATTATTTTATATTAATTTGCCTTGGTGACATTTTCCTGAAGCCTGCATATATAGTTTAACTGATTTAATAGTTCTGAAGCTATAGGGACATCTTCCTGAAGCCTGCATTCATATTCATTTGAAGCTTGCATTAATAGTTTTCCTGAATCTTGCTTATAATTTCGCTTTTATGTGCCAGATTTGGTTGCACTGCTGCTTATAAATTCTGTTTTAGGGTACTCCATTCATATCATCTAAAAGAACTCCAACGAAGACAGGAATTCATCTTACATTTCAACCAATCTGGTAAGAGTTGCTTATGCTCGCAATCAGACACGATTTTGGGGGTACTCCATTGATTGGTTGAAAGGTAAGATATCTTTTAACGATCCAAATGGAACTTCTTACTTTTATGCACGATCTCTCTTTCATTCTTTTAATGGGATGGAGTTTTTTTGGTTCTATTGATTTTATTGCTTGATGCTATAAGAAGAATTAAATTTAGAATTCATATATTCTCCGTTTAGATCCTTTGTTGAAATACAAAACATTCCAGTTAGGCACAAACAAATAGGACCAGGCAAGCAATGAGGTGTTAGGATACGGGCCATCAAGCAATGGGATGTTCTACACCATTCAACTATAGTTTTGTTAAAATGATGCTATCACGACAAATGATACCACGATGATTTTTGATCCCACGACGATTGTCGCCACCACGCCGAATGTCGACCCAACGAAAAATGTCGGACGAAGGATAACATTCGCCCCAACGACTAAATGTCACCCCCACGACAAATGTCGCCCCCACAACGAAGAACGCCCCCACGATGAATGTCGCCCTCCCGACGAATGTCACCCCCACGACGAATGTCGCCCCCCATGACGAACATCGCCCCCACGACGAATGTCGCCCCCACGACGAATGTCGTCTTGCATAGGGCCAGAGGCCCGTGCCTGTCACTCGTATATACATGTATATATACATATATATATACACACGAGCAGCTCCGCGCGGGCTTCGCCCGTGCTCGCTGACTCTTAGCGGGTTGTGCCCGCTTATAAGTGGGTTACGTCCGCATATGAGCACTAACCTTTTATTCAAAACATATACATATGAGGAACTTAAAATGACCGTAAAAAATATGAATCAATATTACCACTTTTATTTTGTAAGAAAATGTAAATTTTTACCTACAAAATCAATTTCTCTCCCTTTCTCTTCTGTCCCCCTTCCCTCCTATCCCTAATTGTAGGTATTCGCCCGGCCGGCGACGATAATACCCTGCCGGCGACGGCGGGCTTCGCCCTCCCCCGGTGGGATTTGCCCGCCCTCGGCGGGATTCACCCGCCCCCGGCGGGATTCGCGCGGTCGGACTTCGCCCGCCCCGGCCAAGCACGATAGTACCCGGACCTCGACGGCGGGCTTCGCCCGCCCCCGACGGGCTACGTCCATGACGCTCCGGGTTGCTCCCGTATCAAGCCGGTTGCGCCCACAACATATACATATGAGTACTCAAAATGACCGCACAAAAATTTTAATTAATATTTTATAATAAAATTTCAAAAAAATTTATATTTTAAGAAAAAATCATTTTAAAATAGGTCTAGGAGGTCTAATGATTACTTACCATAATAGGTGTAGGAGGTATACTAAAAACTTTTAGATTTTATGAATTTCCACCGTTATTTTTATTATAGAGATATTGTGTAATTACACAAAGTCATTATATTTTATGAATTTTCATTTTTTCATAATATATGTCAAGTCATTGGAGTAAAAAAATGAGGCTATATTTAACAATTTTAAATGTTACACCAAAAGCAACTTTTTGTATATAGTATTTAAAGATATATATATATATATATTAGAAAAATAAAAATAATCAGCTTTACATTCATATCAAATAAAATAAAAATTAAAAATAACATATCTCAATCTTCTAAATTATGTCAAACAAAACAAATATATTACCACAAATAATAAATTAAGTTAACTTTAAGATAAATAATCATTCATAAAATAAAATTAGACTTAGAACTAAGCTCAAAATTATATTTATATGTTTATATATTATAACAACATTCTTGAATTGGTATTTTTGAATGATTGAAATGATATTTATTCCATTTATAATAAGATTTTGGTTTATAAATTCGAATTTTACAGTTCAATATATATATTGAAAAAATATTATACATTCGAATTTACATATTTGATAATATATAACTTCCACTTTATATATTTGATAATATTAAAAGTCCAATATATATATATATATATTTTACATTTATAATAAAATTTCAATTTATATATGGCGATTGTTATCCGCACTACAGTTTTAGCTATCCGCGCTCTTTTTGTAGAGTTATTACGCGCCTTTTGGAAATACATAATGTACATGCATTTTTAGGAAAAATGTTCAACACGAAAATTGTAGATCTCGACAACTTTCGTGTTGAACAATTTTCCTAAAAATGCATATACATGGCGTATTTCTAAAAATTTACTATAGTTACGCACATGTTTCAATCAGGGCGGTAATACGTCTCGTGCGTGCATTTTTAAGAAAAATGTCCAACACAAAAGTTGTAGATATCAACGAGATCTACAACTTTCGTGTTGAACACTTTTCCTAAAAATACATATATAAAACATATTTCTAAAAGACGCGTAATAACTCATACAAAAAAAATGCGAATAGCCAAAACTGTAGTGCGGATAACAATCGCCTTATATATTTGACAATTCTAGCTTGTATATTTGTTTATTTATACGGTAATATCAGAATAAGTATAAGGCAACTTGTCTCCGCATTAACTGTGTTCAAATCCCACAGCCCTACAATTTTGTACGTTAAGCTAGACCATCCGGTTTCTGAAAACCCATGCCAGTTACCACTCTATGGGTTTAACCGCACGGTCCTGGTTTTCAGCCCGGTTCAAGGTTGAAGCGGTTTTAAATGCCTGACCGGACTGCCCAGTGGACCGGTTCACGGTTGCACCTCCATACCGTCCAAGTCCGATTTTTAAAACCTGGAAATTAACAGAAATTTCACACTCCATCTTCTCTACAAAGTTCATATGCACCTTTATGGATAAATAGAATCGGTAATATTCATATGCACCTCTTTTTATATATCAAAATCACTCCAGAGAGACAAAGAAACTAATTAACTGCACAAAAAAGAAAATATTTAGCGTCAAAACAATTGACACGAAAGAAGGAAGCTTCAACAAAAGTAAACAGAGAAGGAAAAAAGCACCAATGGTGTAAGCAAAGAAGAAAGGAACTACAACGAACAGAGAAGGAAGAGGCCATCGATGTATAAGGAATAATAAATTAGATCAATCATATTGAAAATGCTTGCAAACAGGAATGAAATGCTTCACTCAGCACCAAAATAAAAATAAAAATCTCAGCTTGAAATCCACTGATGAAATTCACTATTTGAAAAGGGAAACCAGCTATGAGTGCCAGTGTTGAAGGTTGGCATTGCAATGTCGGCCTCCCTTTTTTATTTACCTAAGAAATGAAAGTGTTTGGATAATATCCATTTTAGAGCATAGGTGAAGTGGGAAAGGCTAAAAACTTTATTTTGAGCTTCATTTCCTGCCGAAGGGTGAGAGCTTTATGAACCCATTTGGTTTGCCCACGAGAGTCGATTATGCAGTTCTGCTTGCCATTACAGGATGGAGACCCGAGCTCTAGCATGGGTTTCCGGCGCGTTGTGTCGATGGGAGTCAGGTCTCTAAACAGATCCTATTTCTTACTGAAGGTCCATTTTCCGCCCTCCCAAACCAAGCCAAAAGCAGATCGGTGACGATCGAGAACACAATGGTGAAAACCACAGATACTTTTGGGTGGATATGGTCAGGAACATCAAACCATATGTGGTGAGGCCTTAACAATTGTACACTCTTCAACTCCAAAAAATGGAGTTCTAGCTAGAATGCTGCCACAAAAAGGCAAACCGCCACGACTGCATTTATTGGCACATTCATAGTAGCTCAACCGCCACAACTATCTATATTAGAGCCTTACGCTCGTTTATGGCGGCGGAAGCCACTGTCCCAAATCCGCAGACTCCGGACCGTAGCTGCAATCTGCCTGCGACGGAAATCTGCGAATTTCATGCATGTGTGGTCGGCGGACTGCCAGACCACTCTGTGGTTGTCGCCGCAGAGCGGTGGCGACATTCCGCTGGATCCATGTCACGGGGGACGAGCGATTTGAAATGAGGTGTTAATGTCTGCAAAGCTTCTGTAGGTATTACATGAGGATGAAGACAGATTTCTGAGGTAGATGAAGTGCTAGTGGCCCAAGGGAAGATTAGGATTCTCTATCTAAACTAGAACTGGTCAAAGTGAGGTATGAGGCTAAAACAGAAGAAAGACCCGGGATTGGTCAAACTTCGTTCTACCATCAAGCAAGAAAGATCAAAACAACTTCGCCTTGAGTAAAGTTTACTCAGGTTACTGAAAACCTGGAGCTCAACAAAATATTCATTACTGGAGTAGAAAGACATTAGATGAATGCATTGGCATGCGATCATCACTCTCCGTAAAAAAATGATGCTAGAATTAGATTTCAGAAATCGAAACAAGCAAATAAAGTAGGTTTTGCAGCTTAGGTAGCATTTGGGTAGCTTCGGTCACCAATTTTATTTCCCAAAACTATGTATTTGGCTAAAGCGGCAGGTGTGCGGGCAAGAACTCCAACATCTCAAAAAGTAGAATTCACACAAACAAAATAAGCTATCATGAAAGTTTCGAAGGCAGGTAAACAGTCACCACTCACCACTACTACATCTTAACCCGCCACAGCAATCCAAACATAACCTAAACAATTACACAAGTAAAATATAATGACATACAAAATGCTTGACTGAAAGGATAAAATAAACGGTATATATGGTAAATTCTTAAAAAATTGTGCCACAACCTTCCAGTAATATATAATGATTAACGAATAATTACCAAAACTTCCCCCGGAAGATGGCATAATTACAGATTGCACCCCTCTTATTATTAAAATTACAAAAACCTCCCATGAATGTTACAAAACATAACAGTTACCTCCCCTGAAGTTCATATTTCATAACATCCATGCACAAAATACCCCCCCCCCCCCCCCCCCCCCCCCCCCCCCTCTGAAAATGTACTCCGATGGGGGTATTTTTGTGCATGAATGTTATGAAATGTGAATTTCAGGGAAGGTAAATGTTATGTTTTGCAATATTGAGGGAAGGTTTTTGTAATTTCAATAATAGGGGTGCAATCTGTAATTTCAATAATAAGAGGGGTGCAATCTGTAATTTTGCAAACTTAGAGGGGAGGACCCGGTAAATGCCCCTAATGATTAATGAGTCATTGTCATTAACAAGGTTTATTCGGGGCTCCTATGACTTGAACCCCTAACTGCAAACTCATGTGTTAAGATAAATCCATTTAAGTCTAGAGCGCATTGTCACGGACTAGTCCACTTGACTATATCGCGCGCGGCCTTAGCTCCTCTTGTCACCTCTCGCAGCTAGCTAAGTAAGCCTCACTCTAAAAAAACTGTGGTGGGAATGGGAATGGGAACGAGAACAAGAACACAAGAGCACAAGTGCACAAGAAGAAGTAAGCAAGACAACTCGAATGTTTTATCCACACTTGGATGGTTACAAATGAGGGTGCCTTCCCCTTTTATAGGCCCCAAAGAAGTTTTCCTCCAAATCAAAGAATATTCTAGACCCCTACCATTCTAGAGGATTCTATACAATTCCGGTATATACAAGAGTCATGGACTCTCTAGATTGTTCTACCGCCTTCCTATGTATCAAACTCCAGATTTCTCTAGAATCTTCCCATCTGTTAACCTCAAAAGTGAGGAGATCGTAACATTCTCCCCCACCTATCCTGGCGTCTTCCTCGTCGCCTCATACTGCTGAATGAAGTCCTTGAACTGCCACAAGTCTTCTAATTTCTCCCAAGTAGCCTCGGACTCTAGCAATCCCTTCCACCTGACTAAGTATTGAGTACTTGGCGGGACTCCGTGTCGCCGTACCACCCTTTGAGATAGCACCCGGTCAATCTCCTTCTCGAATGATTTGGTCATGATCGGCTATGAAGCACGGATACTTAAAAATGCTTCGCGTATCGGCTCGACGCGTATCGGATACGGGAAACGCCCGAAAACGCGCGGAAACGCGTTTCCGAAACGCAGGAAACACAATATTTAAATTAAATAAAAAAATAATTGGGAAACGCATATTCCGCATTCGGGATACGCGTTTCCTGCTATTTTATTCATGGCATCGGGCGCGCGATCACGCCTCATATTAATTTGATTGTTTAGGGTTCACACTCACGCGCGTTTCACGACCCCGACCCCCGCAATTTTGCGTTGTTCTCTCTCCACCCCCGCAGCCGAAGTTGATGCCGCTCCACTGTCGCTCCAGATCACGCTCCCTGCTCTCGATCCCTCCCTGCTAGTAAGCTCCTCCTCCTCCTCTTTTTCTTCTTCCTCCTCCGCCTCCTCCTTTTCTTCTTCTTAATATAAATTACAAAATCATTTTGTTAATTTAATGCTAAAGAAGATCTGGTTTATGTGAAGAATTTGATGGTTATCATTACATATTATGATATTAGTTCTCAATGTGTACTGTAGGCCCAATCTTGACTTCTGAGTAATCTGTATTGATAATAAATAAATCAAACTAAAATGTGTGCACTTGTAGGCACTAAAAATAATGTTTGTGCTTTTGGACTTGATATACCTCAAGGAATAGATTGCGTGAGTTATTCTTCATATTTTCTCTTCCTGTGATATCCAATACCTTCTCCTAGCCTAATCTTTCTCATTGTGCCTAAACAGCATGATTGTGAGCCAATTATTCTTTATTGAATGTAGTGACTGAGATGGTACCTTAGTTTGTTAATTGTATTTTTTTATATTAATTAATACTTATATTAAAATAATTAAAAAAATTAAAAACGTTTCTCGTATCCGTATTTTTTTAAAAATCACGTTTCTCGTATCCGCTTCGTATCGTATCCTGTATCCCGTTTCCGTCCCCGTGCTACATAGATGATCGGAGGTGCTCTATGTGATTCTCCTCGCCTTGGGTCTTCCTGGTCTTCATGATAAGGCTTCAACATACTTACATGGTACCTTGTGCATGCTCCGCAACATTTTGAATTGTTGGGGTAGGAGCTTCACCATCACCTTATCTCCTAGGCCAAACTCTTGTGGCCTTCTCTTCACGTCTGCCCACTCTTTCATGCGCTTCCTTGCTTTTTCTAGGCAGACTTTGGCCAAGTCGTTTTGTTCCTCCCAAGACTTAGCCAACTAAAGTGCTCCTGGGCTCTTTCCTTCTCCTGGGTTGATGGCTAGTGCATGCGGTGTGAGCGGTTGACGTCAGGTCGCCAGCTCGAAGGGACTCCTTCCCGTAGACTCGCTCCTCTGCAAGTTGTAGGAGAACTGAGCAACATCCAAGATCTTTGCCCAATCCTGCTGATTAGCACTCACAAAGTGCCGCAAATAGCACTCCAGCAAGCCATTTACCCTCTCTGTTTGCCCATCAGATTGCGGATGGAAACTAGTAGAGAAGTTCAATTGTGATCCCATCATCTTGAACAACTCCGTCCAAAGTTTCCCCGTGAAGCGAGGATCCCGATCGCTCACAATATTTTGTGGAAGCCCCCAATGCTTTACCACTTGCTTGAAGAATGCTTGGGACGCTTCCTCCGCCGTGTAGTCCTTTGTACATGGGATGAACGTCCCATATTTGGAGAATCTGTCTACGACCACCATGATCGATCCAAATCCCTCTGATTTGGGAAGAGCGCTGATGAAGTCCAACGTCACAGTGTGTCATGGATAATCTGGAACTGGAAGAGGCTCTAGCAATCCCGCTGGTTACCGATTCTCCACTTTGTCTTGTTGGCACACAAGACATGTCTTCACATACACGTCCACGCTTTCATTCATCTTCGGCCAATAGTACAAGATCTCCACTAGCGCCATGGTCCTCTTTTGGCCAGGATGTCCTGCCCATTGAGTGTCATGACACTCCTTGATCAATTCCCTCTGTAGGTTGTCCCACTTCAGGATGTATAGTCTCTTCCACTTGGTGTAGAGGAGTTCATCCTCTACCCAAAATTGTTTGGCTCTTCCTTCCCTTGCCGCCTTCATCAGCTCAATCGCCAACGGATCTTGTTGCAACCCCTCCTTGATCCTGATTAGCAACTCCCCTTTCACTGTGGACATAACGGCAAGTTCAGCCTTGCGGCTCAAGGCATCCGCAACAACATTTGCCTTCCCGGGCTTGTACTCCATGGAATAGTCGAACTCTGCCAGAAAATCTTGACACCTCGCTTGCTTGGAAGACAACTTCTTTTGCGTTTGGAAGTAACTCGTGGCCACATTGTCCGCCTTGACCACGAACTTCGCCCCGAGCAAATAGTGTCTCCACACCCGTAAGCAATGTATGATAGCAGTCATTTCCTTCTCCTGGACGGTGTACCGTCGTTCCGTCTCGTTCAGCTTTCGACTTTCGTAGGCAATGGGATGCCCATTCTGCATCAAGACTCCACCAATGACAAAGTCGGAAGCATCCGTCTGCACTTCGAAATCCTTTCCAAAGTCCGGCAATGATAACACCGGCTCAGTGCTCACTGCTTGCTTTAGATCTTCGAAGGCTTGTTGGCATCCATCATCCCAAGCCCACGATCTATCCTTCTTCAATAGATCCGTCAATGGAGTCGCTCTCCTTGAGTAGCTCTGGATAAACCGCCAATAGTAATTTGCAAGTCCAAGAAAAGATCTTAGCTCGGTTACCTTGGTAGGTGGCTCCCAATCTATGATCGCTTGGATCTTGGCTGCATCCATCTTCAGCTGGCCATGTCTAATGACATGTCCAAGAAATGAGACCTCCTCTGTGCCAAACGTACACTTTGACTTCTTCACATATAACTCGTTCTCCCTCAAGACTCAAAAGATAGTGCGGAGATGTTCCGCATGCTCTTCCATAGAGTTGTTGTAGATCACGATGTCATCCAGATAAACCACCACAAATTGATCCAGGTAAGGATGGAATATCCTGTTCATCAAAGTGCAGAACGTGGCCGGTGCATTAGTCAAGCCAAATGGCATGACCAACCACTCGTAAGACCCATAACGAGTGATGCGCGTCGTCTTTGGCTCATCTCCTTCAGCAATTCGAACTTGATAATTGCCCTTATGCAAGTCCATCTTGGTGTAGACCTTGGCTTTCCCCATCCTATCAAACAAGTCAGCGATCAAAGGAATAGGGTACTTATTCTTGACCGTTACCTTATTGAGTGCACGATAGTCCACACACATCCACAAAGATCCATCTTTCTTCTTCTGAAAGAGCACCGGTGCGCCATATGGTGCTTTCGATAGACGAATCTTCCATATGTCAAGTAGCTCCTTTAGCTGCTTGCGGAGTTCCTCCAATTCGGGCGGAACCATGCGATATGTCGCCATCGTCGGTGGTTTCGCCCCTTGTTCCAGCTCAATCTCATGGTCCACCTCCCTCCGAGGTGGTAGCCTGTTCGGAAGCTCGGATGGCATAACGTCTTGATTCTCCTCCAAGACTTGCTTAACGAAAGAATGTACCTCCTCATCCTTTGCCGCAACTTCTTCCTTCAAGGTGGCTAAGTAAGTCACCCTCCCTTCTTGACGCCTTTGGCTATTTGCATAGCCGATAGCTGCTTTCCCTTTGTTGGTGGCCCTTCCACCACTGGGATCATGCATGGAGACACTTTCTCCATAATGCACATGGATCTACAAAAAGGCATAGTGATAGCTCGTACCTTCTTGAAGAAATCCATCTCAAGCACAACTTGAAAATCATCCATCGGCGCAATGGAGAAAGTCCACTTGGCCCTTCCAAGTTCCCAACTGCAGCTCCACTCCGCGTGAAAGTCCTTGCAGCGGTCTCGCCTTCCCATTCACCGTTTTCAACCATCCTTCACTTTTAGAGACATGAAGACCAAGTCTCTTGGCTTCCTCCTCGGTCATGAAGTTATGCGTTGCTCCTGTGTCAAGCAAGGCTTTGGTGGCCTTCCTGTTCGCATACGCCTCCACGAACATCAATCCTTTTGGTGCTGCGGCTGGAGCAGGTCTAACATTCAAAGCATTAAGTAATTGTAATGATCCCATTTGAGCAGAAGTATCTTCTCCTGAATTCGCCGCATCGTTGACTTCCATGATCGCCGAAAGCGTTCCCATCTTTGGACAGTTGCTCATCGCATGCAGTCATTTGCATAAGAAGCATCCCCCTTTCGGAATGAAGGCTTTCTTCTTCTCTTCATATTCCTTCTGAGTATTATGCCGCTGGAAGATGGGTTTCTTGCCATCCCGCTTCTCTCCCCCACCTTTCCTGTAATCCTTGTCTTTCTTTGGCTTTGCTGCATCTGGGTGTCGTTGATACTCAATAAGGGACTCAGCTGTAGCAATAGCTTCATCCAACATCTTGACATCTCGTCTTTGTAATTCCTGCTTAGCCCAATGTTTAAGACCATCCACGAAGAAGAATAGCAAGTCTTCATCCGACATGTTAGGAATTTGCAGTATCAAGGTGGTAAATTCTTTGACATACTCCGCGATGCTTCCCTTGTGCTTCAACTCCCTAAGCTTCTTCTTTGCTTCATAAACAACATTTTCTGGGTAGAAATGTCGTTTGAGTTCACGCCTGAACTCCTCCCAAGTATCAATACGATATAAGCCTTTCTCGATGCCGGTCTGCTTCCTTCACCACCAAAGAGAAACTACATCTGATAAGTAATAAGAGGCTTGTCTTACCTTAGCAGCTTCGTCGACGAGGTTACACCCCTCGAAGAATTGTCCCATCTGCCAAATGAAGTTCTCTACTTCTTTCGCATCTCGCTTGCCAACAAATGGCTTGGGCTTAGGAACCTCCATCCTTGGATTGCACATTGCCATGTTGCCTCCACCATTAGCCACGACTCGGCGACATAAGGTGAGTTCCTCCTTCATATCCTCAAAGCCGATCTGCATCGCTTGAATGGTATCTTCCAACCTAGCAAGGCGTTCCTCCAACGCCGGGTGAGCATCAAGGCAAGTCTGGGTAGACTCCTTGATGGACTCAAATTCTTCTAGAACATGGGCCTCAAGAGTTTCGAAGTTACCTTCCACATTCTCAACTCGATCGGCCAGCATCATGACGGCCTGATCCAAATGAGTTCCTTCGCGCGTCTTGCTATGATCCCTCTTCTTCCTGCCTTGTTGATCTACGACCTCCCTGTCGCGCTCGTCAACAACGCTTGAGTTGTTTGCCTCATTCGCCATAGCAGCACCACACGAACCAAACCAAACATGTCTCTGATACCAACTGTCACGGACTAGTCCCCTTGACTATATCGCGCGCGGCCTTAGCTCCTCTTGCCACCCCTCGCAGCTAGCTAAGTAAGCCTCACTCTAAGAAAACTGTGGTGGGAATGGGAACGAGAACAAGAACACAAGAGCACAAGTGCACAAGAAGAAGTAAGCAAGAGAACTCGAATGCTTTATCCACACTTGGATGGTTACAAATGAGGGGTCTTCCCCTTTTATAGGCCCCAAAGAGGTTTCCCTCCAAATCAAAGAATATTCTAGACCCCTACTATTCTAGAGTATTCTATACAATTCCGGTATATATAAGAGTCATGGACTCTCTAGATTGTTCTACCACCTTCCTATATACCAGACTCCAGATTTCTCTAGAATCTTCCCATCTGTTAACCTCAAAAGTGAGGAGATCGTAACAGCATGCTGATCAAAACACCGTCATAATGTGACATTTTCTTACTCCATGAATTTTTTTCTAATCGGTTGTTGTGAACCATAGATAAGAACTGGTCACAGGGTGATTGCCTTGGAGAAGGAGAGGAAGATGAACCTTTGTTAGATCCTCTATAACCCTGATGAATGTTGAGGAGTCGGTGACTGTGATACGAACAGGATGAAAGTTGCATTAATCGAAGAAGAACACAGATACAATCTGGATCGAAATCCGGCCAAGATCAAGGAGGCTGGGTCCTCCAATGATCCCTCTCTCAAATGAAGAAACACTCCCCATACCACCTCCTTATATAGGGAAGGGGGGGCTCACATAACCAAAACATAAAATAAGATTTAATTAATATTAATTAATTAATATTAATTAATTAATACCAATTAATTACACAAATTAATTAAGGTGGTTTCCATATGCGCTCGTCATGCGAGCTGGTGTGCGTTGGCGGATGCATTATCATAACAATAGGCCGCGCTTGAAAATTGACCTTGTCCCCAAGGTTAAGGCTAAAAAATTTGTCGGGGTCCTTCAAAATGTTAGCCGCGGGTAACGTCGAAAAGAACGACGGCGGACTGTTTTTGTCCTCGAAAGAGGGGGTGAAGTGAGGTGCGGATAGAAGACGGGAGAGGAGTCCACGTGATGGGGCAAAGGGAAATAAAAGAAAGGAAATATTGTCCATTAGAGGGGGGTAGCTGGCGGTATGGGGAGGGGGAGACTTGAGTGGGGTGTACCATAGGGCCTTAAAGGCGGATACGGGAAGGCGGGGGGCTCGATAGGGGAACAGGAGGGTGACAGTGTGGAGACGTGCCAGGCGTAGGCCGCGAGGGGGCGGGGCGGCGGCTACCACGTGTGCTGCGATCGGGGGAAGGAGAGGGTGCAACTGGTTTGGACGAGTGTCGGCGTACGCAGGAGGGAGGTGCGACTGCGCTGGAGGTGCGGGTGGGAGGGGGTGCGGTCGTCTGCGTCTGCAGCTGCCGGAATCGGTTCTGGAGGAATCCGATCGTGTTCGTCGAGTCGATCGAGCTTATCGTGGAGGTGCTGCACCATGGCGAGAATGTTGGTGAGCATCTCAGTTTGCCGAGCGAGTGTGGCACAGATGGAGATGGCGGGGAGGCGGGTGTTCACCGTGGTTTGATCCCCGGTGGCTTGGAATGAGTGGACGGGGGCGGCAGGGTAGGAGCCCTGGTTGAAACCTGGCGAGAAACGGGGCTGCAAGGAGCGGAGCGGGCGTGCACGGGCGTCGACGGCGTCTGCGTGCGGAGCGGGGGTCGCAGCGTCGGATCAGGCGACCGCAGAGGCGGATCGGAACTGGCTGCGCCGGATCGGCGTCTGCGTGCGATGCGGCCGTGGATCGGCGTCTGCGTGTAGCGGTGTCTGCGTGGATCGGCGTTTGCGTGCGATGCGGCGGTCCTGTCGTGAATCGTCGGGCGAGAGGCGGTTTCTTAGGATGTTGAAAAGAAAATATCTGTAAATATTGGTTGATACAACGGTTAACACGTTCGGTTTGACCATCGGTCTGGGGATGGTAAGCTGGACTAAACCGAAGTTTCGTTCCATTTGATTTAATAAAATTTAACCAAAAATGACTCAAAAAAATTGAATCCCTGTCTGAGACAATTGACTCAGTTTGGCCGTGTAATTTTCCACAGTAGTCCCAAAGAACCTGTGCTACTAGAGGGCATGTATAGTGAGAAGGAAGTGGGGCAAAATGCGCTCCCTTTGAAAGGCAGTCTACCATAACTAATATAGTAGTATACGATTTAGAGACCGGTAAATGTGTAATAAAATTGATTGATATGCGGGTCTGTGCTGTGGAGGGCTTGAGGGCCTGAGTGTCGAGCTTGCGGGCTCGGATGCAGTGAAAGGGCTTGCGGGCCTAGGGTGCAGGGACTGGGGGGGTTCGAGTTGTAAGGCTTGCGGGCCGGAGACATTGGCGAAGTTTGCCGAGCCTAGCACACTGCTGGGTAGGCGCAGAGGGAAAGAGGACTACTCAAGACAACCTGTCTTGAGGAACCTCTATAAGTTCTTGTGTGCTTACTGTGTTGTTCTCTCTCAAACTCTAAATCTATTATCCAGAAAACAAGAACACGTAAAGGGGATTAAAACAAATTGAAAAATCTATTCACTCCCTCTAGGTGATAAGTCGACACCTTATAACTAACAGGTCTTCTGTAGATTCCTGCATTTTATAGGTGAAAATTGGGGAGTCACGCCCGTGACCGAGGGCATTATTGGGAGTATCTGCTTTCTTAAAAACCTGGGAACGTTGGGCAGGAAACCACCAAAATTGACGTAACTCGACATTACACGCTCTCAGTCACGGGCATGTAACCGGGCGTGTCTGGCTTGATCTGAAACGGGCGCGCGCGGGAGTAAATAGCTTCTGTTTTTGCAATAAATCAGATGTCACGCCCTTGGTCACGGGCGTGACTCAGGCCGTGTAACTTTCAAGTTAAGCTGGCAGCAGTTCTGGATCGCGGGAGAGGTCATGGTCGTGACATTGAGTCACGCCCTCTGGTCACAGGCTTGTCTCAGGGCGTGTAATTTTAATTGAGGTAGCAGGGAGATCTGGACCGCAGGTAGCATCCCAACCGACTCCTGAGACATGCCCTCTGGTCATGGGCATGTCCGAGGCCATGTAAACTCGAATTGCGCCGGAAATAGTTCTGGTCTAGTTGGAATGAACATTGCTGTGACGGAAGTCACGCCCCTAGGTCACGGGAGTGTAACTTTATTTTTTGGTAGAAAAGCTCAAAATTTTGTCTAATCATGGCAGTTAGCTCCAAAATGCTATTGGCAGCCCAGAAATCCCTAAAAATGAAAATAAACATATTTTAGGCCATCATTAATACAAAATAAGGAATTATCTAATTATTTAATTCATAAAAACTAAAGATAAATAGACATAAATAATGTACTTTCAAGCACCGGTCTCAGCGATCTTATAAAATGGTGTCCGCCCGGGCTGCTGCTGCTGAGACATTTGTGAATGCCGATCACAAGCCCTACCGACTCTCTCAAGCTGAGTATATGTTATTTCTGGAAAGGCATATGATTCAGACCCAGATCGTTGTGCGGCTTCCCAAAGAAGATGAAGAACTGAACTTCGGCCATGAGACCAGCTTGTCATCCCAATTGATCACTTCAATTGAAGTCTCATGCTTCCCTTGCCTTGGAAATTCTTGGAAGTGATGGAGTATTATAGAGTTGTGCTCAGACAACTATCGTCGAACTCTATCGATGTCATGTCAGCTTTCATCTGCTACTTGAGATCAGCAAAGGTCAAATTCTCCATGGATTTGTTTCGCTGCACTTTTACAATGAAGTCACTTAAAGAGGGGAGGAAGAAGGAAGAGTTTAAGGGATTAATGAATTTTCCTACCATGGCATCGAAGTCCTTAATCTTCCCAATAAGATTCCTTTCTGTACTGAGAGGTTCTTGGTGTTCGAAGGTGGCTTCGGCGGTCTCAAGACTTTGCCATCTCACCGAGGAGATGGGGTTTTCAGAAAAAAATTAAAAATTATCTCAGAAGAGGAGATCAAAAACCTTGCCTTTCTGGCCGGCAAGCACCTTGACCTTTTCCACTACTTGGCACTCTTGCCTGAGATCGCCAAGATCACTCCAGAAGAAAGTAAGTTTCTACCTGCGGTCTCATTAGCATTCTCTTGCATTTGATATTCTAAAATTTTTGCTTCCCTTTTCAGCGATCTTGGCGGTCCCAACAATAGATCCTGTTGCACCAGAGGAGGAAGTCCTTACCCAGCGGGAGATGAGACTCAAACGAGACCGTGAAAGGGTGAAAGATGAGACTGCTCAAGAGTTTGAATATGCTAGCGAGCTCTTTCCTTTGATTGGGTTTGGCGAAAAAATGAAAGACATTGAGGGCAAATCCCTTCTCAAGTGGAATGAGAAGGGGAAGAGCGTGAAGGTGTCCACCGCCCTTCCTCTCTGGAGTGGGAAGTTGACTCAGCATGCCAACGCGGTCACCTCGATGCTATATGGCGAACACAACGACAAAGAATTCTACGCCATCGAGCCCAAAATGCTTCCTGATATGGCCGCGCAAGCTGCGGCCAGGAGTGTGGTCTTGAACCACCACACGGGGCGATCTCTTCACATGGCCCTGAATGACATCAGACGCTTCAAGAAAGATTATAAGTAAGAAAACTTACCTGCGGTCTGGTAATTCCTTTTCATCTTGACCGCCTGATCTCATATATTTTCTTCTGCAGAAAACAAATGAAGAAACTTATCACATAAATAATCCAGCCTTCCGAAAGGCAATGTTGAAGCATATGAAAGGTGCGTCTAATATGACAATCTTGCGGTTACGCGAACGTGGCGGTCTATCTACTGAATTTTAGGAGGTAGAGTTCGCAGATTTATTTTCAGAAATGGCAGGAATGATCAATGAGGTATCGATCACCGCTTCTAAGACCGGCGAAAAAGAAGAGACTGTCAAAGATGGAAATAGAGAGAGCGGGCCCACTCCTTTAAGCAGGAGTCAATATATTCGAGGTTATGAGCTGAGTTTGGTGGTGGCCTCAAGATCTGGACCTCGGGTTCCACGCAGAAGCTCAAGAGAATCTTCAGAGGAGACCGCATCCTCATCATCAGAAGAGCGGTCTCCAAAAAGATTGAAGTGCAACCATGAAGATTGAAGATCGTTTCTAGTTGAATTCTTTATTTGCTTCAAATGTAATTGCCAGTTTTGAGACCGCACGATCTCCTTACTCTGTAAAAATGAAATGAAAGAAACATTATGTGTACCTATTTCTATTTTTTGTGAATGAATGCACTTCTTATATTGAATATGATTTTGTCGATCTTATATTTGCTGATTTGCGATCACATTATAACTTCCCATAAGGGAGAATCGATCTCAATACATATGAATCGATCACTAGACTTGGAATAGGAGAACAGATGTCTTCATTATGCGTGATCACGTATGCCAAAGAAGCAACATATGCATTCGATCTCAAGCTTTAAAGTTGTTGATCTAGAATTATCAGATGCATAAGAGAGATCGATAGTCCTTCAGTCATATAGAAAACCATTTTGATTTGAAGAATAAGGGATAATCAAAGATGGAGACCTCTTAAAATGCTAGGTCGACTTTTTTCATAATAATTCAAGGAAACTGATTTCAAACACTTGAGACCGCTTCTTCATAAAATATTGATGATCCTAATAATAATTCTGATGACAATTGCTCATAGATATCGATCTCCAGTACTTGAGGTCTTTTTGTGGAAAAAATCCACAAAAAACCAATCACTATAGTTAGATGAAGACCCCTGATGTTTCAATCCATTTAATAGAACATTTAGAGTAATAAAAGTAGGCGCCGGTCTCAGATGCTCCAGACCGCCCTTAAAAGATTATGTATATCAGAGGAACACAGGTGACGGTCTTAACTGCCCCAGACCGCCCCTGAATAGAAAAGATAGAAGAAAGACCTCAGGTGGCGGTCTTAAATACTCTAGACCGCCCCTTAATAAAAACGACAAGGTTGTAGATGTCGGATGTCGGGTTCATGTCGGTTTGAGTTTGAAATGTCGTATGTCGGATTGCGGGGGATATATCAGGGATATTTTACAATGTCGGATTTTAATATTTAAATAATTTATTCAAATATATATTGTAAATATGTGTCGTTACACACATAATATATGTTTATAAATTACATAATAAGCATATATACACATAATGTATGTTTATAAATTATACAATAAACATATTTACACATAATGTATGTTTATAAATTAAACAAAAAGAAGTGGTTGACGACAATAAACAACATAAAGAGCATCAAATAAGAGTGAGACGAGAAAGATGTCAAATCTAGGCTCAGAGAGATGCATGAAATATATCACAAAATAAAATATTATTGCTCAGATACTTGAAAGAAATGAAATATATATATTTTTAGTACTCGTTATATATCGTCTTCGAGATATCGCCCGAAATATCGGGTAAGACTGATATATCGGGGCCCGGAGATGGATATATCGGAGATATTTTCAAAAACGACATTTTTGCTTAAAATGTCGATATCGTGGCGTTTTCTGTTCAAAACCTTTATGTCGGCCGACATGTCGGACATGTCGGCCGACATCTACAACACTGTTTTTTGAGCAGAGAAACTCTAGGCGGCGGTCTTAAATACTCCAGACCGCCCCATACAAAAAAAGATAATAGAAAAATCCTTAGGTGATGGTCTTAAATGCTTCAGACCATCCCTTAACAGAAAGATAGATAGAGAAAGCCCAGACGTCAGTCTTAATTAATCCAGACCGCCTCTTAAAAGAATAGATATCAAAGAAGCATAGGTGGCAGTCTTAAATGCTCCATACCTCCCCTTATTAGAATAGATAACAGAGAAGCATAGGTGGTGGTCGTAAATGCTCCAGACCGCCCCTTATTAGAATAGATAACAGAGAAGCAAAAGCGGCAGTGTTAAATGCTTTAGATCGCGCCTTATTAGAATAGATAACAAAGAAGCATATGCGGCGATCTTAAATGCTCCAGACTGCCCCTTATTAGAATAGGTAATAGAGAAGCATAGGCGGCAGTCTTAAATGCTCTAGACCGCCCCTTATTAGAATAGATAACAAAGAAGCATAGGAGGCGGTCTTAAATGCTCCAGACTGCCCCATAATATAGTAGATAGGAAAACTAAAGGTGGCGCTCTTAAATACACCGGACTGTCCCTTATTAGAAGATAGAAGATAGAGATAGTGACCTTGGCGGTCAAGAAGAGAAGGGGTGTACAAACCAAGATGATCAAAAGGGCAGATGTGGTTGCTGAAGAGACACCGACATTGCTTTCCTCAAGAGATCATCAAGACAGTAACACCCTAATAAGATGAGCGACCTCAAAGGTCAGAAGAGAAGAGGTGTAAATACAAAGATGATCAATAGGGAAGGTGTGGTTGCTGAAGAGTTATCGACATTGCCTTCCCTGGAAGAGATCTTCAAGGTCGTAACACCTTAAGAGAAAAGCGATCTCAGCGATCAAAAGACTTAGCCACTCCTGGCTTAGGCGGCGGTCACAAATAATCCTGACCACCCCTTTCAAAAAACTTGGCTATCCTTAGACCAATGAGTATTCGAAGGTCACAGACCAAGATGATCAGTAGGGTGTGGTTGCTGAAGAGCCACCAACATTGCTTTCCCTGGGAAAGATCATCAAGACTATAACGATGTCCTGAAATGCATGACAGAGCAAGACATTCACCTGGACCTCACTTAATGCAGAGGTGTGTCAAATGTCAGCAAGGACCCGACATTCTAAAGATATGTCGCACGAGCTTGGCGAGCTACTATTACACAGATATGAAATCTCCCCCTATTCGTGGTCATGGTAGGTTTTATATCTCAAGCTTCACTCCAACAAACTGCACTTGTTGTAAAGACTGAAATATAACTAAAACACAGTTTGTTACTAATAGTTATATTTAGTAAAAAAAAATTTGTTGTTACAAAAAAGTACTTTTTTGTAACGAATATTTTAAATTTTGTTACAATAATAATTAATTCATTACTATAACTGTAAGTATTTGTAACAACACTAATGTTACGTTACAAATAGAAAACTTTTCTCACAATAAGTATCAATTGTAACCACATCATGAAAGTTTTTTGTGACAAAGACATTGTCCTTACTAATAGTAATATTTTATTATTAAAGTTTTGTTACAAAAAATATATCATATTTTATTTTCAATTTTTGTACTATTTTATTATCACAGTTTTGAATTATTATTATTTTTTTCAAAAAAAAAATTTGTATGTGCGCGACAGTACCCCGCCTTGATAGTGCTCTAACGCGACGACAGTACTCCTACAACTCGCAAACATCCGCGCGCGGCTGTCGCAGATATGTGGTATTATTGCGACATGTATTTTTGCGCGTACGGGTTTTTTTATAAATCTTTAACTTTTTATAAAAAAAATTATGCCTCTCTCCCATGCAGCTCTATCTCTCTCTCACATGAATGAATGAAATATACGGATGAAAATTTCCCTCCATAAAATTTTGAACAAAACAAAACTATGAATTTTATTCCACGGCACAAACCCGCATATTATTTGAAATGTTCCAATTGGGGACAACTATGGATTTAAATGCTAGGTGAATAGGTCCATACACTGTCATGAGGGAGTCTGAGTCAAATTTTTTGAGCTTAATATTACTAGGAATACGGGTGTCATCCGGTTCTCAATGTTGAGGATTTGACTCTAGACGTGGAGCCACCTAGTTTTGGGCCTTTATCCTTCCCTTCTAGCTTCAGTTTCCATCATCATTATAGCCTCTCTTATACCCCCCCCCCCCCCGGACCTCCACTACAGCTCTACCCATTACCATTATATCCCTACCCATCACCCTTGTTGCGGCTTGCTTACTACATGGGATCCACGGCTATTTCAGCAATATGATGACCTTATGCGGAGACACTTCCTACCTGGAGCGATAGAGTCTTACCTGGCTTGCCTTGGGAGCATATAGTCTCCATTCACCGGAGATGAATGTTTCTGAGTCGGGGAGATTGATGGAGATCGACTTTTGGATCATCTGATGGACGATCGGAGACCGCCATCGCGTTCATCGCCAATTTTCACATTTTTTATGTATTTTGTTTTATTTATTTTTACTTGTATTTTGATAGTTAGGTTGATTTATCCGTCGGGCGATCGTGGTCATCGAATAATTTCAACCTAATTCACCCCCTTTATATCTGCCAGCAACCGCATGAAATAGGGATCGAGGATTTACGGTTTTCAGAGGGAACTGCTCGGTAATCCCCTTCGGTGCGACATCGAAGGCCTTCCCATGGTGCGACGCCGTGGAATCCTTCCCCCCATGGTCGTTGGAGAAATCAGACGAGATACTCAGCGAGAGGCAATCGGGAAAGAAGCCTGTTATCGCTGACGAATCACAGAAGAGGTGCAGAAGCACGCTGGAAACGACGTTGGCCTGGATCGGGATCGGGGAAAGCCGCTGGATCGGGATCGGGAGCCGCACGAGGCGTCAGAAGCAGTCGGCCTGGACGGAAGCCACTGGAGTCGGGAATGACGCCTTGCAGTGTCGCCGCTGGAATCGGCCGATGTCGCCGCTGGAGTCGGCCGATGTCGTCGCTGGAATCGTAAAAGGGCAAGGATCTGCTTGATCGGGGCTAGACGAGGCCGACGGAATGGCCGTGCGGTGGATCTGGGCTGGGCGAGGCGGAACTGTTGCCGAAGGCGCGGATTTGGGCGGGATCGACGTAGATCGGGGGCTGGAAAGCGGCGCTGGATAGGACGACGTCGAGCGATGGCTCTGGATAGGACGACGTCGAGCGGTGGCTGGAGGGCTGCGCTGGACGGGAATAAGCGTAGATCGGATCGGGTTTGACGGGAAAAAAATTTGGAGGACGAATCCTCTGATACCAATTGTTACGAATTAGATAGATTTGGAGGAAGAACTAGAGAGAAGTTAGGGTTTCTAAGAGGGAGGAGAAGAATACCTGATAATATTTCTTGCATAACCATCAAGGAGGGGTTCCGGGTATATTTATACCCGGACCCGAGGCCGGCCGACCAAGGGGGTCGGCCGGCCCAATAGGGCCTGAACCGGGTGGGTTCAGCCCCCGAGGGCCGTTCTTCAGAGAGTGGGGGCTGAACCAGTTGGTTCAGCCCCGTTGTCGCCTTCGGATCCGTCCGGGGGCGTAACAGGTTGGTTGCATATGGAGGTACAATACAAAGACAAAGACATGGTATGGTTGAGACTGCCACATAGACAATCATCTATATCCCAATGGGGGACTAATAAACTCTTGCCTAGGTATTATGAACCCTATCAAATTACAAAACATATTGGAAGGGTAGCTTTTTATTTGTGCTTACCAGCTAATTCCAAAATCTACAATGTATTTCATGTCTCAACACTCAGGGTGTTCCAAAGAGCATATATTGTCGGCATTCCCTAGTTATCGGCTACTACAGATGGAAGGATACAAGTCAGACCAATCCGCCTCCTTCACACACGATTCGTCCAAAAGGTCAAGGAAGTGGTAGTGCAATGGGAATGGACTGAAGAAGAAACTACCTGGGAAACTTCGAAAGCACTTTGTTTCGGATTACGAGTGGTCCAAGCTTGAGGACAAGCTCATTTTGGAGTGAGGTGATGTTGTGGATTCACTGCGTGGACGCACATATACGTGACGGAGCAACGAAAAGGCGACATCGTGTCATGAAGACAAAAATAACAAAATGAACAATTTCATCGTCTAAATTTCCCATGCATTTTTGAATTTTAAATTGTCATTTTTTTAAATTCTGAACTTTGTTTTTTATTTTAAGGTTAGGAAGTTATGTAGGTGGCATCTCCCCACTATACATAAGGGAAAGGGTGGGGATGGGGTGGGTGGGGGCAAAACTAGTAGAATGAGCAATTTCCTCCCCATTATACATAAGATTATGTAGCGCCATGATAACAAAATAGCGGAATGAGCAATTTTATCATTTAAAATTCTC
Source organism: Dactylorhiza incarnata (assembly GCA_033032865.1). Taxonomy (NCBI): domain Eukaryota; kingdom Viridiplantae; phylum Streptophyta; class Magnoliopsida; order Asparagales; family Orchidaceae; genus Dactylorhiza; species Dactylorhiza incarnata. The sequence goes on from JAWHQI010000055.1 coordinate 9,999,159, forward strand.
AAGCACTTCTGAATTTGAAGTTGTCATTTTGTTTTAATTTCAACTATGTTTTAAATTTTGAGGTTAGGAGGTTATGTGCACCTCCCCACTATATATAATGGTGGACAAGAAGAATGAAGGGAAGCCTAACCTAATTATCTCTCTCTACTCTCTTTAATGACATTCTCTATCAGGTGGATACCATCCCCTTTGGGGTTGAGCCCCTGATAACCCTTCTCCATCGGAGGTGCCTTCCATTGACACCATTGGAGGACATAGGGAAATTGTGGGAGAAATTCTCCTCTCATAGTTTCAACCCATCACTTTCAAAGTCGGTGACTCGATCTTATGCTAGAGCAAACAACACCAACAATACTGCGTGTCATTGAAAGAGACTATTGAGGACATAACACGAGTAGTGACTGTGCAAAATCGAGTCAACACCAACACCCCGACAGAACCCATTTCAGTGTTTTCTCCGTTGATCCTACTTGGAAGGGAAGAAATCGCCAAATGGGAGCAATCCAAAAGGGTTCACAGAGTCGCCCTAGCAGTAACGAGGCACTAGCCATCTTACGTCTATGAGGATTGGGCCGACCACTGATGTACGAAGGTTAAATGAATCCCTTCTGAAACTCAAATCAGGAACGTCAAGTCGCGCCCACCAGCATTTCTAGAAGGGCAGTGTTAGGTAAAGTACACCTCCCAGCACTCCCTTCCACAACTTTCGTACTTTTCTCAACAACAATTCCAAAATACTCGGCCATCGAGACCCTGACAGTTGCAGCACTAACCGCCACAACTAGTGTTCCAACTCGTATTTCTCCCGTAAGCGGACCTATCTACAATCATGAAGCATTGATACCTCATAACACCCTTGGGTGAAAATTATAAGGATGCCTAAGAAGAGTTCAAGGAACTCAAAATGCCAATGGAAGAAATTGTATAAGTCATTCAAAGCCAACCCAATTAACAAAAACTGCCTTGACTCAGAGTCAGCTCTGACACTAGCAATTACTCCCTCTTCTGCAAATACAATAATGATATAGGGCATACGAACGAAGACTCATGATAAGTCAACAAAGAAGGAAAGTCGCGAGACTTTGTCGTGGAGGGGAGACTTAAGTCGGTCGCCATGACATTTTACCCCTATTTCAGAGGGACGACTATGAAGAAAGGGATGATGTTTGTCCTGCGGGCCGGCAATCCCATACATGGAGGAGCGGACCTAGGGCTCTCATGAATAGCAAGCATCAGCTGAGTTTTTAGAAAAGAAGTCGTGGTGACTTCAGTCTTGATCCCACCGCAAGGAGAAGTCCGACATGGCACACGACATCTCATTAAATGATGTGATTGTGATAAAGATTATCATCGAGAACTTCACCGCGGAAAGAAGCCTCATCGAACTAACGAACTCGATGAACGTTCTCTTCAAATCGGTATGTACATATAAGGTTGGCATATAGAGGCGAAAGGATAAATACGAACCTTTATTAATTTCTCATGGGAGAGAAAGGAAATCGAAGGGTCAATCTCGCGGCCCATCATAATGTGTAAAATGACGCAAATGTGTCAATTTATTGTGGTCAAAGCCTCGAGTAGCTGTAACGCCATCTTCAACAAGTCACTCATCGATTATCATGTTGTGATCTCGACGTAACAGCAAGCGCTCAAATTCAGTGTTGGCAAAAAAAATGTCATGTTCGCAAGGATCAAAAGATTTGCTCATGAATACTACATTAACACAATGAACATTATGTCAACACGAGGAGAGGAGCAATGCAAGGAATGCACTAGTCTACATGCGGTGTAGAAGGTCGAGAAAGTTGTCGTCCCAAGAGATGAAGACTTGTGATATATGAGGATTAATTATAAGTTTACAGCATAGAACAAATGCAAACTGTTGGAGTGTCTCTGCTCAAACATGAATGTATTTGCTAGAACTATGACGAACGTGCCTGAGGTAGATGTCGATATCGTTTGTCATTGTCTCAATCTCGACCCAAGTATTATCCTTAAGGCTATTGGATGTCCTTCCTATTGTAAGACTAATGTAAGACAGCTCTGATCCCTTTCCTTAATGCATTACACTCCTCACAAAACTCCTTAGAGAAATAATGGCAACGAGAGAGCTGGAGATGTTTGTCATTAAATTCATAAGATCATTGATGCATCTTTGGACAAGTTGAATGCATTCTTGTTCATAAAGGCTGTAGAGTGAGTTGCTAATTCTTCATATCCTTTGATAGATTTTCTGGAATCATCCTTCGGCCCAGGAAACGCGTATTCCCTAAATCAAGTGCAGCTCTGGCTTGTCCAAAATAGCTACTATCTTCTTATGATATGCCAACACACTTGCCCAATGAATTATGTAGCCCAGATAAACCACTCCAAGTGTTTTCAAATCAATGTTTAGATTTCTGTGAGAAGAGCTCATTGGATATTTGGATATAATCAAGTCAAAAGTGAGTCGAACATGTTGCAAATGCTTTACTCCAGTCTTGCTATAAATCAAGAGATCATTAAAAAAATCAATGGATATATTTATGGAGATGGGATTCGAAAAGTGGAAGAATGTGTGTGGTGAGAACAAATGAAATCACCAAAAAACATTGTCATAATTAGTTCTAAAGATCATTTTCTCAATGTCTCTCGGATGCATTCTAATTTGGTAGTAACCTGACAGCAAATAGGGTTTAATAAAGAATAGTGCTCCATATAGTTCGTCAAGTAGCTCGCCGCTACTGGTATATGAAATTTTTAATTGACTGCTCAAGCAATTAACTCTTAATAGTTCATGCAAAAGGGACAAGTGCATCATACTTCTTTACTAGCAGCAAAGAGGAGAAGGGAGACTGTATGATCCTTGCATTATTTTCCAATTTTTCATCCTTTTGCAGGAGCGGATACATGCATGGTCAGGCCAATATGGGAGTGGTACCTGGCAATAATGCATCGTTCTCACGGCCGGGTTGGTGGAAGACCTTTTATCTCTCTAAACCGTTTGGAATATTCGATCAACAACTTCTCCATGATGTTCTGTTTGAATAGGAGCCCTACAAAGCACGTTCCTTAGGCGCATCTCCTTGCCATGTAACTCTTTTGTTGTTCATCCAAAATCATTATTAATGAAGTAAAATCCCATATAATTGATTTCAATATTTCGAGCAAACCCCTAACACTACATCAAAAAATAGCAAATAAATCTTATATAAATGAGTCCTCCAAAATATATATCATGAGTTATGATCTTCTCAAAATACCCGAGCTAGAGCCTTCCCTCCATTGGCTGCTGCTACTTTCAATGCAGCCTCTTGCTGACTTCCATTAATACTAACACTTTCTAATACTCCACCATGGCCTTAATTTACATGGTTAATGAATTACGTATACTTGTAATCACATGTATTGATATTTCAGGCTCACCAGATGTGAACACGACTCCTTGAGCCCATCCACGTGTCCGTATATTTTTCCTATGTAACTCTAGTGGTAATTCTGTAATAATGTTGTAGCCCACTCTCCCCTATAAAAGAGAGTGGAGGAGAGTCTTAGGATTATCTTTCGAGCTTCTAGGTTTTGATCTCCCATTTGGAGAGGAGCTTCAAAAAGAAATTATCCCTTAAAAGTTAGGCGCGAACATACCTTGCAAGTTTGAATCCATTTTTCATTTCTAGTGCAATCAAGTTCTCTATTTCGTATCATCACCCAATTCTTGTTCTTTGGGGTTCATTAAATTCATTCACATCTAACCAAAACAAGAATTTATTTTGAAACGACATCCAAATGTAAAATATCTCATAATTAAAACAAATCTCCTTAGCATCGTTCTGTCCTTCCACCCTTAACCTAGATCGTATGATTTTTTAATGTTGCTGATATCATCTCCCCAACTAATTAGGCCGAAGTTTTCATCCTTTTGCTTGGCAATCTAATTATTACCTCAGTCACAAATGCTAGCTAAATTTATTGCCAAAATAAGATATTGTGACTTTTCAAATTCTACATCCAAGAGTAGGCGTTCTTATAGTTCTGCTGTGAAAAAAGAAACTCGTTGCTAAAGAAGTATTAATCTAGCATATGCAAGCAACGTCTAAAATTTCTCCAAGTAATCTTTGGGGAAAGTAAATCAATTCTCTCAATGGGTAGCTCTGAAGGGCGAACCAAATTGCATTTTCCAATAAGTTTTGAAGTTATCCCAGGACATCCGACTACATTTCCAATGAGACAAACCACAATTGTGTTGCCCCAATGGATGGAATGATGTTAATCCAATCCATTCGGTGACCAGTAGTCCAGTACTACGGTTTTCGAAGAATTTATTGCATCTAGTTAACCATCTGAGGGAATCATCCTTGTCATTATATGTTGGAAACTCCACTATGTAGCACAATGTTGTGTTAGCATCACAATGTCCCCCATTTAGAATTTTTACCTTGGGCATAGGCCACATCAAAGCCATGACTAGTATTGGTGTGGACTATTGTGGGCATCCTCTATATCCCTGTTGAGTTCTTATGTTGAGGAGTCTTGACCGAGGTTGTCCAATGAAGTGCTCAAGTTGAAGCGAAGAAGGAAGTGGAGGAGTTGACTATGGCTTCTCATGAAAAGAAAGTTGGAGGAAGTGGTAACGTAGTGAGTGGGAAAAGATGAAAAGAGAGTAGGGATGCAAGTTGAGTTGAGCCGATTCGTGAGCTCGACAAGACGGCTCGAAAAAACATGACTCGAGCTCGGTTGCGAGCCAAGCTCGAGCCTAAACATTAGTGTTCATGAGCTCGCGAGCTGTTTTAAATAATAGTTTTTGATTTACAGAATGTATATATATAATATATTATTAAATATATTAAAATATAGATAGAAGAATTGATATTAGGTTTTATTCCCATAACCCGGTTCACAAATGACGACTCCAAGCTTCGTCGCTCCAACGTTCCTTGATTCCTTTCGCTTATGGTTCCGCAGTTGCAGGAATCCAGCTCTCGATTCTCCAACGATCCCAGGCTTCCTGCAATTACGCCAACTCGCCAAGAGAGGACTCAGAGAAGCGTTGAGCGTTAAGCATCGGCTGATCCTCTTCTGCTTTCTCGTGTTGTCCTCCGCCAAGTTCGATTGACTAAGGTGCGAAAAGGTTACTTTCTTTCTCTATATCCCTAGTCCAAATTTGCTTCATCTAAAATTTGAACTTTCCATTGATTTTAGATGATTTGTTTTATCTTGTTATATATGATGCAGAGATTGTCAAGAAATCCTGTAGGAAATCCTTTCCTCCTTTTCTCAAAGGTAACTGAATTGTAGTTTTGTTTCATGGTGCATTTGCGGATAACTTGAATCACGGTGTCAATCTATTGTTCCAGGTTGCTTCTTCACATCGTCCAAGGTATTGTAGAGCTTCGAGTAACCTCTATTATAGCTGAAGGCAGTCCCAAGGGTTGACATCCAGGGGGAGGTGTGCGGTGCCACTTACAAAGTCAACTAAGAGAATAAGAAGAAATCAGTTCCATGGGTTGGCAGCACTGCGGATTGGTCCAACTACTGAGCCTACATTGTGGACCGTATCTCCGAAGAAACTGATGTTATACTCCAGGTTATTGATGTTTTGCATCAGATAATTCTCATTTTCATGCTAAAATAAATGTCAGAATACCTTCTTGCTTCCATGGTCTTTGGAATTTCACTTTATACACTGCTTATTCTCTTTTACATATTACTAACCTTTCCTATTCATCCAACCAGTTCTTTACTATTTCTCTTTTACATATAATTAGTTAGAAGTTAGTTAGAACTTAGGTCAATGTTATTCTGGTTTTCTCGGTTTGGAAGAGGAGAGCGCCGATCGGCGATTGCCGGACGTTGATTACTTGCTGATCCGCGTAAACTGGAACTCCCTAACTCCATCTACATTCTCCTAGCTATGAGATCCGCACGCCTTCAGTATTCTCCAAGCTGTGAGACCCTGAAACTCCTTAACTCCATCTACATTCTCCAAGCCGCAAGATCCGCATGTTGTCAGTCTTCTGGTTAGAAGCCCACGCAAAGACTGAGAAGGACAGATCTACACAAACACAACTTGGCTTTGTGTCATCTAATGTAGATCCATCATCTAATACAAGCCCTTTGATCTGAATTGAAAATATACTATGCACGTGAGCTCGAGCTCGTGAGCTCAAGATGAGCTCCAACCGAGCTTGAGCTCAAAAAATTTAGCTTGAGCTTGAGATCGAGTTTTCATTTTTAGTCGAACTCGACTAGAACTCAACTCGTTTGCACGCCTACAAAAAAGAGCAATTAAATCTCAAATTCAAAATTAAACTTGTTTGTCGTAGCTAAACAACTCAAATGCCTTAAATACAAAGTCCATATTAACAGTCATACAAGTGTTAGAATTAAAATCAAACATTATAAATAAAAATAAGTGATCATTCACGTGAATTGGAATTCACACCCCATTCAAATGATCCTTCATATTAGTGTGCAATATTAATACGAACACGAAAGAGAACGCTTGGATTAATGAAACCACGAATACAATCCGGAGCAAGCTCCGGCCAACTCTCGGAGGCTGGTTCCTCCAAAGAGCTTCTCTCTAGTGAGAGCCCAAAAGACTATGGATCAAAAGATACCTAACTCCCAAAACCACCTCCTTATATAGGGAGGGGGGCTCACAACAACGTAATGCATTTTAAAAGAAAAGCAATAATAAAATAGAGGACGCGTGCGCGTAACAATACATCCCGTCAGAAAAGCGACCTTGACCCCAAGGTCGTTACGCCACCCGCCGTTCACTTGAGTGAATGTGCCCACGACACGTGGACCCGTAACACTACATCCGTCCTTCAAAACGAGCTCGCCCTCCATCTCGTGTATCAAGCGGGTGGCCGGATCCTCTGGTACCTTGACCTCCCTCCAGAACAGGGCCAGGTAGGGCATAGTAGCGGTGGCGGTGTTGGCGAGTAGCGGCGGCGCCATCGGAAAGACGGGCGGCGAAAGCAGTGGCTTCCGCAAAGTCGGTGGAGCGGTGGGGAGCAGCGGCACTAAGGATGTCGGAGATGCGACGACCGGCAGCAGGAATGGATCCGTCGGGAACAACGGGGTACAGGGCGGCAGAAGAGGCGGCGATGCGGCCGGTGGAAGAGGCAAGGTAGGGGCCGGGGAGCAAGAGCAGGGAGAGTATGTTGTGAGATGGCCGAAGGGGGCGGCAGAGCGGGTAACCAGAGAGGTGGCGGAAGTGGTGGCGGTACGACCACTGTGGAGAGATGCAGTATAGCAGCGGTCGGTGCGATTTCACCAGGAGGATCGACTGTGGGGCGGAGGGACGGGTTGGTGTTGTAGAGGAATGTTGGGGGCGGCATGGCCGGATAACTCTCGCATGGTAAAAGAGGCAGCCGTGGTGGAGGAGACTTAAGGCAAGGAGCCTCGAGGGAGGTTGCGACGGCCCGTCCGTCGAGAGCGATGAGACGATCGACTTTGGCGTGGAGAGAGGCGCATGTGGCCAGGATTTGTGCAGCGAGGGCAGAAAAATCCAACCGAGGGGTGGTGTCCGCCGATGGCAAGGACAGCGGCCCGGGCGCGGCCGACTGGGCTGCGACCATGTTGCCTAGGAGGTAGACTGGAGATGATGCCGACCGATTGGTGTGTAGAAAGGGCAGATCTGGCGAGGAGACGCGGGTAGGTGGCTGATTTGATGACAACGGCGGCGGAAGTTGGGCGGAATCGAGCGGATCGGCGTGATAGTGGGCTGAGGCCGGCAGATCTGGGCGGAATCAAGCGATTCCTGGCGGAGGCCGGCAGATCTGGGCGCAGAAACCAGCAGAGAACGTCAAATCAGGGCAGAAGCGGCGGGGTTTCGGCGGAGCGGGATCGCAGAAGGCGCGCAGCAGCGGTAGCAGCGATCGGGTTTGCGGCTGGGTCGACCGGAAAACAACAACAGCGGTCGAGGACGGATCAGATTGGCGCGGGATCTGGCGGAGAGGGGGTTGCAGCAGTGGCTCGAGCGGATCGTGCGGCGGAGCCGGCGATGCGAGTAGCAGCGAGGACTGTGCGGAGCGGAGCAGATGCGATACGCCGATCGCGGAACGACGGGGAACGCCGATCGCTGGCGGAAGGCAGCTCGCGTGCGGGACGCAGATCGGGCGACGCCGATCGCAGGCGGAACGTCGATCGCAGGCGGGACGCAAAGCGGGCGACGAACGGCGTATGTCGAGCGGGTTGGACGAGTCGGGGAGAATCCTTGGCTGATAGCAAGACTCCGGCGGCTAGGTCAGCGGGCGGAGCGGCAGGACAGGTCGGACCAAATAATACGAACACGAAAGAGAATGCTTGGATTAATGAAACCACAGATACAATCCGGAGCAAGCTCCGGCCAACTCTCGGAGGTTGGTTCCTCCAAAGAGCTTCTCTCTAGTGAGAGCCCAAAAGACTATGGATCAAAAGATACCTAACTCTCAAAACCACCTCCTTATATAGGGAGGGGGGCTCACAACAACCTAATGCATTTTAAAAGAAAAGCAATAATAAAATAGAGGACGCGTGCGCGTAACAAATATTGTCAAATTGTCGTGTTATAATATAAGCAGAGAACACTTAATAGTTTAGATAGTAATGAGGATGCTCATTCACACTCAAACAATAGTCACAACAAAAATTCATCCTTGTTTAAGAATGATCACTTCAACGTATCCATTGAAATACAAGACATGATTTCAAATAACTAAACATTTATTAATGAAAGAGAAAGTGCAATGGAAAGAAGAAAACAATAAGTATTTTTTTGATAAACTTAGCTCAAAATAATAATAAAAATTCCGGCTTAGTAAGAAATTTTTTTAGTACTTACAAGTTATGCAGAAAATTGAAGCACAGTATGTTTAACATCTCATATATCACTCGACACGAATGAAAATAGAATGAGGACTCCTAAAGTAAGTCCATAATAGTTGGGTTAAAGGATAACGATGAAGATGAAGACAATACTTGATGTATGAATAAGAGTTCGCTAAAGACAAACAACAACACGTGCCCGCTAGAAGTTGCGACTACAAAGAGTACTCGCAAAAGCCACAGAAGTTGCCAAAAGGGCTATCAAGTAAAACCCTGTGAATACGGTCCAACTTGGGGTAGCTGCAAATAACACTCCAAGCTATGGTATTATGCACGAGTAGCACACGCAACAAAAACTCGAGCTTGGAGGCGCTAATCGTAGAAGCTTCATTGAGGATAATCAAACAGCTCTCAAGAGTATTCACAACTATAGTGAGTACCTCCCAAAGAACTATGAAAACAATTGGAGACAACCCTATCTACGGTAGGCGTCGATTGGTCAAGTGACCCACAACATAATAACTAGTCAAAGAATTTTGGATTTGATATATTTGTCTAAGTTGTTAAGACCATGATTTGGTCATGTCCATACGTAGAATATCATTTCTGCCAAATCGCTATTGGGATTCACGATTCTTTTTTAAATTTGTTCCATGGCTTACAAGAATAGTTGACGGTCAGAGAAAAGAAAGAACAAAAATTCTTATTTCTCTTATAGACTTTTGACAAAACCTAGGAAAATAAGGAAGTTAGCATCCATTTTTTCCTCGCCAAATTCTCCTATCTGAAGAGGATATCCACCATTCACCGCTAACAATCGGCACGGGAACCATCTACGGATCAAAGACGCGTCATTACCAAAAATAAGTATCAATTACATCTTAAGTCAAGTTATTTCAATTTAGATTTATGCATTTATGAAAATATGGTTGTAATTTTATTTGTTCAAGTCTATGGTGTGTTAGAATTGTAGTTATATGGTACTATCTAGGTGGTGACCCAAGTTTGTTATGCATTCATTATAGTATAAGTATTGAGTATTTAATTGTATCTAAGTCACAAACACAAACTCACTCAACTCAATTGACTATCTTTTAGTAATTTGTCCACAATTCCTTCACCTGAACTCCAAATCAGATAAACTTTTGTTTGATGTTTTTTTTTTTACTTTTCAGCCTACAACTTTTATGCTTAGAATTGGAGCATGTTTAGCATCTCATACATCACTCAATATAAATGAATATATAATGGTGATTCCTAAAGCAAAACCCTAATAGTTGTGTTAAAGGCTAATAATGATGATGAAGCCAATATTTTCTTCAACTTATAAATACTTTGGAATGGATTGATGTGTTGCCCAAGACTGGAACCAGGTGCTAGTAGGATTGAGTAGATACTTTCTTCCATGAACATTCGGAATATTAAATTTCCGTAAAAAGGGATTAATAGTTGTCAGATATGATGGTAGCTTGAATTGATATCTCGTTCAAATATAAAGATGACAAATATATAAATCGTTGCATGGTAAAATAGAAGGTCTCTTTAAACTCAACAGAAAAAAAAACAAATTTAATTAATGAAGTGTCATACATGGTGAGCTAAATTTAGAGTATAGTATCCTACTCTATTGTTTTTACACTACTTCCTTGTATCAAGAGAAGCACTTCAGAATCAATTTCATAGCACCAAAGCTAATAAGCTGTAAGGATTCATTTCAAGATCATTGAACTGCATACACCCAGGTCATCTCAAAACCATAAAGAATTCATAAGATCTATATGAAATGGAGATGAACCAATGGACATTCAAGTTTCCAAAGACAACTTTCTGAAATCAGCAGCAACTAGCAGATATACAAAATCCTACATTCAAACATTTATGCATCTCTAGACAGCAATTTTTTTATAATTTCTACAAGGGATCATCTAACCCACTTCCAACCAGATCAAACCTAAATCGATAGCAGGAAGAGAATAGGGGAAAAGAAAAGAAAGTGACTCAACTATAGTGTAGTTCATGCCTGCATTGAGTTTTTATGGATGACCTTCATCTGGACGTGATCCAACTCGCTGAGCCCTCCGGACGAGGATGAGGTGGGCAAAGCCTCGTAAGATCCGCAATTGTAGCGCCTTGGGAGTCCTCCGCCTGACGACCAGGCAACGGATGCGTAGACGGCGACCGCGATGACCGAGACAAAAGTCGTGTGAAGTACAAATGCGAGGTCAAGGAGGGCGGCAGCGCGGATACGCGACTCCTCGAGCTCGCAGCGTATGGATCCGTCGGTAACTTCGAGGAGGCGATGGCAACCCTCCGGTGTGAAGCCCTCGACGTAGAGCGAGAGGCCGGTTTGCAGGGACCAAAGTCCATGGAGGGAAATAGATGCGGCGAGGGCAAACTCGGCCACAAAGAGGCGAGGGTAGAAGGCGAGGGCTACGGAGAAGGCGGCGCACAGAGCGGAGATGGAAGCGGATACAGAGTCGCACTTGGACTGGAGGTCGGAGGGCTGGTAGGCGGAAGAAGCCAAAGCGAGAAGGGAAAAACCGACAGCGGCGAGGAGGAAAATGAGGTCGGGAGCGAGTGGAATGGGAAGGAAGAGGGCGATCGTAATGAGAAGGAAGAAAACGAGGGAGGCGGAAGTGTGGAGAGAGGAGAAGCTGTTTGGGGAAGCGGATGAGAGGGAAGCGTTATACGAGATGGAAATGAGGAGGGAGAAGAGAGCGAGGTAAAGGGGAAAGTGGCGGAGGAGATGGTGGACGTGGCACGGGAGGAGTAGGGGGTAGTAGGGACGGGAGATGTAGTCTCCGGTCCCGGCAACGGCGGAGCGAGCGGAGGACGAGATGGCCGAAGTGGGCTTGAAGAAGGAACGGGTAGCAGAGACGAGGTGATAGATGCCGTAGGAGAAGAGAGCGAGGAAGGCGAAGGTGTGGTAGAGAAGAACGGCCATGAGTACCCGGTTTTGATCTCCTCTCTTCTCACAGCTTTTTTTCTTCTCCTCCTTCAAAAGAGGAAAGAAAAGAGCAGCATAAAACATATGAAGGAACAAGAAATAGGCAAGGCGTGGCTTTTGTTTTGGTTAAGCATTGGTATATGCAGGTCATAAATGGCGATACGCAGGCGTAAAAATTAAATTAAAACCTATTTTATCCTATCAAAGACCTAAGGCTAGTCACGCCGCCCCTCGTCGTCAACAGGAGCTGCCGTCGGATTGCGGGTTCGGGGGTGGTGCAGTGCAGCGAATGCACTGCACCGTGCAGTGCAATCAAGCGGTTGCACTGAGTTGCGAGTGCGCTGAGATGCGTGCACATCACAGCGCACTCATCTGAAAGCATGCACGAATCGCGGCACAAAGCTCATCTCGCGCTCGCCAACCGTCTGATTGGCTGCACTGCACGGTGCAGTGCATTCGCTGCACTGCACCACCCCCGATTCCGCCGGATTGCACGCCTCTCGCCGCCTCCAGTTCTCCTCGCCGGTATTTCTCGACGCCGCCGGAATCAACCGCCTCTCCAACGGGATCGCCGCCTCTCCAGTTCCCTTCTCCCAATTTTAGGTAAAAATCCTCTCTTTTTCAATTTTGATGGATCTTGAATTTTTTTAGGGTTTTTTTTGTCAATTTTTTTTTGGATGAATGTGTGTGTGTGTGTGGTGTGTGATGATGGTGGTGAATGTGTGTTTATTTGTGTTTGTTTTTGTGGTGAATGTGTATATGTGTGTGTGGTTATGTATGTTTTTTGCGCGTGCGTGCGCGTGCGTGCGCGTGTGTGTGCGCGTGTTCGCATGCGTGTGTGTGTGTGTGTGCGTGTGTGTGTGTGTGTGTGTGTGTGTGTGTGTGTGTGTGTGTGTTCTGTGTGTGTGTGTATGTGCCTGTATTTTTGTGTATGTGTGTGTGTGTCTGTGCCTGTATTTTTGTGTATGTGTGTGTGTGTATTTGTATGTGTGTGTAGGCTTATCATGTGTGTAGGCTTATGTGTGTGTGTGTGTGTGTGTGTGTGTGTGTGTGTAGGCTTATGTGTGTGTGTGTGTAGGCTTATGTGTGTGTGTGTGTGTGTGTGTGTGTGTGTGTGTGTGTGTGTGTGTGTGTGTGTGTGTGTGTGTGTGTGTGTGTGTGTGTGTGTGTGTGTGTGTGTGTGTGTGTGTGTGTGTGTGTGTGTGTGTGTGTGTGTGTGTGTGTGTGTGTGTGTGTGTGTGTGTGTGTGTGTGTGTGTGTGCTTGTGTGTGTGTGTGTGGGTGGGCTTATGTGTGGGCTTTGTGTGTGTGTGGGGGGGGGGCTTTGTGTGTGTGTGTGTGTGTGTGTGTGTGTGTGTGTGTGTGTGTGTGTGTGTGTGTGTGTGTGTGTGTGTGTCTGTGTCTGTGTCTGTGTCTGTGTCTGTGTCTGTCTCTGTCTCTGTGTGTCTGTGTCTGTGTGTGTCTGTGTCTGTGTCTGTGTCTGTGTGTGTCTGTGTGTGTCTGTGTCTGTCTGTGTCTGTCTGTGTCTGTCTGTGTCTGTCTGTGTCTGTCTGTGTGTGTCTGTGTGAGTGTGTGTGTCTGTGTGAGTGTGTGTGTCTGTGTGTGTGTCTGTGTGTGTGTGTGTGTGTGTGTGTGTGTGTCTGTCTGTGTGTGTCTGTGTGTGTCTGTGTGTGTCTGTGTGTGTCTGTGTGTGTCTGTGTGTCTGTGTGTGTCTGTGTCTGTGTCTGTGTCTGTGTGTGTGTCTGTGTGTGTGTGTATCTGTGTCTGTGTGTGTGTGTGTGTGTGTCTGTGTGTGTGTGTGTCTGTGTGTGTCTGTGTGTCTGTGTCTCTGTGTCTGTGTGTCTGTGTGTCTGTGTCTGTGTGTGTCTGTGTGTCTGTGTGTGTGTGTGTGTGTCTGTGTCTGTGTCTCTGTGTCTCTGTGTCTGTGTGTCTGTGTGTCTGTGTCTGTGTGTGTCTGTCTGTCTGTCTGTTATATGTGCATCTGTTATATATATGTGCGTTTGTTATATGTGCGTCTGTTATATGTGCGTCTGTTATGTGTGTGTGTGTATGTTTTATGTGTGTGTGTATGTTATATGTGTGTGTATGTGTATGTTATATGTGTGTGTATGTGTATGTTATATGTGTGTGTATCTTATATGTTTGTGTTATGTGTGAAAATTTCCGTAGATCTAGGAGTGAGCAGGAATATAACAACTAAAAGCTATAGCCAATCAACCAGAAGCACATGAAGCAAACACAATCTTTATTGATCAAGATTCTTCAATACATGGCGAGGTATACATGGCGAGATATGATTTCGCCAGTACAAAAAACAGAAGAGAAAAACAAGCTGAAAAGATAACCAGCGGTCTGCCTGACTGAGACCGCCTGACCGCCCGACCGCCCGACCTGACAGTCCGCTTGGCTAGAAAACAAGACCGCCCGAACTGCCTGCCTGCGACTTGAACAACACCAACTGAGAACCCCGCGAACTCCCGAACTCCACTGATCCTCCCGAACTCCAGCAATCCGCACTGCAAGCCGCGAGACCGCCCGAACACCTTCAAAAGAGGAGGTGATCGCTGTTACCCGCACAATCCGCAGAAGCTGCACAAGACAAGTTCAATCAGCTAACCGGTCGGCCACAAAAAAGGAGACCGCAAGAACAGAACGCGAGCTCAGCTTACACTTGGTGCTCTTATGTTTGCTGCAACAGTGACTCCTATTTATAAGCGTGAGACCTGATCCAGTCGCCACCCTATGGGATAGAGTCACCGCCGCTTGATCGCGCGACCAGACCGGTCAACCCGCGCGATCAGCAAAAGATCCTTCTGCTCAGTGAGCTCGCCGACTTCACGAAGAAGCCGCGCGATCATGACAACTCGCCCGGTCATGTCGCTCACCACCTGTGTTCGCCACACACGACCTCCTCCAGAGACCGCGAACACAGCCAAGTCGATCAAGGCAAGAACCCGCCAGGCTGACTAACACCAGAGACCGCATATACCAGCAGATCGCCAAGGACTAGCTTATGCGAACTCAGAAGAGGAGACCGCGCGACTAAGAAGACCTTAGTCCGCGCGCACCACGAGAAACCCGGACAGCCACCAGACCGGACTGCCCCTCCAGAGAACAGACCGTGCGGTTAACAGCTTAACCCGCACGGTACAGAGCAGCACGCCACGCGGTCACAAGAACCAGACCGCGCGGCCTCACCCCGGCACCCTTGGACAGAAGAACGGCGGTCACGCCAAACAGATCGCAGCTAGACCAGAGAGGTCAGACCGCCAGAGGAGACCGCAAGATCGTGCGGCTTGCCAGACCGCGCGACCTCCCCCTCTAGACCGCCAACTTCCACTTCAACATTTTCACCACTCCCCCTTGAAGTGGGAAGTTGAAAATAGCCCAAGTAAACTCCTTAGCCGAGTGAATGGCCCCTTCGCCAGCGTCTTTGTGAAAATGTCAGCAATGTTGTCCTGACTCCGAACATGCTCGACCGAAAGAGATCCCTCCAGCACCTTCTCACGAATGAAATGATGTTCGATCTCGATATGCTTGGTCCTCGCGTGACAAACTGGATTAGTAACCAGTTTGAGTGCACTCTCATTTGTCGCCGCGGAGCAGAGTTGGACCCCGAACCTCCTTATGGACGTCTCCCACCAACCTCCTAAGCCAGATGGCTTCTTGAGCTACCAAGGCCGAAGTCTTGTATTCCGCTTCCGTGGTTGAGACAGATACAGAATCCTGCTTCTTACTGCACCATGATATAGCTGTGGGGCCCTCCATGAAGACGTATCCAGACGTCGACTTCCAATCATCCGAATCTCCCCC
This sequence comes from Dactylorhiza incarnata, assembly GCA_033032865.1. Taxonomy (NCBI): domain Eukaryota; kingdom Viridiplantae; phylum Streptophyta; class Magnoliopsida; order Asparagales; family Orchidaceae; genus Dactylorhiza; species Dactylorhiza incarnata. The sequence goes on from JAWHQI010000055.1 coordinate 10,014,714, forward strand.
GTAATCAGCATCCATGTACTCATGCACCTCGAAGCCTGCATCCCTCCTATAAAGGAGACCCATATCCGAAGTCGCCTTGACATACTTCAATATATTCTTGGTCGCTAGAAGATGAGGCATCCGTGGTTCCGCTATATAACGACTCACCCTGCCAACTGCATACGCAATATCCGGCCTGGTAATCGTCAGATAGATCAAGCTCCCAACCAGAGCCCGGAATACCAGCGGATCTTCTAGAATCCTCCCCTCATCCTTGTGAAGTTTCATGGCCATCTCTAGAGGTGTAGAAATGCACTTCCCTTCCTTCATGTTGAATCGTTCCACGATTCGCTCCGCATATCCAGCATGGGACACCAGCACTCCACTTTCCTTCCTCTGAACCTCGAGTCCAAGGAAATGGTGAAGCTCACCCAGATCCTTCATCTCAAACCTGATGGATAACTCAGCCCGAAGCTTCGTTACCTCCTCCTTCGAATTCCCCGTCACGGTCATATCGTCGACGTAGAGCAGCACGATGACTTGAAGCTCCCCGCTCTCCTTGACGAACAAGCTTGAGTCTGAGTCTGAAGCAACAAACCCACAGAATAGGAGATATTCTGCTATCTTTCCATACCACGCCCTCGGCGCTTGCTTCAACCCATACAGGACCTTCTTCAACTTGCAGACATAGTCAGGAAAATCTTCAGATACGAAGCCTGGCGGTTGAACCATGAAGATGTCATTGTCAATCTCGTCGTACAAGAATGCATTCTTTACATCGAGCTGCCAAATCTCCCACCCCCAACACGCCGCCAAGGCAATCAAAACCCGAACTGAAGTCATTTTTGCCACGGGACTGAATGTCTCTTCATAGTCTTCACCGTAATGCTGCGAGAATCCTCAAGCCACAAGGCGAGCCTTGTACCGCTCGATACTGTCGTCTGCCTTCTTCTTAAGCTTGTAGACCCACTTGCATGTCACAGGGGTAATGCCCCTGGGCCTGGGCACCAGAGACCAAGTCTCATTCTTTTCAAGAGCTTCCATCTCTTCTTCCATAGCCGAATTCCACTGCTTCACGCCTTTGGCCTTCTCAAAGCTCGACGGCTCCCTCTTGATGAAACCTGCAACAGGTCTCCTGAGTTCGGACCCACTGGGGGTGCAGCCGATGCTTACTTCTCCCTCACTAGACTCTCTTGACGGTGGATGTGAGAATACGAATAGACCCAAGGCTGAAGCGAGGAGGTCCCGCCACACACCCGGAAGATCTTAGAGAGCTTCCCCTCCCAAACTAGAGCTCAACCGGGCACCTTGGAGGGCACTAGCAGCCGACCAAAAACTAGCCTGGAGGAGAGGATTCTCTAAAATCGGATCTCCTCCAAGGTGCCCTTAAGGGTCTATTTATAGATTTTTCTAGGCTGGTCTGCAAATAACATGAATCCGCCTTTTAATTTTACTAACAGCACCCCAAACTGGCCTGCTAACAGCCTAATTCCGCTGTTCCGAAGGGCTATTTGCAGCCCACCAGGGGTATTAGGGTCATTTCTCCCTCAAATCATCCTGGGCGAGTGGTCCGTGAGGGCACCACTCGTTGGGCACCCGCCTTGCTGGGCGAGTGCCCGCGCTTCCGGGCGAGTGGTCCGTGAGAGCACCACTCGCCTGGCTCCTTCTCTTCTGCACCTTACCCCCACCAAACCGGGGTACTTCCTCCTCCTAGCCGGGGCGAATGATCGGGCTGACCCAGGTCTCTCCATTTAACTTGAGGGGTCCACTCGGCGAATACGGGTTGTACACCTCTCATCCAAGGGACCAGCGAAGAAACATGAGAAAAAGCTCACCATGTTTCCTCCTGTATAGCGATCAGGGGCAGTGATAGTTCGCTTCGATCTCCGCAATGCCTTCCCCTGACTCGCAGTATCTTCAGCTGCTTCTTCCCTAGCTCCCCTTCCAGACGTACTCGGAGCATCGCTCCCCCTGCTTCCTGATCCAGAAGCCTCCGTCCCAGAACTAGAAGTGGATGGACCACCTGGTGACACAGGTAGCTCCACCTGAAGATTTTCCACAGCTTTCTCTGGCTCCTCCACCCTGCTTTCTGGTAGCTCAACATCAGAACTCCCTTTGTACGACGTCACCTCGTCGAACACGACGTCGCGAGATGCAACAAATCTCCGCGTCTCCGGGTCCATGCATTTCCAGCCCTTCTTCCGATCATCATATCCCACGAAGACTAGCTTCCTTACCTTCGCATCTAGTTTCATCTGAAGCGCATTTGGAACGTGCACATAGCAGGTAGAACCAAACACCCGAAGGTGCGCCACGCTTGGATTTTCTTTGAACATCATCTCATGCGGGGTCAGCATGTTGATGGGATTGAGAGGCATACTGTTGATGACGTAGGAAGCACAAGACATTCCCTCCGCCCAGAAGGACCTTGGGATACTCTTGGCATGCAGCCAACACTTGCAGGTCTCCGTCAGATGACGGATCTTCCGCTCTGCAACTCCATTTTGTTGTGGAGTATGTGCACAAGTAAGCTCCCTCCGGATGTCTGTCTTCTTGCAAAAACTAGAGAACTCACCAGAGGTGAACTCCCCTCCGTTGTCAGTCCTCAGCTTCTTTATCCGCAGATTTAGCCAACCCTCCACGAGCTCCTTGAACTCCACAAACTTGGCAAATGCCTCCGCCTTCTCCTTCAGAAAATACACCCCGACATATCTGGTGTGATCGTCGATCAACACCAGCATATACCTGCTGCCTCCGAGGCTTGGGGTAGCAGTCGGTCCCATCAAGTCACCGTGGATGCACTCCAACGGCACACTACTCCTCGTCTGCGACTTATCAAACGGTAGTCGATGAGACTTGCCGAACTAACATCCAGCGCAAACATGATCGTCTCCGTAGGAGGATAGACTAGGCAGGCCCTTGACCAAACCTTTAACCGCCATAGCTTTCAGCTTATCCATGCCTACATGCCCCAACCTCTCGTGCCATATTACGGCACTATCATTCGTCCTCATCTTGTCGACATAAGAACTTGTTGATAAAACGAACAAGTCTTTTGCCCTCCTCCCAACATGAACGACCTCAGCCTTCACCGCCTCCACATTCCGAAGAAACTTCACTTCTGTTGGGCCGAACAGAACGTGATACCCAGCGTCTACAACGTTGGTCACGGAGAAGAGATTTTTTCTCATTCCGGGCACATGATAGACACTCTTCAAAGTTAGTGGCCCTCTATCACTGCTCAAGGAAACAACCCCCACCTTCTCGACAGCATGCACGGTATTATCAGCAGTAATAATGGCATCATTACCTGAGTATGGCTGAGCTGAGGAAAGCTTCGACTCGTCCCCGGTGAGGTGATGACTACACCCCGAGTCCACGATCCAGTCCTCCTGATAGTTGATAGGAGCCGCAGCTTTGACAGAAGCTGAGAAGGTGTAACATCCCATTTCACGCTAAACCCCTCGGAGACATTTTGACTACCCGGTTTTGGGCTTTCCAGTGCGTGTTCGGATTTGGATTAATTGGGGGAAAGGAATGACAATATTGCTGTAGGAAATCGTAAGACCTACATGTTTATTATTAACTAAACTACTAACGCTACTAAAAATAAGTACTTGATGGCAGCAAAATATTCCGAGGAAAAACATTAGTAGGCAACTTGGATAGAAACTTATGACAGGAAGATATAATAAAATTATAGGACTAAATAAAGCAGGTAGAAAATGAGCCCTGGTTCGGCGAAGTATATTCCGTTCGACGAAAGTCGAAGTATAGGCAGCGCTCGACAAAATTGCCGCCGTTCGTCGATCGCAGAAATTTAGCTGCGATCGACGAAATATTCCGTTCAACGAAAGTCGAAGTATAGGCAGTGCTCGACAAATTAAAATTAGGCAGCGCTCGACGAAATATTCCGTTCGACGAAAGTTGAAGTATAGGCAGCGCTCGACAAATTAAAATTAGGCAGCGCTCGACGAAATATTCCGTTCGACGAAAGTCGAAGTATAGGCAGAGCTCGAAAAATTAAAATTAGGCAGCGCTCGACAAATTAATTTAGCCAGCGGTCGACGAATCTGAAATAGGCAGAGTTCGACGAAATTTTTATGCTGCTTTCCGAATGCTTATCTTTTAGGCTTGAAGTGAATGCCAAATCTTGGGGTTCCAACTCATGGCATTGGAAGTTGGGTTATCATTAATGCTTGTCAAATCTAATCCCACTACTCTCTCTTCTCTCTTAACAAAAGAGCTGCTGGTCTGATTACCCGATAGGTCTTCTTCTTCTTATCTTCATCTTCTTCTTCCTCTCCTCCTTCTTCTTCCTCTCACTTCAGGGAAATTAGTTGGGGGAAACTTTGAAGGAGCAAAGCTAGGAGGGAGATTTGGAGCTTGGCCGACCACCACCATGCTTCCATCAAGATGAGCTCCAACCATGGCCGTAAAATCAGGTGACTTCCTCCCCTCTCCCTTGATGCTAGACTCTTAGATCACAATAGGAGAGACGAAGGCTCAAGAGAGCTTCTCAGGTGAGCTTTAATGGTGTTTCCTTAGGAAGACCAAGTCGGAACCTCAAATTTAGGACACCGTTCGCCGCGAGGTTCTTGGAATCATTTCTTCTCTTTAAGAGGAAGAGATGGGATTTGATTTGGGGCAAACCCATGGTCGTTGAGGGAGAGTGAGGGGAATGATTATTTAGGGATTTTAAAGGTGTAATGACCAAATTTTGTTTGGGGAAGATGATGAATAGTCCCCGGTTAAGTAGTGTTTAATTTATATCTTTTGTGATAAAATTGATGAATAACCCCATGTTAAATTATGGTTTTAAACTATATATTATGTAGTAAAGATGATAATAGCCCCTCCCTAAAGAAAGTTTTAATTAATAACATTTCACTTGGTAAATAAGGGGTGAATTTGTGCGCAGCTGGGTTCGAGCCAATTTTTAGGCTTGATTCCATTGGAATTAGACCTTGGGCTCAACATGGAAGTTGTAGCCCTCGGAAATAGCTTTCCAACGATAGGTTACCCGTTTTTTGAAGTGACCTGCAGCCCCCTAAAAGCCCAGTCGAGTGGACTGTCCAGAAAGTTGGGAGGTGGTCAATGCATGCTGTTTTGCTGTCCAGCTTTCTGCAGTTGACTTCAGAGCAGATTTTTGATAGGACCCACTCTGTTCTGGGTTTAGGACTCAACATGAATATTGTAGCCCTTGATGTTAGCTTTCCAAATTGGGGTGGATCATAATGTTTGGACATCTGTAGCTCCCAGAAATCCCGTTTTAGTAAACATTGCTGGTTTGTACGAATTTTGATGTTTTACTAGTTTTCTCGTAAAATACTCATCGGATGTTTACGAAATTTTGATAGAGATGAAACTGATGATATTGTGATCACTCCTGTTTAGTTTCAGAATTTTTGGATATATATTTATGGTAATATGACTAGTCTCTTCTTATAAATTTTATGGTGTCGTAAATAGCTTTGGTAAATATAAATGTGGCAAAAAAAATTGGTTGAAATATTCAAGGTGATGACTATGTGATATCATAAAAATTTCGTAGGTTTTGGTTTGAAATAAGCCTTGATTAATATTCTGTTATAAATTAGTTTGAAGAATGAATCATGGTGATGTGTAATTGAATAAAATTTTGGAGGGTATGCTTATATTTATTAACATTCATATCACTTGATAATCTATTGGATGATGTAGACTGGTGATAACCTCTCCATAAGGTTGATAACTTTATTCGTGTCAAAACACGTTGTGATTTGTACTTAAGACGATTGAATATTGGTGATATGTTGGGGATTACATATTTAGTAAAATATGAATATGACACCGTACACAAGTAGTCCCACAGATTTTTGTAGAGTAATTTCCATGATATACACTCGCCACCGCAAAAGAGTTATGATAACTCGGTATGGTTAGCATTGATGGTTTGGTGTGGATTATAAGATATTGTTATATCTTGTGGTGAAATGTGAAGGACCTGGTGGTTGGGGGCCTGGGATGCTAATTAGCATCGGATGAGCTGGTATGATGTGAAAGATAAGAAGGCTCCATTCGCGAATCCTTGGGTGCTCGATAGCACGGATTATGCATGGGAATTACATGAATGTGCATGGTTTACACATGGTGGTGTAGTGACACTGGTTGGAGGATACTTGTGGTTGGGGGATTACTTATGGCGGGTCTACGGGCTTGCTAGTCGTGACACCGACAGAAGCTGGCAGTTAGACTCTAGACCGGTTGGGTTGGACTCTTGGTGCTCACCTACCCAAGTCCCCTTCTGTGTCCTTGATGGCTCTGCTTACATTCTGTCATTGCTATATTACTTGTTAGTTGTGCTTCTTATACCTGATACTAGTACTTGCATTTATAATCATTGCTACTTATATACTTATGAACAACTTAGTTAGTGTCATTGCAAGTACTTGGGTACTTAAACAGCCGACATATATGAACAACCATTCCTGTCACCTGCTTGTATATATTATTACTTATATTGCAGCTTTTCTTTCTTTCCTTCCACCCGGTGCCTTGGAGTCGCCGGGGGAGCGGATGTGAAGCCACTTAGTCTTTATGACTAATGGTTGCTACGTCCCTCTTTTTAGGAGTGTACCTTAGAGCAGCAGTGCACGGTGCTGGAGGAGGATAGTCAGGTCAGGGTGACAGGGCCAGAGACCATGATACATTGGCTACCGTTAGTGGCTGAGGCGTGTGAGTGTTTTGAGATGTAGCCCTTGGGGCATTTAGCTTGATACTCTGATGATTTGCAGGAGCTTGTGTAGCTTTCTGCTTTTCTTTGTACTCGGTTTGGACATTATTACTTACTGTGAATCTCTGGCTTTTAATGCTTTCTTGTATTGATGGGTTGGCACTGTTTAGTTGGTTTGGCCGGCAGGATGGGCGTCTTGTGGGGGAGGCTAGCTCGTGTGATGGCGCTTCCGCAAGGCGGTTGTCCTGCGCATAAGACTCCCCTCGGCCGTGTCTTGTGTTCCGGGAGGGGGGTCTTACAAATGGTATCAGCTTGCAACGATCCTGAGATAAAGAAGTCCATTAACCCACTAGGCCACACCTGCTAGCTAAATCAGTTTGAGGACAAACTGATGCAGCAGAAGCGGTGGTGTGCCCATGTGTGATTCACATTAAGTATGTCCTCTTTTTCCTATAGAAAGTGCCAACCTAAGCCAAACTCGTACCCTTACATACAAATGCTGGCTCACTCCGAGACAGTAATTTGTATTCCCATTCCAACCATTAGAGTTGGTTTAATATAAGATTGATGCCAACCTAACTAAGATACCATTTTTGGTCGACTTAGCAGGATATGTCGTGACATACCCTAACCTTATACTGATCTTGGGGATGATTGGACCAAGCAATAAGTGACCTTGATTGACTAAGGGAAGAGTTTAACGTGAGTGTAGATGCTAGAGACTCACACCCTGAGATTTCTATCCTAGATATGGACTAATATTATCACCTTACCCAAAATATTAGGGAAATCTCAATGAGATTGGTGCCTAAAATCTATCATCAGCTCAGTAAGAGGCCACCAAGCATGTCTTTTATACTGTATGTGGATACCTCTCACTTCTATTTATGTAGAAGGTTTCATATGGAGAAGTTACTATAAGAATTCGGATCCAGAGAAGGCTCATTTTGGGACGAATGTGTTATATTGGTGGTAGAAGAAGCTCAGTCGAAGAGATATGGGGGCTTATCTCTTCGTTTATTGAGCTAGTTATGTACCGTCTTGGATCCCTTGAGGAGTCGGAATCTTTGTAATTTTTGACATTGGAAGTTTTGATCCTTGAGAGTTAATTCACCTTAAGCAAAGCAGACTGCTAAGGCTATATTTGGGTTGATAGGAATTTTATTAGCGGAATAAGAGAGGAAAAGCATTTTTGAAGATGATCATTTTCTTAATATTGTTCTAAGATTATGTGGATAAGTAACGAGGAGAGTAGTAAATCTACACTTTGGGGATATGCAACTATGTTGTAATAACGTTATAGCTGGGAAGTTAATGAAATTTTGTGCATGCATTGCGGGTATGATAATACACTACCCCTGAGTTTGGAAATTCTTGGTGAACATTCCCTTAGTGTTGTAAATACTTGACATTGGGAAATTAATAGGTGTTAGGTCGTGGAGTCAATAAGATTAATGTGACTCGATTGATGATCTAAAATTCTAAAAGGTTTTATAAAATAAACATGCATGCCATGGATGATCGTCGGCAGGAATGGTAGGGCGCTTGTAATGGATTTGATTTAGTTTATCGCATTGTGAAGTATGTCCTACTTTTGGTAGTCTGCATATCTCGTGTCGAGGGAAAATCATCCCGAGCCTTGCACCTTGCACCTTGGTTCATGTTAAGTTCAAACATATATAAATGTACCGGGTGATTGGATGTTATTTGCACATGCTCTCATTACTACGAGATGCAGCTTGGTCGTCGCCGTAAAAATTTAAATTTCTACATCACGGTTGATATATAAGTGCGTCGATACGGGGATCTATAGGGTAAGAACTCTAGTCAAGGAGGATATGCCCCTAAGATTTGTGCTCATACGTGAGATGAATGTACCATATGGGCGGTGGAAGAAATTTTGTCCAAAAACGTACGGGGCTTGTCCCTTCGTTTATTTGCCTATTTACGTACCGACTTCGTTTTCCCGTAGATCCAGTTTGTTCAAATAGTACGTAAACGATGATGATTGGATTCGTGATGACCTCTCAATACGGGTGAGAGCATCAAGGGTGTTGATACACGTCGTGAATTGAACACGTGAATTGAATATTGAGGATAAGTTGAATTTACTTATTTAAGAAGATATGAATATGCCTTTATACGTACAGGTAGGTGTACGTGTAATTGTATTGCCTCGACAAGGCAGTCCTCTAAAGACCCTGTGCCGAAACCCAACCATTGGATAAGATTTATATTCACGGTTTAGGAGCCCTTAAATGAAATGAATTAAATCACGAGATAAAAGTAGCACAAATTTTTGAATCCGGAGCAAATCTAAGTAGAACCGGGAGTAGACGAAAGTAACAATTGACTCGAGGTCATGTGTTATTAGAAGAGAATGATGTGATTATAACCCATGCGAGGTGTGGAGTCATGGATTCACCTTACTTTGAGCCTCGATAGCGATTCATAATGTCACTAGAACTAATTGATAAGCATTATCGGATGATCGCTTGCGGAAATTGGAAACTATTTGGAAACATAAAAGCTTCCTGAGCTTACACTCTTGAGCTAGTAACATCATTTTTGGTAGTTGATGGATTGAAAGGGGCATAATGTCATGGCCAGTATGGTGGAGTGATTGCAGGACTTGACTATTATACGGATTTCAAGTAAAGCGGTAAACATCCTTGATGTTTGACCATTGTAATTATCTCGTCATAACTTAATACTGGACTGGGTTGGTGGCTTTTGCATGAATGCCCTTGCACATGAATTATTATTAGGTAATCATAACGATTGTTGAAACTTAATATCAAGTGGATGTCGTGCTAAGTGTAAAAGATGCGTGTTGTATGAATGATTGCCTCGGACGAGATGACATTGATGGAAGCGATTGATAATAATAGGGATAATGATGGTTGTGCTAGAAGACGAGATTAAGGCTTGCTTCTACTTTTTTTTAATACATAAGAGAGACGATCGTGCGGGTGCAATAACTATTTGGTATGTTAATGGCTAAGTTTTGATGTTTTGGCGGGCTAAACCTCATGGAAATTATGCTTAATAATTCTTGATGGGTCGGGGGAAATTGGATCTTAATTTCCCCGGAAATTTTGTTTTCTAATTCTTGGCAGTTTGGAGAATTAGATTCTACACTTTCTAGGAGGTTATTTATAGTATTCTCCTTGTATAGTGGCTGTTCGGGTTTATACTCCAGGAAATTTTTGGGGAAATATGTTGGTGGCTGTCAGGTTTTAGTGTTAGAGATTTTATTTTATTGGGGATTCAGGGTTGGTGCTGCTTGGTTTCTCCTTCCAGGTTTGATAAATTATTTTAATGGCTTATTACTAGCTGCCAAGGTTTATGATGAGGGGAGTTTGGAAAATTTATTTTGTTCTTGGATTATTGATTGGCTGCTATGGATTAAGAAGGGAGATTGATAAATTTATTTTGACCCATGCTAGCAGTTTTCTGGTTATGTGGGGAGTTGGTGAGTTTCCTTGGTCATGCTAGTAATGATCTGATTATGTGCTGAAGTTTAGTGAATCTCCCATGGTTCCATGCTAAAATGAATCTCCTGATTTATGAATTTATGGAGTATGCGCTAAAGTGTACACCAATGGCTTTTGTGATCTAAACTTAGACCCCCCTAACCTCAACTTAAATTTCGGGGACGAAATTGTTTCTTCGTTTATTGGATTTGTAACATCCCATTTCGCGCTAAACCCCTCGGAGATATTTTGACTGCCCGGTTTTGGGTTTTCCAGTGCGTGTTCAGATTTGGATTAATTGGGGGAAAAGAATGACAATAATGATGTAGGAAATCGTAAGACCTACATGTTTATTATTAACTAAACTACTAACGCTACTAAAAATAAGCACTTGATATCAGCAAAATATTCCGAGGAAAAACATTAGTAGGCAATTTGGATAGAAACTTATGACAGGAAGATATAATAAAATTATAGGACTAAGTAAAGCAGGTAGAAAATGAGCCCTGGTTCGGCCAAGTATATTCTGTTCGACGAAAGTCGAAGTATAGGCAGCGCTCGACAAATTAAAATTAGGCAGCGCTCGACAAAATTGCCGCCGTTCGTCGGTCGCAGAAATTCAGCTGCGATCGACGAAATATTCCGTTCGACGAAAGTCAAAGTATAGGCAACGTTCGACAAATTAAAATTAGGCAGCGCTCGACGAAATATTCCGTTCGACGAAAGTCGAAGTATAGGCAGCGCTCAACAAATTAAAATTAGGCAGCGCTCGACGAAATATTCCGTTCGACGAAAGTCGAAGTATAGGCATCGCTCGACAAATTAAAATTAGGCAGCGCTCGACAAATTAATTTAGCCAGCGGTCGACGAATCTGAAATAGGCAGAGTTCGATGAAATTCTTATGCTGCTTTCCGAATGCTTATCTTTTAGGCTTGAAGTGGATGCCAAATCTTGGGGTTCCAACTCATGGCATTGGAAGTTGGGTTATCATTAATGCTTGTCAAATCTAATCCCACTACTCTCGCTTCTCTCTTAACAAAAGAGCTGCTGGTCTGATTACCCGATAGGTCTTCTTCTTCTTCTTATCTTCATCTTCTTCTTCCTCTCCTCCTTCTTCTTCCTCTCACTTCAGGGAAATTAGTTGGGGGAAACTTTAAAAGAGCAAAGCTAGGAGGGAGATTTGGAGCTTGGCCGACCACCACCATACTTCCAACAAGATGAGCTCCAACCATGGCCGTAAAATCAGGTGACTTCCTCCCCTCTCCCTTGGTGCTAGCCTCTTAGATCACAATAGGAGAGACGAAGGCTCAAGAGAGCTTCTCGGGTGAGCTTTAATGGTGTTTCCTTAGGAAGACAAGTCGGAACCTCAAATTTAGGGCACCGTTCGCCGCGAGGTTCTTGGAATCATTTCTTCTCTTCAAGAGGAAGAGATGGGATTTGATTTGGGGGCAAACTCATGGTAGTTGAGGGAGAGTGAGGGGAATGATTATTTAGGGATTTTAAAGGTGTAATGACCAAATTTTGTTTGGGGAAGATGATGAATAGTCCCCGGTTAAGTAGTGTTTAATTTATATCTTTTGTGATAAAATTGATGAATAACCCCATGTTAAATTATGGTTTTAAACTATATATTATGTAGTAAAGATGATAATAGCCCCTCCCTAAAGAAAGTTTTAATTAATAACATTTCACTTGGTAAATAAGGGGTGAATTTGTGCGCAGCTGGGTTCGAGCCAATTTTTAGGCTTGATTCCACTAGAATTAGACCTTGGGCTCAACATGGAAGTTGTAGCCCTCGTAAAGATCTTTCCAAAGATAGGTTACCCGTTTTCTGAAGTGACCTGTAGCTCCCAAAAAGCCCAGTCGAGTGGAATGTCCAGAAAGCTGGGAGGTGGTCAATGCATGCTGTTTTGCTGTCCAAATTTCTGCAGTTGACTTCATAGCAGATTTTTGATATGACCCACTTGGATCTGGGTTTAGGACTCAACATGAATTTTGTAGCCCTTGATGTTATCTTTCCAAATTGGGGTGGATCATAATGTTTGGACATCTGTAGCTCCCAGAAATCCCGTTTTAGTAAACATTGCTGGTTTGTACGAATTTTGATGTTTTACTGGTTTTCTCATAAAATACTCACCAGATGTTTACGAAATTTTGGTAGAGATGAAACTGATGATATTGTGATCACTCCTGTTTAGTTTCAGAATTTTTGGATATAGATTTATGGTAATATGGCTAGTCCCTTATAAATTTTATGGTGTCGTAAATAGCTTTTGTAAATATAAATGTGGCAAAAAAAAATTGGTTGAAATACTCAAGGTGATGACTATGTGATATCATAGAAATTTCATAGGTTTTGGTTTGAAATAAGCCTTGATTAATATTCTGTTATAAATTAGTTTGAATAATGAATCATGGTGATGTGTAATTGAATAAAATTTTGGAGGGTATGCTTATATTTATTAACATTCATATTACTTGATAATCTATTGGATGATGTAGATTGGTGATAACCTCTCCATAAGATTGATAACTTTATTCGTGTCAAAACACGTTGTGATTTGTACTTAAGACGATTGAATATTGGTGATATGTTGGGGATTACATATTTTATAAAATATGAATATGACACCGTACACAAGCAGTCCCACAGATTTTCGTAGAGTAATTTCCATGATATACACTCGCCACCGCAAAAGAGTTATGATAACTCGGTATGGTTAGCATTGATGGCTTGGTGTGGATTATAAGATATTGTTATATCTTGTGGTGAAATGTGAAGGACCCGGTGGTTGGGGGCCTTAGATGCTAATTAGCATCGGATGAGCTAGTATGATGTGAAAGGTAAGAAGGCTCCATTCGCGAATCCTTGGGTGCTCGATAGCACGGATTATGCATGGGAATTACATGAATGTGCATGGTTTACACATGGTGGTGTAGTGACACTGGTTGGAGGATACTTGTGGTTGGGGGATTACTTGTGGCAGGTCTATGGGCTTGCTAGTCGTGACACCGACAGAAGCTGACAGTTAGACTCTAGACCGGTTGGGTTGGACTCTTGGTGCTCACCTACCCAAGTCCCCTTCTGTGTCCTTGATGGCTCCGCTATGTGTTCTTAGCGTCGAGCAGTACGCAGGGGCTCCGCTGTGTGTTCTTAGCGTTGAGGCGTACATAGGCCTAGGTCTGGTAGTGTTCATACCCACCTAGTTGTGGAGGAGCCCAGTCCACAGTCTCCGTCTGGCCACGACGCGAGGTGCCTGAGTGGTTAGCTACCCTCGAAAAGTGGGAACTACAGGTCTATGTCGACATAACAAAATGCATCGGTGAGTTCATCATATCATAATCACTGCACTGCATTCATCCTGCATATTCATAGCATTGCACCGCATCAGGTCCATCATATAAATTAGTATGAGCTCTTTTATATGATGGGTCCCAAATTGGAAACCTTAACTTATATGTTTGTATGGGCATTCATATAAGTTAAGGTACGATATGAACTGCTTACATTCTGTCATTGCTATATTACTTGTTAGTTGTGCTTCTTATACCTGATACTAGTACTTGCATTTATAACCATTGCTACTTATATACTTATGAACAGCTTAGTTAGTGCCATTGCAAGTACTTGGGTACTTAAACAACCGACATATATGAACAACCATTCCTGTCACGTGCTTGTATATATTATTGCTTATATTGCAGCTTTTCTTCCTTTCCTTCCACCCGATGCCTTGGAGTCGCCGGGGGAGCGGATGTGAAACCACTTAGTCTTTATGACTAACGGTTGCTACGTCCCTCTTTTTAGGAGTGTACCTTAGAGCAGCAGTGCACGGTGCTGGAGGAGGATAGTCAGGTCAGGGTGATAGGGCCGGAGACCATGATACCTTGGATACCGTTAGTGGCAGAGGAGGGTGAGTGTTTTGAGATGTAGCCCTTGGGGCATTTAGCTTGATACTCTGATGATTTGCAGGAGCTTGTGTAGCTTTTTGCTTTTCTTTGTACTCGGTTTGTACATTATTACTTACTGTGAATCTATGGCTTTTAATGCTTTCTTGTATTGATGGATTGACACTGTTTAGTTGGTTTGGCCGGCAGGATAGGCGTCTTGTGGGGGAGGCTAGCTTGTGTGTTGGCTCTTCCGCAAGGCGACTGTCCTGGGCATAAGACTCCCCTCGGCCGTGTCTTGTGTTCCGTGAGGGGGTCTTACAGAAGGCTCCTCCCCATCCTCCATCATTCTGTCTGGCCTCAGCTTCCTCCTTTCCTGCAGCAGCATTCCCCGGCTGAAGATTCAACCGGCAATCCTTCCTGATGTGACCAAGCTTCCCGCATCTGAAGCACCTGGGTCCTTCTCCTTTCTTCTTCCCTTCAGCCTTAGGAGCATAGCCCCTCTCCTGCTGTCCCGAAGTTGAAGGCCCATTGCCTCCAGCGGTCTTCTTCTTCTTATCCCAATTCTTCTTCTTCCCAGTGAAGAGAACTTCGTCATCTCCCCCAGACACCGACACCCCCGCCATTTGCCTTGCCAGACTCTCCTACGAAGCAAGCAGATTTTCCAGCTCCAGCAGAGATGACTGATTTGCCCAACCCTGCACCGACGTCACAAAAGCCACATACTCCTTCCGCAAGCCACAGATGATGTGCCTCTTCAGCTTTGCCTTAGAAATTGGCTCATCAAGATCCAGTGCTAAAATCTCGGCGCACAAGTTCTTCATTTTTAAGAAGAACGTTGAGATAAAAAGATCGCCCTGAGCCGACCTTGCCAGCTCATTCTCCAGAAACTGTAGCCTCGCTACATTCTTCTTGTTAAACAGCCCGTCCAGGGCTCTCCAGATTTCTGCAGCTGATCCACACCCCAAGATGTGATCGAACAGGTCAGGTGATATTGCCCTCTTCAGAGCTAACTCTGCTTTCGCATTAGTCCTTCTCCAGTTCCTCACTTCATGACCATTGTCCCCAACTGGAATAACCTCCTGCGTACTTTCTCCTCCGACCACCTCCCATAGGTCCTCACCCAGAAGATAACTTTGCATACACGACTTCGACTTCTTAAAGTTAGTCGATGTAAGCATCTCAATTCCAAGACCCCTTGCTTCCATGGCTCTACCACTGGTTCCTTCTTCACAAAGGCGATGGCAACTTGTAGTTATACACTGGTCTATCCACTCCAACCTAGCTCTGATACCATGTGAAAATTTCCATAGATCTAGGAGTGAGCAGGAATAGAACAACTAAATGCTATAGCCAATCAACTAGAAGCACATGAAGCAAACACAATCTTTATTGATCAAGCAAAATTCTTCAATACAGGGCGAGGTATACATGGCAAGACATAATTTCGCCAGTACAAAAAATAGAAGAGAAAAACAACCTGAAAAGATAACCAGCGGTCTGCCTGACTGAGACCACCTGACCGCCCGACCTGACAGTCCGCTCGGCTAGAAAACAAGATCGCCCGAACTGCCTGTCTGCGACTTGAACAACACCAACTGAGAACCCTGCGAACTCCCAAACTCCACTGATCCTCCCGAACTCCAGCAATCCGCACTGCAAGCCTTGAGACCGCCCGAACACCTTCAGAAGAGGAGGTGACCGCTGCTACCCGCACAATCCGCAAAAGCTGTACAAGACAAGTTCGATCAGCTAACCGGCCGGTCACAAAAAGGAGACCGCAAGAACAGAACGCGAGCTCAGCTTACACTTGGTGCTCTTATGTTTGCTGCAACAGTGACTCCTATTTATAGGCGTGAGACCTGATCCAGTCACCACCCTATGGGATAGAGTCACCGCCCCTTGATCGCGCGGCCAGACCGGTCAAATTGCGCGATCAACAAAAGATCCTTCTGCTCAGTGAGCTCGCCGACTTCACGTAGAAGCTGCGCGATCATGACAACTCGCCCGGTCATGTCGCCCACCACCTGTGTTCGCCACACACGACCTCCTCCAAAGACCGCGAACACAGCCAAGTCGATCAAGGCAAGAACCCGCCAGGCTGACTAACACCAGAGACCGCATATACCAGCAGATCGCCAAGGACCAGCTTATGCGAACTCAGAAGAGGAGACCGCGCGACTAAGAAGACCTTAGTCTCTGGAGGAGGTCGCGTGTGTGTGTATGTTTGTGTTATATGTGTGTGTGTTATATGTGTGTTATATGTTGTATGTGTATGTGTATTTGTATGTGTGTGTATGTGTGTGTTTGTGTTATATATGTGTGTGTGTGTGTATGTGTGTGTGTGTGTTATATGTTGTATGTGTATTTGTGTGTGTGTGTGTGTATGTTTGTGTGTTTGTGTAATATGTGTGTGTGTGTGTTATATTTGTGTTATGTGTATGTGTGTGTGTATTTTTCAATTTTGGTGTGTATATGTATGTGTGTGTATTTGTATATGTGTGTGTGTATGTTTTTGTGTTTGTGTTATATGTGTGTGTGTATATGTGTGTGTTATATGTTGTATGTGTATGTGTATTTGTATGTGTGTGTGTGTATGTTTGTATGTGTTTTGAATTTAATATCTTGTGTGTTTAGTTATGAATTGAATTTTTTTTAAGATGGGTAAGCCGAAAGACAGTGGTGTCTCTGCTATATGGGATGCAAATGATGTCCTGAGTTTTTGTGACATATGCATTCAAGAAATAGAGCTTGGTAACCGACCTACAACTCATTTTAGCAAAGAGTGCTGAGTAAATGTGACTACAAAATTTCACCTACAAACTGGAAAACAGTACGATAAGTTTCAAATGAAGAACAAATGGGATCATTTGAAGAAGGAGTGGAAAATTTGGAGTGAGCTGAAACGTGATAAGAATGGTTTGGGTTGGAATTCTACTACAAAGACTATAGATGCTTCGGACGAGTGGTGAACCGAGAGATTGAAGGTATTCATTTTTTAATAATGATGATTCACTTTATGTTCTACATTTTGCCCTTCCTAATTTTTGTTACAATATTGTAGGTTATCCCAGCGGCCAGAAAGTTTAGATATGTTGGCATCCCCCCGAGTCAGAGGAACGATTGAGGACAATGTTCGATGCATTAGTTGCCGGAGGACGTCATGCTACCATTCCTAGCATAAGGAATAATCCACACGAGTCCATCGATGAGAGAGAGTTGTTCGTTGAGGAGCATGACATCAAGGAGGATAATGTTGCACCACATCCCCCCGAGGTCATATTGACGAGGACGAGGAAGAAAGGAAAGAAAAGTGCCACCAACTCCGTCTCAGAAGATTTGGCAGAATCTTCAAGGACCATCAGTCGATGCATTTAGGGACATCCGAAGAGCAATCCTTATACAATTACTCAGGCATTAGAGCAGTTAAGTGGATACCCCGATGTTGTAGCGGACGAGAAATTCTATGACTTTGCCATCACTTTTCTGTTGGAAAAAGGTCATAGAGAGGCATTTATGTTCCTACCCGAGGGTACGAACATAAAGTGGATTCATAACTGCTATAATGGTGGGGAGTAAGATTATCATATTATGTCCGTATACTACTAGACTGTTATTATTATTTCTGTTGTGGTGGTGGACATTATTAGTATTTCTATTAGTATTATTAGTATTATCATAATATTTCTGTTGGTGTGGTTAGACACCATTCTTATTTATGTCATGTGTTTTATTTATCAGAAAATGTCTACCGCCGACTCTGATGATTCATAAGATAGCTTTGACACTGTTAAAAGTTATGCGATCGCACATCATCAAAATGTTGTATCAGTAGTTAGTATTTTGGTTGAAAGTAGTTCTCTTTTCAACCAACTAGTACCATGCATGATATCGAAGCAAACAAGTGATAAATGGGTTGGAGAAATGCTTCGATCTTCGACAGTCAGATTTCATAATTCTTTTCATATGTCCAAAGAAATTTTTATGGATCTATTGCATGTCCTAGATGAGAAGTACGGATTTCACGGAACGAGACGGACTGCATCTAGAGTGATTTTTGGCACTAACCTTGGACATATATATTGTCTCATAATGAGGTCATGAGAAAGATATGTGAGCGCTTTCAGCACTCGACGGAGACTACTAGCATGTTTTTTGGAGAAGACATTCACGTGTTGCTACTACTGGCGGATGAAGTGATTCAGCCATTAGATAGATCTTTCAGTAACACACCGCCAGAGATTCTGTACGACTCACGTTACATGCCCTTCTTTAAAGAATGTGTCGGTGCAATTGAGGGAACACATGCTCATGCATGCGTACCTGTTCGTGATCAAGTTCTGTACATTGGGAGACATGGCATGCCAACACAAAATGTGATGTCTGCTTGTGATTTCAACATGTGTTTCACGTTCGTTATGGCAGGTTGGGAAGGCTCTGCGCATGATAGCCGCATTTTCAACTATGCGCTTAGGGATCCCCGCTACAAATTTCCACATCCACCACGAGGTAATAATTAATGATTTCTGTTCTTTTTTTTTATACTTCTCACTCTGGGAGCATAACAACTGAGCTCATGTTTTTCAGAAAATATTACTTGGTGGATTCTGGCTATCCACTACAAATGGGATACTTGAAACCATATCAAGAGACACGGTATCATCTTCCAGACTTTTCTCACGGCGGGAGTGCACCAGAAGGACGCCGAGAGATATTCAATCATGCACACTCATCACCTAAAAGTGTGATTGAAAGATCGTTCGACATTTGGAAGAAGAAGTGGGCCATATTACGGGATATATCGAGCTACAACTTTGCTAAACAAGGCGATATTGTGATGACAACTATGGCATTGCATAATTTTATTCGACGACACCCTTCACGAAGGGATATTGATTTCAGTGACTGCGAGCAGGAATGTGGTGATGAGGGGGTAAGTACACAAGGGCATCAAGTTGTTTGTCCTGATACTGCAGGCGGGGTTGAAGAGATGATCACGTTGCGTGAAAGTATAACGCAATAGTTGTACGCATCTAGATCTTAGATGGTGGGAAGAAATGTTGTTATTTTTATCTATTGTAGTAAATATTATCAAGGTTGTTGAAACTATCAACCGGTCTCTTGAGTTCGGACCCACAGAGGGGTGTAGCCCGTGCTTACTTCTCCCTCACTAAACTCTCCTGACTGTGGATAGAAAATCTGGAACATACCCAGGCTATGGCGAGGAGGTCCCGACACACACCTGGAAGATCTTAGAGTGCTTCCCCTCTCAAACCAATGCTCAGATGGGCACCTTGGAGTGCACTAGCAGCCAACTCCAAAACTAGCATGGAGGAGAGAGCTCAAAAGATCTGATCTCCTCCAAGGTGTCCTTAAGGGTCTATTTATAGATTCTCTAGCCTGGACTACAAATAGCGTAAATTCGCATTTTGGCTTTACTAACTGCACCCCAAATTGGTTTGCTAACAGCCTAACTCCGACGTTCTGAAGGGCTATTGGCAGCCCACGAAGGGTATCTAGGTAATTTCCCCCTATAGCCTTCTGGGTGAGTGGTCCGTGAAGGCACCACTCGCCAGGCTCCTTGCCCGCCGTATTCCACCGGGCGAGTGGCCCATGAGGGCACCACTCTCCAGGCACTCGGCTCGCTCGGCGGGTGAAGTCTTGACTACCAACTCTCACTTGTCCGCTTTGACACAATGCGAGTGCCCCACGAGTGGGGCCTCACTTGCCTAAAAGCTCTCAGACCCATATTCTACCTCTTGACCCCCAGGGTCTTGGGGACCCACTCGACGAATACGGGGTTGTCTACAATCCCCGCTCTTTGCGAGCGAGTCCTACGCTCGGAAAGAAAAGTCCAACCCCATATATTCGGCGAGTGCCTTGCTGACCTGGGGGGAATCTTTCTGGTGGGGCCTCCACTCTGCTATAAATACAACCCCAGTTGTTGCCTCTAGAGCGCCTATTCTCCAATCACTGTTCCTCTTTTTTTATCTCGGAGCTCTCGCTATGACATTCATGAGGCCGATGCCGAGACCGCTTTCAGAGGGTATGATGGACCGTCTCGCCGCTGCACAGGGGGAGACTGCTCCCAAGACCACCCGGTACACCCCCTGGCTCTCGTCAACGAGGGATCCTTCCAAGCCCTACCGGCTGAAGAAGGCCAAGGTGGTCCGGCGAGACCTATCGGCGAGGGAGTCCGCGTCAGAGACTCCCCCTCTTTCTAACATCCATCCAGTCAATACTGCTGAGGTAATGCAACCTACCTCGCCTTTAGAGCTAACCTTGATGACGCGATATCTTAGGCACTTTAACCACTCGCAGAACCTGCAGGCGACTGAAGGTCCCCCTGAGACCAACCAGGCGAATGCCAATCTTCCCCCGCCTGCTCCCGGGAGCATTCCACCGGCCCAGGATCCCGTCCTACTAACCATTCCTGGCGAGATCCTGCCTGCGCCCGGTAAGCTCTTCACTGCCTTCTCACCTGTCTTTTACCTTTCACTCTTTTCTTGACCCTGGGTTTCTGTAGCTCTCACCTTTGGGACCACGAGGTTACCCCCTTCCTTGCGCAAGTCTCATGCCCCCGAGACCACTGCCAACTCCCCAGCTCTGGAGCCGGAACATTCAGCGGATAATGGCTCTGAGAATAACTAACCCGCCGCAGATTTGGGCACCACCTCAGGTGTCGCCGACCAGGTCCATCGCCCTGGGAAGGGGAAATCGCTCCACCCTCCCAACCAACCATTCACAGAGCAGGACGTGACCTCTCGCCAATCCCCCATCGAGCCTTATGTACATGGTTAGTTGCCCTCACATTAGACTCAAAATTGGTATGACCGGAAAAGACTAACTTTTGCTCTCGCAGGCTTCCGGCTGATCCCGCCGGTGGATCCTTAAGAGGAGGAGGAGATGATCTCGCCACCTCCCTCTCCCTGTGACATCTCGGATTTTCTCGGCGACCACGAAGACGCCAGGGGCCTGAAGGAGCGAATGACGAAGCTTTTCGGCAAGCTGATCTGCATGCAGATCTCGCCAATCGGACGGAGGAGCACCGGGCGGCGTTTGAGCGCCGAATAAGTGTCCTCGAGCGAGATTACATGCATCTTATCGGGGAGATGGAGCGTCAGGGGGTGGGTGTGAGGAGACTTCTCCTGGGAGGCATATCGCGCGGACTAGGGATCAGATGCGCCTGGTCCACCAAGTGCTCACCGCAGTAAGCACGTTCTACTACCCGCGCGTGCCTCCGAGGACTGGGAGGCGAGGCCGGGGTCGATGTCAGTGGGTACAGTACTAAGCCCACCGACTCTTACCCCCTATATTCTCCCGCACCCTTGTAATTTCTTTTTCTTTCGCGTATCGAACCAAGACGAGACCTTATATGTCTCGCGAACTATTTCTATCTATAATATTTATTATCTTGTGGTTTCTGCGAATGCTTTTCTTTGCGAGTGCTTTTATTTATGCCATGCTTTCTACGTCATGCTTTTTATTGCATTCGCCTGAGGGACCTCGCGCGTCTCCTTCACCTTTTATCGGCGGCTGAGCATAGATGGGCTGGCACGAATCCCAAGCCGCCAGGACAGCGTAGTTGCTATCCGCACCCCGCGCGTAAGGAATTTCCTTCATTTCCCTTTTTTCTATAAATAGTTAGCCCAACCACCGCCTTTATTACGCTTCCCTCTCTCTCTCCCTTCTTGCTCTCGCGATACCACTCTCCCTTCTCTCTAGAATCCTTGTGAGACCTCCCCACCCCTCAGCGATGCCGAAAGAGGCCGATGGCAGGGCCAACTGTGCCCAAGCTTTCGCCAATCGGGATTTTGAGACCTGCGATCTCTCAGAAGAAGATTTCACCCAGGCCATCGCTGGCTTCATTCCGCCGGGATTCATCGCGCGCCGTCCAGGGAACCGATATCGCATCAACCAGTTCTCTCCAGACACTCTCGCGACCCCCCTCGAACATTTTTAGGTAGGACTCCGCCTCCCGATGTGGCCATAGGTGCGTCAGACCTTGCACTACTTCAGAGTCATTCCCGCGCAGTTCAACCCAAACTCCATCGCAATGCTGGTAGCATTCGCCTGCTATCTGTGCGAGGAGGGGATCGAGTTCTCGCTCCCCGTATTCCGCAAGCTTTTTAATTTCAGGGCCACCCGCGGAGTGGCGTTCTTTTCCGGGCAGTCCCCCCTCACCGTGGCCGGCACGACGAATAAGAACTACGACTGGGTTCGATGGTTCATCTTCGTTACAGGGAAGTTCGGCAATGTACCTCTCGCGCCTGTGTAGGAGGATGAGTCAACCTTCTGGCCTCTCGCGCTCGGGGGTTATGAGGCCCAGCTCCATGGCTTCATTCTGAAGCACGAGGTGGATGTCGTGCATCTGCGGAAGCACGTCGGCTCGCTGCCGCCGGTTTCGGCGGGAGAGGGTAAGCTAAAATATTTCGCTCCCAGCTCCCGCTCCTTCTCTCGCTTCCACCTTATTAACTTATCCTTCTTGAAATAGGAGTGCGAAGCCTTCCCCTCCACCCGCCGAATGCGATCGTGGAGGTCGCTCCCGCATATCCCCTTGCTCTCGCGCAATCCGCCGCTGCGGCTTGCCGCGAGGATCCGCCTCCTGCGAAGTCCAGTGGGCAGAAGCGGAAGCCCGACACCGCCCCTAGCTCTTCCGCCAAGCGGGCAAAACCTTCCTCAATATCGAAGGGAAAAGCGGTCGCGGATGAGGCCCCTGGTTCGAGTGCCCCCGCGACCGAGAACTCAGTGATCGAGCCCAGGCAAAGGATTCGACGATTGAGCCCGTGGTTCAGGCGGCAGGTCCCTCCTTGGGACCGGTGCCGAGAGGTCACCGGAACTTCCCTCTCGGCGAGAGGTATGCAGATGTGGCTGGTGGGCCTCTGATTCACTGGGACCGGCGGGCCAACTGAGTCTCCCTCTCCACACTCCTTCCATCCTGGAGGGAGAAGGAAACCACCAGTGGCGACGCCTAGGGTCTTTCTTACGCGCTCTATAGCCGCGAGGCCGCGTCCATCTACGACACTGAGTCTACCCAGACTCTCACGCATGAGGCGGCGCGAGCCATGATGCGTGCCCACGAGTGGACCCATATGTCCTCTCGTCGCAGCATGACCCTTGCGCGAAACATGGTCGAGGTTGAGAAGACCCGCTCCCTTGCCGTCGCCGAGGTTGTTGCCGTCAAGCAGCAGCTGGCCAAAGCCAAGGCCCTCCTCGCCAGCTGCCCGAAATGAGAGGTGAGTGCATCCCCGTATCGAGACCCTAGTTCTCTCCCTTCTTTCTTTCCTTTACTCTGCTAGCTGCCCTTCCTTTTGTAGGACATAGCCAACTATGATGCTCTGCTTGTGCGGTCTCGCATCCTTGAGGAGAGAAATAAGTAGCCGGAGGACGAGAAGAAGGGGATGCGAGAAGCCGCCGCTCGGCCACCTCCCGTGGAGAGGGGCACTCGACACCTCTATCCCAATGCCGAGTTCGAGGGGATGATGCAGGGGACTGCCCAAGGAGCAGCGAATCATAAGCTGGATATACTGCGGAGGGTCGGCCTTTTGAAGGAAGAAGGCGAGAGGATTCTTGGCCACCACGTGGTTCCGAAACTTTTCGCCCCGGCTGACCCTGCGGATGAAGCTGACGATGGGCGGGAACTTGGCGACCTCCCCTCTCCGGGCACGAGCAGCAGATACTCGGATGATGAAGCTGACGCCCCCTGAAGACTCCCCTTTCTTTTCCTTTTCGATGTAATGCGAGGACTGTTTTGTAACTTCGTTCTTTTATATTGAAATGAAATAGAAAGTTTTACCTCTCGCAATTTGTCTTATATCTTCTTTGTACATCTCGCTATTATCAGCCGACAGCTCGCGCATTCGTACGTTATTTTTCACGCTTTCACACTTTCGCGCGCGTGCTCACATATCGCGTGTTTGCCCTTAGAGACGATGACCCCTAGCTCAGGTCATGACCAAGACACTCTTGCCGCTTTGGAGCGTTGCATGGTTGCAACCCTCTCGCACTCGCTCCAATCACTTTAGGACTTGGGCGATTTTATTGATTTCTGTCGGGAACGTCGCTGCGTCGAGAACTCATTGAGTCCTGAGAACTTCTTGCGACCCTTAGGTCGGCCAGCGTCTCGCTGCGCACTCTTCGGCCGAGTACTGTTCTCGATCGATATCATTCGCCGGCGAGAGTCCCTTGTGATGGGCACCACTTGCCGATCTTATGCCTAGATTTGCCTCATGTTAACTTTCCACAATGGATTTTTTCTTTCTTACTTCGCCTTCCTCACGGGTCACCACCGAGCGAGCCTGCGACCCTGCCAGCTAGGTGAGAGCCTGGTCAGCGGGTCTGCTCGGGGACAACCTTTGAACATTTAGAACCTGCCACCGAGTGAGCCTTCGGCCCTACCAGCTAGGTGAGAGCCTGGTCAGCGGGTCTGCTCGGGGACAACCTTCGAACCTTTAGAACCTGCCACAGAGTGAGCCTTCGGCCCTGCCAGCTAGGTGAGAGCCTGGTCAGCGGGTCTACTCGGGGCCAACCTTCGAACCTTTAGAACCTGCCACCGAGTGAGCCTTCGGCCCTGCCAGTTAGGTGAGAGCCTGGTTAATGGGTCTGCTCGGGGCCAACCTTCAAACCTTTAGAACCTGCCACCGAGTGAGCCTTCAGCCCTGCCAGCTAGGTGAGAGCCTAGTTAGCGGGTCTGCTCGGGGCCAACCTTCGAACCTTTAGAGCCTACCACCGAGTGAGCCTTCGACCCTTCCAGCTAGGTGAGAACCTGGTCAGTGGGTCTGCTCGGGGCCAACCTTCGAACCTTTAGAACCGTCCACCGAGTGATCCTTCGGCCTTGCCAGCTAGGTGAGAGCCTGGTCAGCGGGTCTGCTTGGGGCCAACCTTCGAACCTTTATAACCTGCCACCGAGTGAGCCTTCGGCCCTGCCAGCTAGGTGAGAGCCTGGTCAGCGGGTCTGCTCGGGGCCAACCTTCGAACCTTTAGAACCTACCACCGAGTGAGCCTTCGGCCCTGCCAACTAGGTGAGAGCCTGGTCAGCAGGTCTGCTCGGGGCCAACCTTCAAAACTTTAGAACCTGCCACCGAGTGATCCTTCGGCCCTGCCAGCTAGGTGAGAGCCTGGTCAGCGGGTCTGCTCGGGGCCAACCTTCGAACCTTTAGGACCTGCCACTGAGTGAGCCTTCGGCCCTGCCTGCTAGGTGAGAGCCTGGTCAGCGGGTCTGCTCGGGGCCAACCTTCGAACCCTTAGAACCTGCCACCGAGTGAGCCTTCGGCCCTGCCAGCTAGGTGAGAGCCTGGTCAGTGGGTCTGCTCGAGCCCAACCTTCGAACCTTTAGAACCTGCCACCGAGTGAGCATTCGGCCCTGTTAGCTAGGTGAGAGCCTAGTCAGCGGGTCTACTCGGGGCCAACCTTCGAACCTTTAGAACCTGCCACCGAGTGAGCCTTCGGCCCTGCCAGCTGGGTGAGAGCCTGGTCAGCGGGTTCGCTCGGGGCCAACCTTCAAACCTTTAGGACCTGCCACCGAGTGAGCCTTCAGCCCTGCCAGCTAGGTGAGAGCCTGGTCAGCGGGTCTGCTCGGGGCCAACCTTCGAACCTTTAGAACCTGCCACCGAGTGAGCCTTCGGCCATGCTAGCTAGGTGAGATCCTAGTCAGCGGGTCTGCTTAGGGCCAACCTTCGAACCTTTAGGACCTGCCACCGAGTGAGCCTTCGGCCCTGCAAGCTAGGTGAGAGCCTGGTCAGCGGGTCTGCTCGGGGCCAACCTTCAAACCTTTAGGACCTGCCACCGAGTGAGCCTTCGGCCCTTCCAGCTAGTTGAGATCCTGGTCAGCGGGTCTGCTCGGGGCCAACTGTTGAAACCGTTTCATCCTTACTTAGTAAGCCATTAGAAATAAGAATTTTTCAAAGAACATGTCTTTTTATTACATGAATTTAAGGATAAAAATGCTTCAGATCATCACCAGTCCATGTATGACGGACGGACTCGCCCTCCACATTCTGGTGGTGATATCCTCCTATCTTTAAGGCTTCTTCCATGACATAGGGGTCCTCCCAATTGGGATTGAGCTTTCCTACCATGGCTGACCTTCCGGCCGCGTCGACCTTTTTCAACACGAGGTCCCCTTTCTCGAATTGCTTGATCCCTACGTGCTTGTCAAAGTATTTGGCCATCCGCCGCTTGACTTCCTCTTGACAAATGGTGCCAAGATCTCGGACCTCCTCGATCAGGTCCAAGGAGAGTCACAACTCCTCCTCATTTCCTGTTCTCCATTCTTCATCACCATCTGAGGCGGCCCTTACCCGCGACATCTTGACTTCAAATTACACAGAAATGATGGCCTCACAACCGTGAGAGAGATTGAAGGGGGTCTCACCAGTGGCGGTGTTGGGGGTAGTCCTTAGAACCCATAGGAACGAGGGGAGTTGCTCCACCCAATTCCCCTTCAAGTTCTCTACCTTCTTTTTGAGCAGGTTTACTATGATCTTGCTCGCTGCCTCCACCTGCCCATTGCTCTTGGGGTGATGGATGGATGCGAACCTGAGGTCTATCCCCAGCTGGCTGCAGAAGCTGATGAATTCCTCGCTGGCGAATTGCAGACCAATATCTGTGACGATGGCTTGTGGTAGCCCATGTCGGCAGATGATCTCCTCCCATACGAAGTTGCAGATTACCTGGGAGGTGACCTTTGCTAGAGCCTTGAACTCTAACCACTTCGAGAAGTAGTCGATCATGACCAAGAGAAATCTTCTTTGCCCACTGGCCTGAGGGAAAGGTTCTACCAGATCCATCCCTCATATGGCGAAGGGCCATGGTGCCGTGATGCTCCTCAGCCTCTGGGCCGGCAAAAGTTGAAGCGGAGCGAACAGCTGGCTCTTCCGGCACTTCTTGGCGAACTCCGACACGTCCTTGCTCAGGGTCGGCCAGAAGTACCCCTGCCTTATTATCCTTGCTTCCAATGTCCTGCTCCCCGAATGACTACCACACTCGCCGGAATGAATCTCCTCCAGAACCCTTGGAACCTCTTCCTCAAAAATACACCGTGCCAGGAGTCCTGAGAGGGTCTTGTTGGGTTTTCTATACATCAAATGTAGATATCATATCACATATGCGCAGCGGAAATAAAGAACAAGAACAACCCTAAATAGTTCAAGGAACTTGCGATTTCATGAATCAAGAAATAGGAGAAGCAACACATTGCAATACCTGAAGGGGATTGAGTCAATACTCAACCAAGATGCTCCATAAATGAGATCCCGAAGAACGATCGTTGAGTCCCAAGCGCTGAAATGGATCGGCGCCTCTACGGAAGTCCACACGAGCGATGAAGAACCCTAGCTTCTTGTCGCACAAGAACTAGGTCGAAGAAAGAAGAGCCCTCTATCTCTCCCACGAACTGCTAGGTCCGATGACAAGGAGAAGCGGCGACGGCGTCGGGGTGCGGGAACAGCCGATCGGAACCCTTCCGTCTCTCTCATTCTTACGCAAAATGAGATCGCTACCTTAGGTCGTAGAATCACATTCTATTAATACCCAGGCGAGAGAGATGCTATCCGCACACCCACGACATATATTGGAGTAAACAGAATTCGTCGAGTGAACCTTTCACTGAAGAAATTCGTTGAGTAACAAACTGAATACGTCGAGTAAAACAGAATTCGTCGAGTGAACCTTTCACTAAGAAATTCGTCGAGTAACAAATAATTCGTCGAGTGAACCTTTCACTTGAAGAAATTCGTCGAGTCATGAATTCGTCGAGTTCGTCGAGTAATCATAAATTCGTCGAGTCATTATGTTTTCGTCGAATCATTATGATTTTGATCATTCGACGAATTGAAGTAAGAGTCGTCGAGGCACTCTCGACGACTCGACTCGAAAACTTGTCAACACGCTCCATACAATATTCACAATACCTGTGGAGCATTCAGTTGAATCGACCCAACTCCAATAAGACTTAGGATTGGTCCTTCAATATGAGTAAGGCCAACACAATTCTTCCTCCAACTTCTCCAAACACTCTTGCGTGTGACCCCATAGGCTCATATTGTGTTGACATTAAGACCAAATGCTTGATCACTTCCAGATCACCTTGGAAACACCAACAGGTCTTCCGATACAAGTCCCCTTCATGAAGCACGTAGTAGGCAGACTTGTTCCGGAAGCGCCTTTGATACGGAACCTCTTCCGGGAATTTGCCCGTCGCTAGGAAGGTCACGAAAGGGTCCTTCCACGAGGGCCGCTGTTCTATGTCCATGAGCTCCCCTTCCTCAATCGAAGGGTGGAACAGATCCGTCAAGGTACTTCCATCCTGACGGCCGGACTTGGACAACCGATCTGCCGGGACACTTTCTTCCCTTGGTATGTGCCTGATGGAGAAGGTCTTGAATGTTTCGATAAGACCCCTTACTTTGGCTAGATACCTCATGAGTGTGGGATCCCTTGCCTCGAACTCACCCTTGATCTGTAAGGCTATTTCCATTAAATCAGTGAGGACTTCCACATCATGAACCCCCAACCCCTGGGCCAGACGTAGGCCGTCGATCACTGCTTCATACTCCGCCTGGTTGTTGGTGATGGGAAAATGTATCGCTAGTGCTTGTTCAATTTTCACTCCATGAGGGCTTTCCAATACCACCCCTCCTCCTAAAGAATTCTTACCCGAGGCCCGGTCGACCAACAACTTCCAGGGGACGTGATGAAGGGCTTGATCCTCTTCCATTTTGACCACGTAGTCCGCCATGAAATCTGCAACCGCTTAAGCCTACATCGACAACCGAGGGACGAAAGTGATGTCAAACTCACTTAATTCCACCGACCACTTCGCGAGTCTCCCCGAGTGCTCTACCCCCTCGAAGATTTTGCGAAGGGGGTGATCAGTTACTACTTAGATAGAATGGACTTGGAAGTATGGTTTGAGCTTCCAGGCCGAGATGACCAGGGCGAAGGCTAGCTTCTCCAAAATTGGATATCAGAGCTCTGCCTTCTTCAAAACCCTGCTTACGTAATAAATGGGTAGCTGCTTCTTGCCCTCTTCCCAGACCAAGACGTAGCTCACTTCTTCAACCCCGAATCCGAGATACAAGGCTAGATCCTCTCCCTCCTTAGGACCTTGGAGCAGCGGAGCCTTGGTGAGTTGGCTCTTCAGGGCCTTAAAGGCCTCTTTGCATTCTTTCATCCATTCAAACTTTCGATTGCCTCGCAACACCTTGAAGAAGGGGGAGCATTTCTCTCCAGCCCGGGAGAGAAACCTACTCAACCCCGCGAGTTTCCCAGTCAGGCGCTGGACTTCCTTAGTGTTTTGCGGCGATCCCAGTTCCATTATAACTTCAACTTTGTCCGGGGTAGGCTCCACCCCTGCTGGGGTAAGGAGGTGACCCAAAAAGTTCCCCTTGCCGGCCCTGAAGACGCATTTTAAAGGATTCAACCTCATCTTGAATCTTCGTAGGGTGGCGAAGGTCTCCTCGAGGTCCTGGAGGTGGGAGCTCACATCCTTGCTCTTTACCATGAGGTCATATACGTATACCTCCAAATTCCTCCCCCTTTGCTCCTGGAAGACTCAGTCCATCATCCTCTAGTACGTTGCCCCTGCATTTTTTAGTCCAAACGGCATCATCTTATAGCAGTAGCACCATTCCCTTGTGATGAAAGAGACATCTTTGACGTGCGGGGGGTGCATCCTGATCTAATGATAACCTAAAAAAGCATCTAAAAAACTCATTACAGAAAAACCGACGGCTGAGTCAACCAGCGCGTCGATCCGATGCAAAGGATAACAATCCTTAGGGTAGGATTTGGTTAAAAGAGAAAAATTAATACACATCCTCCAACGACCATCGCCCTTTTTACCATGACGACATTGGAGACCCAGCCTGGATACTGAATCTCCGATACAAAACCTTCTTTGAGGAGCTTCTCCATCTCCTCGCGGATCGTCCCCTTTAGCTTGTCGGCAATGGCCCTCCTCTTCTGTCAGATAGGGCGGGCCCCTGGCTCGAGGTTAATTCGGTGGCAGGCCACGTCTGCATCGATGCCCGGTATGTCTGCCGCGCTCCATGCGAAGATTTTCACGCTCATCTGGATGCACTCCAGCATCCTTCTCCTGTCCTTTGGGCCCAGGCCCCCGCTGATCTGCACCTTCTCCACTCTCCCCTTCTGGGTGGTGACCTCCATCTCGACCACCTCTTCCATCGCCTCAAGCCGAGCCGGCTCTTCCTATCT
This sequence comes from Dactylorhiza incarnata, assembly GCA_033032865.1. Classification (NCBI taxonomy): domain Eukaryota; kingdom Viridiplantae; phylum Streptophyta; class Magnoliopsida; order Asparagales; family Orchidaceae; genus Dactylorhiza; species Dactylorhiza incarnata. Next base: position 10,044,988 of record JAWHQI010000055.1, read on the forward strand.
GCCCCTTGCCTCCCCTTCTTCGGCCAGGGTCTCCTCTTCCACCACAACCTCCTCCTCCATTGGCTCGACACGCTCCTCCTGAGCCACTTCCATCTCCTCTCCCCGGGTGCCGCTCTCTCTCTCTCCTTCTACCTTCTTCTCCTCTCCTTCTGGCCCCTCCGGACCCTTCATCTCTCTATCCACCTTTTCAGCCTCCGCTATCCAGGAGATAGTGTTGACGACAGTCACATAACACTGCCTCGCCACCTTTGTATCCCCCCGGATCCAGACTTTGACTACTCCACTGCGGAACTTCAAGCACTGATGGAAGGACGAGGGAACGAATCAGAAGGTGCTTATGAGAGGGCATCCAAATATGGCATTGTAGCTGCTCAGAGCGTCGACAATGACGAACTGACAGTTCCTGGGGACCCCTCCCAACGTTACCTGGAGGCCGACTCCTCCCCCGACCTCCTTCCTCTCCCCTGAGAACCCAAACAAGGGTCCATCTGAGGTCTAAACCCTCTTCGCTTCTACCTCCAATGCGTCAAAGGCCTTCTTGAAGATCACATTGACAGAGCTCCCATTGTCGACCAAGATTCGGGAGACTGTGAAGTTTTCGATCGTCGCCTGGATCACCAAGGCGTCACAGAACGAGTCTTCAAAATCTGGCATATCCTCTAACGAGAAGGTGAACTTCTCCGAAGGGGGTGGGGTTTGGGAGGTCGATGTGGCGCTCCTCCTGAACATCGCCTGGAAGCTTCTCTTGCGAGTTGCCTCTATCCCCACCCCACCATGGATCACTCTGATCCCTCCCTTGGCTCCTACGTTTGTCCTATCTTCGCATCTATCTTCCCCCTCTCCGGGTAGCACTTCTTCAATCCTCACAGGTCGCTGCTGCTGCCGACCTCTTCCCCTCATCTCCAGAAATTCCGGGCAGGTGGCCGTCGCGTGACCTTCCTCCTGATGGAAGTCACAATAGGGCAACGTCACCCTGCCTCCTCTTCCTCCTCTTCCTCGGCCCACTGTCATGGCTTGCTCCCGAGGGGGGTGAGGGGGTCTAGGGCCTTGCCTCCATCACAGATGATTGACCCTCCCCTCCCCCTTCTATGATCATCTCTTTCCTAACCTCACGCCGGTCCCTCCTGGGGCCTCCAAGCCAGTCGGTTATTGGGCTCCTGATACCCCCAATCCCGCTGCTGTCCCCGAAGCCCCTGACCTCTGGGCTCATCCCTTCTTCTGCCCTCCTGCTGCCTCACCTCTGGCTCGCTCAGCCTCGCCAACCTCTTTGCAAACTCTGGGTTGGTGGCCTCTCCCTCAATCTCTTCTGCTGCCCGCTAGCTTCATTAGCTCCTCGAAGGATAGAGGGGCCTTTCGCTTCAGGTCCATTTTGAAGAACCCCTCCCGCAGCCCCACTATGAAGGCTAGCTGGAGGGTGAACCCTGGCACCTCCTGGACTTGTAGGACCTCTTCTTGGAACCTGAATGTGAGGTATTAGATCTTAGATTTACTCTAGAGGGGGGGGGGGGGGGGGGTCAATAGAGTTTTAAAAGTTTTAACTTATTTTATAGCGGAATTAAAATAATGATATATATATATATATGTGTGGTTAAGTGAGTGGAAAAACAAAACAACAAATATAACAGTATAGAAAATAACACAAACACAACAAATACACAAGGATCTATAGTGGTTCCCCAATCAACCTAGGCAATCCACTCTTCTACCACCCTTGGTAGGAATCCACTAAGGTTTTTGATCAGGTGCCCTAACACCACTGAGCTTTTGATCAGGTGCTCAAACCAAACCACAGGTTTTGATCAGGTGCCCTGCCACCAAAGGTTAACTTTTGAAGGGAGTTAAAACCCTGTACAAGGTGGAGTAAAAGCATGAACCAAAAAAGAGGTTATGAAGTTCTTCGCTCTCAATAAGATCTGAGAGAAGACTAGTGGATTGTTGTTGTTGTAAAGCTCCCCCTGTCTGATAGAGTTTGTTGAGAGTTGGTGAAGCTTTCTCTTGGTTGTAGAAGACTAAGAACCAGCAGATTCTTCTGAGATAAGATTTCAGTTATTCTCAGAGAATGAAGATGCTGCTGTAGATGAAGATTTCTGCATATATCTTTTCTGTCTGAGTATTTCATAAGTATATTCTCTATATCTTGTATCCTCTTGTATATCTCTTATATACTGATTCATCCTTTTTCCTTAGATATATAATCTGATTTGAAAATTCAAATCTTCTGATAAGGAATAAACTGAACTAAATCATTCTTGGAACTGCAATAGCAACTTTCTGATTATGCAAAATACTTTAATTCATTTTCTGTGAAAGTTTCCTTTTCCAATATATGTCAACGACTAGATTCTTGGAAGAAGAGAACAGGATGGATATATAAAAAGGAAAGTTGAAATCTTGACTTATCTGAATATGAATAAATCCAAATATTTGAATAGATCCATTGCTGAATAGAATAACCGATCTTCAGGAATCGTTAAGCTCAAGAGGAAATTCGTCGAACAGAAATTTGAGTTCGTCGAACAGAATCAGGAGTTCGTCGAACTGAACACTGAGTTACTCATTCGTCGAACTGAACACTGAGTTCATCGATCTCAATCAGGAGTTCGTCGAATTGAAATATAGAATTTGTTGAACTGGCTTGGAAGACTGAGTTCGTCGAGCTGGAGATCAAGTTCGTCGAACAGATACACGACGTTCGTCAAACTCAGGAAGGCGTTCGCCGAACACCGAAAACTTAGAATTTTCCTAAGTTTCGGCTAACTTAGACATGCTTAGACCTTGACCCTAAGACTATACATTGGGGTCAACTTGAGTCCTAACCACAGATAGTGATCATAGCCCAAATTAGTAATAGGGTTGTTCTAACAATCTCCGCCTATTTGGGTTAGGATACTATTTGAACACAGAGCATATATATCTGACAGAACTTAAAATTTATTTCAACAGATAAAAAAATATAATACTCTGAGTTTAGAATGTTTTACACTGTAAGCAGAAATTAGTAAAACCAAAAATCAGGAGTCTTTCTCTTTCTTTGAAGAAGGTTTGAATATAATTTCTCTGTTGGGATTTTTCAGATTCTCTCTTGCTCATATATAGGTCATTTGCTCCCAGTAGGGTTTGAGATGAAGCATGAGGAACAACTGCAGCTGGGTGCAACTTCAGATAATCTTCAGCATTGAAGAGATGCCTTGAACTATATCTTTCAAACTCCTGTCTTCTGAATTATGCATAGTTGAAAACTGTGAATAATCCTTTCCTTCAGCTTTGGCTTTGTTAATTTGAGCAGTAGCAATTGTTTCTCTATATATGGCCATGTTTGCATTCTTTTCTAAGTCTGGATTAATGGGAGATGATGTTCTTTCATCATGTTCACTAGACTGATAGGAAGATTGTTGATCTTGAGAATTTCTTTTCCTGTGCATAGATCCATCAGAGATATGATATTTGTATACTGAAGATGGAGCTCTAGCTGATCCTGAGGGTGGAGCTCTAGCTGATCCTGAACTGTAAGAGGAGGACATGCCTGCAGATCCAGCTGCTGGAGGAGGAGGATTAAATTTGACTGTTTGTCAGAATAAAATCCAGTTTTCTTCATTTTCTTTCTCCTATTATTCTCATTTCTTGAGAATCTCATCCAGGCTGGAGAGTCTTTGGTGAGAGTGATGTTTTTCAATATGTAGTAGGGAATGTCATTGGTAGAAGAAGGAGGTTTGGGAGCAGCCTTAGCTTTGCTTCTTGATTTCCTTTTCTTTGAAGATTTTGCATCTGAATCATCTGAATCATCTGAATCATCATCATCATCATCATCATCATCATCATCATCTGAAGGCTGTGCAGGGTTATCATACAAGTCATCAAGATCTGTAAGAGTATTATCAACATCTTGCTCATCATGCTCTGATAGAGGGGAATCATCATAAACAAATGTTGGAGGTGAGTTCACCAAACCAACTTCCTCTGCAACTGCAACTGAAACTGACATTCTTTTGATTATTTGATCTAGTAAAACTAAATCTATAGGAGCTGAATATGGAACTATAGCCTTTGAAATAACTTGAGGCTTGGGCAGACAACTGAAACCATATCTGATAACCATACTGAAGCTGTATCAACTGGAGCTTCTTTATTGAACATCTCCCCCTGCCTAGGTTCAGGGATACCTGAATCTAGGCCCCTAGAAGAAGGGATAAGTGATGAGGAGGTCGGAATTGAGGCAAGTTTGGAAGTGAGTTCTGAGATGGCTTTAAGAACTGGAGCTAGCTTCTCATCCAGAAGAGCTGTCAGTTTTTGAGAGATATGATTGAAGATTTGCTCAGCAATGGAGGATAAATCAACATACACATATTCAGATGTATGCTGAGAGGATGTGGATGCTGGAATGGAAGAAGAGGGAGTAGAGGTGTGAGCCTGGTTGGTACAAATAGATGATGGTAGGAAGATGTTTGTAGCATTTGAGATGGGTGGAATGGAATTGTTTGAGAGAATGGTTTGATGATTATCCTCATGGATGGGTGATTGAGGTGGAGTATGTTGTTGAGGAGACAAAAGTTCAAATGAAGGAGGTGGGATGAATGGGGGAAGAGAATCAAATGGGGGAAGAGAATCATCATCTGGAATAGATGAGGATAGAAACTCTGCAGACTGATTAGCCTGTAGAGGAGGAGAAGAAGGTATTGGGGAAGATGTGTCTATGGGAGTGTTGGAAGGAATAACTTCTTCAGTAGTAGTGGTCTGAAGAGGTTGAGAAGGGATAGGAGTTGAAGATTCAGTGGGAGGAACTTCCTGTGGGGTTGAGGGAGTGACTGAGTCAGTCCTTGTGCTCTTAGAAGCCTTCTTGGATGTTTCTGCCCTTGGAGTCCTTTTGGGTATTACTCTGTCCCATTTGCCAAAGAGTGCTGAAGTTAGCCTCTTGCTTGAATTTATGAAAACTGTTGGTGACACCAGCATCTCTGAGCATTTTTCTTGAAGTACAATTCCTAAAACACTGCCATAGCAAACACTCATCTTGCTTTGCTTTTTATTGATTGATTCAAAAAGAATCATTCCCCAGTTAACCTGTTTCTTTTCCACTAAGGCCACCATCAACAGAAATTTGTGTCTTGTAATGTAATCATGTGCAGAGGTTTTTCCCAACAAAACCTTGCCAACAACATCAACTAAGAATTTGTATTCAACAGACAAATTCTTCTTCAGAAGATGGTTAGGGTTTCCACTGGAGTGACCCATCTTACCCAATTGAATATTAAATTCATCAGAAGTGATGTCCAGATCATCTTCACCATTTATCAAGCCAAAAATTTCTGTTAAAATTTCAGGGGAAAAAGGAACCTGATAGCCTGAAATAGTTCCTGAGACAGATGTTGCATTCAGTGTCTGAAGAGTGTGTACCCATTCTTTAATCTCAGCAATTGGAAGCTTAATCCTTGTTGTCATAAACTTTTTCAACTGTTGTTCTTCGAAGAGTTGAAGAATATCCTTGAAAATCTGATCTGAATGAGCAAAGGATTCCATGTCTATATCGAATCTGGCATCGAACTTCATTGAAGAAAGCACTGACTGAGAAATTGCCATGAGAACCTGCAAGAGAAAAATGATCAAGTGCAAAGGAACTGGAGGGAGGCAAGAGCAACTTCTGTAGGCGCAAAAACAAAATGGAATCAAAATTTTGATTATAAAGAAAGAGTTCGGAGAAGGTGCAAACTTTCGTTGAACGGGGTTTGGCTAAACCTAATAAAAACAGAAGTCGAAGAGTCTGGGGCTTCGTCAAACTGCATTCGACGAAAGATAAATTTTCGTCAATCTCTGTTCGACTAACAAGCTGGCTTCGTCAATCTCTGGATCTAATAGGTTTCGTCGATCACCATTCGACGAACGACAAAGTTTCGTCGATCTCCGTTTGACAAAATGAGGGGATAAGAAAAAAAAATTTAATTTATTGAATCTCCATCTATCATTCCTAGCTGATTTATAAAGAAGATGTGCTTCTTTTCATCCAAAGGTTTGGTGAAAATATCAGCCCTTTGTAAGTCAGTAGGAATAAATTGTAGGCAAATTTTGTTTTTATCCACATTATCTCTGATAAAGTGGTGCCTAATTTCTGTGTTTAGTCCTACTATGGAGTACTGAATTTTGTGCTATAGATATTGCACTAGTATTGTCACAAAATATAAATGATTTATTTAAGTTGATACCATAATCTAAGAGTTGATTTTGTATCCACAAAATCTGTGAGCAGCAACTGCCAGCAACAATATATTCTGCTTCAGCTGTTGATGTAGACACAAATGTCTATTTCTTATAAAACCAAGACACAAGCTTATCACCAAGGAACTGGCAAGTTCCTGATGTGCTTTTCCTGTCTACTTTCCATCCAGCATAATCAGAATCTGAGAATCTAGTTAATTCAAATTCTGATGCAATTGGATACCATAGTCCTAGATTTGGACAACCCTTTATATATCTCAAAATTCTTTTTAATAAAATAAGGTGAGATTCTTTAGGGTTAACCTGGAACCTAGCACAAATGCATGTAGCAAACACTATGTCTGGTCTACTAGCTGTTAAGTAAAGTAAAGAGCCAACAATTGCTCTATACACTTTTTGATCAACAGGTTTCCCTGATTCATCATTGTCTACAACAGTATTGGAGAGCATGGGTGTTTTCATAGAAGAGGCATCAGACATACCAAATTTTTTCACTAATTCCTTAGCATATTTAGATTGTGATATGAATATGCTTTTAGGAGTTTGCTTCACTTGAAGGCCAAGGAAGAAAGATAACTCACCCATACTACTCATTTCAAATTTGGATTGCATTAGGTCAGAAAACCTTTTGCATAAATTTGAATCAGTAGAGCCAAATATAATATCATGTACATAAATTTGAACTAGTAAAGTTTGATTTTTATGTATTCTGAAAAATAAAGTTTTATCTACATTGCCTCTACAGAATTTGTTCTCTAAAAGAAAATTAGCCAGGGTCTCATACCATGCTCTGGGAGCTTGCTTGAGACCATAGAGAGCTTTATTAAGCTTAAAAACATAGGAAGAGTGAGTTGGAGAGATAAAAACTGGTGGTTGTTCCACATATACTTCTTCTTTGATATCTCCATTTAGAAATGCACTCTTCACATCCATCTAATAGACTTTAAACTTCTTGAAAGCAGCAAATGCAAGAAATATCCTGATAGCTTCAAGTCTTGCAACAGGAGCAAAGGTTTGATCATAATCAATCCCTTCTTCCTGAGAGTATCCTTGAGCTACCAATCTGGCTTTATTTCTGATTATCAAGCCTTGATCATCTAGCTTGTTCCTAAAGACCCATTTGGTGTCAATAACTGGATGGCCCTTTGGTCTTGGAACCAAATCCCAGACTTTATTCCTTTCAAATTGATTGAGTTCCTCTTGCATTACAAGAATCCAGTTTAGATCTTGTTCTGCATCTTTTATGGATTGAGGTTCAATTTGTGATAGGAAACAAGTATGCATCTGATTTTGGTTGAGTTGTTGCCTTGTTTGAACACCTGCTGAGATGTCTCCAATAACTTGTGATATTGGATGATCTCTAACTGTGATGTGATCAACAGTTGGAATGGGTTCAGCAAGAGTATCCTCTTGAGGGATTTGATCAGCTGTCATTTGATTAGTATTATCAGCAAGAACTTCTGGATTATCTTCTTCTTCACTGTCTTCAATAATTTGAGATGATGGGAGTAGATAGTCTTTATTCTGTAGATCCAATCCATTAAGCTCTTCACATAGAGCTGGTGCCTGCAAAATATCTTTGGTAGAGGTGGTACTTCTCTCCTTATTTAACATGTTAGTTTCACCAAAAGAAACATGCATGGACTCTTCTATCTTAAGAGTTGATTTGTTATAAATTCTATATGCTTTACTAGAAAGAGAGTATCCAAGGAATATACCTTCAGCAGCCTTTGCTTCAAATTTCCTTAGATATTTCTTATCATTGTTATGCACATAGCATTTACAACCAAAAATCTTAAAATAGTTAACCTTAGGTTTTTTATTCTTAAGCAATTCATAGGGTGTTTTACCCTTAAGTTTGTGTATCAGACTCCTGTTTAACACATAATTTGCTGTGTTCACTGCCTCTGCCCAAAAAGAGATTGGCAAGTGAGCATCATCAAGCAATGTAGTTGCTGATTCAAGTAATGTTCTATTTTTCCTTTCAGCTACCCCATTTTGTTGAGGAGTTCTAGGAGCAGAGAAACATTGCCTGATCCCTTCTTTTCCACAGAATTCTCTCATCAGAAGAGATTCAAACTCAGTGCCATGATCACTTCTGATCAATGCAACTAGAGTAGAGTACTCAATCTTAATGAACCTGAGAAAGTCTGTCAGAACACTGAAGGTGTCAGACTTGTTCCTGAGAAAGAACACCCAAGTGAATCTAGAGAAGTCATCTACAATAACTAAAGTGTAATGTTTCCCTCCTAGACTCTGTATTGCAATGGGTCCAAAGAGATCGAAATGCAGCAAGTACATAATCCTAGGTGAATCACTCTTGGATAAAGATTTGAAACTACTCTTGGTCTACTTTCCTAGTTGACAAGCCCTACAGAGTCCTTCCTTCTTGTATGAACCGGAAGGCAGTCCTCTTACCAGATTGTCCTTGGAGAGCTTAGAGATAGTTCTAAGGTTAATATGTCCTAGCCTTTTATGCCATAAATCATTTGTTTTACTTATTGAGTTAAATAAACAAATGTATGAATTGGCAGAATCAAAATTGACTAAATATATATTTCCTTGTCTAATACCAGATAACACATTGATGTTTTTATTATTGGTAATAAGACATAAGGAATGATCAAAAGTTACCTAATAACCTTCATCACATAGCTGGCTTATGCTGATGAGGTTATGATTGAGACCCTTGACATATCTACCTCTTTGAAGGTAACTGCTCCAACTCTGACTTTTCCATATCCTTTAGTCTGTCCACAGTTGGAGTCTCCAAAATTACTTTGGGTCCAAGCTTTGCCTTGTAATTACTTAGATTGGCTTTGTTTCCTGTCATGTGCTTAGAGCAGCCACTATCCAAATACCAATGTTACTCTATGTTTGGATAGCTTTGTACTTGCAAAACAGAAAATAAACTAGATGTTCTTGACCCAGATTATCTTGGGTCCTTTTGTCTTACCACAAAATTTTGAAATGTAAGAGATCTCAGGCTGATCCTTATAGCCTTGTGGATGATATCTCCTAGGAGGAATAGTCCACTCGGTAAAGGGATTCTTAATATGTTGAGAATGAGAATTCTTAAGAAATGCAGTACATTTTTCGTTCGACGAACTTGACAGAGTTCGTTGATCGCCGTTAGACAAATTGAAGTTATTTCGTCGAGCGCCGCTCGAAGGATAGCTATACTGAAAATCTATATTCAGCGTTCGTCGACCACCGTTCGACGAATTCATGTGATTTTGTCGAACGCCATTCGACGAATGCTTTTGAATTCCTTTGTTCTTAACAGCCTTGCTTGAGATGTTCTTACCTACTTCTACTACCTCTTTGCCTTTGGCAGAAATGAATTTCACTGGAGTAGATAGAGTGTCTTTCTTAAGAAGGTATGGCTGACTTGATGATGCACCCAAGCCCAGTTTGCCATTGAGTCTAGCATTTACAGTGCTTGTGATGTCCATCAGTTTGATGCTTCTCCCATTGAGGGATTCTTCAAACTTTTTAGCCTCAGTTAATTTGTTCTCAATGAGAACAATATGTTCTTTGGAGGCAGCCAGTTCTTCCTTAAGATTGGCATTATCTACATTCAGTTGGTTCATTTCAACCAACTTACTTCTGAGGAAAATTATCTCCTTCTCAGATTTAATCAAATTTAAACAAATAGTCTTAAATTCATTTTTAAAATCATCTGAGGTAAAATCAAAAGTAGAAATTACTTGATCACCATCAGTGTCAGATTCTGATTCATCAGAATTATTTGCTGAGGCATTGATAGCCATCATACAAAAACTTCTTTCATCTACATCATCTTCATCATCACTTGAACTGGATGATGATGCATGTTCTGAATCACTGCTTGAGTCATGGATAACCATCATGCATAGATCCTTTTCATTTGAATCATCTTCATCTTCAGAGGAGCTGGATGATGAATCTGATTCAGTCTCACTCCATGTCTCAGCCATAAAGCCATTTCCTTTGTGTTTATGTTTGTGGGAGGATGGATTGATGGAGTGTTTCTTTTCTTCATTTTATTTTCTTCTGTCCTTCTTTTGAATTTTTGTACACTCAGGTAGGATGTGTTCAGGCTTCCTGCAACCATAACAAATAATTTCTTTAGAATGTGTTTTGTCATACCTTGGTTTCTCCTTGGATCTGAAGTCCTTCTTTCTGAGATCCTTTCTAGCAATTTTGTAGAATCTTTTGGCTAGGAGGCTCATGAACTCCATTTCTCTTGGAGCTTTGTCTTCCTCATCTGTTGCCTGAAAAGCAATGTTTCTTTCCTTTTTGGTGGCTGGGGAGGAGGTAGACTGTTCAGCTTCTCTTAATTTGATAAGCTGCTCACAAGATTTTAGTTTGCCTAATAAGGTCTCAGTGGAGATCTCATTTAGGCTTCTGGCTTCCTTGATTGGACAGATCCTTGAGTCCCATGCGCTGGGGAAGCACATTAGGACCTTATCATTTATTTCAGTGATTGTGATCACTTTTTCCAAAGACTTTAGCTCATTGATGATGAGACTAGGTCTGTTATACATATCTGCAACCATTTCAGTATCTCTCTTCTTGAAGTTCTCATATTGGGAGATGAGGTGGGATCTCCTATCCTTTCTCTCATTTGCAGATCCATCAATCATGTTGTTGAGAGAGTTCCAGATGTCCCTGGCTGAGGTGCAGTCCACAACCTTCTGGAATATGTCATCAGACATGGTCTGTGCTAAGATGTTCATAGCTTTGACATCAACATTCCTCTGTTTCTTCTGAGCATCTGTCCACTCAGGAGGTGGAACAACATTAGTATTGGTTGTTGTTTCATTGCATGTTGCTGTTGATGGAGTAAGAGGTCCTGTCAAAAGAGAGTTAAAAATATCTTCATCAATAAAGTTCATATATAGTTTGATCCTTGCTTTCCATAATGCAAACTTGTTAAGATTGCACATTGGAGGTCTTGTGCTTGAGTAATCTTTGTTCCGTGCCATGAGTTTTTCTTTATTTTTAGAAAAAGAAAACTCTAGAAGAAGTTAAGATCTAATTGATCTTTGGATTTAGGTGATGGTCCAGCGACTCCCCTGGCCCTTGCTCTTAAAATTCTCGAACATCTCTAGCCACTCCACTACTGCCGGTGGCTGCGAGCGACCTGGGTCGGAACCATCTCTTCCATCTCCTGCCATCAAGCTCAGCTTGAAGTTTTCTTGCACTGGCTACGGTCCACACTTACCGCACTAAAAATGTTGAAACCGTCAACCGGTCTCTTGAGTTCGGACCCACAGAGGGGTGTAGCCCGTGCTTACTTCTCCCTCACTAAACTCTCTTGACTGTGGATGGAAAATCTGGAACAGACCCAAGGCTGTAGCGAGGAGGTCCCGCCACACACCCAGAAGATCTTAGAGAGCTTCCCCTCCCAAACCAATGCTCAGCTGGGCACCTTGGAGGGCACTACCAGCCAACTCCGAAACTAGCCTGGAGGAGAGAGCTCAAAAGATCTGATCTCCTCCAAGGTGCCCTTAAGGGTCTATTTATAGATTCTCTAGCCTGGACTGCAAATAACATAAATCCGCCTTTTGGTTTTACTAACCGCACCCCAAATAGGTCTGCTAACAGCCTAACTCCGCCGTTCTGAAGGGCTATTGGCAGCCCACGAAGGGTATCTAGGTAATTTCCCCCTAAATCCTTCTGGGCGAGTGGTTCGTGAAGGCACCACTTGCCAGGCTCCTTGCCCGTCATATTCCACCAGGCGAGTGACCCGTGAGGGCACCACTCGTCAGGCACTCGGCTCACTCGGCGGGCGAAGTCTTGACTACCAACTTTTGCCTGTCCGCTTTAACACCATGCGAGTGCCCCGCGAGTGGGGCCTCACTTGCCTAAAAGCTCTCAGACCCATATTCTGCCTCTTGACCCCCGGGGTCTTAGGGACCCACTCGGCGAATACGGGGTTGTACAAAGCTTATATATTTTATGTGTGTTGAGTATCATATTAAGAAAAAAAATCATCAAAAACTTTGTTTTGTTCCCAAACAAAATTTTTGAAACTCAATTTTAATAAGCACTGAAAACTCCATTTGACCCAAATAGTTTTTTGACAAAACTCCATTTCTCAGGAATAACTCTTTTTCAAAACTCGATTTCTGATCAGCAGCTTTTCATCAGCAGCAGCCCAACCAAACGCACCCCTAGTTATGTGTAAGCCCTTATTTTTCTTCCCAATTCCTTTCAGAAATCTTGTCGTGCGACTATTCGACATTCCCCCCTGCAGCAACTCGACTTCTTTCCTTCAACCCTAAACCGATTGACGCCCTCCTTCCCCAGTTTGTCACTCGACGCCGATAGACTAGAATGATGTGAACTGCTCTGCTCCCTAATTGAGCTGCTCTGCCTGCTCAACACCCCTCCTCCCCCATTTAGCTGCTCTGCTCGACGTCAATCAACGCCCCTCCTCCCATTTCCATGTATTTTTCTAACCTCCTACCAAATTTTTGTTTTGTTTTGTCAGTGGATGTCCAAGAAATATTAACTTCCAATTAGTTTTTGCTATATGTACACCATTTCAAAACTATATTTCCACATATGAACTTGTCTTTATAGGTGGCTTGAATATTATGAGTTATTAATTTGTAGAGCATAATTTGATGTTAAATTAGATGTCTAATCAACCTCCTATTTTTATGGTTATATAAATGTAAAATAGCCTCCTATTTCTTGATTACAGAGAGGAAATTTAACCTCTTATTTTATTAATTTAATTTGAAAATTTTGAACAGATCGATAGCCTGCATTTCACAAATTTGGCATGTATGTAAAAAATAGTGGTATGCATATAATAGTGGCCTGCATTTAGCCATTTACGGCCTACATATAATGATGCTCTGAATATATTCATCATGATAAATCAACTCAGAGGGGATGTCTGCTTCAACATAGGAGAAGTCTCTTTCTGCAATGACAAGATTCACACAACAATCTGAAACAATGTTAACAATACGATAATCATGTTCAATCTGACAGTCACAAAGGTCGGCAACCCAATCTCCAATAACCTGAATTTGCACCATCATGTTGTCCATACAGATAGACGAGCCATTGATCCACCATATAACTGTCATGGAGTCGTCTTGGATCACAATGCGTTGGAGCTCTAGTATAAGGATTGCCTGACGGAGGCCCTCCCATGCATCCTAGAGCTCGATGGTAGGAACAAATAGACGTCGAAAGCAGATACCTCCCGCTAAGCGGACAATACCAAGAGAATTACTGATAGCCCAATGGCTCCAACCCTTCCAAACTGACATTCCATGGTACCATCGAAGTTAAGTTTAACCCAGTCATCATGTGGAGGTTCTTAAGGAAAGGGAGTAACATTGGGCCGACTAATTCGCCCCCGAGAACTCTGTTGGATCTACTGGCTCCCTTAGATGAGGTTGAATAAGGGTTTTTATGAAATTTAATTCTAAATAAAAATATTATGGTTTATCAAAGTAGTTTCAGAATATATAATAGAAAATTTTATTAAAACATCTCAGAGAAGATTATATCGAAGATTACTTTTCGATAAAAGTGGAGTTCAAACTTTATTCACCACCGCTGGCGGTTGGTGCTACCGCTTGGCGCTAAGCACACAGAGATTGAACTCTAAGAGTTATTCTGCACAAAAGAACCTTGCAATATATTTTGCGTTAAAACGTTGAGATACAATATTGTTTAAAATATTTTAGAGTGGAAATAAAATCAAGATGATCAAACAATAAAGAACATGATTTTATTTCAAAGAAAATCAATTACAAGATTGTTATCTCCATAACGCCAGAGATCGAAAGCGATGAATAACACGATCTTGGGTTTTCTATACCGACCCTCCCCCGAGGATCGGTTGGCTCTCTTCCTTCTTCCCTAGAAGGTCTTCGATCCCTCCCTAGACATCCCCCGTCTAGACATCCCTTACGAACGATTTTCTCACGGAATCCTCCCTGGAACTGGACGTCCTCCCCGAACTATTTCTCCATGGAATCCTCCCCAGAATCTGATGTCCTCTCCGGACGATTTCTTCACATCACACGATACAACAAAGTAGAAGAAAAGAATTACATAGATGAAACAATAGATCTAGAAATAGAAATTTTTCTCCCTCAAATATTATCTCCGGAGGGGTGAACGATCGACGCTTTTGATTCATGTTCCTTGTGCGCTCGATCATCTTCAGATTCACGTTCATGTTCGCACTTTACAGAGATCTTTTTCCTTGCTCGAGAGGGTGAAAGTTCTCTCCTCCTTTCTCCTTAGACGGTGGCTCCTTGGTCCAGAAACGGCGTGGAAACCCTATTACTCGTTCGTCTGTCCATGGAAAAAGAAACACGCTTTTATACGACATTTAAGTAAACTACTGCCAGCAGTAGTGCTACCGCCGCGCGACACCCTATAAGGCAACTCGAGGCATATGGATCGTGGCGGATAAGGCATCTTTATTTTTGGCATTCTTCATTTTAGGCAATGCCTACCGCGCCGCGCTAAGCTACTGCGTAGTGTTAGGTTCTTTCCACTTTTGCCTCCTTGCTCCCGCCATTCTTGCATTCATAACATCTTGTCAACTGCCCTTCTATATCCAGAACCTACCGCCAGCGGTAGTTGCTACTGCCCCGTGGTAGCTCACAGTGATGAGCATCGTCATTCATATTTTATCCTCATTCATTAATGTATGTTAGTACATGTATGACTTGCACACTATAAACACACAAAAAGACTAAATCAAATACATAATGGTATTTGTTATTCTCGAACCAAGAGATGCGGAACGCATGTTCCAACAAACTCCTCATTTTGATAATAACAAATACTTATATGAGAAATTAGTGAATTTAAGATTATATATGTGTTTATAGATAAGTGCGGTAAAAGATATGCGTGACTAACATGTATATAACATGATATATTCAAATGCTATAACACATACTCTTCCTATATGGATGCTCCCCCTACATAAGTGTTCTCCTATATAAGTTACTCCTCTTGGATATATATTTCATTAGATTTGTCAATTTATTCTCCCCCTTTTGTTATTAGCAAAAGTGGATAGGGATGAGTGTATAGTTACGAGATTAATTAGAGACCGCTTGATTGAAGGATTTTCATGATCGAGCAAAGAGTAATGTATGCACCTCCTATATGATTACTCCCCTACATAGATGCTTCATATGAATTTTTTAATGTACTTCCCCTAAATTATTAGATTTATGCAATTTATTCTCCCCTTTTGGTAGTATCAAAATATGGTAAAGGTGAGTGTATGTTTTACTAATTAATGTGTTCTATGTAGAGGTGAAAAATAGGATGCAATGTAAAGCTTGTTAGACACTACTTGTTGAAAAAATATAAGCATGATTGAATATAGTAGTAACAACACAACAGAAACTATAATGTAAGCGTTCTTATTTTAAGATACTACATGTTAAAAAATAAATAGTCATGATCGAGCTCAAGTAGTAAACACAGCGGAAAAATATAATAAGCCCTTTTAAAAGTAAACATTTTTTTAGAAAATAATAACATGTAAAAGATAATGAGTTTTAAGCTTAATAAGATGTTTTGAATTAAAGTCCAAGATATGTTATTTCATCAAAAAATTGCAAGCATGATTTTGAAATATCAAATAGAGATAACAATTATAATGTGCACTATTTTGCATTCAAGTAAAACTAAACATTGTAGTGGTCATGCTTTGCAATCTAGTGCATTTACTAAAGTTTATAAAGAATAATGTAGATGTGCATTAGAGTCCAATTCTCATGAGTAGAAGTTTTATATGAGATAATGATGTATACAAAAGTGTTTTGACAAATAATACAAGTGTATTAATCAGAACACATGATATATATAATGGAATAAACACAACATTAAAATACACAAATAATTTTACTTTCACAATATTTCAATGCACATAAAAGTAAAGTACAATTACCAAGGTGCTTCGCACACATAATGCTTATTAAGACTTATCAGAGTGCAAAACAGTGTTTGACGAATCACATAACATTATTCTCTTTAATTTCATTTTTGTGATCTAGCGTGCTAAGAGAAGTGGTGTATAATTTATTTGCACAAGACACTTTACAATTCTTTCTAAGTTGCTCAACCTCACAATGCTTATTAAGACTTATCAGGAGAGTGAGTAGTGCTTGGTGGAGTTTCCTTGTCATATATTTTATTTGATTTTTATTTTAATAATCAAAGACTCCGAATTCACTTGCTTTGCTAACATTGAATTTTAATTTTTAAACCATATTTCTCTAATGAATAAATGCATGAAAGACGAAGAATTGTAATAAATAATTCAATGTTGTGTAGGTAATTTATTTATGTATTTCAATAGGTTATGTTATTACACTACACAATCATGCAAGACTAAGATATAAAATATATTTGCCCGGACGTTCGCGACCTCAATTCTCGATCAAGACTAACGACCTCCGCAGTCACAGTTTTCAGAGACCACCCATTCCGCTTCCAGCAGATACTCCAAGGCACTGACGATCTGGCTCCAGCGAGACCGCATGACCGTGTGGTCTAGGGTTTTTACCTCTTTTTGCTATTTGCACTCCATGTATCCTCTTTCCCCTGCCCCGGTTCTCCTGTACCCCGGACAACACATTATTTTCTGACCTACCCATTTGGGCAGGCCCTTGCGTCTATAAATAGAGGGGAGGGGTTTGTTGGGAATATTGCCCTTCAATGTTCCTTGAATTTGAAGATGTATCACATACAATGCTACATGCACATTTTATTTGATAAGCCATTTTATTTCATGTTAAATACAGGCTTAAGTCATTCCAAATCTTGGAATAGTTCTTTGTATTTCAAAGTCAAGAACCGCTAAGACAATAGTCTGGTCTCAGCGGAATTGCTGAGACCCAGCTATATTGCCGCTGAGAAGAAGTCTGTCTCAGCGGTGCAACTTATTGAGTAAACCACTGAGAAGGCTACCTGTCTCAGCGGATCTGCTGAGATGTAGGTTATTTCTGCTGCTGAGACTGAAGCATCCATCGAGACAAATTCAAATATAAATGTTAAGCTGGTGGGATCTATTTCTGGTGCAAGTGACAAGAAAGCAAGATAAGCTTTTCTATTCTTGTCGATATTATGACAAGGCATTCCTTAGTGCCGTTGAAGATTGCTGGAGGTATAAAAGAGATGGCTAGGTCAAATGTAAGGGTACTGATTGTTGGGAAGAACATTGCTGAAGCTGTACTGAATATCATCTTCTTCCAGTGAAGTCATCTCTCTCAAGCTGCAAGAAGATCAATCCAAGAGACATAACTAGTTTTTGCTGATAGTCTTCAGAAGAACAAGTTGATCTTCTTCCTTCTATTGAAGAAGAAGATCAGGTGGAGTAAGGACTGGAGCTGCTGTTATTCATCTCTGCTTCAAGACAGCATCTGCTGTGCACTACAACAGAAGAACCAAGATGAAGGTTTATTTAATTAGTCTTCTTTTGTAAAACTAGAACCATCTATTTATGTAAGAACATTCTTGTTCTGAGTTGTAGGGACATTGTGCCTGAGTTTGTAGGGCTGAGTGACTGAGTGGTAGAGCTATACTCCCATCCTGAGTTGTAGGGCTTCTTGATAGGCCTGAGGTAGGTGACTAGGAGAGTCACTGAGCTGTAGGAGTAGAGTTACTCTGAGCTGTAGGGCTACTGGCCTGAGGTAGGGTTTTGGAGGAAACCTGAGAGATCCTGAGGAATCTGTGCTGTAATCTCTTTGAGCTGAGTTGTTGGAGGAGATTGCATTGCTAACATACTATTAAAAAGGTGGAGAGGGAAAGTGGATGTACCCAGTCCTTAGGGAACCACTATAAATCTCGGTGTTCTTTTGTGTGTTAGCTTCTACTTAGTTTAAACATCTAAATAGTTAATTATAAGTAGAATAAGCCAAGAAACCTATTCACCCCCCTTTAGGTGAGTTAGACAACTACCAAGTAAACTATCAAGTGGTATTAGAGATAGGTTGGTCAAAAAGGACTTAATAGTCTGACCAGATCCTACAAGGAGTAGTCTACTACTGCGTCCAATGGCTGCCTCTGGAGTTCATAAGGAGATGGGCTCCATGAAGCTCACAATATGAAAAAAGGAGTCCTTTGGCATATTGAAGCAAAGGGTTAGACTATTTATGGAAGCCTCAAACCCTAGGATTTACATCACTGTGAAGGATGGTCCTTTTGTGTTTCTAAAGGCCTCCAGCATAGATCCAACTCAACAAGTGACCAAGAATTATACTGAAATGATTAAGGATGAAATTTCCCTTGCTACTATGAATAAAAGAGATCAAAATATAATAGTAAGTGCAATTGATGATTCCACCTTCCAAAACTTGGTGCATTGTGAAATTGCCAAGGAAATGTGGGATACACTTATTGTGTATATGGAAGGTATTGCAGAAGTGAGGGATGATAGGAAATCCCTCCTCAACTAGGAGTATGAAGCCTTCAGGCAACACAACCTGGAAAGCATAGTTGTTTGCTATGAGAGGTTCTTCAGGGTGGTCAATGAGCTGAAGACCTATGGGAGGGTTTTCAACAATTATGAGCTGAATGACAAGTTCCCAAGGTCTCTAACTAGAGACTGGAACACAAAGATCTGTTCCATCAGGGAAGGGGCCAAGCTTACTGATACTCCTCCCCATAATCTCTTTGGAAAGCTGCTCTCATATGAGATGCAACTATTAGCAAGAAAGGAGGAGGAAACCACCAACAGAACTCAAGCCAAGGAGAGTTCTATGGCTCTCAAAGTTGAGGGTTCTAAGAAGAGCAAGGAGAGAATTTCCTCTCCTCCAAGAAGGCCTGCTGACTCAGAAAGTTCTGAGCCCAGCACATCTGATAGCAACTTGTCAGATGGAGAGTTTGCTGCCTTCTCCAGGCATTTCAAGAAGTTGATGAAGAGGAAGTAGTGGAAGAACAAACCTTCCTCCTCTTCACATCCCAAGAAGGATTATAACAAGACTGAGAAGATCCACTCCAAGAGAGAAAGGTATGAATCTAAACTCAGTAAACATATTTCAAATAATATTGTTTGTTATTGCTGTAGCAAACCTAGACATGTTATAACTGACTGTCCAGTCAAGAGAAAGGAGAAAGGTGAGAAGAAGCATCATCACCACAAAAGCAGGAAAGGTGAAAAGTCCTTCCTAGCAAAGAAACAAAGAAGCTGGAGTCAATCTGACTCATTTAGATTCTAATGAAGATGAAGAAGTCTACATAGGGTTGTTTGCTGCTGCTGAGTATAAAGATTATCTAGCTGCAAGGATAGGCATTAGGGCCCCTCTGTCACATTCAGATAGTGGCAATGAGGAGGATGAAGATGTCAATGGCTGTTGTAGCTTGATGGCCATATCTGAAGGAGAAGACAGTTAAGATGATTCAGATCCTGAAAAGGTATTAATTCACTACATATCTTCAGACATCTTCATCTTGCGATGAAAGTGGTTCAAAATTTGAGGATGATGTCAATCAATTGATTGACATATGGTGCATGATAGTTTATTAGGATGTAGTCTTGATCACTTAGAGGGGGGGGGGGGGGGGGGTGAATAGGTCTCTTTTGTTTCTAAGCTTATGCCTTGCTGTTTTCAGAGTTTATGTCAGTTATTAATCAAGCACATAAAAAACACATAAGTATATATAGAGGTTCCACAAGACAGTGTGTCTTGAGTAATCCTCTTTCCCCCTTCACCTTTCTAACAATGTGTTAGACAAGGCCAACTCCTCCAATCTCAGCTCCAAGAGCTTACAACTCAGATCCCTCAGGATCTCTCAGGTTTTCTCCAAACCCTACCTCAGGCTCAATAACCCCACGTCAGGCACAACGGCCCTACCAACTCAGACCTATCAAAAGTCCCACCTCAGATCTCCACTGAGATCCTACACTCAAGCTGAACTCTCAGTTCTACACTCAGGCCCAACAACCCTACACCCTCAGGCAAAATGCCCTGCAAGCTCTGAACAAATACGTTCTTACAGAAGTTATAAGTGATGCTTACAACAGAAGATAAAATAGATAAATCTTTCAAGCCTTTGGTCTTCTGTTGCTGATTTACTGTAGTTGCAGTCTTGAAACAGGGAAAAGTTCAGTTGCCTCAATCTTGCCCCTTTTTGATCCTTCTCTTCAGTAGATGAATAAGGATCAACTTGCTCTTCTTGATTCACTCAGGAAGAACAAAATTTATTTCCTTGCAGCTTCAGGAAGCAGGAAGAGAAATCTTCTGGGTGGCCGTCAATGGAACAATAAGTGTAATTTGTTTTTCAAAAAAGCTGCTTCTGCAAAGCACTAAGTTGTTCTTTTATACTCCTTCAGTCTTCAACGGCAATCAGACAGCCCCTGACACAATAAGAAAGTGATTGGAACACCTTATTTTGCTTTACTACAACTTGCGCCTAAAGCGGTTGCTTCTGTCTCCGTCTGAGTGGATCCGCTGAGACAGGCAGTTGTCTCAGCGGTTTTCATCTATCTGCAGCTCAGTAGACCTATACTCCTTCTCAGCGTCTCCTGGCCTTGTCTCAGCGGTTCAGTTGAGACTTAGAACTCGCCTCAGCGGTTTTAGCAGTAAACCACTGAACTTATTCCACATCTTGCAATAACCTAACCTTGCATAGTCATGAAGTAAAATAGGGTTTATCAAATACAAATTATACTTAGCATTGGGTGTGATGCTTCTTCAAATCAAAGGAATATTGAGGGTAATATTCCCAACAATCTCTCCCTATTTGAAGAAGACAGAACACCCCCAATGCTAAGGTACATAACAATAGAAACTTATCATGCAATGAATTATGTAGCATTTATGAATTCATATCATATAACAGTTGACATAATTTAGGTATTACACATCATGTCAATACAGATTGCATTTGTGATAATCATTGATGCGCAAAACTATGCTTGCAAACGATAACGGCAAGTGTACCGTATCGAATGTAGTATAAGTTATTGAAACAATGTCGTATTAGACTCGGGGCGGTTGAATACTCTTACTTCGGAAAATCTCTATTATTTTATCGAATAGAAATTGTGGTTGGTTGGTTGCGAAAAAAAGAGAAATAGCTTATTTAAATTAATGAAAAAGTTAGTACTCAACCTTGAATCACCTTGGAAAAAATAAATAAATAAAGAAATAAAACTTCTAATCCTCTTTAAAAGAAATGCTTGACCGTGGAGGTTCCTGATTTATGAACGTACCTCTCTCGAGGATACGCCTAACTGATTTTAGGTTAATCAATCGAACTCTCGTTCTAGAATTGAAACCCCTAAAGCTCGCTTTATCGAAGTGAACCCCTCTATTGGATATAACTCCAATCCGGGAGATTTACGCCGTCCTCTCTCGAGGAGTGCATTCAAATCTCTTTATCCTTAAAGTGATCGATTCGAACTCAAAACCTCTCGATTATTTGACTACGAAAACAAGAATGAGATTATATATCGATAATATAATCTCAATCAATATAAATTCAAGGATAAATCTTAAGCGATCTAAATAAGAGAAAAAGAAGTTCTAAACTGAATTATGAATTATATTTTCCTTGGATCATCTCGGCCGAGTACTAATGAAATTTAGCTACTCATGGAGATGGAGGAATTGATGAAATACAAGAAGTGTATAATGAAGATTGAGAGTAGAATAAGAGTAAAAGTGCTATTTTATTAATCGAAAGGGAAATTACAACTAGGAAACAAGAAATTACCAACCTGAAATGAAAGTGCAAGCTAAGAAAGAAGATTACAAGCTTAAGAATAACAAAAAGCAGTACAAGAAAATAAACTTAGAACTCCCAAAATTCGTCCTCAAACATCTGGAAAAGCTCCCTTTAAATAGCTGAATTTTTGGTGTTACACGCCCTTGGTCACGCCCGTGACCAAGGGCGTGTAAGGGGCGTGATCGAAGAGGCAGCGGAGAGGGCGCCTTCTGGAGTAATTGCGAGCGTTTCGGCCGTGTCACACCCTAGGTCACGCCCGTGACCTGGGGCGTGTAATCCTGAAATCTGGCTGCTGGCGGGAAGCTTCAGCGGGAAATTGGCGCGGGAAAAGTCACGCCCGTGTGCTGGATGTCACGCCCTTGGTCACGCCCGTGACCTGCGGCGTGTAATTTTAACTGACGTGGCGGTGTGCTCCTGATGCCTGTGGCGAGTCGTGGCCGTGACATTGGGTCATGCCCTTGGTCACGCCCGTGACCTGGGGCGTGTACTTGGCGAAATCTTCACGGAGCGTCCCCGGAGTGGCAGAAGCAGGTCTGGAGTATTTCGTAGGTTACACGCCCATGGTCACGCCCGTGACCTGGGGCGTGTAATTTTAACTTTTTGCTCGAAACAGCCCAGAAAACCTGAAAACACAAAATAAACTTAAGTTAGCTTATGAAATAACAATGGAAGGATTTATATGATAAAATTCCTAAAAATAACATAATTTTATATGAAAAACATAATAAACCTAAATTAAAAGATGAGTAAATAAATTACTCATCAATCATAATAACAATGTCAAAAGAATAACATTGTTAATTCATTATGTTCAGATATCACAGAATCTTTATAGCAAAGATACTTACTATTACTAGTCTTAGACTAAGATTAGTCATAAATCAATAGATTTAGCCAAACTTTCATTTTCATTTTAGGCAAAATGTTGAGACATTGTTTTACATTACATTTTGATTTTCAAGATAAAAACTAAATTCATAAATTTAAGTTCTTCTCCTCTTAGATGATGTTGAGCATTCAACAATGTCTGCAACAGCTTCTTTCCCTTTGGCTGAGGCCTCTTTGTCTTCAGTAGCTTCAACCATGTTTTCAGCAGGATAAGTGGCAGTGTCTTTTTCAGCATTTGCTGCTTCTATTTCAACTATCTTCTTCCCGTTTTCTTGCCTTCTGAAGTACAAATATGGCTTTGGAATGTACCTTGAGGGCATCCTTCTTGGATTATCCTTCCTTACCATATTTTTTTTAAATATTCTATCCCTTTTGTGTTTCTTTCCAAATGCTTTATCCATTTTCAGAGGGATAGATTTTATCAATGTCTTTGCAGACTTGTCCATGGCTTAGCCATGCATTTAGAATTATGCTCTTGGAGTCTTCACTATAGTATTCAAAATCTGGGTCTTTGGTCCGCTCATCCCTCTGCTTAGCCATAAATTCATCAGCTAGCATTGTGTGTTCTCTCTCTAATCTTTGCCAATCTGTCATTCTGAGTAATTCTTCTTGTTTAGAGAAGTCCCAATTTTCTACTCTGTGCCTGTCCAGGAGGAGAAGGTTTAATGCTAGCCTTGTTCCTTGCATAACCTTGAGGGCTATCTCAGAGTTGGTGATAACATTGGTATCCTCCCCCTTTCTGGCTTCTTCAAATATTCTTTGATTTATGTCTTGTTGAGCAGTAGTTACTGTGCCAGAAATGGTTTGGAAAACATTATCAATATCAGCCTTCAACTCATCCTTGTTCTTGTCAGTCTCACCATTCAGTTGCATAGCAGAGGAGTACACATATTCTTCTATATGATTTGCTGTATCCTTAAGTACCCCATCTGCTTTACTTACATAATCCTTGACATATCTCATGTCAGACTCAACCATTTTAAGATCATTGTTAATGGATTTGAACATATCAGATTGAGAGTTTACAGTCTTTTATACCATGACAAACCACTTGGTCATTTGCTTATTTAGATAGACAGTTTCATCTTTGATGGGTTTCAGTTCAGCCATTACTTCAGATTTCACAGTGGAGACAAACTGATCTATATATTCTTTTACTGTAGAAGCTGACCTGCCTACATAATCCTTCATAGATGTTAGATGAGTATCTAACATGATTTGAATGGCACTGAGAATGCTCTCATTTGACTGTGAGGAGGCGGAGGTTGAAGCTTGGTGTTCAATGACTAGAGGTTGTTTAGCCTTATCAAGTAGACTTGGGGGAATTATTGTAACATCCCACAAATGACTAGACCCCCTAGGATGATTTTGTCATGACTAGATCATGACAAAACCCTAGGATGCGCAAAGAGAACATAAGAGCTTAGGCTCGAGGATAAAATCACCATGGTCTACAGATAGTGATTTCCAGTTACCAAGCCTAGGGTTGGCATTAAGGCATCACCGTGACCCATGAACCCACCATGACATGAATAACCCAATAAGAGGGTCCCCTCGAAATACCCCAATTATCCAACCATAGAAAGAAAGGGGTATATTGAATGCGGCGCTAGAGCCGGCGCTAGTGGCTAGCGCTGACCGTAGTGGCGGTTTAGGTGAACTGCCGAAATGAACACTGAACCGCTGAGACGAACCAAATACTGATGAAATGCTATCGCATGCTCTAGCACTAGCACAAGGGCTAGCTTTAGCGCTAGCGGTAGCGCTTGGCAGTTGCCGAACCGGTGAGCATTATGCCGCCGAGGTGCTAGCGCTGGTGCTAGCACTAGCGCCGACGGTAGCTCAATCAACGGGAGGCGGACTGGACTCATTTTGTTGGCCAAATTCATGGCCAAGGGAGTCCAAAAGTCCTCCCAATTGATGGGGGTTCGTTCCCCTATCAATTAGAAGAATATTAAGAGGTTTTTCAACTTGTAAGGAAGCGGAAATGGGTGACCTTTGGAGATGGCCAAAATTTTCACCATGAATGGTGTTAATGGAGGAATCCCAAGCTTCATCTCCTCCCCACCAAGATTTGGGTCTATAAAAGGGCTCAAGGGGTGGAGGGAATTAGTTTCCCCCATTTTTTAGAAGAATTCTCCTACCTAAGCACCTACCGGCATGGCACCCAAGAGCTCTCGAACAACCATGGCGGACCGGCGATCGATATGACTACAAGCCGCAATTCAGATCCTCCCCTCTCATCTATTTATTAGTGGGTAGATATTATCCTTTTGGCCACTAGATTTGGGGCCAATTGGCCTTGAATCGGCATGGCCGGAAGCTTGTGTTCAAGCTTTCTTCCCTTGTTTAAATTCCTGATTCCGTCCGTCTCCGGCCGGCCAACCACCGTACATCGCTAGCCGCCATCTCAACGAAGGTGGTGGAGGAATTGGTCGACCGAGAGAGCATCTAGGTGGCTGGGAAATCACCTCCTAAGTTGCTACAAGATGGGCCAACCGTGGCTGTTGGCTGATTGGAGAAGATGAGGGGATGCCCTTCATTTGCGTTTTAAGATCTGTGCAAGTTTATGTAATAACATATTTGATACTCCTATTTCTATCCCTTTACTGGCAGTAGTTAGAAATAATTATAGAAAAATACTTAGAGCCCTCTACTAGAAAAGTGGTCTACACCAAACTTGTAGCCCCTGATGTCTAATTTAATTTAAAATTAATTTGAGCCGATTTGACCCATGGTTTGACTGCATCACTCAAAATGATGCAACCTGTACATAGAGTTGACCAGAGCTTGATTTGTGTGCCCCATTAATCCAGACGTTCAAATGCTTTGAAATTTTGAGCATATGTTAGATTTACCCTTACCCTCAACATATCCAAAAATGGAAATTTTTGGAGAAACATTTTTTATAGTTTTTGTAGAAATTTAATAATTCATGTAATAATTAATTATAGGGTCTATTGACATTAAAACCCTTCCAAATTTTGGTGGGTGGTCCTTAGGGTCATTTCATGTCTCTGGATAAAATTTCATTACATTTGGAATTGATTTGGTTGAATAATTGAGTAACCCAAGATTGGTCAAACTAGGGGTATTTTAGATCAAAAGTGCACTTGATAGATTTGGGAGATCAACTCTCATCCCGCTGTTGTGAAACTTTGACCACTGACTTGATGTCATATAAAAGACCCCCGCAAGTATTTTTTGGGTGGTTTAGGGTGGATGTGCCCTAGAACCCTAGTTCAAACCTTAGGGTTCTATATTGCACCT
The DNA here is from genome assembly GCA_033032865.1 of Dactylorhiza incarnata. Classification (NCBI taxonomy): domain Eukaryota; kingdom Viridiplantae; phylum Streptophyta; class Magnoliopsida; order Asparagales; family Orchidaceae; genus Dactylorhiza; species Dactylorhiza incarnata. The sequence continues at coordinate 10,071,070 of JAWHQI010000055.1, forward strand.
ATTGAAGGTTATATGGTCATATGTCGTCGGATTGACTTGAAGTTTGGTAGAGAGGTAAATAGGGTGGTGTAGAGCCATAGGTAATTTATTTAGAATTTTTGGAAACTTTTATTCTCTCTGATTTAATGAAGAATCATTTAGGTCTCTTTCTTACTAGAAGGAATTACATGTTCATATAGCCTAGAATATTTATGAAACTTTGGCAGTGAGTTTTTATTGATGATATTATTCTCTGGTAATTTTGTCAAGAATTTTGAAGTGTTATTTCTGGTACTTCATTCATAACCCTAAATCTGTGCCCATGTTGTATAAAAATTAATTATGGGTTTACTACTCACTGAAAAATTATGGAAAATGGTCAGAGGACTTGTTAGGCCAAACACATGATCTATTAATTTCAAAATAATTTTTGGAGTTATTTATATATGGTTCCCTTCACAAGGTGACCTTGGACATGTTTATTTAATTGATGGAATTATATGGTCAAATGGATTTATAAAATTATGGAACTCCATCAGTGAACTTTTCTGACCATTTTGGCACCAGCTAATTTTCTTGCAATTATTGAATGAGAGTTTCTAGTAGCTTCTTTGTTAATCATTGATCTTGATTAATTAGTTTATATTTTAATTGGGGGTCAAAACATTTCTGGAAAATTGTGAAATTTGGGCTTGGCTGTTATTTTGTTGTTATCTAGTTGTACAAATTTTAGTGAAGCCATACCATGTTAGAAAACCATACTTGATGTACAAAATCATAGGTTCCCTGATTTTGGAGAAATTATAATACATACCAAATTGTGTAGAAAAATTATGAATTTCTGGAGATAGTGTTAAAGTATCATAATACAACCCCAATAATTATCTTGGGTCATTCAGATGATTATTTGAAGTACCTCCTCTCATGCACCTCATGTAGCTCATTTGGTCTACGTATAGTAAAACAGTAGAGTTAAGATAACATTTAGACCATTAGGTAAGAATGGGAGGTAGATGATGTACCTAGTCTGGTTGAGGAGATTTGAGATCACCAATAGGAGTCTATACGTTGAGTGTGCCCGATGAGCTAAGGGGCAAGATTGTGCTCGGGATTGACGAAAGATCGCCTTTCCCTTGGAGTAGAATATAAAACACTTAGGGTTAACTCAAGTGAAATGTTAAGAGGGTATGTTCAAGGGTAGACACCAATACAAATAAGTGTCTTGGAAAGGGCGGTTTGGGCTATCATCCCATCGTACCTCCTAGTACTGCTGCGAGCCCCTCACAGGGTAGACCTTGGGAAGTCAGATTAACCCTAAATTGTAGGAGTAAATTGTTATGCAAGATTAACTCAATAATACACTCAACCACACCCAGCTGCTGCGAGTGTTACCTTGTTTGGTCGGACAAACAGTAGGCTTGGTGGATGTGGTTGCGGACGGGTTTGTCCGGCGAGCGGGTGGCTCGAAAGGTTGCTGCGACGGGCGAGTCAGCCTGAGGAGCCTATGGCTCGGAGATACACAATAATCATATTGCATGTGCATAAAGGTGGTGGGTCTTCGGTATAGACGGTCATTCACACTGGCGTCAATACGCTGACTCGGCAAGTGTGGGTTTGCACTTAGCCAAGAAAGTCTGGTGGTCCAGCCAGTCAGAGTACGCAGGCGCTCCGCGGTTTTGCGTTGAGGCGTACGATAGGTCTAGGTTAGGTAGTGTGAATACCAACTTAGAGGTGGGCTAGGCCCAACCCACCGCTTCCATTTGGCATTACGGGGTATCATGGGAGTCTTGCTAGCTCCAAAAAGGGGGAACTAAAGGTCTTTGCGCAAAGAGTAGAAGTGTGTGAGTTGCACTTGTGTGATCATAACATTACCCAGCATAATATTGCATGTCATAGCATTAACATTGCATTTCAACCCCTACCCATATCATATAAATTGGTTATGAGACTTTTTATACGATAGGCCTTGCTAAACGACCCCTTGGTCTATAGGTTTGTATGGGCATTTCTATAAATCAATGGTTACTTTTCTATTATATACCTGTCTTTACCTGCTTACTTTACTGTTCTTTACTTGTTCTTTATCCTGCTTACATATTGTTTACTGCTTCAATTATATATAAACACATACGTAATGATAGACACTCCTGTAGCTACGACATGTCACTTGCTTTGTTTTATAGTCTTGCCGTCCTCTGCTTCATCCGCCTGCTCGGCGCCTAGGGCCACTGGGGGATGGATGGGGGGAACAAGGCTTAGTCTTTTGACTAACGGTCGGTGGACCATATCATTTTAGGGGATCGAGGAGACACAACACCACCAGAGGCTGGTGCAGATGGAGGCGGGCCAGTCTATCACGGGAGCGCCAGTCATAGGATTCGTGAGTGTCTTCAATAGTTTTGCTTCCGCGAGTGATTCTGTAGTGAGGAAATGATGTACCGGGCATGAGCCATTTATATTGTTATCTTTTTATTCAGTTATTATCTGTGGACATTTACCCTTATGGTTTTATATTTCATGTGATGTGGACCTGAGCATATTTGTTCATTTGTATTCTTTGCTTCTTCTATGATCAATATGGCCGGCAGGATCATCATTTTGTAGTGGCGACCTTCCTGAGTGTTGGTGTCACCGCAAAGCGGCGGTTCTGGGCATAAGACCCAGTTTTATATCGAAACAAATGGGGTCTTACAATTATAGATACCACTGTTGGTGTACTGTGTACAGGTAATCCTTCATTGTCACACTCAAAATGGAGTGGATGACTCAGCTGCAGGGGTGTTGATGGCTGGTTTATCCTGAATGTCAATTGCTGGAAGCTCCCCCTCAGCATGATGATCCTCAACTTCAGTAAATTTTGCTATATGATCAATGTGGTCAGGACGGACTCCATCATCATCATCATCAGCAGCATTGTCATTATCACCATCATCAGCATTATTATCATCCTCATCCTCCTCATCATCATCATCAGATTTGTCTTGATCTGATGAATCCAAGAAATCTAGTACATCATCTTTACCAACTGATGACTCTTTTAGCTTCACCCTCTCAGATGGGCATCAGTTTGTCCTTGTGCTGGTAAATCCCATAGAGATGGGGAGTCATCAATGTTTAGTGAAATTCTTCTTTCAAGGTTCATGAGTATTGTGTCAATCTTACTTTGCATATCCTCAGGAGAAGGCACTTTGTCCTCATCAATCTTGTTAGAGACTGCTTCACCATCATTATTATCATTAGCAACATCCATTGCAAATGGTTTTTGTTGTTGCTCCCCCTTGGATAGGGCATCCAACTGGCCTTGAGGATCTGAAGTTTCATATTATTGAGGAGTCATTAGTGATTAAATAACTGTTTGGTTAAGATTATATGACATTATTAGTAATGTGAGTTTGAATGATTAATTACCAGGAGTGCTATTTTTCTCCATGTCATTTTGATGGACAGTATCAGCAGGCATATGTGGTGCATCTGCAACATCTTTATCACATGAAGTATTCTCAGTCTTGTCATCCAGAAGAGTATCCTTTTCTGGACTGCTGTAAGATTCAAGATCAGCATCAGCATCCTTATTCTTATCAGAGTGGTCTGACTCAAAACTTGAAATAATCATTCTTGTCTTCTTGGTTGCTTTTGATTTATTTTTCTCCTTCTCCTTTGCCTCAGAGGGCTGGCTCATGGGGAGCACCCTTGTGAACCTATCTAGAGTCTTTATGTCCATCCTCTTCAGGTAATGGAGATTTGATCCTTTTGAGCTCTCAAACTTCTCTAGATAATTTTGGATCAGATATAGGGAGAGAATTCTACCCAGATTAGGTGCCTGCAGACATTCCTTAATTCTTTGAAATATTACTTCTCCCCAGGAAGTTTTCTTTTTCAGGATGATTCTAGTCATAAGGTCAAACATGTATTGGGAGATTGTGTCATGAGACCCAAGCTTGCAAAGAATTGCTTTTCCCACTATGTCTGACAAAAGTTTGCCTTTTTGATTGAAGAATTTCCTTTTCAATGATCCTTTCTTGGCATCACTGTATTCATACCACTTCAGAGCCTTTTTCTTATCTTTTTCAGAGATTTCTTCCTCCTCATCCTGACTGCATGAGGGAATTTGTAAGGCTTTCTCTATTTTTGTTGAAGTTATTTTCACTCTTGCTCCTCCTATCTTAGATTTTAATGTTGACTTGGAAGGAGACAACTTTACATTACTGAACCATTCCAGAAATTCAGTTCTGAGAATGACAGTTGGTTCAAACAGAAGATACTCCAGACCATGGACTTCCAGGAGTTGAATCACTCCCTTTATCTCTTCTGGAGCATGTGCAAATCCATTCCTAAAAATTTCATAGCCCTCCAGAAGATCCTTTGAACTCTTTGGCGCCATTATTTCTGTTGAAGGAGATGCTGAGATGGAAGGGAATTCGATTCATCTTGGCGGCTAGGGAGGAAGGGTTTTGTAGCTCTCTTTAATCAATAATGGTCTATTTATATAGCCTTGATTTAGGTTTTGATTACCCCAATGATTAAAGTTTAGTGAACTTATTATTTTAATGGAATTTAGATCATTTGAGGTTGTATTTGGACATACTGTAATTGAACCAACCCGTCTCAGCGGAACCGCTGAGACGACGACCTTAACCGCTAGGACAGAGCACTGTCAACCACTGGGACAATTTAGCTATCTCAGCAGTTCAGCTGGGATTTTTCCCAGTTGTCTCAGCGGCTCAGCTAAATCAATCTCTTCTGTTTTAGCTGACCTTACTGTCTAATCATTAATCCATTTGAGATTTTATTTTTTGATGTCCTAACCATGTCACTAAGAGTATTGATGTGACAACATTTTAAGTCATACCATAACATTCATAATTTCATAGATGACTGATAGAAGGAAAAAGTAGTCATTATTCAATATTTAACATACCTAGTTCAATCTTGAAAGCATTAAGTTTAGCCTCATCCAATGGCTTGGTAAAGATATCAGCAACTTGGTTGTCAGTGGGGACAAATTCAAGGCAGATATCTTTACTTTCAACATGCTCTCTAATAAAATAATATTTTATCTCTATGTGCTTAGTCCTGCTATAAGAGACAGGATTCTTAGCAATAGAGATAACACTGGATGAGTCACAATATAGAGGATACTCGGTTACCTTGAGGTTGTAGTCCTCTAACTGATGTTGTATCCACAAGAGTTGTACACAGCAACTACCTACAACAATATATTCAGACTCAGCAGTGGATATTACCACACTGGTCTGCTTCTTGCTGCTCCAAGATATCAACCTCCTTCCTAGGAACTGACAAGTTACACTTGTGCTTTTCCTGTCTTCTTTGCATCCTACAAAATCTGCATCTGAAAATCCAGTTAGTTCAAAATCATTGTTCTTAGGGTACCAAAGGCCAAGATATAAGCTGCCTTTAAGGTATCTCAAAATCCTCTTTGCAGCTGAGTAGTGAGATTCCTTAGGGCATGCCGGGTACCTAGTACAAACACATGTAGCATAAATAATGTCTGGTCTACTAGCAGTTAGATACAATAGGGATCCAATAATGCACCTATACATGGATTCATCAAAGTCCTTGCCATCCTCATCCTTATTGTCCAGGGAAATGTTGGACCCCATGGGAGTTTTCATGGTGGAAGCTGATTCCATCCCAAACTTCTTGATAAGCTCCATAATGTACTTAGTCTGAGAGATGAATATCCCCTCATCAAATTATTTCACTTGGAGACCTAAAAAGTACTTGAGCTTTCCCATACTACTCATCTCAAACTCCGCCTGCATAAGGTTGGCAAACCTTTTGTAAAGGTTGTCATCAGTTGACCCGAATATTATGTCATAAACATAAATTTGGACTAGGACACACTTGCCCTTTGTTTCCCTAAGAAACAATGTATTATCTATCTTTCCCCTCAAGAACTTGTTCTTGATTAGAAAGCTAGACAAAGTTTCATATCAAGCCCTAGGAGCTTGCTTTAGACCATATAGTGCTTTCCTATGTAAATAAACATGAGAAGAGAGGGTTGGATGCACAAAACCTGATAGTTGTTCAACATATACCTCTTCCTTCAAGTCACCATTGAGGAAGGCTGATTTGACATCCATCTGGTATACTTTGAACCCCTTGTGGGCAGCATAGGCAAGGAATATCCTAATTGCTTCTAACTTGCAACTGGGGCAAAGGTTTGATCAAAGTCTATACCCTCTTCTTGTCTATAGCCCTTGGCTACTAATCTAGCCTTGTTCTTGATGATGATTCCATTTTCATCCAACTTGTTTCTGTATATCCATTTGGTGCCAATGATGTTGTGTCCTTGAGGTTTTGGCACCAACTTCCATACTTTGCATCTCTTGAATTGAAGAAGCTCTTCTTGCATGGCTTGAATCCAGAATGTATCTTGATTGGCCTCTTCAAACTTTTTGGGCTCCATTTGTGACATGAAGCTCAGGAATAGAGCTTCATTGTGAGCCCTGCTTCTGGTTAGTACACATTGGTTCTGGTCTTTAATGATTTGTTCTCTTGGAAGATCCCTTAAGTGTCTTGTTGCTGCAGGCAGCCTGTCCTCTATTTGCTGTATTTCATCTAATGGTTCAACAGTATCTTCAGCAACCTGTACCTCTTCATCTTTAGGAATTGCAACATCTGTATAGACTTTGCTGTTGCTGGATATGTCTTGTACAAACATCTTTTCCATTACCTTTTCATTTCCTGTCAAAACAGAAGAACTAGACCAACCCTTATAGAGTAGGCTGGTCTCATCAAACACTACATGCATAGACTCTTCTACAACATGAGTTTTCTTATTATAAAATCTATAGGCTCTGCTATGCGAGCTATAACCAACAAGAACCCCCACATTATATTTTCTGCAAACTTTGTTAATTGAGATTTTTCATTTTTTAAAATGTAGCATTTGGAACCAAAGATTCTAAAGTATGAAATTGTTGGTTGTTTGCCTTTCAGAATCTCATAGGAGGTAATTCCATGAACCTTATTGATGGAAGATCTATTGAGAACATAACAAGCAGTATTGACTGCCTCAGCCCAAAAATATTCTGGGAGTGAGGAGTCACTAAGGAATGTTCTCTCAGCTTCTATCAAGGTCCTATTCCTCCTCTCAGCCACACCATTTTTTGTGGAGTCCTTGGGGAGGAGAACTCTTAGGTGATACCAAATTCTTGACAAAACCTTGTCATGGCTTCAGTTTGAAACTTTGTGTCATGGTCAGTCCTAGTCCTGAACACAGTACATTGTAAGTCATTCTGAATTGCCTTGACATGGTTTATAAAGAAATCTAAAGTATCAGATTTCTTCTTAAGGAAGAATACCCATGTATATTTTGAGTGATCATCAACAATCACCAAAGTATACAACTTCCCTCCTAAGCTCTGAATTGGCAAAGGACCAAACAAGTCCATGTGTTTAGTGTCTTTGGAGCCAATACTTTTAAAGGTGGCCCTTGTTTGCTTACCCATTTGGCAAGCATGACAGGGACCACTTTTAATACATTTCAAGTTTGGACTATTCCTAACAAGGTTTTCAAAGATAGTCTATACATTGTCTTGTAGTTAATGTGGGCAAGTCTATTATGTCATTGAACACAAAAAGACCCACTTTCATTAGCCACAAGACACACAGAAGATAGAGAATTATTGCATATAAAATCTAAATAATAAACATTCCCACTCCTATTGCATGAGAGAATGGTCTTTAAGTCATTAGACTTTTTGATCAAGCACTTGTCATTGTGGAATTCAATGACATAGCCTAAGTTACATAGTTGACTTATGCTTACAAGGTTGTGTTGCAACCCTTTAACATAAGCTATCCTTGTGATTGAAACTATGCCATTGGAGATCATACCATATCCCTTGGTGATTCCCTTTTCAGATCCACCAAAAGTAACTTTAGGTCCATTCTTCACAACTGTGTAGTCCTATAGAAGACTTTTGGTACTTGTCATGTGCCTTAAGCACCCACTTTCCAAGTACCATATCTGTTTAAGACTGGTACTTGCACTAACCTGCAAGATAAAATTTACAGGAACCCAACTGATTTTGGGTCCTAGGTCCCTGTTAATATCATATGAAATATCCCTGAAAAGGTTTTGTCTGGCTGGAGTGCCTTTCCTTGTAATTGGCACATTGGGGTTGTGCCAACAATTAATTGCAAAGTGACCCACTTTTCCACAACACAAACACTCATATATGTTGTATCTTCATTTATGTACATATTTGGAAGTTGAGGCTGTTGGACATGTGTGTCACATCCCTTTGTTTGAGAATAACAAATCCCATATTGTATTTGATATTGCTTGTAGTGTGTTTATAGTGTGCAGAAACTATAAGTGCAATACTCCACAGGTATAAAGCAGCTTGGAACAATCTTTTGAAAGGAGCAGCACTAACGCCAGCGCTATCGCTAACACTAGCACTAACGCCAGCGCTATCGCTAACGCCAAGCGCTAGCTCAGTTGGTTCCGTCTCAGCGGTTTCATCTCAGCTTCCGTCTCAGTGGTTAGCCTCATCTCAGCGGTTTCCTTAGCGCGCTACCGCCTGGCGCTATCTCGAGTTCGTACACAGCGCATGCCTTCGACGGTTCTACAACCGCTCAACACGACCGCTACCGCCAGCGCTATCAGCTACCGCAGGCGCTATCTCAAGTTCGTGCACAGAGCCACGCAGCCGACGGTTCCGCAATCGCTCAACACGACCGCTACCACAGGCGCTATCAGCTACCGCAGGCGCTAGCGTTAAGATCTATAAAACGATGTGTTCTCTCTCGCTTTGGGTTAGATCTTCCAGAGACATTACTTGTGCCCAAACTCTCGTGCTGCTACTTTGCTGAAACATCATCTCCCACTTAAAGCCAAAGAAGAAATTCTGGAGAAGGAATCCATCACGCTGCATCCGAAGAACGATCGCTTCGACCTCGCTTGTGCTTCAGCGATCCTTCATCCTCATCTCCAGAAATCTCAAGAGGGAGTTTTGCTTGTTATTTACTTCACTTCATTATTTGTATCTTGTAGTGAAATCGCCTTGTTTTTGGCGACTAGGTCCTTGCGCGGCTTAGGGGGAATTCGCCGCGTGAGTTGGCGACTAGGTCTAGGGGATTAGATCTAGGGGGTGCTCGAGGCCATATCCGAGTTTGGGTTGGCTAGAGCGGCTTGAGGATTTATCCGGGGAAGGATAGGCTAAAGCCAACCGGTTTGTGGGGATACAAGTCGGTATAGAAAAGGAAAAGAAATTCACTTTTGTACGCCTTCGATTTCTAGCGATATTGAAATCAAATTTTGTAAACACCCTTTTTATATAATGCAATCATGATTATATTTGTGTTTATTTGATTTCTCTCAATTGGCGTAAAATTTCATTATTGCAAAATTGTTATTACTAAATTGTCATCTTATTTCCTATTAATAAAAAACAACTTAGTAATTATCTAGAAAATTATAAAAAGAATTTTATTCCCTTATTCACCCCCTCTAAGGGCGCCGTAAGATCCAACAAGTGGTATCAGAGCGCAAGTTATTCCAAACGGTGTAAAAACCAAGAATAATGGCGTCTTATGATCTCGCTTTTTCCGAGGGTCAGGGAATTACTAGACCTCCACTATTTACTGGGTCAGATTATAATTATTGGAAAAATAGGATGCGTTGTTTTCTAATGACCCTAGATATTGAGGTTTGGAACATGGTAGAAGAAGAATACACTCCTCCTACATTTGTAGTTGGAGAGGTTATGTTAGAAAAACCCAAATATAAATGGGATGATCGGGATAAACTCAAATGTAAAAATAACGCAAAAGCCATGAATGCTCTATTTTGTGCGTTAGATAGAAATGAATTTAATAGAATTTCTGCATGTACTACTGCTTATGAAATTTGGAATCATTTGGAAGTTACTCATGAAGGTACATCGCAGGTTAAAGATTCCAAGCTTTTTCAACTGGAGTCGGAATATGAAAAATTCCGAATGGATGAAAGCGAAGATGTTGATGGTATGTACACGCGCTTCACCAAGATCGTCAATGCCTCAAAAGCTCTTGGAAAGACTTTCTCAAATGGTGACTTGGTCCGTAAGATCCTTCGTTCTCTTCCTCCAAAATTCAACCCGAAGGTGACGGCTATTTCGGAGTCGCACAACTTAAGGACGCTCCAAGTTGAGAGCCTCATTGGGAATCTCAAAACCCATGAGGTAGAACTCAAAATCCAACATGATGAATACAACAAGGAGCCAAAGAATAAGGCGTTGGCACTAAAATCAAAGAAAGAGTGCCAAGAGGATGATGATGAAGATGAAGAAAGTCTTTTGGTGAAGAACTTCCGAAAGTTCATGCGAAATCTGGAAAGGCGAAACACTTTCCGGAAATTTATCCAAAAAGGTGAAAGATGGAAAGGGTCATTTTCAAAGAAAGAAAAAGAGAGCGACAATGAAGAAGAGAGACCTCCACCGGAATGCAATCATTGTAGGAAGATGGGGCACATAAGGAGCCAATGCCCAAAATTCTTGAAGGAGAAAAAGGAGAAACAGCACAAAGGGAAAGAAAAGAGGAAGGTGCTAAAGGCAAAGACATGGGATGACTCCTCTTCCTCCTCCTCCGAAGAATCAAGCGGGTCTTCATCAAGCGAAGATGAGGAAGCAAACATGTGCCTCATGGGACATGGAAACGACGACGATGACACCAGTGTTCCTAGTGACACTGAGGTAACTCCTCCCACTTATGATGAATTGTTTAATGAATTTCTTGAAACTTGCAAAGCTTTTGATAAAAATATGAAAGATAGTATTTTATTAAATCGTGAAAATGAATCTCTTATTAAAGAAAATCAAAAGCTTTCCAAAAAGGTAATTATTTTAGAAAAGAGAAAGGTTTCTTGCCAAGAATGTGATCACTCCACTAAATTGGCAAAGATATAGAAGAGTCACTTTCTAAAGCCCTCTCTCATGCCAAAACTCTTACAAAAGAAAAGGGGAAATTAGAAAGGAAATTAGAAGCCTCTCTTTTGCAAATCAAAAATAATAAAAAGGGTTTTGAAAATAGGCGTGTCATGCTTGTGAAAGAAAACTTTTCACTTAAAGCACAAGTACATGATCTCACCATGGCCATTCAAAAATTTGGAATAGGCCAAAAATCTCTGGAAATGATTTTAGGGAACCAGTGCAATGGTTCTGGAAAATTTGGGCTCGGATATCGAGGTGAGGGCTACCGCCCGGCGCTAGCCACTAACGCCGGCGCTAGCACTTCTTACCAGAAACCTGAATTTTCTTTTTCAAAATGTTTTCCTTCTGTAAATCCAACTTATTCCAGCAAGAAAATATTCCAGAAAAGGGCCTCAACCTCCATTATTCAGTGTGCAAACTGTTATAGGTTAGGTCACACATCTAGTTCTTGCAGGAAAGTAAAACGAAATACTCTAAAGCAAATCTGGGTACCTAAGGCTTCCACTTATTCTATGGGTGGCTCCACTTGGGTATCCAGATCTTTACTCTCATCTTCTTTCTAGATGTGCAGGCAGGCTAAGGACAATGAAGACGTGTGGTACTTGGATTCAGGATGCTCCAAGCATATGACGGGCAATAAAGCTAAGTTCCTTAGCCTAGAAAGGAAGAAGGGAGGGATCGTAACATTTGGTGACAATGGAAAAGGAAGGATCATGGGAATTGGTACAGTTGGTAACGAATCCTTCAATATATCAAATGTTCTTTATGTAAAAGGGCTAAAACATAATCTTATCTCAATTAGCCAATTATGTGATAAAGGATTAGATGTTTTATTTGAATCTTCTACCAATTTATGCAAAATATCTAATCCTATTACAAATAATATTTTACTAACTGCACCAAGAATACACAATGTTTATATAGTTTCATTTCATGATCTTTCAAAATCATCTTTAAAATGTTTTATTACCAAAAATGATGAACTTGAACTTTGGCATAGAAGGCTAGGACATGCTAGCACAAAGCTTATTGTAAAACTTGCCAAAAGAGATTTAATTAGAGGATTGCCTAGATTAAATGGAAATTTACCTTCACTTTGTTCACCATGTCAAAAAAGTAAAATTACTAGATCCTCTTTCAAAAGTAAAAATGTTATTTCTACTACAAGACCTTTGCAATTAATTCATATGGATCTTTTTGGTCCCGTTAGCATCATAAGTCTTGGTGGTAGATTATATACATATGTTTTAATAGATGATTTTTCTAGATATTGTTGGACAATATTTCTATCATCCAAATCCGAAGCGTTTTGTGAATTTTCAAAATTATGTACTCGCATTCAAAATGAAAGTGATTTAAAAATTAAATGCTTTCGCTCGGATCATGGAGGAGAATTTGAAAATGAAAAATTTACATCTTATTGTGATATGTTAGGCATAAAACATGAGTTCTCCGCACCACGCACACCACAACAAAATGGTGTTGTAGAAAGAATGAATAGGACACTTCAAGAGCTTGCACGCACTATGTTATGTGAATATAAATTACCTAAGTCCTTTTGGGCCGAAGCCGTAAACACATCATGTTATGTTATAAATAGAATCATGCTTCGCCCATCTTTAAATCTCACACCATATGAACTTTATTTTCAAAAGAAGCCTAATGTATCTTACTTCAAAATTTTTGGTTGTAAATGCTTCATTTTAAATACAAAAGATAGCTTGGGAAAGTTTGATGAAAAATGTGATGAAGGAACATTTCTTGGATACTCTTCAACTTGTAAAGCTTATAGAGTTTTTAATAAAAGAAGTAGAAAGTTGAAGAGTCAATTAATGTGAAATTTGATGAGCTTGTTCCTTGTATAGAAAGACTTTCCTCAGGCAAAGAGGATGATCTATTACCTCCTTTGGAGCATGGTGATGAAGAACCTTCCAAAGAAGAAGAAGAGGAGGCCAAGAAAGATGAATATGTACCTCCAAGCATCTTAAAATTCACAAAGGATCATCCACGGGAACTTATAATTGGTGAACCATCCATCGGGGTAAGAACTCGCTCTTCTCTTCATGAATCTTATTCAAATGTTTGCTTTGTTTCCGAAATAGAACCAAAAAACGTTTCAACTGCTTTAAACGATGAATTTTGGTTTTTGGCTATGAATGAAGAGTTAGAACAATTTGAGCGACATAATGTTTGGAAATTAGTAGAAAGACCATCTAATCATCCGGTTGTAGGCGTTAAATGGATTTTCAAAAATAAATTAGATGGTGAGTCTAGAATATCTAGAAATAAAGCACGCTTAGTAGCACAAGGATATTCACAAATCGAGGGGATAGATTTTGATGAATCTTTTGCACCCGTTGCTAGATTGGAGTCTATAAGAATTTTTCTAGCATTTGCAAGCTTTAAAAGAATAAAACTATTTCAAATGGATGTGAAAAGTGCGTTTCTAAACGGGTTTGTAAAAGAAGAAGTTTATGTTGAACAACCCCCCAGTTTTATTAATGAAAAATTTCCAAATCATGTTTATAAACTAGAAAAAGTGCTTTATGGTTTAAAACAAGCGCCCCGTGCATGGTATGAAAGACTTACATCATTTTTATTGAAGCACGGTTATATTATGGGAAGTGCGGATAATACTCTCTTCATTAAGCACAATAATGATGATATAATTATTTTACAAATATATGTTGATGATATTATAAATTTTTGGATCTACTAATGAAGAGATGTGTAAAGAAGTTATTTTAGTGATGAAAAATGAATTTGAAATGAGTCTTGTAGGAGAACTTTCTTATTTCCTTGGTTTTCAAATATCACAAAGAATTGATGGTATCTTTGTATGTCAAACTAAATATGTCCATGATATGCTTAAACGTTTTGGATTTGAAAACCTTAAACATGCTTCTACACCAATGAGTGCATCACTAAAATTAGGAAAAGATGAATCAGGAACTCATATAGATCAAACTTTATATAGAAGTATGATAGGATCCCTACTCTATCTTAGTGCAACTAGACCCAATATTATGTTTGCCGTATGTTTATGTGCTCGATTTCAAGCCAATCCAAAAGAATCTCATTTAAAAGCGGTAAAACGAATTTTTAGATATCTCATCGAGTCATCTAGATTAGGATTATGGTACCCACATAATGATTCATTTACATTGCATGGCTATTCCGATTCGGATTATGCCGGTTGTTCACTTGATAGAAAAAGCACTAGTGGTACTTGTCATTTTCTAGGACCTTCATTAGTTGCATGGTCTAGTAGGAAACAAAATTCGGTTGCACTCTCCACCACGGAGGCCGAATACATTGCATTAGGGAGTTATTGTGCACAAGCACTATGGATGAGCCAAACTTTATAGGACTTTGGTTTTCATCTAAAGAATATTGAACTAAAATGTGACAACAAAAGTGCCATTGATCTCACAAATAATCCGGTACACCACTCTAGATCCAAACATATAGATGTGCGTCATCATTTCATAAGGGATCACATTAAAAAGGAAAATGTAAGGATTAGTTTCATTGGCACGGACTCTCAACTTGCTGATATATTTACTAAACCTCTTCCCGATGCAAGGTTTCAAATGTTGAGATTGGAATTAGGAGTCTTAGACATCTTAGGATGAATAACATGTAAAACGCTAATGTTTTATGTAATTTGAACAATCAAAACATCTCTGAATATTATACAATTTCTGCATAAGACTACACTTAAGACCCCTAATCAATATAAAAAATAAAAAATTTAAAATTCCTAAAAAATCGTGTACTGTTTGCCGCGCTATCACTAGCGCCGACGCTAGCGTGGGTGTTGGAATTTTCTGATTTTCAAAATTTCTAAAAATCACTAAAAATATTTCAGTCTATATGTACTACTTTGTTTTTGTATTTCTAACATTTGTTATTTTTGTTTTATTCATTTTATGAAAAATCAACTACAACAATTCAAAATTCAAAAATTACAAAAATATGTCTTTCTGATTTTCTGTTTTTTATTTTTGATAAAACAAAAAAAACTATATGATCTTTATTGCCAATATCAAGCATGTATGAATTCTATTTACAATGTTAAAACTTATTCCTTCAAATTACTATGAACATTGTTTTGCTTATCATGCTTTGATATATCTATTTAAAGTGCATCAATTGTATTGAAAAATGTGTAGAACCAAGCTTAGCATGCCTCTAAGTATGAGTAAATGTTTTATGATTGATAATGATACATTTCACTCACTTATTTTGGTAATCAACATGTGTGTCTAAATCTAAAAATGCTTGCTTGTGTATTGTATTTGTACAATGAATTAAAACTTGCATAAGTTTATTGCCTACACTATATTTGAATTGCAATTATGAAATTTAGAAAACTGGGTAAATTGAAAATTTTGGTTTGCAAAACAAGTGTATTCGGAGAATGTTGCCTCATAAATGTGAACAAAAAATTATATATGTAGACAAATATAACTCCACCAAACACTACTTGAACCTCCTGATAAGTCTTCATAAGCATTGTGAGGTTGAGCACCTTGGAAAGAATAGTAAAGTGGCTTGTGCAAACCTTAGCTATTACACCACTTTGTTAAAAAAATTATGTGCATTAAAAGTGTGTGAAAGTAATTTACTTGTGTTTTATTGTGCACTTTAATTTACATATGTCTTGTATTTTGATGATTTAAATCCATTGTTAACATTGCTCAAAATACACTTATGCGCACATCATTATCTTTCATAACACTTCTTCTCATGAGTATTGGATTCTAATGCTTTATCTATACTACTCTTTATATAAAAATGCACTAGATAACCTAGCATGATCTCTACAATGTTTTGGTATTTCTTGAACTTAGAATTAAGTAACATTGTAGTATAATCTCTCTTTGATATGTTCATTTCATGCTTGGTATTTTTATGAAAAACTTTGAGATTTCAAAAAGGTTAAAACATCTTTCAATTTTGAACTAAAACTCATATTTCTACTTATGCTTTTCATGCTTACAAAAAGATGTTTATTATAATCTTCCTCTTGCTTACAACTCTTATCTTTATATTTGAAATCTCTTATATATGCTATGCTTAAACTCTTTATCATTATTTATATTTCGAAAAGCTCGATCATGATATATAAATGCCTCCTTACTACCCTCACCCCACCTTCTTTTGATAATACCAAAAGGGGGAGATTAATTGAAGAAATCTATATATGAGAAATATAGATAAATAAGGGGAGACTAATTCATGAAATCTATCATTTAGCGGGAGTAACACATAAATTGCATTTATGTAGGGGGAGCATTAAGTTAGGGGGAGTATGCACTTTATTATGCATATCATTTACTATAGTTGCACTTTTATCTTGCTTATCTTATCTATTAACACTATTGTTGATTTCTTGCTTAAATGATTTGTTATTATCAAAAGGGGGAGATTGTTGGACATGTGTGTCACATCCCTTTGTTTGAGAATAACAAATCTCATATTGTATTTGATATTGCTTGTAGTGTGCAGGAACTATAGGTGCATTACTCCACAGGTATAAAGCAGCTTGGAACAATCGTTTGAAAGGAGCAGCACTAACGCCAGGGCTATCGCTAACGCCAGCACTAACGCCAGGCGCTAGCTCAGTTGGTTCCGTATCAGCGGTTTCATCTCAGCTTCCGTCTCAGCGGTTAGCCTCATCTCAGCGGTTTCCTTAGCGCTACCGCCAGCGCTACCGCTACCGCCTGGCGCTATCTCGAGTTCGTACACAGCGCCACGCCTTTGACGGTTCCGCAACCGCTCAACACGACCGCTACCGCCAGCGCTAGCAGCTACCGCAGGCGCTATCTCAAGTTCGTGCACAGAGCCACGCAGCCGACGGTTCCGCAACCGCTCAACACGACCGCTACCGCAGGCGCTATCAGCTACCGCAGGTGCTAGCGTTAAGATCTATAAAACGATGTGTTCTCTCTCGTTTTGGGTTAGATCTTCCAGAGACATTACTTGTGCCCAAACTATCGTGCTGCTACTCTGCTGAAACATCATCTCCCACTCAAAGCCAAAGAAGAAATTCTGGAGAAGGAAGCCATCACGCTGCATCCGAAGAACGATCGCTTCGACCTCGCTTGTGCTTCAGCGATCCTTCATCCTCATCTCCAGAAATCTCAAGAGGGAGTTTTGCTTGTTATTTACTTCACTTCTTTATTTGTATCTTATAGTGAAATTGCCTTGTTTTTGGCGACTAGGTCCTTGCGCGGCTTAGGGGAATTTCGCCGCGTGAGTTGGCGATTAGGTCTAGGGGATTAGATCTAGTGGGTGCTCGAGGCCATATCCGAGTTTGGGTTGGCTAGAGCGGGTTGAGGCTTTATCCAAGGAAGGATAGACTAAAGCCAACCGGTTTGTGGGGATACAAGTCGTTATAGAAAAGGAAAAGAAATTCACTTTTGTACGCCTTCGATTTCTAGCGATATTGAAATCAAATTTTGTAAACACCCTTTTTATATAATGCAATCATGATTATATTTGTGTTTATTTGATTTCTCTCAATTGGCGTAAAATTTCATTATTGCAAAATTGTTATTACTAAATTGTCATCTTATTTCCTATTAATCAAAAACAACTTAGTAATTATCTAGAAAATTATAAAAAGAATTTTATTCCCTTATTCACCCCCCTCTAAGGGCGCCGTAAGATCCAACAGAGGCTTCCTTCTTCTGTTCAGAGAAGGATACAACTGTATTTTTCTTATTCCTTTCAGCAATCACTTGGCTTTTTGCCTTCCTATAATAAGTCTTGGCAGCCAATCTCTGATTGTCATCAACAGATTTTAGCTTGGTAGCTAAGTAAGTGTTGATGGCAGCAGAGACTGGGCTGTTAGGCTTGGTTATAGGTCTGACAGCAGCCCCAATTTTTGTTGGATAGGAGTTGGATGAAGCCTCCTTCTTTATCTTGAGTGTAGTGGCTGAGGTTCCAAAAGCAAATTGTCCATGATGGGCCATTTGAATTTCCTCATGTAGAGCCTTTAGGGCACTCAAGCCTAACTCCTTTCTATTCATATAGCTGTGAACATCTTGTTCAAGCTATTGGAACTACCTTTCAACAGGTGACCATGAATGCTTTGTTGGTCATATTTATTGGATGGTATCATTAACTTCACAAAGGAAGACTTTGGTTCAATTGAACCTTTGTCTTTACCCTTTGTGTTACAAGCTGCAGCCTTTTTATTGAATTCCAATCCTCTTTTATCAAAAGAGGAGAAGGTGTCAATAATAGGTAGCACTGTCTTAGGATTCGAGAACTGAGCCACTAGCATTCTCTCCTTGAGAAGCTTTTCCTCAAGATCCTTGATGATCTTGATTTTATGGCTTATGGTGCCAATATGGATAATTGACATTCCCCTTAACTTGGCAATTTCTTTTCTCATCTGAGCTAGTTGATTAGCATGTTCAGTGTAATCAGATTTTGCCTGCTTTAGGGAAGCAATTTCTAGAGCTTGCCTCTTGACTAACATCTTGCTCTTTTTCAGGGTTTCCAAAAGAGCACCATACCTGTCAATCAATTGATTGACATCTTCCTCAGATTCTGAATCACTTCTACCATTAGATGAAGGTGCTTCAGATTCTGGGCTTGTCTCATACTCAGAAGAAGAAATGCATAGAATAAGTACCTATTCACTGTCAGAGTTGTTCTGACTATCTTCCTCATCAGTTATGGACATCAGGCCTAGTTGATCTTTGTCCTCTTCATCCTCCTCAATGTCACTGTCTGAATGTGACAGAGGGACCCTTATTCCAATCTTGATAGTAGGAAAGTCTTCATCCTCTTCTGCTGCAAACAACCCAATGTAGGTTTCCGCTTCTTCATCTGAATCTGAAGTTGAGGATTCAGATTCACTCCAGCTTTTCCCTTTCTTTGCTAGGAAGGATTTTTCACCTTTCCTTTCATTTTGTTGATAGTATTTTTTATCATATTTCTCCTTCCTCTTGTCTGGATAGTCCGCAATGATATGTCCAGGCTTGCTGCAACAATAACATATGATATTATTTGAAACATGTTTAACAGGTTTAGATTCATACCTATCACCCTTGATGTGCTGTCTTTCAAATCTGCTGTGGTCCTTCTTGGGATGTGAGGAGGAGGAGGGCTTGTTCTTCCACTGCTTCCTCCTCCTCATCTTCTTGAATGCCTTGAGAAGGAAGCAAACTCCTTATCAGATGAAGAGCTGTCAGAAGTGCTGTTCTCAGACTTCTCAGATTCAGCAATCCTTCTTGGAGGAGACATCAATCTGGCTTTGCTCTTCTTGGAGCTGTCAGCTTTGAGAGCAACAGTTCTCTTCCTTCCTTGTAGACAACTGCATCTCATAAGAGAGCAGTTTCCCAAATAATGTATGGGTAGGAGTTTCACCCAGCTTGGCAACTTCCCTGATGGCACATATCTTTGTGTCCCAGTCTCTAGTTAGAGATCTTAGGAACTTGTCATTTAGTTCATAGTCACTGAATACCCTTTCATAGGTCCTTAGTTCATTAACTATCCCAATGAACCTTTTATAACAGATAGATAAGCTTTCCTGGCTCAATTGCCTGAAAGCTTCATATTCTTGATAGAGGAGAGATTTCCTATCATCCCTCACTTCAGCATTCCCTTCCATATACACCACAAGTGTATCCCACATCTCCTTGACTGTTGTGCAGTGCACTAAGTTCTGAAAGGTGGAGTCACTAATTGCATTTACAATGATATTCTGGGCTCTTTTATCCATTCTGAATAATCCAAGTTCATCCTTGGTTAAGTCAGTAAAAGCCTTGGCCACTCTCCTAGTTGGATCTATGGTGGAGGCTGTTTGAAAAGTGAAAAGACCCTGCTTCACAATGATGTAGATCCTAGGGTCTGAGGCTTCCATGAATAACCTTACCCTTTGCTTCCGTATGCCAAAGTTTTCTTTGTTGCATATGGGCAACTTCATAGACCCCATCTCCATCTGCAATCCAGTGGAGGCCATTGGATTCAGATATGACTACTCCTTTGTAGGATCTGGTCAGACAGCTATGTCCTTTTTGACCAACCTGCCTATGATTCCACTTGATAGTTTATTAGGATGTAGTCTTGATCACCTAGAGGGGGAGGGGGGGGGGGGGTGAATAGGTCTCTTTTGTTTCTAAGCTTATGCCTAGATTCTTTCAGAGTTTATATCAGTTATAAATCAAGCACACAGAAAACACACAAGCATATATAGAGGTTCCTCAAGACAGGGTGTCTTGAGTAGTCCTCTTTCCCCCTTCACCTTTCTAATAATGAGTTAGACAAGGCCAACTCCTCCAATTTCAGCTCCAAAAGCTTATAACTCAAATCACTTAGGATCTCTCAGGTTTTCTCCAAACCTTACCTCAGGCTCAACAACCCTACCTCAGGCACATCAGCCCTACCAACTCAGACCTATCAAGAAGCCCTACCTCAGATCTCCACTGAGATCCTACACTCAAGTTGAACTCTCAGCTCTACACTCAGGCCCAATAGCCCTACACCCTCAGGCAAAATGCCCTACAAGCTCGGAACAAATATGTTCCTATAGAAGTTATGAGTGATGCTTACAACAGAAGATAAAACAGATAAATCTTTCAAGCCTTTGGTCTTCTGTTGCTGATTTACTGCAGTTGCAGTCTTGAAACATGGAACAGTTCAGTAGCCTCAATCCTGCCCCTTTCTGATCCTTCTCTTCAGTAGATGAATAAGGATCAACTTGCTCTTCTTGATTCACTCAGGAAGAACAAACTTTCTTTCCTTGCAGCTTCAGGAAGCAGGAAGAGAAATCTTTTGGGCAGCCGTCAATGAAACAATAGGTGTAATTTGTTTTTCCAAAAAGCTGCTTCTGCAAAGCACTAAGTTGTTCTTTTATACTCCTTTAGTCTTCAACGTCTATCAGACGGCCCCTGACACAATATGGAGGTGATTGGTGTAAGACCCCATTTTTTTTTTCAAAAACCCGGGTCTTATGCCCAGAACCACCGCTTTGCGGTGACACCATCACACGGGAAGGTCGCCACTACAAAGCGCCGATCCTGCCGGCCATATCGATCACAGAAGAAGAAAAGTATAAACGAACAATAGAAGTTTAAGTCCACAAATCACATGCTATATATAATAAATGTCCACATAATATAACTGAAATAACAAAGGTTACAATAATAAAGGGCACATGCCCTGTATATCATGTCCTCACTACAAGATCACTCGCGGAATCTATGTACTAATCACTCACTGACCCTGAAACTTGTGCTCCTGTACTAGACTGGCCCGCCTCCGTCTGCACCCGCCTCTGGCGCTGCTGCGTCTCTGATGCGTGCTCGGCAAGTACACCGGTCGCACAAGTAATAAAGTTGGGAGTACGTCCCCGAATATCGTCTCTCAAGGAATGCGCGTGGTTAGTTTGACTCTTCGGATTGAGCGAATAATTACAAGTGTAAATTAAAAGAAAAGTAAGGGCTTTGATTTTGGTTTCCTAAATTACTACACAGAAATGAGATGCGGGTCAAAACTCTGCTTCGCAAGGCGGGATGGATGCAACGGCCGTGATGCCGTGCTTCAGAAGGCGCGTGGACGGAAAGTAACTGTGACGATTGAGGGTCGCACACACCTCTTCGCAAAGTGGGAGTGAGTGCAGCGGCCGTGATGCCGCGCTTCGGTAAGCGGGTGAAATGGCCACAGTGCGGGTTTTGTGAGGGTCGTATTCACCTCTTCACTCTCACCTCTAGCTTTTGCTAGAGTGAGCTAGCTTGAAGCGTGTGTGGAAGTGGAGTGGGGGCAGAGCGCATCACAGTAAAGAATCAAACGAGAAATAAAACAAGAGAATACTTCCATTCATAGACAAATAAAGATTACTCTAGTTCAATACAAAAGTTTAAGCATACATTTCCAAAAGAGAGAGGGTAGAGGAAACCACGAGATGAGAAGCCTCGCCGTAGATCTTGGTCGGATTGGGGGGTTGTCAAGCCTCCTCCGAGCTCAGTCCTTGGTTGCTTCCGGGGTTCAGAGGCTGTCACTACCTCCAACCATCATCCGTCTTCTTCTCAGAGCTGGGTCTCTTCCACCTAACCCAAAAGGAGATGCCGCACCTTGAAATGCTTGCTGTAGATGGCGGGGAAAGCTTCCGGAACCCTTGGTGGAGCTTAGGATCGATGGAAGAAGCTTTCCCAAGGAAGGGGATGGATGGATGGAGCTTGGAGAGGGAAAACGGCGGAGCTTGCGGAAGAATTCGCGCCCCAAAATCTGTCTGAATCCCTAAAATCGCGGAACAGCGGCTTAAATAGGGAGTAGAAGAAGTACTGCGCACGGTCAGTGGCGCACGACCAATGGTCGTGCGCGAAGGAATGCCTGTGATCGTGCGCAGTCAACCAGTAGCAAAGAAAAAATAGAAAACACCGCACGGTCAGGGGCGCACGACCAGTGGTCGTGCGCGAAGAAAAGCCTGTGATCGTGCGCATATCTTTGGTCCGATTTCGATCTGGGCTGGGATTTATCGCACGACCAATGGTCGTGCGCCTGATCGTGCGCGAAGGAATGCGCACGATCAGAGGCTTTTTAGGCCAAAAATTCCCCCGCACCATCCCGAACGTGCACACGACCCCAGGACCTGCAGGAAAAACACAAATAACCCCGATCCTTGCACACCACCGGATCCATAACACAAGCATACAGTAATATATAGGGAAAACATGCCACAAAGGGGGAAGGATTGCACAAAAGGCGCAGAAACGCATGCTATCAATATAAGCGTATATGAACAGCAAATGAAGTGCAATGACACTAAATCAAACCCAAGTGAGGCCGGAAATCACTGTATAAACCAGACTCATCACACCCCCAGACTTACCTGTTTGCGCGTCCTGAGCAAACAAATCTGGCGGAGCGAGAAAAGACATAGCTGGGTTAGAAATTGCAAGGGCGGAGTAATATGCGAAGTCTCATACGCATGTGCATAGAAATCTAGTAGACAAAATTTCTAATTATACATATTAGTTTATAATTTTCTAAGAGCGTATTTATATATTACTTTTACTCAAAAGGTGAATCACGGTGAATCATAAGGTCGTACATAGGAAGAAAGTAAACTGAACGCTGAGGCGAGCGTTGCCCAAGATCGGGACTCGGGACAACTCCATTGAAATCCATCAATGTCGGTGACCATAGGCTTGCCTGTTCGCACTCTCTCCACGACACTAGTATAACTCAAATGCGTGAATCAATAGGACTTTAGGTTTGAGATGAGGCTTGGGTTTAGGTGAGGTAACAAAGATAAAAGCGACGGCTCAGACACTAATCCTAAATGAGCTAGCACAAAAAACTATCCTCATCACCACACAAACATGCGGGTACACAACACCCCCAGACTTGAAATTAACAACATGGGTGCGTGTACCGCCTACTCCCAACTTATACTTCTACAAATGAATTTTTCATTCAAACTCATATCTTTTTCTCTTTTTCATTTTTTTTTCTTTTCTTGTCATTTTCAGCAAATAATCAATACAACACATCCACAACTTCACAAACATGTCACCACGTCAACAACCCAACTCATAAAAATAATAAACAGCTAAAGCTCAGATTTTGGGTGTGTGATAGGATTGGCTTTTGGGCTTTGGTGCGATAAAAGTGGGGCTGAATCAAAGAACGGGTAGGCACAATTGGGCTAACGAGGATATAACGATAGGAAAGGGTGCAAAGGCTCAACCGGGCCAAAATGATGGCCTATATCACATTCACGCACTTGACTAACCGTATACCCATGCTTCAAGAATCGCTTGGGGCGAGTTCTAGCCACCGAGAAAGATAATCCTTCCTCTCGACTCGGGCAACGCGAGACTAACGGACGTCTACACACATTCCTATGCTACCATTTGATTCACACCGGATTCACCAAATTTTGAGTAAAGTAAACAATATTTATGCTAGTAGAAAAATATAGACTAAAAGCATAAAAAGAAATTGAATCTACACAAATTCCTACGAGACATGAGCACTCGACTAGGAGCACTACAAGAGTCAACAAAGTACTTCGTCTCGCAATCCTATCCCAGCACCGTGATTTCCCATTCACACAACCGAGACGAGTTAGACTCGTCGCGCGCCTACAGTTCAGTGCGTTCACGTGGGTGTCGTGGTGTGCCATTAGATGAGCAATGCTACAATATAACACAGATGTAAATCCTAGTATGCTGTGCACTGTGCATGTGCACGAGGTAACGATAACTACTCTCTCCCCCCGACTTACACTAAGCAGAAAGCATGTTTGATAGTGGCATAAGCTTAAGAAGGCTAGGATGAGAGATTACCCCATGCTCAGAAATGAGCATACCAGAAGATATGGCGTTTTGTTCAGAAGGCGGTGATCCCGCCGTGCTCCAATAAATGCGGACCTGCGATTAAAGGGATCCCAAGCACACAAAAATATAGCAAAAAAAAGATAACAAGAAAGATCAGAACCACATGGTCCCAAATGGGTTGTCTCCCAAGAGCCCTTTTGTTTACCGTCCTTAAGGTGGACCAAATACCTGTATTAGCAGATTATAGAATTGTTCACGCAAAATTAAAGAGAGGAGATCATCCAAGCCTACGCAGTATTATTACACAACCACATGGAGAAATCAACTATACGTTGATTTAAAATAGTAACTGCAGATAGAAGAAAAAGGTCCGGAGACCCACAACTGATGGCAACGAAGTAAGAGGTTTAGCCTCCATCCCCAAGTCTCCTCCTTTCTTGCTCTCTTTCTCTCTTCCAAGAGTATTTCTTCAATGAAAAATCACTTTCCCCCTTGCAGCCAGTCCTTTAGGGGAAGCACATGTGGTGACACTGGAGTGGATAGAGCAATATCGTCTGCCACTGCGACATGCTTATCCTGCCAGGAATGCATTATCTGACTGCCCAAAAATGGGTCAGCAACTTCCAAATTCTGCGGGGGAATAAATGAAACGATGTTAGAAATAACAGGAAGAGATGGAGCGAGAGTAGACTCAACATCCGTAGGAGCAAAGTAGGAGGAAGAGGTGTCACGAGTGACATCCTCCCATGAGAGATGATCAGATTCCACCTGGATGACCAACGCTAACTCTTCCTGTTGAGTTATAACCAATGAAAGAGGGTCAAGAAACAAAGTAGATGAAGAACATAAAAAATCATTAGTCGAGGGAGTGATCCCGGTTTCACTCCCTGCAGGTTCTGATTGTACCACTATCACATCATGAGGAGGTTCTTTACACGCCGAGGCAAGAGACACCAAAGTCTCAACCTGCATAGTCAATCTATCAATACACTCTTGCCGTGTTTCAAGGCCTTGAATTATAATATGAGCAAATTTGAAGAATTTCTCCTCCAAATAGGCTGTATCCTCATCATGTTGTGACAGAGGCACTAAAGAATGTGACATCGCTCCTGCATTCACACAACCCGAAAACAATAGAAATAACAAAAAAACAACAACTCGTGTAGCTATTAACTCAAACACCAAAATCAAACTACGCCTGCATTCCCTGGCAACGACGCCAAAAACTTGATGCGTGCTCGGCAAGTGCACCGGTCGCACAAGTAATAAAGTTGGGAGTACGTCCCCGAATATCGTCTCTCAAGGAATGCACGTGGTTAGTTTGACTCTTCGGATTGAGCGAATAATTACAAGAGTAAATTAAAAGAAAAGTAAGGGCTTTGATTTTGGTTTCCTAAATTACTACACAGAAATGAGATGCGGGTCAAAACTCCGCTTCACAAGGCGGGATGGATGCAACGGCCGCGATGCCGTGCTTTGGAAGGCGCGTGGATGGAAAGTAACTGTGACGATTGAGGGTCCCACACACCTCTTCGCAAAGTGGGAGTGAGTGCAGCGGCCGCGATGCCGCGCTTCGGTAAGCGGGTGAAATGGCCACAGTGCGGGTTTTGTGAGGGTCGTATTCACCTCTTCACTCTCACCTCTAGCTTTTGCTAGAGTGAGCTAGCTTGAAGCGTGTGTGGAAGTGGAGTGGGGGCGGAGCGCATCACAGTAAAGCATCAAACGAGAAATAAAACAAGAGAATACTTCCATTCATAGACAAATAAAGATTACTCTAATTCAATACAAAAGTTTAAGCATACATTTCCAAAAGAGAGAGGGTAGAGGAAACCACGAGATGAGAAGCCTCACCGTAGATCTTGGTCGGAATGGGGGGTTGTCAAGCCTCCTCCGAGCTCAGTCCTTGGTTGCTTCCGGGGTTCAGAGGCTGTCACTACCTCCAACCATCATCCGTCTTCTTCTCAGAGCTGGGTCTCTTCCACCTAACCCAAAAGGAGATGCCGCACCTTGAAATGCTTGCTGTAGATGGCGGGGAAAGCTTCCGGAACCCTTGGTGGAGCTTAGGATCGATGGAAGAAGCTTTCCCAAGGAGGGGGATGGATGGATGGAGTTTGGAGAGGGAAAACGGCGGAGCTTGCGGAAGAATTCACGCCCCAAAATCTGTCTGAATCCCTAAAATTGCGGAACAACGGCTTAAATAGGGAGCAGAAGAAGTACTGCGCACGGTCAGTGGCGCACGACCAATGGTCGTGCGCGAAGGAATGCCTGTGATCGTGCGCAGTCAGCCTGTAGCAAAGAAAAAATAGAAAACACCGCACGGTCAGGGGCGCACGACCAGTGGTCGTGCACGAAGAAAGGCCTGTGATCGTGCGCATATCTTTGGTCCGATTTCGATCTGGGCTGGGATTTATCGCACGACCAATGGTCGTGCGCCTGATCGTGCGCGAAGGAATGCGCACGATCAGAGGCCTTTTAGACCAAAAATTCCCCCGCACCATCCCGAACGTGCACACGACCCCAGGACCTGCAGGAAAAACACAAATAACCCCGATCCGTGCACACCACCGGATCCATAACACAGGCATACAGTAATATATAGGAAAAACATGCCACAAAGGGGGAAGGATTGCACAAAAGGCGCAGAAACGCCATGCTATCAATATAAGCGTATATGAACAACAAATGAAGTGCAATGACACTAAATCAAACCCAAATGAGGCCGGAAATCACTGTATAAACCAGACTCATCAGTCTCCTCGGTCCCCTAAAATGATATGGTCCACTGACCGTTAGTCAAAAAGACTAAGCCTTATGTTCCCCACCCCACCCCCAATGGCTCCTAGGCACCGTGTGGGAGGATGAAGCGGAGGACAGCAAGGGGTATAAAACAGAGCAGATGACGATGAATTTTGTCTACAGGAAATGTCTACAACTACACATGTGTATATAGATAATTGAAGTAGTAAAAGAGCATAGTAAGAGCAGGTAAATAATAAGTAAAGGCAGTATATAAAAACGTGTACATAATAGAAAAGTAACCATTGATTTATAGGAATGCCCATACAAACCTATATACCAAGGGGTCATTTAGCAAGGCCTATCGTATAAAGAGTCTCATAACTAATTTATACGATAGGGGTAGGGGTTGAAATGCAATGTTTATGCTATGACATGCAAGGTATGCAATTTATGCTATGTTCATACAAGTGCAACTTACACACTTCGACTCTATGCGCACTGACCTTTAGTTCCCCCTTTTTGGAGCTAGCAAGACTCCCAGGATACTCCCGTAGTGGAAAACAGAAGCGGTGGGTTGGGCCTCGCCCACCTCTAGGTTAGTATTCACACTACCTAACCTAGACCTATCGTACGCCTCAACGCAAAACCGCTGAGCATCTGCGTACTCTTACTGGCTGGACCACCAAACTTTCATGGCTAAGTGCAAATTCCACACTTGTCGAGTCAATGTATTGACGTCGGTGTGAACGACCGTCCAATACCGAAGACCCACCACCTCCATGCACATGCAAACATGTTCTACAATATCCCGAGCCATAAACTCCCCGGGCTAACCTGCCCAACATCATAACCTTCCGGGCCAATGGCTCGCTGGACCAACCCGTCCGCACCAACAAGCATTACTGAGTCACAAGCTCACCGGACTAACTAGTCCGCTGCTTCAACCACCGAGCCTACCGCTCGAAAAACCAAACCGACTAATATACCCATAACAACGGGGTGTGGGTGAGTGTATTATTAAGTTAATCTTGTACAATAACTTAGTCCTACAGTTTATGGTTAATCTTGGACTTCCCGAGGATTACCCTGTAAGGGGCTCGCTACGGTACTAGGAACTATAATTGGATGACACCCCAAAGTCCCCTTTCTCAAGACACTTGGTGTTGTTGGTATCTACCCATAAGAACACCCTCCTTGTTATTATACTTGCATTACCCTATGTATTTTATGACCCGCTAGGGGAAAGATGATCCTTCGTCAATCCCAAGCACAACTTTACCCTAAACTCACCAAGCACACTCTCATCACCTAAACTCCTTTCTGGTGACATGCAATCTCTTCAACCTGACAATGTACACCAACTACATGCCACTTCCACTTGGTAGGCCTCTAAATATCCAAATTTCAGATTTTTACTATACGCAGACCAAACTAACTATATGAAGCTTATAAGTAGAGGTGCTCCAAATATTCATCCAACTGACTCAAGATATTTACTGGAGGTCTATCATGATGTTTCAAAACTAAATCCAGAGAATCATATTTTTCCTTAATCATTTGCATTTATTATCATTTCTCCAATATTTGCCAAGTATGAATATGAGCATGAAGTGTAAGGTATTCTTATGATATGGATCCCATAAAATTAAGATAAATCTATCATGCCAAAATAACAGTAAGTACAGAGTGTCACAATTTTATAATCAGGAATTGTCCTCAAATTATATTTAGCATCTATCCAAATTTGGAGGTTAATGAAGGAACCATCAAAATTACTTATGCCAAAATTAGGGAAAAATTACCAGACCTCTATTGTGTCCAGAAAAGCTTAATTACAGAGTTTCCCAATTTATGGGAATCATTTCCTCACTGAAATAATTAATCCAAATAATTCCTAATTTGCACATGTTGTGAAGCAGCCTACTGATAACAACCACCAAAATTATATAAAAATTCACAGAGCTTCCTAGTGCCCTGAAATGTCCTATCACCAAGTGCACATTTTTCTAGAGAGTTTTGGACCCTTAATTATATTTCTTAAGATTGAGACAAAATGCCTTGAGGATGAAGTACTAGTTAAATCATAAAATAAATTATACAAAAATTACTAGGGGTCTAAAATATGATTAAAAAGACACCACCAAGATTTCATCTTCATCCAAGATCATTTGTGCATGTAAATATCTCTTAAAAGAAGTTTACCTAAAAGGGTTATGACCTAATTTAGGGGGAATAATTTCTCCTAAAATTCTCTCAAAATTTCCTAGGGCATAATTACATCCCATGAACATATCTCCTAGGTTCCATGGCCATTCTATAGCTTTTAACCACATGTCCTTCACAAAGCTCTATCTGCACCCCAAGGGGCAAAACTAGGGTCCTAGGGCATATCCACCTCTACACCATCCCATCTTACTCATGAAGGTGTTTTAGGTGATCCTAAACCAGTGGACAAGGTTTCAACTCATGGTGATGAGTTCTGACCACCATACCCCAAGATAAACACCATGCCCTAACTTTAACCCAATTTGACCTAAATTGGGTTGACAAATTACCCAACCAAATCAGTTCCAATTAGGCTGAGAATTTTACCAGGGTCATGTGATAACCCTAAGAAGTACCCACCAAAATTTGGAGGGCATTGGAGGTCATTTTACCCACTAATTAATTAATATTTGTTTTATGAAATAATTACAAAAACCTTAGAAAAAGGTTCTCCTAAAATTCCCATCTTTGGGTATGATGTGTGGGTAGGTGTAAATAGGCTAGGTTTCAATTTTCAAGTAAATCCCATAAGCCAATCAAAAGTTATTCAAGAAATGGTGGCTGTCCTACACTAGGGACCGGTCCCACTAAAATGGACCTACAGGGAGCTATGGAACTCCTTTTGGGGTGAAATCAATTTTAAAATAAAGTAGACTCCAAGGGCTACAACGTTGGTGTTGACCACTTTTTCATTTGAGGGGTTCTAGTATTTTTAATAATAAAAATGAAATACTGCAGGAAGTATGACAAAATGTGTTAGAATAAGTCTCTGCGTTCGACGAAATCCAATCTGCGTTCGACGAAATCTGTTCTGCGTTCGACGAATGTCATGCTCTAGTGCATTCGACGAAATCCAATTTGCGTTTGACGAAATCTGAACTGCGTTCGACGAAATATGTTCTCCAGCCAGTTCAGCAGATTACCTCTCCATTCGACGAACTCCATATTCAGTTTGACGAATTAATTCGTTCAGCGAATTAATTCCGTTCGACGAACTCCGGGGTCAGCTCGATGAACTCATCTATCAGTTCGGTGAATTAATTCCGTTCGATGAACTCCGGGTTCAGTTCGGCGAACTCAACTATGAGTTCGACGAACTCCAGAGTGTGTTCGACGAACGAATTACGTTCGATGAACTCCGGATTCAGTTCGACGAACTCAACAGTCCGTTCGACAAACTCAGCCTACAGCTCGACTAATTTCTTCTCCAGCTCAGATCGACTATTGCCTAAGTATTTTTAATAAATTAATCTATGTACAACAAAATATGTGACATAAATATATATATCATAACATTTAATATGAAAATATTGCACAGATCTTGAAGCAAAACGGACGACATCTATTTGTCTTCTTCCTCTGGACGACGGCCAGGATTAACCACACTTGGAGCTCCTTCATTCTTGTTTTCCCGGCCACCTAAGCGCCGCCCCGGTCGGCCAATGCCACCACCACCTTCGTTGAGGTGGTGGCCGGCGATTTGCGGTGGTTGGCCGACCGGAGGTGGCCGGAACAGGGGTATGGAGGCGGGATTAAAGCTCCAAAAACACAGCTCTTGGCCTACCCGATTGGGGACCAATTGGCCCTAATCCTTGCAGGCAACCTGATGGGATCTATCCACAGAGAGAGAGAGAGAGGAGAAGAACCGGACCTGTATGGAGGGGTGATTCCTTGCCGATCTCTTATTGGCCATGGCCGACCTTGAAGCTCTTGGAGCCATTGCATCCTCCACACCAACAGGATCGATTCCTTCAAGTGACCGGGGGAAAACAATCCTCCCAGTCCTCTGATGGTTTTAAGTTAGCCAATTTGGGGAGAGGGAGGGCCATGACATCAATTGCCATGAAGGCCATTAATGGCCATTTTCGGCCATGGTGGAAACCTCCCCGATTCAGCCCCCATGTGGGCTGAAAAACCCCTTAAACTTCTTGTAACATCCAGAGGAGATGAATCCCCATCAATGGTGAGATCAATTGGCCTCCCTTGGCCATGAATGCCATTAATCCCTCTCTTTCTCTCTCCTCCATTTTTTGGGGGAAATGAGATTTCTCTCTCCTAGTCACCATTTACAGAAATTGAGTGGTAACTCCTGGTAATTATCAGCCTCCTAAGCTAATGGGCTACTCCAATTGGGCCTAGCCCAAGTGGATTGGGCTTGATTTGGGCAAAATAGGGAATTTTGACCTAAAATTAGGGTTAAGTTGAATTTGGTCAAATTGGCCACTTGGGTTGACCCCAATGGGTGGTTAGTGAACCATTGTACTCCCCTAAGGGTTAGGAAGGTCTAGGTAGGGTCAATTTGGCAAGGTGGAGGCCAATTGACCCACAATATGACAATTTGACCAAAATAGGGCTAGAGTTGACTTAGGTCAAATTGGCCAAATTGCTGACCCCAAGATGGGTCTTTTTGGTCCATTGGGTTCATAATATCCTTATAAGGGTAGGGGCATGGTCAATTTGGCATGGTGGAGGTCAATTGACCCTAATTAGGCTACTTTGACCAATTTGGGGTTAGGTTTGACTTTGGTCAATTTGGCCTCTTTGGTTGACCCCAATGGGTCCTTAGTGCTCTAAGGGATTCCTTAATAGGTTAGGTATGTCATGGTGGGGTCAAAGGGTCAAGGTGAGTCCCTTAAGTCCAACCCTATGCTTAAGGGTGCGAGCGGTTCGGTTTGGGTCGGTTTGGACCCAAACCGAAACCGAACCGACATGCTTCGGTTTTCGGAAGGTCCAAACCGAACCAAACCGAACCCGATCGGTTCGGTTTGTTGTCGGTTCGGTTTTTATCGGTTTTTTGCGGTTCGGTGTCGGTTTTTGTATGGTATGTGGAGGGAAGGACTAAGAGAATTTCACACCTACAAAATTTAACGTGTCATTAAAGAGACTATTAATTTTAGAGCTCTAATTTTATTATATTTCTTTCAGTAATGAAACAAAAAAGCCACACCAGAGGATAGGGATCTCTCTCTGCTTTGCCCAGTTTTCTGGCATAGAATTTTTTTATTATAAAATTACAAAGCAAATAAGCCTCAAATTTTTTATAATCTTGTAGGCAAATATAATAGAGAACAAATTCATGCGATGTGCAATAGAACTAATATCAGAGTCATAACTGCAACACATCGTTTTGATCATGTGCTCCATCATTGAAATATTTTGAAAGAAAAAATGTGATGTTGGATACTTGGACCCCGAAATCTCTAAAGTAACTGTGTACTGTGAAGCAGCAGTGAGCCCGTGAATCAAATTCAAGCCTAAAATTTTATGTATATTTAATAAGGCTGCCCTTGAGGATTGAGCCCTTTCAAATGTGAAATGACTAAAAATTTATATATAATATTAACTATTAAGCTAGCTAAGAGCCTAAGACTTTAAGAGCTAGCAGTTGTGAACCGAATGGACAATGGTCCGAACCTGGCCAATTTATGGAAGTGGGATTTATAATATATTAATATTAGTGACATTTTGTAATATAATAATATATTAATATTAGCACCCAGGCCACATTTAATGACATACATAATTAAAAAATTAAAATTATTATAATATATTAATATTAGTCGGTTCGGCTCGGTTTGGTCGGTTTTTACAACTTGAAAACCGACCCGAACCGATATGACATCGGTTTTCACAAGCTCCAAACCGAACCGACACCAAACCGAGCGGCTCGGTTTCACAATCGGTGCGGTTCGGTCGGTTCGGTCGGTTTTGTCTGTTTTCGGTTTTTGCTCCTCACCCTTACCTATGCTTGTTAATTGGAAATTGTTATTTGCAGACCACTGTGGTTTCTGATGAGTAATTTATTTACTCATCTTTTAGTTTAGGTTTATTATGTTTTTTATATAAAATTATGTTATTTTATGGAATTTTATCATATAAATCCTTCCATTGTTATTTCATAAGCTAACTTAAGTTTATTTTGTGTTTTCAGGTTTTCTGGGCTGTTTTGAGCAAAAAGTTAAAATTACACGCCCCAGGTCACGGGCGTGACCATGGGCGTGTAACCTACGAAATACTCCAGACCTGCTTCTGCCACTCTGGGGATGCTTCGTGAAGATTTCGCCAAGTACACGCCCCAGGTCACGGGCGTGACCAAGGGCGTGACCCAATGTCACGGCCACGACCCTCCACAAGCATCAGGAGCACGCTGACACGTCAATTAAAATTACACGCCCAAGGTCACGGGCGTGACCAAGGGCGTGACATCAGGTCACGGGCGTGACTCGCCCCGCGCTTCTTCCCGCCATATTTTCCCGCCAGCAGCCAGATTTCAAGATTACACGCCCCAGGTCACGGGCGTGACCTAGGGCGTGACACGGCCGAAATGCTCGTAATTACTCCAGAAGGCGCCCTCTCCGCTGCTGCTTCGATCACGCCCCTTACACGCCCTTGGTCACGGGCGTGACCAAGGGCGTGTAACACCAAAAATTCAGCTATTTAAAGGGAGCTTTTCCAGATGTTTGGGGACAAATTTTTGGAGTCCAAGCCTCCATTTTCTGCGTTATTCCTCCTTTGTTTGAGTAATCTAGCTTTACTTTTTTTTGCATTTGTAAGTCCTCTTCCAATAGTTGTAATCTCTTTTTCATGAATTAATAAAATTTGTTGTTTTTATTCATCCCTTCTTCTAGTTGTCCTTCTCTTTTTTTTATTAGCTATAATCTTTTAGTCGAGTTCCTTTTCTTATTACAATCGAATCAAAAGTTTCATTTGATAGAACAATAGAGATCGACTTGAGTAAGAGTAATCAACACGCCCGGATTTTTATACGACCTTGGTTTTTATAACCTATACTACATTCGATACGGTATACTTGCCGTTATCGTTTGCAAGCATGGTTTCACTCATCAAGTTTTTGGCGCCGTTGCCGGGGATCTGAGTTGATATTTCGAAAGAGAATATCTATTGGTTTTATCGCTTCTTTTCTTCTCTTATTATTATTTTTTTTCTCTTTCTATCATTCAAGGTGTAACTATATTCCTGGAAAGGACGCTTTGGGCTTGAATTCCCATCATAGTCTCTAGTACCTTGCAAGCCCTTCACCGGGTAGATCTTGGGAAGTCCAGGACTAATTTTAAATCACCTAATAAAAATTTTTTTTTATAAAAAATTTAATATATAATAAATATATTTATCTAAATTTTTGCTTTGTTCTTCTCTCTCACCTCTTCCTCTCTTTTCTTTTCTTCTTGGTTTATGACCCGACACAACTCTCCAGCTAATTTTGAATTTGGATTTGATCCGGAAATCGAGCGCACGTTACGGCGGCGTCTCCGATTTAGTGATCTGCCTATAATTCGCGAAGAGTCGGTCGGAGAAACTAACGAGGAAATAATGGGTGATCCCATCCATAATGAGGCTCCGCTACGGACCATGTCCTATTATGCGAGACCGAATTGGGAGGGTACACAATCTAGTATTATTCGCCCGGCTGTGGCAAATAATAATTTTGAAATTAAAACGAGCATCATTCAGATGGTACAACAAACCGTCGTTTTCGATGGTTTACCAGATGAAGATCCTAATTTACATTTACTTAATTTTTTGGAAATTTGCGATACATTTAAGATAAATGGTGTCACCAATGATGCCATCCGTTTACGCTTATTTCCTTTTTCTTTGCGGACTAAGGCTAAGCAGTGGTTGAGATCTCTTCCTAGAGGTTCCATCACTACATGGGCCGAAATGACGGAGAAATTTTTAACAAAATATCTTCCTCCGGCAAAATCCGCCAAATTACGTACGGACATTCTCTCTTTTACGCAAGTAGACTCGAAGTCTCTCTACGACACATGGGAGCGCTTCAAGGAATTATTGCGGAGATGTCCTCATCATGCCCTTCCTTTGTGGCAACAAATTCAAACTTTCTACAATGGTTTAAATCTCCAAACGAGGCAGATGATTGATGCGGCCGCAGGGGGAACTCTTAATAATAAAACCCCCGAAGCTGCTTAAGAGCTTTTTGAGGAGATGACCATGAATGCCTATCAGTGGAATGCGCCACGGTCGCGCCCTAATAAGCCGACCAGACTTTTTGAAGTCGAGGCCACCCCTAACTTAGCGCAACAAGTAGAAATGCTCACAAAACATTATGTGGCGGAGATGACTGCTTCCTCTGCCACAAATTGGGCTAACAATAATAACTTTAATAATTTTAATAATAATTTTATTCCTGAGCAAGTTGATTATATGGGGAACTCTTATCGCCCTCCTTATAACCCGAATAATAATCTTCCGTTTAACAATAGTTATAATCCGGGTTTAAGGAACCACCCAAATTTTTCATGGAGCAACCCCAATAATGCTCAACGCCCCCCATAAGTAAATCCCCCCGGATTTGCTCCACCACCACCACCACACAATCCCTCTCCGCTTGAAGAGGTCTTCACAAAGTACATTGCCTCCAATGAGACCAATATCCGAAATCTCACCGGGTCGGTCAAAAATTTAGAAAATCAGATTGGACAGCTCGCAAAAATGTTCTCTGAACGCCAGCAAGGAACACTTCCGGGCAACACTGAGCCCAATCCGCGGGAGAGCGCTAACGCGATCACACTCCGCAACGGAAAGGAGGTAACTTCTTCGAAATTGGTCGAGCCCGAGGTAAATGTTTCATCCTCTCCCCCGCAAGTTATTTCTTCACCTGCTTTACCGTCTGCTGCTTTAGCTCCGCGCATATTTAAAAATCCCTCTATTCCTTATCCTTCGAAATTAAAAGATGAGCGCAATGAGGAGCAATATAAAAAATTTATTGAAATTTTAAAACAAATCCAAATAAATGTACCATTCTGCGAAGCAATTGCTCAAATGCCAAAGTACGCAAATTTTTTAAGAGAATTACTTTCAAATAAAAAGAAACTAGAAAATTTTTCGCGTATTTCTTTAAACGCAGAGTGTTCGGCGGCTTTATTAAATAAATTACCACAAAAATTGAACGACCCGGGACGGTTCTCCATCCCGTGTATGTTTGGTAATTTATCAATCAAGCACGCCTTGGCCGATTCAGGAGCTAGTATAAATTTAATGTCTTTTGCGTTATTTCAAAAACTTGGTTTGAGAAACCCAAGCCCAACTAATATAAGCATCCAACTAGCGGATCGATCAGTTAAATACCCAATAGGGGTCATTGAAGATGTGCTAGTAAAGGTTGATAAGTTTATCTTCCCGGTAGACTTTGTCATCCTCGATATTGAAGAAGACGTCGAAGTACCCCTAATACTTGGCCGACCTTTCCTAGCCACCGCTCGAGCTATAATAGATGTAAGTAACGGAAAACTTCTCCTGCGAGTTGGAGAAGAAGAAGTTATTTTCAATGTTAATCAATCAATGAGAAATGCAATCACTAGCGATGATTCTTGTTTTATTTTAGAATCAAATTTTGAAGAAGACTTATCAACTTTTGCGGAAATAAATTCCCCTTTTTATGAAAATCCGGAGTTACAAACTTTATTATGTCTTGAAGAAACAACCCGGCAGGAAAATTTTGAACAAAAAAATTTAAATATTTTTAAAATCAAAACATCTTATGAAGAGCCGCCGAGTCTAGAATTAAAACAACTACCGGATCATCTAAAATATGTATTTTTAGAAGAAAATTCAAAATTACCCGTAATCATTTCTTCTGCGCTTAATGATTCGGAAATTTTCGAATTAATTAAAATTTTAAATAACCACCGTCACGCAATTGCGTGGCAAATCTCTGATATAAAGGGTATAAATCCCTCATTCTGCACGCATAAAATAAATCTTGAAAATAATTCTCGCGACACTATTCAGCCTCAACGACGCTTGAATCCTAATATGAAGGACGTCGTTAAGGCCGAAATTATAAAATTATTAGACGCGGGAATTATTTACCCAATTTCTGATAGCACTTGGGTTAGCCCGGTGCAAGTCGTGCCTAAGAAGGGCGGAATCACAGTAGTTGAAAACGAAAATAACGAGTTAATCCCAACCCGTACTGTTACGGGTTGGCGGGTATGCATCGATTATAGGAAATTAAATGATGCTACCCGCAAGGATCATTTTCCGTTGCCCTTCATTGACCAAATTCTAGAACGTTTATCCGGTCACTCGCACTATTGTTTTCTTGATGGTCTTTCGGGATATTTCCAAATCCCAATTGCGCCCGAAGACCAAGAGAAAACCACCTTCACTTGTCCGTTCGGCACCTTCGCATACCGAAGAATGCCGTTTGGGCTTTGTAATGCGCCAGCTACATTTCAAAGATGTATGCTGGCAATTTTTAATGAATTAGTTGAGGACGTCATGGAAGTTTTCATGGACGATTTTTCAGTTTATGGCGATTCCTTTAAAAATTGTCTAAAAAATCTTGACCGTGTTCTTCAACGCTGTGAAGACACGAATCTGGCACTCAACTGGGAGAAGTGCCATTTTATGGTCCGTGAGGGATTAGTCCTCGGACATAAGGTTTCTAGTAAAGGGATTGAGGTCGATAGGGCCAAGATCGAAGTTATAGAAAAACTCCCACCGCCTACTAATATTAAATCTATTAGGAGTTTTTTAGGACATGCAGGTTTCTATAGACGGTTTATTAAAGATTTTTCAAAAATTACAAAACCGTTAACACATCTTTTAGAAAAAGAAACCACGTTTATCTTTGATGAAGAATGTTCTAAGGCGTTCATAAAAATTAAAAACGAACTTATCAAATCGCCTATTTTAATTTCACCAGATTGGTCTCTTCCGTTCGAAATCATGTGCGATGCAAGCGATTTTGCCGTAGGTGCGGTCTTGGGCCAAAGGGTGAATAAATACTTTCACCCAATTTATTACGCAAGCAAAACGCTTACATCCGCCCAAGCTAATTATACTACGACGGAAAAAGAACTTCTAGCGATCGTTTTTGCTTTTGATAAATTTCGTTCGTACATAACGCTATCAAAAATTATTGTTTTTACAGATCACTCCGCACTCCGGTACTTGCTAGATAAAGGGGATGCCAAGCCCCGACTATTGAGATGGATCCTACTCTTGCAAGAATTCGATTTGGAGATCCGAGACAAGAAAGGAGCGGGGAATTTGGCGGCCGACCACCTCTCAAGACTGGAGAATCCGGCAGCAGGAGCACTAGTGGAGGCCGAGATAGATGATAAATTCCCTGAAGAGCGCCTCCTCGCCATGGAAAAGGTAACGACTTCTTCCACCCCTTGGTATGCAGATTTGGCCAACTATTTAGTGGCCCGGGTCCTACCAAAAGATTTTTCAAGTCAGCAAAAGAAGAAATTCTTTTCAGATTTGAAAAATTATTTTTGGGAGGACCCTTTTTTATTTCGTGTCTGCGCGGACCAAGTGGTAAGAAGGTGTATTTCGGGCGAGGAAGGCATCAAAATATTACGACACTGCCACGAAGGACCAGCCGGCGGACACTACCAAGCAAACCGGACCGCAAGAAAAGCGCTAGAGGCGGGCTTCTATTGGCCCACCTTATTCAAAGACGCTCATCATTTTGTGAGTAATTGTGAGCCAACGGTCAGGTAACATTTCTAACCGCGACGAAATGCCCCAAAATATTTTTATAGAATGCGAAATTTTTGATCTTTGGGGAATAGATTTCGTAGGTCCTTTACCCTCTTCTTTAAATAATAAATATATTCTTGTTGCGGTCGATTACGTGTAAAGGTGGGCGGAAGCACAAGCTTTCCCCACTAACGACGCGAGAGTCGTCGTAAATTTTTTAAAAACATTATTTTCACGATTTGGCACACCCCGAGCACTAATTAGTGATCGGGGCACACATTTCTGTAACAACCAACTTGCTAAAATTTTAGCAAAGTATGGAGTTACCCACAAGCTATCCACCGCCTACCACCCACAAGCAAATGGCCAAGTGGAGGTGGTGAATCGCGAACTAAAAAGAATTTTAGAAAAAACTGTCTCCGTTAATAGGAAGGACTGGTCGTTAAAATTAGACGACGCACTATGGGCCTATCGGACAGCGTACAAAACCGCCATCGGATGTACACCATACCGATTGGTCTATGGAAAAGCGTGCCATTTACCGGTGGAATTAGAACATCGCGCATTCTGGGCGCTAAAATTTTTAAACTTAGATTTGAACTTAGCCTCCGATCAACGAAAATTTCAACTTAATGAATTAGACGAATGGCGTGCAAACGCTTATGAAAATAATAAACTTTACAAGGAGCGCACTAAGTTTTACCATGACAAAAAAATAAAATTTCCAAAATCTTTTTCACCGGGAGACTCAGTCCTTTTATATAATTCTAGATTAAAACTTTTTCTGGGCAAATTAAAATCCCGATGGTCCGGCCCTTTTGTTGTAAAAGAGGTTTGGCCATATGGGACCGTGCTAATAGAACACCCGGATCAAGGCCTTTTGAAGGTTAACGGACACCGATTGAAATTATATCATTCTGGCGACCCAGCGCCCAGCAAAATTGAAACGCTTAACCTCACAAACTTGTAGAACGCCACTTAGTCAAGCTACGCGACGGTAAACAAAGCACTCTTGGGAGGCAACCCAATGTTAACCTCTTTATTTTTATCTTTCTTTTCTTGTTTATTTTAACTCTGCAGGTGTTTGACCAGCGACCCCGACTACCATTCAGGGAAGCCCTCTTTACACCTTAGTAATTTATCTTGATTTTTCTTTAATGTCATGTTTTTTTTAGTTTTATCTTTCATACTTAGTTTTAAACATTGGGGACAATGTTTAATTTTAAGTATGGGGGTGTAGCATAGCTTTCTTTATAGTTTTACTTGAAAAATAAAAACCAAAAAAAAAAATATATAAAAATTTGAAATTAAATTTCTTGGAAAGGACGCTTTGGGCTTGAATTCCCATCATAGCCTCTAGTACCTTGCAAACCCTTCACCGGGCAGATCTTGGGAAATCCAAGAACAAAAAAAAATCTATTAGAAAATGTTCTTTTTATTCATCAAAACTCTCACTTGCTAAATTGTAAGTTCTAAGTAGACTGTTTTTCATATGAACTAAAAATAATTTTGTGCTAGAATAGTTTTTGAAACTTTTGAGTAAAATTGTTGACTCATGTAGTGCTCCTAGTCTTATGCTTGTCTTAAGTAGTTTTGGTGTAAAATTAAATTCTTGGCATAGATCTAAAATTATGTTTTATTAATTTGCGTAGTAATAATTTATTTTACTTTTAAATTCGAATCCGGTCTTATCCAAAAGTAGTTTTGGTGAGTGTGTAGAAGATTGTTAGAAAGCTATTACTCGAATTGAACAAAAGGGTGTCCTTTCTCGATGTCTAGAACTTGCCCCAAGCTATTTTCAAAACATTTGCACTTTAGACAAATTAACTTTACAGAAATGATTTAGGCCTTTCTTTGGATAGTTTGAGCCTTTGCACCCAACCTAGATTTACCACCATTGTTCACACAAATTTGAGCCTTACACCTTTATTTGATCCACCCTCCTCATTTCGGCACCAAAGCTAAAAAGCCCAAAACCCAAATAAACACTTTGAGATTTTGAGCTAAAATGAAAAAAAATTTTGGGTACGATTCTATGAAAAAAGACAATTATGGGTATCAATTCAAAAAAAAAATGTTTAAATCTCAAAAAGTAATAATCTCATAATGATATGTGGCCTAGGTATGTACATGCATACTTGGAATGATCCCAATTATGAAGATTCATGATTTAAATAAATGAGTATGAGAGTGTTTCCCCTTTGAAAAAATACAAGTATGGGGGTAAAGCTTCATTATTTTATGGTGGCAATCATTTTCTTTTAGCTCAAAAATTTTGTTTAAGTGGAATGCGCCTTCATGTTTATCATTGTTACCTCACCCTTAAACCCAAGCCTTAAAATGTACCCTATTTAAGTCCTAAAGATCCATAGAGTCGATTTTGTTCGAAGTGTAGTGGAGAAAGTGCAAACGGGCAAGCCTATGGCCGTCGACATTGATGGATTTCTTTGGAGGCCACCCCGAACGTTTACATCTAGTAATTTAAATCTCAGCAATCACGCTATTTTTTCCCTTCACATAACTTTTTGATTGACCGTCGACTCATTTTTAAAATAATGATAAATAATTATAACGCATTTTTGAAGTATTTCATAAATTAGCATTTATGCCAAGAACATCTTTTTACTAAAATATCTACACATGCCAGCATAATACTTCGCATTTTACTCTCTAGTCTTCACATTCTATCTTGCATTAATTTTTCTCACCCTTGTGAAAAATGGATTGCTCGGGACGAGCAATGAGCAAGTATGGGGGTATTTGATGAGTAATTTATTTACTCATCTTTTAGTTTAGGTTAATTATGTTTTTTATATAAAATTATGTTATTTTATGGAATTTTATCATATAAATCCTTCCATTGTTATTTCATAAGCTAACTTAAGTTTATTTTGTGTTTTCAGGTTTTCTGGGCTGTTTCGAGCAAAAAGTTAAAATTACACGCCCCAGGTCACGGGCGTGACCATGGGCGTGTAACCTACGAAATACTCCAGACCTGCTTCTGCCACTCTGGGGATGCTCCGTGAAGATTTCGCCAAGTACACGCCCCAGGTCACGGGCGTGACCAAGGGCGTGACCCAATGTCACGGCCACGACCCGCCACAAGCATCAGGAGCACGCTGACACGTCAATTAAAATTACACGCCCTAGGTCACGGGCGTGACCAAGGGCATGACATCAGGTCACGGGCGTGACTCGCCCCGCGCTTCTTCCCGCCATATTTTCCCGCCAGCAGCCAGATTTCAAGATTACACGCCCCAGGTCACGCCCGTGACCTAGGGCGTGACACGGCCGAAATGCTCATAATTACTCCAGAAGGCGCCCTCTCCGCTGCTGCTTCGATCACGCCCCTTACACGCCCTTGGTCACGGGCGTGACCAAGGGCGTGTAACACCAAAAATTCAGCTATTTAAAGGGAGCTTTTCCAGATGTTTGGGGACGAATTTTTGGAGTCCAAGCCTCCATTTTCCGCGTTATTCCTCCTTTGTTTGAGTAATCTAGCTTTACTTTTTTTTGCATTTGTAAGTCCTCTTCCAATAGTTGTAATCTCTTTTTCATGAATTAATAAAATTTGTTGTTTTTATTCATCCCTTCTTCTAGTTGTCCTTCTCACTTTTTTTTATTAGCTATAATCTTTTAGTCGAGTTCCTTTTCTTATTACAATCGAATCAAAAGTTTCATTTGATAGAACAATAGATATCGTCTTGAGTAAGAGTAATCAACACGCCCGGATTTTTATACGACCTTGGTTTTTATAACCTATACTACATTCGATACGGTATACTTGCCGTTATCGTTTGCAAGCATGGTTTCGCTCATCAGTTTCCTTCTTCTTGCCTAAGTTCACATGGTCTTTTGAGCTTCCTAGGGTTTTGTCATGCCCTAGTCATGACAAAACCAATATAGGGGTCTAGTTGTTTGGGGGATGTTATAATTGGAACACCTTATTTTGCTTTACTGCAACTTGCGCTAAAAGCAAAACCCGCCAGCACATTTGAATCTGTCTCAGCGGTTGCTTCTGTCTCCGTCTCAGCGGATCCGCTGAGACAGGCAGTTGTCTCAGTGGTTTTCCTCTATCTGCAGCTCAGCATACCCAGACTCCTTCTCAGTGGCTCCTGGCCTTGTCTCATCGGTTCAGCTGAGACTTAGAACTCGTCTCAGCGGTTTTTGCAGTAAACCATTGAACTTATTCCACATCTTGGAATAACCTAACCCTGCATAGTCAAGAAGTAAAATAGGGTTTATCAAATACAAATTATACTTAGCATTGGGTGTGATGCTTC
The DNA here is from genome assembly GCA_033032865.1 of Dactylorhiza incarnata. Taxonomy (NCBI): domain Eukaryota; kingdom Viridiplantae; phylum Streptophyta; class Magnoliopsida; order Asparagales; family Orchidaceae; genus Dactylorhiza; species Dactylorhiza incarnata. The sequence goes on from JAWHQI010000055.1 coordinate 10,114,060, forward strand.
TTCAAATCAAAGGAATATTGAGGGTAATATTCCCAACAATCTCCCCCTATTTGAAGAAGTCAGAACACCCCCAATGCTAAGGTACATAACAATAGAAACTTATCATGCAATGAATTTTGTAGCATTTATGAATTCATATCATATAACAGTTGGCATAATTTAGGTATTCCACATCATGTCAATATAGATTGCATTTGTGATAATCATAATAACAATGTCAAAAGAATAGCATTGTTAATTCATTAGTTTCAGATATCAGAGAATCTTTATAGCAAAGATACTTACTATTACTAGGCTTAGACTAAGATTAGTCATAAATCAATAGATTTAGCCAAACTTTTATTTTCATACTAGTCAAAATGTTGAGACATTGATTTACATTACATTTTGATTTTCAAGATAAAAACCATGTAAAACAATGTAAAAACTTTCATTCTAGAATTCCAGGAAACCTGCAATACTTTGAGTATTCTCCATCAAACGTCCCGTGCTTACACACCATAAAAAAATAATCTGGCAGCGCGAAAGAATCGCCACCTTTTCAAGGTTTGATCTCTCATGTTTCAAATGTAGGCTCCCAAGGTCTAGTGACACTTCGCTATTACCACAAAGTATTATTTAATTAATCACATGTCGTCGACTATTTTGAATATCGTGTCTTCTTTCTCCATCCTGTTTCTTTCAACACTTCCCTTTCCCATAACTCCTAGAGTTTTTGGGCACGTATGCTTTATTCATCATCTTGGTCCTCTTGTGAACAAGATGACATCATGACATCACGTGCTACTAAATATATATTTGTGTGGTACTCTAGCACACAGAAGGGATATGTGTGTTACTCTCCTACAAATCAAAAAATCTAACATCTGATAATGTCACATTCCTCGAGGATCAAACCTTCTACTCTCGTTCCCTCTTAATAACTTACCACCTTCTACTCCCGTTCCCTTTTGAAAACTTACCACCTTCTACTCTCGTTCAACTTTTGATTCTTCCTATCTCTCTCAACCATAATGTAAAACAATGTAAAAACTTTCATTTTCATTCTAGTCAAAATGTTGAGACATTGTAAAACCTTTTGTTGGACTTGTTTGGTCCTTTTCCAATTCAGAGCCTATGTGGGAAGTTGTATACTCTTGTGATTGTTGATGATCACTCAAAGTATACATAAGTATTCTTCCTTAAGAAGAAATCTGATACTCTAGATGTCTTTATAAACTATGTCAAGGCAATTCAGAATGAATTACAATGTACTGTAGTCAAAATTAGAACTGACCATGGTACAGAGTTTCAATCTGGTGCCATGACAAAGTTTTGTCAAGTATTTGGTATCACCCAAGAGTTTTCCTCTCCTAGAACTCCACAACAAAATGGAGCGTCTGAGAGAAGGAATGGGACCTTGATTGAGGTTGGCAGAACATTGCTTAGAGGCTCCTCACTCCCAGAATATTTCTAGGCTGAGGGTGTCAATACAACTTGTTATGTTCTGAATAGAGCATCCATCAATAAGGCCCATGGGAAAACCCTCTATGAAATTCTAATGGGTAAACAACCAACTATTTCATATTTTAGAATCTTTGGTTGCAAATGCTATATTTTAAATAATGGGAAAACTCAACTTACAAATTTTGCTGAAAAATGCAATGTTGGTGTTCTTGTTGGATATAGCTCACATAGTAGAGCAAATAGAGTGTTCAATAAGAAGATTCATGTAGTTGAGGAATCAATGCATGTTGTTTTTGATGAGACTAGCCTACTTTATAAGAGTTGGTCCAGCACTCCTACTCTTGCAAGAAATGATCAGAAAATGGAGGAACAATCCATACATGACAGACCAAGCTCCAACATGATAGCTTCAGGGATTGAAGTTATCAATGAAGCAGAGACAGTTCAAGATGAAGATGATCAGATTGGTGAAGAACCAGCTGCTGTAGAAGAAGTCCAGCAGGGAGATGATAGATTGCCTGCAGTAAACAGACATCTGAGGGATCATCCAAGAAATCTGATCATTGGAGATGAACACTAAGGTGTGATCACAAGGATCATGGCTCACAATGAAGCCATATTCCTGAGCTTCTTATCTCAGGTTGATCCAAAGAAGTTTGAGGAAGCTAACCAGGACACCTTCTGGATCCATGCCATGCAAGAGGAATTACATCAATTCAAGAGATGCACGGTATGGAAGTTGGTGTCGAAACCACAAGGACACAACATTATTGGCACCAAGTGGATTTACAGGAACAAGCTAGATGAGCATGATGTCATCATCAAGAACAAGGCAATATTGGTAGCCAAGGGGTATAAACAAGAAGAGGGAATAAACTCTGACCAAACCTTTGCCCTAGCTACAAGGTTGGATGCAATAAGATTATTCCTTGCCTATGCTACCCATAGGGGATTAAAAGTCTACCAAATGGATGTCAAGTCTGCATTCCTAAATGGAAATCTGAAGGAAGAGGAATATGTGGAGCAGCTCTCAGGTTTTGTTCATCACACTCTTACTTCTCATGTATATTTACTTAAGAAAGCTTTATATGGTCTAAAGCAGACCCCTAGGGCCTGGTATGAGACCTTGTCTAGCTTTCTCATCAAGAACAAGTTCTTGAGGGGAAATATAGATAGTACATTGTTTCTTAGAGAAACAAAGGGCAAGTGTCTCCTAGTCCAAATTTATGTGGATGACATAATTTTTGGGTCTACTGATGACAACCTTCGCAAAATATTTTGCCAACCTTATGCAAGGGGAGTTTGGAATGAGAAGTATGAGAGAACTCAAGTACTTTATAGGCCTCCAAGTGAAACAGTCTGATGAAGGGATATTTATCTCTCAAACCAAGTACACTAGAGAGCTCATTAAGAAATTTGGGATGGAATCAGCTTCCACCATGAAAACTCCCATGGGGTCCAATATTTCCCTGGACAAGGATGAGAAGGGAAAACCCTTTGATGAATCCATGTATAGATGTATCATTGGATCCTTATTATATCTGACTCCTAGTAGACCAGATATTATGTATGCAACATGTGTATATGCTAGGTATCAAACATGCCCTAAGGAATCTCATTACTCAGCTGCAAAAATGATTTTGAGATATCTTAAGGGCAACCAACATCTTGGCCTTTGGTACCCAATGAACAATGATTTTGAACTAATAGGATTTTCAGATGCTGACTTTGCAGGCTGCAAGGAAGATAGGAAGAGTACATGTGGGACTTGTCAATTCCTAGGCAGGAGATTGATTTCATGGAGCAGTAAGAAGCAGACTAGTGTGGCTATATCCACTGCTGAGTCTGTATATATAGCTGCTGGATTCAACCCTAGCTAGAGGACTACAACCTCAAGGTATGTCCTTCTCCATTGTATTGTGACTCATCTAGTGCAATTTCTATTGCTAAGAATCCTGTTTCTCATAGCAGGACTAAGCACATAGAAATTAGATATCATTTCATTAGGGAGCATGTAGAGAGTGAAGATATCTGCCTTGAATATGTCTCCACTGACAATCAAGTTGCTGATATCTTTACAAAGCCATTGGATGAAGCTAAATTTAATTTCTTTAAAATTGAGTTAGGAATGTTAAATGTTGAATAGTCATTTACATTTCATTTGGTTCTTCATATGTTTTATTTATACCTTAACCCTGCTAGAACATGGTTGCTACTTAAACACTTAGTGTTATGATAGGTCTACAAATAATCCTACTTAAATGGTTCACTGCTAGGCAGTGAGTTCAGCTGAAACAACTGAGAAAGTTTCAGCTGAACCGCTGAGACAGCTGAGATTGTCTAAACGGATGATAATACCCTGTCCTAGTAGTTTATTATCCAGTCTCAGTGGTTTATCAATCCGTCTCAGCATGTCCACCGAGACGGGTTGTGTTAATTAAATCAATTAATATTAATAAGTGAAATCAACATCACTCTCTAGGGAAAACTTAAACTCAATCCCTATAAATAAGAGCAATGTTAATTAAACTTTTATAAACCCTAAACCTAATCTAGCCGATGAGACGAACTCTCCTTTCCCCCCGTCTCAGCGACTCATTTTTCTGAAGCAATGGCGCTAAAGAATGCAAAGGATCTTTTGGAAGGTTATGAGATTTTGAGAAATGGATTTCAACATGCTCCAGAGGAAATAAAGAAGGTGATTCAATTACTTGATGCCAAAAGCATGGAATATATGATGTCTGAACCTTCTCTGATTCTCAGAACTGAAGTTCTGGAATTCTACAACAATGTCAAGTTATCTTCTTCCAAGTCTTCTCTAGAATCTAAGATTGGAAGTGATAAGATAAAGATAATCCCAAGGAAGTTGGAGAAAGCTTTGTAGTTGCCCTCATCCAACCATGATGAAAATGAAATTTCTGAAAAAGACAAAGACAAAGAACTGAAATGGTGTGAGTATAGTGATGCTAATACAAGCTCACTGAAAAGGAAAAAACGTCAACCAAAGAGGAAAGCTCTTGGATGACATTGTTGGGAAATCAATTCTTTGCAAACCAGGATCACATGACACAATTTCTAAGCATATGTTTTAGTTAATAGCAAGGATTGTTCTGCAGAAAAAGATATCCTCGGATAATGTGATTTTTCAAAGAATTAAAGAATGTCTCATAGTCCCAAATCTGGGAAGATTAATATCTCTTTACCTCTTGAACACCTATCCTGAACTACTGTCATCAAACAGTTTAAAGATTCATTATCTAAAGAGGATGGACATCCAGACATTGGATAGATTCACAAGGGTGCTTCCAATGAGTCAACCATCTGAGGCGAAAGAAAAGAGAAAAAGGTTAATCAAAGGACCTAAGAATGCAAGACATTGGATAGATTCACAAGGGTGCTTCCAATGAGTCAACCATTTGAGGCAAAAGAAAAGAGAAAAAGGTTAATTAAAGGACATAAGAATGCAAGAATAGTGAGTTCAGAATCTGAATCTGAACACCAAGGAGAAGATTTCTCTGCCCAAGATGATCTTGAATCAGAGAGCATTCAAGATAAAGAGGAGCATGATGGAGAAGATCATGTCAAAGACAAGACTGATGCCCGAGATACAGGAGATCCAGGGAAGTGGTAAGGGGTGTTAATAGCAAAAATAAGAGAAAAACAACAGACCGCCCGGTCTGGCGGTCTCAACAAAGCCTGACCGCACGGGCCTTAAGAGAAAAAACCGGAATGGGGGCTGGCGATCTGGGCGGTCTCCGAAAACTGAGCCTGCTGGGAAGGGTTACTCTGGCAGGAGAGGAGAGGTCGCGGATTCCCAGGCAAACATGATCCCCGCACATTTTCAAGTTTTGCAGAAACTTCAGAAATGTTTTCTTTGACCGCTGAGACCGCGACTGCCATAAATGCATGGGAAACTATAAATACGGCTTGAGGGCTCCGGGGTCCAATAGCTTCTGGAAAGAATTGCGAGCTAGCCTTTTAAGCGGTCACCACTTTTGAGTCTGAGACAAAAACAAAGACAGTGAGCGTTCTGGACCAGATCTCTAAGCGATCTCCCAAGGCGTCTTTGCCGAAAGCGAAGAAGAAGGAGACCGCCAGCTCTAAGAAGACGCTAGTGATCAAACCTCCCAGAGAAACTGCAAAAGTGGAAACGGTGAATGAGATTGCCAGCGCTTCTGAGAAAAAAAACAATTGAACTATCGGGGGATGCGGTCTTGATGACCTTGAATATTGTAGATTTGTCGGCCACCTCTTCTGGACCTCCTGTGCTTGAACTTGCAGGCGTATCTATTACTTTTGACTGCCGTAAATCTGAGGAAGCTCTCAGGCAGGCCGCTGAACAGACCGGAGAGACCGCGCCTGCTGAAGTTATCAAAACTAGACTGCAAGAACATGCGGACTCAGCTGCAAAATTGATGCAGCAGATCGTGGACAACCATGAAGCTGTTATTGGAACAAAAAAACACAAGTCCTTCTGGCAAAGTTACCAAGAAAGGAAAATATGGGGAGAGTAAAGTTGTGACCGTTAAAGGGGCGGCCTCACTCCCTGAAGATGTGAATCCGTCACTTCTCACTAAGGCTTCTGAGAAGGTAAGAAGACAAACTGACCTTCCTTTTTTCCTCTGCGGTCTCTCTTTCTTCTGAGGGAGCGGACCCAGAGTTGATTGCTTATCTTGATTGTGATTCTTCTAACGGCCTTGTTCGCCCGATCTCACATGTGCTCGATCCTTTCAAAACTGAGAACCTTCAAGAGACCGTCGAGGAGAAAAATAAGAATATCGCGGAAGAGGCGATCAAAAAAAGGACTGAGGCGGAGAAGAAGGAGAGGGAAGAGAAGGAAAAGAAAGAGAAAGAGGATAAAGCGATGCAAATCGCTGCTGATCAGAAGAAAGAGGCGGAAGCAAGGGCAGCACAGGTCTCTACTAAGAAGCTGAAGGAGGACAAGATGAAGGCAACACAGATCGCTTCTGAGAAGGAAAAGGAAGAGGAGGCGAAAGCAGCACAAATTGCTGCTATTAAGAAAAAAGAAGAAGAAAGGTCGATGCAGATCGCCGTAGAAAAAGAAAAGGAGAAGAAAAATGAGAAGAAGAATAAGAAGGCCATCGAGGAGGAAGGAGGGGAGATAGAAAGAATTCAGCAGATTAAAAAAGAGAAGACCGCGCTGACAAGCGTTCTGAAAATTACCTCTGCCGACCTGGATGCTCAGCTGGACAAAGCAGCGGCAGATTGCACACACCGGTCACCGCCCTGCGAATTCGTTCAATTACCTGTTCTTCGACCTAGATCTCCAAAAGAGCAATGTGAGATCGTCATCATTGAAACAAATGGCATCCTCATTAGCAATGCAGACTTAAAAAGAAGGCAAAAAGAAGGAGAGAGATCGCAGAAGAGGGAATTAGAAAGAATGAACCTTGAGCAATTTAGAGGATCAGACCGCCTTTGGCTGACCCCAGGCCCTGTGGTCACAAAAAATATTGAAAATACCTTGCGTGACAGCGGTCTTTATTTCTCTCTGACATTGCTGGAAGTATTTCTGTGATTTCTGTGTTGCTTATTTCTGTGATCTCTTCTTTTTGAGATCGAAGTTATTGCATATTGTATTTTAATTCTCAAGCAGGTTCAGCGGTCTGGCGTGCTTCCTGGGCGGTCTCATAAAAAGTAATGATTACGATATCACCCTTCCTGCCCTATAAATAGCTGACTTAAGTTTCTTCATTCTATGTTTTTGTGAATGCGCCCGAAACACCGATCTCAACAAAATCTTATAATGGTGTCCGTCCGAGCTTCTTCTGCTGAGACCTTCTTAAACGCCGATCACAAGCCTTCCAGGATTTCAAAAGATGAATACTTAGCTTTCCTGGGAAAACATATGGCCCATAATCAGATCGCGGTGAGACCGCCGACAGAGGATGAAGGACTAAACTTTGGAGAAGATAACAAATATATTATTCATATCGATCACTTTGAATACAGTCTGAAATTCCCTCTTCCTTGGGATATTCTTGAAGTGATGGAATATTATGGGTTTGTGCTCGCCCAGTTACCTCCCAACTCCATCGGTCTCATGAACGTTTTTGTAAATTACTTGAGATCGGAGAGAATTAAATTTTCCATGGCTCTCTTTCGTGTGACCGTCACCGTGAAGTCGCTGAAAGAAGGGAAGAAAAAAGAAGAATTTAAAAGATTAGTGTATTTTTCATGTAATGGAATAAAAGTTTTGAATCTCCCTAACAAGTTCCACTTTTGGACGGAGGGATATTTAGTTTTTGAAGGCGATCTTGGCGGTCTCAGCAGCCAACTGTTGGATCTGTAGGCGCCCTTAGAGGGGGGGGGGGGGAGTGAATAAGGGTTTTAAAAACTTAGGTTATATTTTGAAATACTTGAAAAGCTAAGTGATTAAAGTAGAGAGAAATCAAACAAATTTAGTGAAATAAAATAGAGACGTGATTTTATTAATATGAAATGAAGGATTACAAAACTTGACTTCTTATAACGCTATAAATCGACGACGAATAGTAAAAGACTTTTTCGTTTTCTATCCTGACTCGTATTCCCACGAACCGGTGGCTTTAGCTATCCTTCCCCGGATACGGGCTCAAGCCACTCTAGCCAATCCTTCCCCGGATATGGCCTCGAGCACCCCTAGACCTAACCTAGATCTAGTCTCCAACACAACGCAAATTCCTCCCTAAGTCCTAGCCAGAGCTAGTCGCCAACATGAGGCGAATTTACTAAATGATTACAAGAATGAAAATAACAACAACAATATTAAAACTCCCTCTTGAAGAACTTTTGAAGTTGGAGACGAAAGACCACTATAGAATAAGCGTGGTTGAAGCGATCATCGTTCGGATGCGGCGTGAAGAAATCCTCCTTCAGAAACTCATGGAACTTTGGGTGGGAGATCAACACTCGACAGTATAAGGCTCTAGAAATTTGGCACTAGAACTCTCTCATGGGTGTGTGTTGAAAATGAGAGAAGAGGGTTCCTTTTTATAGCCTTGGAGCTAGCGCCTGCGCTATCGCTACCACCGGCGCTATTCCTTGAAGGTGAGGTTAGTTCTTAAATTAACTCTTTTTGGGTTATTTCAAAATAGTGATATATAAAAATATGTATAACAAAGAGTGAGTTATTTAACTACAATATTTATCACAGATATCACAACACAGCAATAAAGAAATAAAACATAAGCCAAGCATCACAGACGACACAAAGAAATATAGTAGTTCCCCAATCAAACTGGGTACATCTACTCTTCTACCACACTTGGTAGGAATCCGCTACAGGTTTTTGATCAGGTGCCCTACCACCAAGGGAGTTTTGATCAGGTGTCCACACACCAAGGGAGCTTTTGATCAGGTGCTCTAACCTAACTACATGTTTTTGATCAGGTGCCCTGCCACCAATGGATGTAACTTTTGAAAGGAGTTATAACCCTGTACAAGATGGAAAGGGAAAATAATATGTTGTTCTTCTCTTTGCTTGAGAAGACTCTAGAGATCCAGATGGTGTTGTTGAGAGTGGATCTTGATGATGTTGAAGAGCTCCCCCTGATTTGATTAGTGTTGATGTTCAGGTGAGGAAGCTTCTTCTTTTGGATGTTGTAACTCTTTTCTTCTTGTGCAGTTAAGATCCCTGAGCAAATGATCTAGATAGGTGTCTCAGGGTAAAGATGATCTGCAGAAAGAGTTAGCAAAACAAGATATGAAATATATTGTTCTTATTAAGAACTCTGTATATCTTCTTCTTCCTCTGCTTTCCTGTACTTCTATGTATTTCTCTTCTCTTGTATATATTCTCTCCTTCTTCTTCTCTGCTCTTTTTTTTGTATATATAATCTGGAGAAGGCTTTTGGGCTGATTTGAATTCTTGCCCAACAAGAGAGGAAAGAGATAATGTCTCTTTAATTTCCTAGATTCCTTGAGAAGATAAATTGCTGTCTTTTGCTTTTCTGCAATGGCTATAATATTTATTGTCTGCAACGGCTATAATATTAATTTATAAAGAAAAAACGGGCATCAATATATAAATAGAATTAAATCAAAATATTGCTGAGAATATTAGTCGAGCTGAGAATCTCTAAATTATAAAGCTGATAGAAATTCGTCGAGCTCAGCTTCAAGTTCGTCGATCTGAGAATTGAATTCGTCGAACGCAGACTTGAGATCGTCGAACGCAGCTTTTTGTCGACTGCTGAGACAAGCTGGATTTCGTCGACCGCTGAGATGGGCTGGATTTTGTCGACCGCAAAATGAATATAATTCGTCGACCGCAGAGCGCCGTTCATCGAACGCAGAGAGCCGTTCGTCGAACGCAGAGAACTTGTATTATTTATATATATATATATATATATATATATATTATTTTCAGCCTTCTATCTTAATGGGATTTGATCGATCACAGAATGAATGTAAATATGGAGCACGACTCAAATAAAAAACAAAGGTTCCAACAATCTCCCCTATTTGAGTTGGGATCCTAATCCAAATCAAGACTATGTGTTCTAACAATCTCCCCCTATTTGGTTTAGGATACCTAAGCATACAAAGGATATTGAATAACTTAAAGCATTAGGGTTAGAGATTATAGAAGAATTTATTGTTCTTTTTGAAATATTTAACCATAAATTATATTATTTCTTCATCTTTTAAAATACATTTAAGCAATTCTGATTCCTAGATTTTGTTTTAATAGGATTTTAATAATATGATGAATTGCTACAGTTGTTAATGGATTCTAAGGAATTTTAAGATCAGAAAAACATTGCATGATACCTTCCTTCTATAGAATCCCCTTAATCAGAAGAGACTCACACTCAGTGCCCTGATCATTTCTGATATATGCAATCTGAGTAGAATGCTCAACATGATTTTGGGGAAAGTCTGTAAGAACATTGAAGTTATCTAACTTTGTTTTTAAGATAGGAAATTCCAATGAATCATATAACTACTTATTTAATTATAAAAATTTTATGATAGATTAACAAAATGCCTTATAATTAGATATATTGGCCTTTTTATCTCATTAAAATATAAATTTGAAATTTTTTTCTGATTTTGTTGAACATAAATAATTTCTTTTTCCTTAAAAGATTGTTTAAACTTTTCAGCCTTAATTAACTTAATTTTTAAAGAAATAATTTGTTTTTCTGAGTTTTTCAAATTTTCTTTAAGTTTATTATTTTTAGGAGTTAAATTATTTATTTTTATTAACTCCTTTATTTCTTTGTCAGATTTTATTAAATCTGTATATGTTAATTTAAAATCTGATTTGTATTATTCTGAAGTAAAATTTAAATTTGAAGTTACATCAGTTACCTTATCTTCATCAGATTCAGATTCTGCATCTGAGTGGTGGTTTGAGCCATATATGGCCAACATGCAGAATCTTCTGGCCTTTTGTTGTTCTTCTTCTTCTTCTTCTTCACTTGGAGTAAATGATGGTTCTGCATCAAAAATACAGTCAGAGGAAGAAGGTTCAATTACCATCCTTGTGAGGGAGTTCCAGATGCCTCTTGCTGAAGTGCAGTCATCAACTCTTTGAAGAATGTCATTTGACATTGATTAAGCTAATATGTCCATAGCCTTGGCATCAACACTTTTCAGCTTCCTTTGATCATCTGTTGATGTTGATGATGGAGGTCCTGTCAAAATAGAATTATAGATTTCTTCATCTATGGCATTCATATATAATTTAATTCTAGATTGCCATAAAAAAATCTATTTAGATTACAGATTGGTGGACTAGTGATTAAATAATCTTCTTGTGCCATGAGTTTTTAAAAAAAATTATGAACTAATTGATCTTTATGATTCAGGTGTTAGCCTGTATAAATAATCAACTACCCTCTGATACCAATTGAAAGTCAACTGAATATCAGTTGAAAGTGATTGATATAATCAACCACGCTTTGATACCAATTGAAGGTGAGGTTAGTTCTTAAATTAACTCTTTTTGGGTTATTTCAAAATAGTGATATATAAAAATATGTACAACACAGAGTGAGTTATTTAACTACAATATTTATCACAGATATCACAGCACAGCAATAAAGAAATAAAACATAAGCCAAGCATCACAGACGACACAAAGAAATATAGTAGTTCCCCAATCAACCTGGGTACATCTACTCTTCTACCACACTTGGTAGGAATCCACTACAAGTTTTTGATTAGGTGCCCTGCCACCAAGGGAGTTTTGATCAGGTGTCCACACACCAAGAGAGCTTTTGATCGGGTGCTCTAACCCAACTACAAGTTTTTGATCAGGTGCCCTGCCACCAATGGTTGTAACTTTTGAAGGGAGTTATAACCCTGTACAAGATGGAAAGGGAAAATAATATGTTGTTCTTCTCTTTGCTTGAGAAGACTCTAGAGATCCAGATGGTGTTGTTGAGAGTGGATCTTGATGACGTTGAAGAGCTCCCCCTGATTTGATTAGTATTGATGTTCAGGTGAGGAAGCTTCTTCTTTTGGATGTTGTAACTCTTTTCTTCTTGTGCAGTTAATATCCCTGAGCAAATGATCTAGATAGGTGTCTCAGGGTAAAGATGATCTGCAGAGAAGAGTTAGCAAAACAAGATATAAAATATATTGTTCTTATTAAGAACTCTGTATATCTTCTTCTTCCTCTGCTTTCATGTACTTCTATGTATTTCTCTTCTCTTGTATATATTCTCTCATTCTTCTTCTCTGCTCTTCTTTTTGTATATATAATCTGGAGAAGGCTTTTGGGCTGATTTGAATTCTTGCCCAACAAGAGAGGAAAGAGATAATGTCTCTTTAATTTCCTAGATTCCTCGAGAAGATAAATTACCGTCTTTTGCTTTTCTGCAACGACTATAATATTTATTGTCTGCAACGGCTATAATATTAATTTATAAAGAAAAGACGGGCAACAATATATAAATAGAATTAAATCAGAATATTGCTGAGAATATTAGTCGAGCTGAGAATCTCTAAATTATAAAGCTGATAGAAATTCGTCGAGCTCAGCTTCAAGTTCGTCGATCTGAGAATTGAATTCGTCGAACGCAGACTTGTGATCGTCGAACGCAGCTTTTCGTCGACTGCTGAGATGGGATGGATTTCGTCGACCGCTGAGACGGGCTGGATTTCGTCGACTGCAGAATGAATATAATTTGTCGACCGCAGGGCGCCATTCGTCGAACGCAGAGAGCCATTCGTCGAACGCAGAGAACTTGTATTATTTATATATATATTATTTTCAGCCTTCTATCTTAATGGGATTTGATCGATCACAGAATGAATGTAAATATGGATCACGACTCAAATCAAAAGCTAAGGTTCCAACATCCTTGTTTAGGCAATATTCTGCGTGTGCGTATCTTTCATTAAGAAAACCTTGCCGAAATTCCTCTTGTGCACCGCGCTACTGCATGCGTTAGCCGCTACAGCCCGACACTATCACCTTCTATACTTGCCTCCCGAAATTGCTATAATTAGAGCTAGCGCCTGCGCTAGTGGCTACCGCCGGCGCTAGTGACCATGCAAGAATTTTGGCTTCAAACTTGGGGGGCAACCTTCTTATGTTATTCTTGAGTCATATGACTTTGTTTCCTGCACACTTAAACAGACAAAATCAAATACACATAGGATTTGTTATTCTCAAACCTAGGAGATGCAGAAGACCCTGTTTCAACAAACTCCCTCTTTTGATAATAACAAATCCATTAATGATAAATCAGAGCATTAATACATAAAGCATGATGAAACCTACTTGTGTATGTGTGTGAGTGATGGCTTAGGATAATTGTCGATTTTGGTATTTAGAATTGCTCCCCCTAAATGCATGCTCCCCCTATGTGAATGCTCCCTCATATGTAAGTCATCATCTTAATCATTAATCATGTTAGTTTTTCAATTGGATAGCGGTTTTTATTTATCATGTTGGTTCTCCCCTTTTTGTTATTAGTAAAAGCGGGTTAAGGTAGCAAAAGACATCGAAAAAGTTTTTTTTGAAAAAAAAGATAAGGCATGATCGAGCTTTTTAGAGGGAATGCAATGATAAGGAGTTTTTAGCATAAAAATATTCATAGAGATAAATCATAGTTTTTAGCATACAAAAAATATTCATGTTTAAAACAACCAATATAAAGTTTACCAAGCAAGTCTACCACTTGTTGAAGGAAATAAATTTTAAGATTCAAGTGATGATATACACAAAAGAAAAGACTTTAGATAAGCATGAAAGCGTAAGGTAAAAAATTATATGGAAATGATGCGGAAGACTTATAAAAATACAAGAAACATCTTCTTGTAATCATGATTATTCATAAGAAGAAATATGAGTTAAATTCCAAAAATAAAAGATATTTTTGTAAATCATGTTTCTTTTTTTAAGTTTTATAATAAAGTAACCAAGCATGAAAAGATGATATCAAAAAGAGATTAATACAATGTTATTTTAATTCACAAATTCAAAATATACCAAACATTGTAGAGAGTATGCTAGGTTATCTAGTGCATTTATATATAAAAAGTAGTATAGAACTAGCATTAGGATATCCAATACCCATGAGAAGAAGTGTTATGGAAGATAATGATGTGCATATGAGTGTATTTTGAAGACAGTTAACAAATGATTTAATAAAAAATACAAGTCATATGTAGAGTAAAGTGCACAATAAAACACAAATAATTTTACTTCTACACACTTTAATGCAAAAAACTGTACAACTACCAAGGTGTTATGCACACACACTGCTCATTAAGACTTATCATGATGCAAAGTAGTGCTCGGGGGATCACACACTTTATTATTCAATTTTGATATTTTTTGTGATCCGGTGTACTTAAGAATAAGTGGTGAAAAAAACTAAGATTTGCACAAGACACTTTACTATTCTTTCCAAGGTGCTCAACCTCACAATACTCATTAAGACTTGGCAGGAGGTTCAAGTAGTGCTTGGTGGAGTTATCTTTGTCAATTTATTTCATGATTTTTTGTTTTGTACAAAGATCTCCGAATACACTTGTTTTGCAAACCAATGTAATTTTGAAAGCACAACCACTTTTCTTAATTATTAAGAGTGCAAATAAATGTAGTGTAGGTAAGATATTTGTGCAATTTTAATTCATTGTACAAGTACAATACACAAGAAAATATTCTTAGATTAAAAGCACATGTAGACTTTGCCAAACTAAGTGAGTGAATAAATATCATTATCAATCATAAAACATTTATACATACTTAGAGGTATGCTAAGCTTGGTTCTACACAACCTTTTCATTACAATTGATGCACATGTGATTAGATATATCAAATCATGATAAAAACAATGTTCAAATTAGGTTGAAAAGATGAATTGCAACATTGTAGAAGGTCTAAATGATAGATTAAACCATGCTTGATTTTCACAATAAAGTCTATACAGTTTTTTGATATTTTGAAAAATAATTTTGATTTAAAGTTTAAACTCTTAAAATTGATCTTGGACTTCCCGAGGTCTACCCTGTGAGGGGTTCGCACCGGTACTAGGAGATGTGATGGGGTGACATCCCAAATCTCCCTTTCACAAGATATATGTAAATAGAAAAGTTAAGTTCGAAAAATAATTTTTGATAATTTTTTTGTTTTATATTTTTGTATTTGATTTTTGTATATTGAAATAAAAAACAAACAAATAAACAAAGAAAGGAAGAGAAAACAAATATTTTTTGTAATTTGGCTTTTGTAATTTTGTATTTTAATTTTTCAAAAATCAATTAAATGCAGAAATACAAAAATAAGTAGTACAATTGATGCCTCTATAGAGATCCACACGAGTGAAGGAGAACCCCACGACTCTTGTCCAACAAGAGCTGCGTTAGAGAAAGAATGCTATCTATGTCTCCCATGGACTGCTAGAATGACGTCAGGGAGAGGCGGCGGCGACATCAACATTCAGGAAGAAAGGCCGATCAGAACCCTTCCGTCAGTTTTGTGGAACACTTCCGTCTCTCTTCAGAAGTCGCAAAAGGAGATAATCACTTAGGGCATAAAATCGTGGTCTATTTATACCCAGACGAAAGTGAGGCTATCCGCACACCCGTGACCAGTATTGGAGTAAATACAGAATTTCATCGAGTAGAACAAATTCGTCGAGACAATTTAACGAATTCATCGAGTAGAATATAATTCGTCGATACAATTCGACGATTCGACGTGACGAATCAATACGTGTTCCATCAAGACAATCTCGACGATTCGTCAAGTATATCTAATTCGTCGAGACATTTCGACGAATTTCGACGAGACGAATTAACATATATTTCGTCGAGACAATTCGACGATTCGTCGAGTACAACTCAATTCATCGAGACACTCTCGACGATTCATTGTGTACTTCCTTTCCCATCGAGACGTTCTCGACACAACTCCAATCAGTCGTAAGATTAGGCCTCCATTCATATCCAATATGAGTAAGGCCATCACAATCCTTCATCCAACTTCTCCAACACTATTATGTGTGACCCTATAGGCTCAAATTGCATTGGCAGTAAGACTAACTGTTTGATTACTTTGAGATCACCTTAGAAATACCAACAGGTCCTTGAAAGGATCTGAAACTTTTCTTTCATATACACTTTTCAAGATGGAGTCAAGGAACATTCAAGTAATCGACATGGAAAAATTTAGGAAAAGTGAAATGCATTAAAAATTTAAAATATATTCATAAATAGGAGTCAACACTCAACAGGTCAAGCTGAAGTTATTCAGGTATCAGGTAATGCAAACCTCAGTCCTGTGATGGTGAAGAACAAGAGGGTAAGGCCTGAAACATAGCTGAAAGGAACCTACAAAGGAAAGAAAAAACTTTTTAGGATGCATTTTGATAGATTAATTTACTATCAACCTGAAAAGGCAAGTGTACCTATCAAATTGTAGTATCAAGGTCGTATTTAAAACACGGGGTTGTCAATTACTACTACTCCCGCCGTTACTAATATCCTACCGAATGAAAGTTGATTTTGGTTTTTGAAATTGAAAATTGCAAGTACGAAAAATTAATGAAAGAGAAATTCACGATTTTAAAAAGACTTAGCACTTGATTAGGTGTTCTTGGGAATCCGATTATAAAAGAGGCGCTCTAATTCTTAAAAATTCCGTTTCGATTGGAGGATTGAAGAAATACGATAGAGGCTCGCTAGAGACAACTACCGCCTAATTTTAATAATATTTCAAACCTAATCTCTTAAAATTTGAAATAAATTAAAATTGCATGAACGTTAATCCCGAATCCAAAAGCAGCGATATTTTCAATTCTCAAAGAAAATATGGTAAACCCTTTATTTCTGAGAGATCTAAAGCATCCACGAGCCTCTCGGCTAACTAGAATACCAAATCGGATGGCGAAATTTATATACTAGCAATATAAACTCGCAACCAAAGTTTAATCAGAAATAAATCGAAACGAGAAAAATCTAAGAAATAGAGATGATAAATTATAAATTAATCTTCATCCCAATACTAACCAATCAAGCACTAAGAGAAAATTTAGCTACGCATATTAGAGAAGGAAATAACAACGAGATTAAGAGAAAGCATTTTCATTAGTTATATAAAAAGAGTACAACAAGGAAAGTTAAATGACAATAATATTCTTAAGAACAAGAAATACAAAGCATGGAAAACTAAAAGCTTGAAACTAACTCTCCCTTGATCTCTATCTTGCTCTCTTGCCAAAAAATTCTCCAAAAGCATGAGGCATGGGCTCCTTTTATAGATGGAGGGGAAGGTTCTAGAAATAAGAAGAGGAGAGGGGAGATAAGGGGGTGGCCGGCCATATGCATGGGAAATGCATGCATTTCATTTAATGGGAGGAGGGAGAGAGAGGTTCATGCATAGGAAAATACATGCATGAATTAAATAGGAGGAGGGAGAAAGGGGATCATGCATGCATATTATTTAAAAGAAGCATAAAAAGACAAATAAGAGAGAGAGGGGGGATGCATGAGAGTTAAATGGGGATGAAAAAAAATAAAAAAAGGGAAGAGAGGGGGGGGCAAGCAATAATGGAGGCAATGCATGAATATTCATGCAAAGGTGGCGGTATTTTAATATGGAGATGAAATGCAATTGTAGCTTTGAACGGAGGTGGAGTGCATGCATGCATTTGATGTTGGCGTGAATGTGAAATAATATATTATATTATTATTAAGAGGTAAGAGTAGTGGCATGAATTAAAATGGATGGGGAGGGTCACGTGAAATCATATGGATAAAACATGGAAATGCGCGCAAGAAATCAGATGATGATCGATGCATGGGATTAAATTAGAAGTAGTGAATAAAGGAGAGGGTATTTAATTTGGAAATATTGGAGGTGGGCTGCATGGGTGTTGACGGGCTGCAACATTTTAACTTCGAGAATATGTCACGACGATGCTTTGACAGTGGGCACCAATTATTTCCCCCAGGCCTGTCGAATAACACAAAAATAATCATTAGTGCGAATAATATAAAAATAATAATAAGTAGATAATTATACTAAAATTTAGAGAAATATATAGAATTTATATTAAAAATATAATAATAATGATAAGCATATTTAAGTCAAAATATGCGTCATCAAATTCCCCCAGACTTAGCAATTTGCTTGTCCCCAAGCAAAGACATACGAGCTAGCAAAATAAAAAGGACTAAATAATCAAATTGGCTATGTCGTGCACGAGTACGATGCAAAATTAGAAGTAGGGAAAACATGAAAAATAACTGGAAATTCTTACTTAACCATGACATAAAATTTTATAGATTTCACTAACATAAAAATAAATCACCCCAAGTTTTAGCAAAATTAAAAACTAAGTAATGAGACGGATGAAAAGGGCATTGAGTTGCTACTAAAGTCTAAGAGACATTTTATAATCACCTCAATCTAAATCAAGAGTCCAAACTCCTACCAAAAAGCTTACCCAATCTACTTTTTCGCCTTCTTTACTAAAAATAAACCTTGGAGCATGAATCAAAAGGACTTCATTAGATATAACATTTAAGGCTTGGGTTTAAGGTGCGGATATCAAAAGATAAATGTGAAGGGTTAAGACACACTTAAAACAGAAAGAAGAGCTTTGCAAACACTTGTATGCTAGCAAAAATAAATTTTGACACCCCAAATAATTTTGAAATAAAAAGGTAGGGGTCAAAATTGCATTCTTCAAATTTTTTCTCAATAATTTATTTTTCATTTCATTTTTTTTTCATACTCATCTGGTAATTTTCTTCTTCTTTTGTAGCAGAAGGATAACAAAATTAAAACTTCACCATTTTCACAAAAGGAGGCACAAACTAGCAACAAATAAAGCTCTAAATTTCAAGCGTGCACCATAGGTAGGTTATTTGGCTTTGGTGAGAATAAGTGGAGCTACAAAAGAAACGGGGGAAGCTCAAAGTGGCTATCAAAGGTTAAGATTTTATGGCTTGGAATGCAATGGCTCAAACGAATCAAGAGGTGGCCTAAATCATTTTCATGCTCCTATGTCTATCTAAAGCAAAAACTTGAAAAAAATCAAAAGGTGCAAGACTAGGTAGAAAATAAAGAAACTTGACTTATCATGAGAGTGACAATAATAAGCTTCTAGACCGGTTCGCATCTACTACACTAAACATAAGTCAACATTGCAAAGATTTTGTAAAAGAGAAAACAAGGGATGCTAGATTTTATATAAGTGAAAAACATAAAAAGAAAATCATGAAAAAGTGCAAATTTTCAAAAGATTTTTCATAAATAACATGCTACCCTAATTAGAAACACTACACGAGTCAACATATTACCCGCGAAACATAGTCAAAATGAAAATTTAGAAAAATTTATCTAGCTAAACCAGTACACTGATGATTAAAAACAAGAAAATACCAAGTCGTGGGGTACTAAAGACTAAGCAAAATTTCAACTCAAATTTTTTTTTTGTTTTCTTAATTTTCATCATTTTTTTTGGAATATTTTTTTATAAAAGAAAGAAAAAGCAACATTTTTTTTTATAAAAACAAAGAGAACAAAATGCAATTCACCCCCCCCCCCCCCCTCCCCAGACTTGAGAGAGACATCGTCCTCGATGTTAAAAGAAGAGAAGAAGAAAGAGGAAAAGAAAGGACAAGAAATGTAAATAATTAAAATAGGTACTTCCCCGAATTGGTGAGTCGAAGGTTGATGTCGCTCCACCATGCTTGTGCATTAGACCATCTTTAGAATTAGCTCGAACCATCATGAAAGCAGCAATGTTGAAGCAGGCGATCAACGAATCCAATTCGCGGGAGCCGCCGAAACAAAAAACAAAAAGAAAAGGAAATGCAGAAAGAAAAGTACAAAAAGAATGAAAAAGGATGACCAACATACTTAAGTGTTTGGTAAGAGCATAGATTCATTGTTCTCAGCGATAGTATCACCAGAAAAATAAAGTTTGAGACGCTGACCATTAACTTTAAAATCACCCTTATCCGGGTGTGAAATCAACACAGTACCATAAGGAAAAACTTCTTTCACAATAAAAGGACAGAACCAACGCGATTTTAATTTGCCAGGAAATAAGCGCAAGCGAGAGTTATAAAGCAAGACTTGATCGCCTGGTTTAAAAGTTTTTGGATGCCTTAAATTTTTATCGTGAAAGTGCTTCGTTCGCTCTTTATAGATCTTATTATTTTCATAAGCGTTGGAGCGCCACTCGTCGAGTTCATTGAGTTGAAATTTGCGATGCTCGGCGACTAAGTGAGGATCGAGATTTAGAAACTTCAAAGCCCAAAATGCACGGTGTTCGAGTTCTACGGGTAAGTGACATGATTTTCCATAGACTAGGCGGTACGGAGTACAACCGATGGCGGTTTTGTAAGCCGTCTGATAAGCCCAAAGAGCATCGTCGAGTTTTAAGGACCAATCTTTTCTAGAAGATGAAACAGTTTTTTCCAATATACGTTTAATTTCTCGGTTGACAACTTTGACTTGGCCGTTAATTTGAGGGTGGTATGCAGTTGAGAGCTTGTGTGTAACGCCATATTTTGTTAAAATTTTTGCAAGATGGGCGTTACAAAAATGCGCACCCCTATCACTAACGATCGCCCTAGGCGTACCAAATTGAGAAAATATTTTTTTGAGAAAAGAAATAACAACACGAGAGTCATTCGTAGGAAGTGCTTGGGCTTCCACCCATCGGGAAACGTAATCAACCGCAACTAAAATATACTTATTTCCGCAACTAGAAGGGAGGGGGCCAACAAAGTCTATGCCCCAAAGATCAAAACTTCGCATTCAAGAAAATAATTTTGCGTCATTTCATTTTTACTAGAAATATTTTCGGTCCGTTGGCAACTATCGCACCGACTCACCAAAGATTGAGCATCTTTGAAAAGGCTAGGCCAATAAAAGCCTGCACTAAGAACTTTGTGAGCGGTTCGATTGGCTTGATAATGGCCACCGGTCGGTCCTTCATGTAGATGTTTCAAAATATTTTGACCTTCTTCAAACGGTACACATCTTCTTATTACTTGGTCTGCACATACTCTAAAGAGAAAGGGGTCCTCCCAAAAGTAATTCTTCAAATCAGAAAAGAATTTCTTCTTTTGCTGAAAAGAAAAATCTTTTGGGAGAACACGGCCACTAGATAATTGGCAAAATTGGCAAACCAAGGAGTAGAAGATGAAGTGTTAATTTTCAAAAGTTTTTCATCCGGAAAAAAGTCGTTAAAAGATTTTTCGTTTAATTCTTCGATATAAGGATTTTCTAAACGAGATAAGTGATCCGCCGCCAAATTTTCGGCTCCTTTCTTATCCCGGATTTCCAAGTCGAACTCTTGAAGTAGTAGAATCCAACGAATTAAGCGCGGCTTGGCATCCGGTTTTGAAAGTAAGTATTTAAGGGCCGAGTGATCCGTAAAAACAATGATTTTGGAGAGGGTTAAATAAGGGCGAAACTTATCGAACGAAAAAATAATGGCCAAAAGCTCTTTTTCCGTTGTGGTGTAATTTTGTTGCGCCGAAGTGAGAGTTTTACTCGCATAGTAAATAGGATGAAAATTTTTAGAAATACGTTGGCCTAAAACTGCACCAACGGCGAAACTACTCGCATCGCACATAATCTCAAAAGGGAGGTTCCAAACCGGAGCGATCATAATCGGTGCGTTAATGAGTTTTTTTTAATTAAGTTAAAAGCGGATAAGCAAGCATCGTCGAAAAAAAATGGAGCATCTTTTTCGAGGAGATGAGTGAGAGGTTTAGTGATAAATGAAAAATCTTTAATGAAACGACGATAAAATCCAGCATGTCCTAGAAAACTTCTTATTGCTTTTACACTTGTTGGTGGAGGTAATTTTTCGATTACTTCTATCTTAGCCTTATCTACCTCGATACCCTTAGACGAAATCTTATGACCCAGAACTAGTCCCTCTCTACCATAAAATGACACTTCTCCCAGTTCAAAATAAGATTTGTTTCTTCGCATCTTTTTAAAACTTTTTCTAAATTACCTAAACATAAATCAAAAGAATCCCCATACACTGAAAAGTCGTCCATGAATACTTCCATAAAATCTTCTACGTACTTGTCAAAGATAGCCAGCATACACCTTTGGAATGTAGGCGGCGCATTACAAAGACCGAAAGGCATTCTACGATAGGCAAAAGTTCCGAAGGGGCAAGTAAATGTTGTCTTCTCTTGGTCCTCGGGTGCTATAGGGATTTGGATATATCCCGAGAGACCATCGAGAAAACAATAAAAATTGTGCCCGGATAAACATTCTAACATTTGATCGATAAAGGGAAGAGGGAGGTGATCTTTACGAGTGGCATCATTTAATTTACGGTAGTCGATGCACATCCTCTATCCTGTTACCATCCTAGTTGGAATCAACTCGTTATTCTCGTTTGCTACCACCGTAATCCCACCTTTCTTCGACACTACCTGGACTGGACTCACCCACTTGCTATCCGAGATTGGATAGATAATCCCCGCATCTAATAATTTAAGTACCTCGCCTTTTACTACGTCTTTCATATTTGGGTTTAATCGGCGTTGAGGTTGAACGACATTATGGGAGTTATCTTCTAAAAGGATTTTATGTGTGCAAAAAGATGGACTTATACCCTTGATATCTAAAATTTGCCAAGCTATAGCTTGGCGGTGTTTTTGTAAAACCGTTAATAATTTTTCATTTTCCGATTTAGTCAAAAATGCCGAGACTATAACTGGTAGATTAGAATTTTTCTCCAAGAAAATATATTTAAGGTGGTCGGGTAGTTGTTTAAGTTCCAAAGTAGGTGACTGCTCGTACGAAGATTTTAATACCTTGTCCTTATCAAAAATAATTTCTTCAAAAGATTTGGGTTTTGTTTGATTTTCAGAAATATTGCTAATAGCCATAA
Source organism: Dactylorhiza incarnata (assembly GCA_033032865.1). NCBI lineage: Eukaryota > Viridiplantae > Streptophyta > Magnoliopsida > Asparagales > Orchidaceae > Dactylorhiza > Dactylorhiza incarnata. The sequence goes on from JAWHQI010000055.1 coordinate 10,136,856, forward strand.
CTGTATTGGGTGGAAAATCATGCCGGAGTTCAGAAAAAGAAGAAAAACTTTTTTCAGAAACATTTTCAAAAGAAAAATTTTGCTCGTCATGAGAAACGTCTAAGAAGAAACATGAATCATCATTTGATAAAGTATTTTTCATGGACGAAGTGATGGAAAATGAAACTTCATCATCGCCTACTCGTAGAAAGAGTTTTCTGTTACTTACATCGATTACCGCACGAGAGGTGGCAAGAAAAGGTCGGCCAAGGATCAAGGGGACCTCGACATCCTCTTCGATATCCAAAATGACAAAGTCTACTGGAATATAAACTTGTCAACCTTTACGAGCACATCCTCTACTATTCCTAACAGATACTTAATTGACCTATCAGCAAGTTGTATACTCATCCTAGTCGGGCTTAGAGTACCCAGACCAAGCTTTTTAAATAGAGAAAAAGGCATCAAGTTGATGCTCGCTCCTAAATCGGCCAACGCGTGTTTTACAAATAAATCGCCAAAAACGCATGGAATAGAAAAACTACCCGGATCATTTATTTTTTTGGGCAAATTCTTTGTTAAAACCGCGGAGCACTCAGCGTTTAAAGTAACATGAGATAGATTTTCCATTTTCTTTTTGTTGGTTAGAAGATCCTTCAAATACTTAGCATATTTGGGCATTTGTGAAATTGCTTCATAAAAAGGTAAATTAATATGAATTTGTTTGAAGATTTCCAAAAACCGATGATATTGATCATCTAACTTTTCTTTATTTAATTGAGCTGGATACGGCGGAGCGGGAGAATTTTTAAGAATGGGAGGCGAAACAATAACTTCATTTGAAAGAGGTGGTTCAGTTAAAATAGGGGCAATAGTCGCTTCGGGCTCTTCGCTAACGGATGGACCGGACAATTCTTTCCCACTCTGAAGAGTTATAGCGTTCGCTTGTTCTCTCGGATTGGGCTCGGAATTAGCGGGAAGAGTCCCCGGCGGTCCCTCGGATACGATTTTGGCGAGATGCCCGATTTGATTTTCAAGATTTTTAACCGTTCCTGTTAAGTTACGAATCGTCGCCTCATTCACATTAATATATTTTGAAAACATTTCCTCCATGGTGGGAGGTTTTGGAAAATTTGGATTTTACTTTTGTGGTGGTGGTGGAGTGAAATCATGTGGTGGACATGCGGCGTTTGCGGGATTACTCTATGAAAAATTAGGATGGTTACGCCATCCGGGGTGATACGAATTAGACGCAGCATTAAAACCAGGAGGAGCAGAAAAAGCATAAAAATTATTAAAATTGTTTTGAGCAGGCCTGGGTATGTTCCCCAGATAATCCACCTGCTCAGCAGCAGCAGCATTTGCATGTTCATGTACCTGAATGGCGGAGGCAGCAGTCATCTCCGTTACTTTCTTGTTCAGCATCTCTACTTGAAGCGCCAGTTGCGACACAGAGTCCACTTCGTAGATACCTGCAGGTTTAATTGGGCGAGACCTAGGCGTATTCCACTGATAGGTGTTCATTGCCATATCCTCGATAAGCTCAAGAGCACCCTCCGAAGTTTTTCGGTTCAAAGTACCACCGGATGCGGCGTCTATCATTTGCTGGGTTGCTTGATTTAGCCCATTATAAAATGTCTGGACCTGTAACCATACAGGCAGAGCATGATGAGGGCAACGTCTTAAAAGTTCTTTGAACCTCTCCCAAGTGTCATAGAGGGTCTCAGAATCGATTTGACTAAAAGTACAAATATTAGTTCAAAGTTTAGCAGTTTTAGCGGGGGGAAAATACCTAGCAAGAAATTTTTCTGTTAAAGTGTCCCAAGTAGTGATTGATCCTCTTGGGAGAGAACTCAACTAATGTTTGGCTTTTGTTCTTAAGGAGAAGGGGAAAAGTCTTAGCCTAATCGCATCGTCTGAGACACCATTAATTTTGAAGGTATCACAGATCTCAAGGAAACTAGCAATATGCAATTTCGGATCTTCATCTGGTTATCCGTCGAACTGCACATATTGCTGCACCATTTGTATAGTGCCGGGCTTAAGCTCAAAATTGTTGTTCGCTATTGCAGGTCGAACAATACTTGATTATGTACCCTCCAGGTTAGGCCGAGCATAATAGGACATGGTCCGTTGCTGGACTTCATCTAGATTGGGCTCACCGATATTTTCTGAATTATGATCACAATCACCGTTACAATCCTCAACCGTATCCTGAGAAGTGGAACCCCCGAATCATAAATTTCTCCGGAAGGAGCGTTCGATTTTCGGGTCCAATTCAACAAGTAACGACGAATTCGTGCGGGTCATGCACTAGCGGGAAGAAAAGGGAAAGAGGGGAAAATAAACGAAAGTGAAGGAATACCAAAATTAAAAATGATGATGATGATTTTTTTTTTCTTTTTTTAGAAGGATTATTAGGCGGATTATATTAGTCCTGGACTTCCCGAGATCTGCCCTGTGAGGGGTTTGCAACGATACTAGAGGCTATGATGGGAATTCAAGCCCAAAGCGTCCTTTCCAGGAATTTAGGTGGGATAGAACAACGATGATGTGGGTTGATTATAAGATATGGTAATAATTTTTTTGATTTTTGTAGAAGTAATAGCGACGGCGTTTTCTTAATATTGACAAATATCCCCGGCAACGACGCCAAAAACTTGATAGATTAATTTACTATCAACCCGAAAAGGCAAGTGTACCTATCAAATTGTAGTATCAAGGTTGTATTTAAAACACGGGGTTGTCAATTACTACTACTCACGCCGTTACTAATATCCTACCGAATGAAAGTTGATTTTGGTTTTTGAAATTGAAAATTGCAAGTATAAAAAATTAATGAAAGAGAAATTCACGATTTTAAAAAGACTTAGCACTTGATTAGGTGTTCTTGGGAATCTGATTATAAAAGAGGCTCTAATTCTTAAAAATTCCATTTCGATTGGAGGATTGAAGAAATACGATAGAGGCTCGCTAGAGACAACTACCGCCTAATTTTAATAATATTTCAAACCTAATCTCTTAAAATTTAAAATAAATTAAAATTGCATGAACGTTAATCCCAAATCCAAAAGCAGCGATATTTTGAACTCTCAAAGAAAATATGGTAAACCCTTTATTTCTGAGAGATCTAAAGCATCCACGAGCCTCTCGGCTAACTAGAATACCAAATCGGATGCCGAAATTTATATACTAGCAATATAAACTCGCAACCAAAGTTTAATCAGAAATAAATCGAAACGAGAAAAATCTAAGAAATAGAGATGATAAATTATAAATTAATCTTCATCCCAATACTAACCAATCAAGCACTAAGAGAAAATTTAGCTACGCATATTAGAGAAGGAAATAACAACGAGATTAAGAGAAAGCATTTTCATTAGTTATATAAAAAGAGTACAACAAGGAAAGTTAAATGACAATAATATTCTTAAGAACAAGAAATACAAAGCATGGAAAACTAAAAGCTTGAAACTAACTCTCCCTTGATCTCTATCTTGCTCTCTTGCCAAAAAGTTCTCCAAAAGCATGAGGCATGAGCTCCTTTTATAGATGGAGGGGAAGGTTCTAGAAATAAGAAGAGGAGAGGGGAGATAAGGGGGTGGCCGGCCATATGTATGGGAAATGCTTGCATTTCATTTAATGGGAGGAGGGAGAGAGGTTCATGCATAGGAAAATACATGCATGAATTAAATAGGAGGAGGGAGAAAGGGGTTCATGCATGCATATTATTTAAAAGAAGCATAAAAAGACAAATAAGAAAGAGAGGGGGGGGGGGGGGGGGGGGGATGTATGAGAGTTAAATGGGGATGAAAAAAATTAAAAAAAAGGGAAGAGAGGGGGGGGGGGGGGGGGGCGGCCAAGCAATAATGGAGGCAATGCATGAATATTCATGCAAAGGTGGCGGTATTTTAATATGGAGATGAAATGCAATTGTAGCTTTGAACGGAGGTGGAGTGCATGCATGCATTTGATGTTGGCGTGAATGTGAGATAATATATTATATTATTATTAAGAGGTAAGACTAGTGGCATGAATTAAAATGGATGGGGAGGGTCACGTGAAATCATATGGATAAAACATGGAAATGCGCGCATGAAATCAGATGATGATCGATGCATGGGATTAAATTAGAAGTAAGAATAAAGGAGAGGGTATTTAATTTGGAAATATTGGAGGTGGGCTGCATGGGTGTTGACGGGCTGCAACATTTTAACTCCGAGAATATGTCACGACGATGCTTTGACAGCGGGCACCAATTATTTCCCCCAGGCCTGTCGAATAACACAAAAATAATCATTGGTGCGAATAACATAAAAATAATAATAAGTAGATAATTATACTAAAATTTAGAGAAATATATAGAATTTATATTAAAAATATAATTATAATGATAAGCATATTTAAGTCAAAATATGCGTCATCACATTTCTCTAGTAATTGCCGCAAAAAGGGCTAGCCAGTAGAATCGAAGCAAAAATTAGATAGAATTAAGAAAATAAGTCACAAAGAGAGAGACAGAGGACCTAGAGATTTAAGACAATCATTAATGAGCACACACATAGTGAAGAGTAGGTTATAAGCACAAGGTAACAAATTTGGCCATACATTATAGGCTTGCCACAAAATGCCACATGCAAAACTACATGAAACCTCCCAACATCAAGAAAAATCACAAACTTTCGAAAAGCGAAAAGGGGAAGAGAACAGGAGAAAAGAGTGCAAAACACATGCATGAGTACCTAATGGGCAATAAAGCTTAGAATAAAAAATAACAAAGTAGTTCCAATGATTTCAAACTAAGAGAAGGAGAAGAAACCCATAGATCATAGAAGCAGAGCTCCAAGACAAGAAGCCCCGAGCCATAACCCACAATCATCAAAGAATTAAAAGATGAGGCATGCTTCCTAGAGGAGATGCCACCAAAAGATAAAGCGATAAATTTAAGGAACACGACAAAAGCCTTAGAGCATGTGGATGAGAGGAGTAAGAATGAAGAGAACACAGAGTTGAGCCATCGAAGAGGAGAGAAATATCAAGAATCCAGAATAATGATCATGGATGGACTAGGAGTTAGGCTTAATAGCTTAACCATTAAATCTGAATAATAATAAGAGAACCAATAAGAACACTTTATTTTATTTATAACTCAATCGATCTGATCTAAAGCCAGTCAACATGAGTCAAACCCAGCTCGAGATCATATCAAAATAATAATCAATCCTAAGATATGATTCCTTCTACTTCGTCCTCACAGACATGATTATTACATATATTCTTTTCTTGAGTCAAAAATAACATGTATTCTTTCATCCTATCAAAAGGATGAAAAAATGTATTACTTTCGTGCGCTAGAAGTAACACATTCTTGTTGGAATATTTGCTTGTATTCTTATTTGTTTTTATATTTTTGGCTATAAAAATTTGAATAATAAAACAGATCTAGGAATGAACTTGCATCAACATGAATAAAAAATTAAGAATATAATATATATAATAGTCTAGAATCGAGCCTAGGTAAGGCGTGTGGTCACTGCCCTACAGAAGTTGCACCACCCAATGGCAGAGTTTACAACCGATGCTCAGTCCTCCAAGGTACAATGCCCGACTAGATCCCGAATACTCTGATGTGCGTGAACACCGAAGAAGCACAGAACACCTAAACTTCCACTTGATGAAGAAAACATCAAGAAAGCGAAGTATCGAAGAACAGTAGCAGGAATGAACAGGAAGAAGAAACAACTTCAATGGGTTTTCTAAACAATTCAGAAAATCCCCTAATATAAGAGTCTCAAAAATAGCATAAAATAAAACCGTAATAAATTTCGGCAATTCGAATTGGTAAAATTTAATCTAGTAGATGGACATTGAATTTCCAATGCAAAGGAGTTATTATGAAAATAAGCGTAAAAGAAACAGTTAGAAAATCACGTGTAATGACTGCGAAGAAAACACAAAACAATAGAGGTTGCGTCGAATTCATATCGACGTTGTGTCGAGTTCGTAAGAAGGCTACTTGACATTACGTCGAGTCCTTGACAATGCGTCGAAATCATATCGAGGCTACTCGACGTTACATTGAGTTATATATTATCGACACAAGTCGAGTCGAGTAAAAGATGCGTCGACTTTTATTCGAAGCAAGTCCAGTTGCTTAGACTTCTATTCGAAGCAAGTCCAGTTGCTTGGACTTCTATTCGAAGCAAGTCCAGTTGCTTGGACTTCTATTCGAAGCAAGTCCAGTTGCTTGGACTTCTATTCGAAGCAAGTCCAGGTTGTTTGGACTTCTATTCGAAGCAAGTCAAGGTTGCTTGGACTTCTATTCGAAGCAAGTCTAGGTGCTTGGACTTATATATATATACATATATATATACATATATATATACATATATATATACATATATATACATATATATATCTATCTATATATATATATATATATATATATATACAGAATTACATATATAAGCTCAAGCTTTTTTAAGCTTAAAGAAAAAAGCTTGAGCTGGTTCTCCCACAATACATATCGGAATTAGACAAATAATATATGCATTTTGTATGCAAGAATGAGATCTACAACTTTCATGTTGAAATGTTTGCCAAAATTTGCATGTTTTGGCTGGAATCTAGCCCGAAAGGTTGCTGGCTCGAAATGAATATAATAATAATAAATTTCAAAATTCGAGCCAGCAACCTTTCAGGCCATATTCCGGCCAAACCATAAACAATTTAGAAAAATGTTCAATATGAAAGTTGTAGATCTCGTTCTTGCATACAAAATGCATATATTATTTGCCTAATTCCGACATGTATTGTGGGAGAACCAACTCAAGCGTTTTTAAGCTTAAAAATGCTTGAGCTTATATATTCCAAACCCATATATTTATATATATATATGCATATATATACATACATATATACATATACATACATATATATACATACATATATATACATACATATATATATATACATACATATATATATATACATACATATATATATATATATACATACATATATATATATATACATACACACATATATATATATATACATATATATATACATACATATATATACATACATATATATATATATACATACATATATATATACATATATACATACATATATATACATATATATATACATATATATATATATACATATACATATATATATATATATATATATAATCAAAAGAAGTCAGCTTGACTAAAATTAGGTGATTCAAAAAATCAAAATTATTTTGTACAAAAATACCATTCAATTCAATTATTCCGCAAACCCTAAATCTAAAATCCGGGTCTGGTGTGGTGCGGTGCGTGCGCGCGCTGGGTTCATAGTTTCTCTTTATGTTCCTTTGAACAAATAAGGAGTGATTTTCTTTATATACTCACAAATATGAGAGGTGATTAGGATGATGAGACTAAAGGTTCATTCTTTCCCTTATGAAAGGTTTCCCTCCAAATAATTTAGATTCTCTCAATTTGATTTTGTAGCTTTTCATCAAGTATGATGAGCTCAACATCAAACACCAAACAAGACTCCAAAACATTATAAATTAAATGTTTTATAACAATATTTCCAACAATTCTTTCTTCTAGGATCGTGGCCCGACCAATCCGGCTGGATCTGAGCACGATCTAAGCCAACTTTTGTAAACACCTAGGTAATTTATTGTCATCCTACTTATTCATTCCTTGATTCAAACGATCCTAAGGGTCCTCAACTCGTCTAACTTAATGCTTCAAGGCTCATTCGAGATATTTCATTATAATAAAAATTTCTTGAGGATCACAGAAGGGATTACATTGACACAAATTAAAATGGGCATTGTTATATATAGATCATGTTTGGCTATATACAAACCTTTACTATATACAAACCATATTAATTTAAAATCGGCTATATATAGACTAAATTGTTATATGCAGACCAATATAAAAATTTAAAAAAAATGTTTTTTTTTGCTAACATATCAACTACTAATATATTAGTATAACATATATAACATATTATATTAGCTAACATTACAAAACAGATGCAATTCAAGAAAATATAAAAGATGTAATTCCACCCAAAAAATCTTGAATTCAAGAATTTGAAAGTATCCTCTTTATCGTTCATCATCTTTGTCAATTGAAGCGAACCCGCAATTAATAAATCAAATTTAGATATTGTATTAAATCGAAATTTTTATGTTGTTAAACTTCAAAAAGCTAAAAAATAATTTATACCTTAAATGCCACCCAAATCTACTATCTCGCATGTTGTAGATGTTGGATCTTGAGGCGCCCTTAGAGGGGGGGGGGGGGGGTGAATAAGGGTTTTAAAAACTTTAAACTTTTATAGAACACTTTTGATATTTTGGTCGAAGTAAGTTAAATCAAAAGTAAAGAGATAATGAAATTAGAAATGAAATCAATTTATTAAACAAGAAAAGACATGATTATCATTTATAAAATTGATTACAAAATCTGATTTCTATGACGCTAGAAATCGAAGCGAATAATATGAAAACTCTTTTTATTTTCTATACCGACTCGTATCCCCGCGAACCGGTTGGCTTTAGCCGATCTCTCCCCAGATACGGTCTCAAGCCACTCTAGCCAATCTTTCACCAGAAAAGCCTCGAGCACCCCTAGATCTACTCCCTAGACCCAGTCGTGAACACGAGGCGAATTCCTCCCTAAGTGAAAGGAGGGGTTCTAGTTCTTATTTATCTTTTTGAAAGATCTTGATTAAGTTTTGGTTTCAAAATGAATGATATATAAATATATAGGTGTTTACTGAGTAATAAATACAAACAGCTATAGTGCACAAATAACACAGCATAAACAAGAAGCATTCCAGGTGACACAAAGAAATATAGTAGTTCCCCAAATCTGGGTACATCTACTCTTCTACCACCCTTGGTAGGAATCCACTAGGATTTTTGATCAGGTGCCCTTACACCAATGGAGGTTTGATCAGGTGCCCAATTCACCACAGTCAGGTTTTTGCTAAGGTGACCTGTCACCAAGAGTTCACTTTTGAAGGGAGTAATAACCCTGTACAAGATGGGGGTAAGGAAATAAAGCAGAAATTGAAATGTTCTTCTCTGTATAAGAAGACTCTTGAAGATCCAGATGTGGTGCTGAATGGATCTGATATTGAAGAGCTCCCCCTGTCTGATATAGATTGTTGTCAGTTCTGGAGGTCTCTTGTTTCAAACACTTCTTTCTTCTAATGAAATGATAATCCTGAGCAAGTAGTTGTGATTTGTGTCTCAGGATGTTCTTAATCTGTAGGAAGATGTTAGCAACCAAGAATGTGCTATATTTTTTTTTGTGTTGTCTCTGTATCTCTGTGTGTATATATGTGTTTCTCTCCTTCTCTTTTTTATTTATAATCCGATAAGTACTTTTGAATTCTTGCCCGGGAAAATGGTAAGAGATAAAGTCTCTTTAATTTCATTCCTTGGGAAGATAAGTTTGTCGATTTGACACATCAGAAACGGCTATGAACTTTAATGCTGCAACGGCTAGATTAGCAAAAGATATTGTATAATATATAAGAGAGCTATTACTATAAATCATATTTTAGTCGAACTGACAGAGGCATATATAATTTCGTCGAACTCAGTTTTGCTTTCGTCGAGCTGAGCTTATCTTCTGATGTGCTAAGCAATTCTCTTTATATATAAAATATACTTAATTTGATCTGAAAGGATTTCGTCGATCTGCTGAGCCTTGATGATTTCGTCGAGCGCTGAGATTTAGAGAAAGCGTCGAACGCTGAGCACTGATCGTCGAACGCCGGTAGCAGGTTCGACGAAAGATGTGGCATTCGTCGAGCGCAGAAGACTTATGATAATTTTATCTTTTCTTCTCCGATTCGATCGCATTATATTTAATTTATGTTTTCTTTAGGATAATGTGATTTAAGTTAATAGATAGATGAACTTTAGAAGTTGATCCTAACTCAAATCAACCCTAAGGTTCCAACAATCTCCCCTTATTTGAGTTGGGATCCTAAATCAAATTAAAACTAGTGGCCAGGAGGTCTCCCCCTATTTGGTTTAGGATGCCGACAGTTTTAATTTTTATATTCTCCTTTTCTCTCTCACTTGGTTTTAGTTTTCAATTTTCTTCTGTAGACTCTTAAAACATTTTTCCCTACAGATTTACTTAAGCAATTTATTTGGTTTGGATCCATGTTTATCTTGCTAGATTTATGGTTGTATTCTTCCCCTTAAATGATTCTTTTTAGAAGAACATTGCCTGATACCTTCCTTCTATAGAATCTCTTAAACCAGAGGAGACTTCACACTCAGCCATATGATCATTTCTAATCAATATGACTACAGTAGAATGCTCATCATGACTTTAGGGAAATCTGTTAGAGTATGAAGTTATCTGACATTGTTTTTCTAATTTTGGCTTTTTAAAGAGTTTGTTCAACTGGGTTGGAGTTTAATGGTGAAAAACTTTTTAATTGTATTTGAAAATACATGTTTTAAAAATTTTAAAACATTTATTGAAAGTTTTCTTTTATAGTCATTAAAATATATGTTTGATATTATTTTAAAGTTTTCTTGACAATTATTAAGCAATTTATCCTTAATTGATTTATTTTGTGCTTTTAATTTTTCTTCAGTTTTGTTACTTTCAGAAGTTAAATGATTTATCTTTATTAACTTCCTTTTAATTTCTTTGTCTATTGTTATTGAATCTGTGAGAGTTATTTCAAAAACATTTTTAGAGGTAGAGTTATGATTTGATTTTACCTCTTTTACCTTTCCTAGATCTGCTTTTGCATCTGGATTTTGGTATGACCCATTTATGGCCATCATGCAGAAAGCTCTAGCTCTAAGTTCTTCTTCTTCTTCTTCTTCTTCACTTAGGTTTGTTGATGATTCTGCATCAAAAGTACAATTAGTTGAAGAGATGGAAGAAGGAGGTTTATTTACCATCCTAGAGAGGGAGTTCCAAATTCCTCTTGCAGAAGTACAGTCTTCAAGTTGTTGAAGAATATCTTTTGATACAGACTGAGCCAAGATCTGCATGGCTTTGGCATCTGCAAAATGTTTTATTTTGGTAGTTTTCTTTGAAGAAGATATATCAGTGCCAACATGAACGGGTCCTGTCAAAATAGATTTGTAAATCTCTTCATCTATAACATTCATATATAATCTAATTCTAACTTGCCATAAAGAGATATCATCCAACTTAAATATAGGTGGATCTGAAAACAGAAGGATTTCTTGTGCCATTTTGAAAATTTTAAGAATTAAATGTGATCTTTGTGATTTCAGGTGTTAACCTGTGTGACAAATCAATTTCTCTAATACAAATTGAAACAGGAGTTTTTAATTTTGAAAGTATTAGAAACTAGAAATTGAAATGGTAAAATCACCACCCTCTGATACCAATTGAAAGGAGGGGTTCTAGTTCTTATTTATCTTTTTGAAAGATCTTGATTAAGTTTTGGTTTCAAAATGAATGATATATAAATATATAGGTGTTTACTGAGTAATAAATACAAACAACTATAGTGCACAAATAACACAGCATAAACAAGAAGCATTCCAGGTGACACAAAGAAATATAGTAGTTCCCCAAATCTAGGTACATCTACTCTTCTACCACCCTTGGTAGGAATCCACTAGGATTTTTGATCAGGTGCCCTTACACCAATGGAGGTTTGATCAGGTGCCCAATTCACCACAGTCAGGTTTTTGCTAAGGTGACCTGTCACCAAGAGTTCACTTTTGAAGGGAGTAATAACCCTGTACAAGATGGGGGTAAGGAAATAAAACAGAAATTGAAATGTTCTTCTCTGTATAAGAAGACTCTTGAAGATCCAGATGTGGTGCTGAATGGATCTGATATTGAAGAGCTCCCCCTGTCTGATATAGATTGTTGACAGTTCTGGAGGTCTCTTGTTTCAAACACTTCTTTCTTCTGATGAAATGATAATCCTGAGCAAGTAGTTGTGATTTGTGTCTCAGGATGTTCTTAATCTGCAGGAAGATGTTAACAACCAAGAGTGTGCTATATTTTTTTTTGTGTTGTCTCTGTATCTCTGTGTGTATATATGTGTTTCTCTCCTTCTCTTTTTTATTTATAATCCGATAAGTACTTTTGAATTCTTGCCCGGGAAAATGGTAAGAGATAAAGTCTCTTTAATTTCATTCCTTGGGAAGATAAGTTTGTCGATTTGACACATCAGAAACGGCTATGAACTTTAATGCTGCAACGGCTAGATTAGCAAAAGATATTGTATAATATATAAGAGAGCTGTCACTATAAATCATATTTTAGTCGAACTGACAGAGGCATATATAATTTCGTCGAACTCAGTTTTGCTTTCGTCGAGCTGAGCTTATTTTCTGATGTGCTAAGCAATTCTCTTTATATATAAAATATACATGATTTGATCTGAAAGGATTTCGTCGATCTGCTGAGCCTTGATGATTTCGTCGAGCGCTGAGATTTAGAGAAAGCGTCGAACGCTGAGCACTGATCGTCGAACGCCGGTAGCAGGTTCGACGAAAGATGTTGCATTCGTCGAGCGCAGAAGACTTATGATAATTTTATCTTTTCTTCTCCGATTCGATCGCATTATATTTAATTTATGTTTTCTTTAGGATAATGTGATTTAAGTTAATAGATAGATGAACTTTAGAGGTTGATCCTAACTCAAATCAACCCTAAGGTTCCAACACTAAGTCCTACCCAGACCTAGTCGCCAACACGAGGCGAATAAACGAACTAATTACAAAGATAAAAATAAAAGACAAATACAAAAGACAAATATAAAACTCCCTATGAGGTAATCTGAAGGAGACGACGAAGAATCGCTGAAGATTGTTGAAGTCCATGCGTGCGTTCTTCGCGCTGTGTTAGCGTGTTGATCCAAGCCTCCTTTGATTCCTCCTTTTGAAATTGAGTGGGAGAAGTGTTGGTCTGGAAATACGGTGTAACGGTCTAGGCCCGCCAACACGAGACCCAGCTAGACCGCCGGCACCCTCCCAGCCAAGGCCCACCAACACGGGACCCAGCTGGCACCGGAATGGTTTAGCCTAACCAGGTGGTCTGCAGACCATGCACCCCAACCCCTCTCCGTCCCACCACAGGGCACAGTGGGTTGTTGGAGACCGCAGTCCCCCTTTGATGAGAATTGAGCCAGTTAAGCGACAACGTGTGGACTTCCCAGGAGGTCACCCATCCCGGAATTTCTCCAGCCCGAGCACGCTTAACTATGGAGTACTTTCACTTCTCATCACCAATTGAGCTGCCCACGATGACAATTTTAACTTAATTAAAGGTTATCCCGTAGGGCCTACTAGCATTTACCAGCAAGAGTATAATATTTGCAGCGGTACATGTAACACATAATAATAAACCACAATCAATCTCAAGTCATAAATACTTAAATTGTGTCTTAACATAAGGTACCTCGATGGCCATAGCCGAAGTTATCATTCTGGATCCATCTCATTGCCTATTTGTATCCTTAACCTGTAACTCATGTATAATGTCAAGGCATAAAAATAACCGACAAGGAGGTTATGTGTAAAAGTAATTAGGTCATGGCAGTCTTCCCACGACCATCGCCTACGTACTCCGTATCATCTTGCATATGGCCTCAGACCCACGTAGTTCTATGATTGTCGCACGGGTTGCCTGGAACCAGACCGTCCTCGATGCGGGTTGCCTTAGAGTAACACTCGAAGGCCATCCTAAATTTTCCGAAGGCAACAATTATCCCCGAAGGGATGTATTTTCTCGAAGGGGCAACATTTTATTCCCGAAGGAATATCTTTCTCGAAGGGGCAACATTTTTATTACCATAACGATTATTCATATTTTCGTGTGAATAACATGAAACGAATATGCTCTTATAATGACATTATTCCAAGCTTATAGCGTATGCAGGATTTATAATTTAGTGTATTTTTATAAATCAGCAGAAGCCTCCAATTGTCATCGGCCAATGATCAAGTAATTCATTACGAGAGAAAGAGCAAGAGTATAATATGTAAGAGACTTGCCACCATCTCCTAGGCTCGGCAAGATAAGCTTCATGGCCTCTTTGGTGTCAATATAAAATTCACTGGTAATTTAGCTACGTCCAGCATAATTTCATTATGGGTCCAAGAGATGAACACCACTCTCAAGGGCCTGAACAACCGAATATATACATGCCGCTGCTTCTAAATGAAGGCAGGAAATGCAGTTTTGGCAACAATAAAGCAGGGATTTGACCTATCAAACGAACTCCAAAAATTACGTGTAAGTACAATCTGGAAAGGTAAAAACATTACCTACACTATTGTTGAAGGGTTCATAAGGTGATTACTACCAAATAAAGCCTAAATATCAAAAAGAAGGTTTGCTGTAGTGTTTAAATAATAGCAGAATTCAGAAAAAGGCAGTACTAAAATGGGGTTTTGACCCATCAAACGAACTCCAAAATTATGTACAAGTACAATTTGGAAAGGTAAAAACATTACCTACATTAATGATGAAGGGTTCATAAGGTGATTACTACCAAATAAAGCCTAAATATCAAAAAGAAGGTTTGATGCAGTTTTTAAAACAATAGCAGAATTCAGAAAAAGGCAGAAATGGGGTTTTGACCCATCAAACGAACTCCAAAAATTACATACAAGTACAATTTGGAAAGGTAAAAACATTACCTACATTAATGATGAAGGGTTCATAAGGTGATTACTACCAAATAAAGCCTAAATATCAAAAAGAAGGTTTGCAGCAATTTTTAAAACAATATCAGAATTCAGAAAAAGGCAGTACCAAAATGGGGTTTTGACACATCAACGAACTCCAAATATTACGTATAGTAAAGCCCAAATCCCTTCACAGGACTGCCTTTTCAATCCCCCCATGTATATAATAGTTCAATAGCCGGCCAAACTTAGCAAGAACAAAAACCCCTCAAACTTCACTGTGAGCTCTAAAATGATTTGGCCCCATCTCTCCTATCAACACTTTACTATAATTTGTAAGATAGAAGCAACAATATAGCTGGTACAGCTTAGGCAAATCAAATCCATATGCCAGATAGAGTTCACAAACCTTTTGTTCCACCAAAGTAAAGCCTATACAAGAAAGTCCCCCATTTCTAGAAAACAATATAAAATTTGAACAAGAGTAGCAGCTAGCCTTAACTTAACAGTAATTAATTATAAAGAAGAGTCAAAGCCCGAACCTCCTAATCATAGCTTGAACTGGAAATAGGAGAAGCTACAGCCGACTATTAACAAAAAAAAGAACATTTCTCCAATCTAGAGCAGTGGCAGGAGTAAGCCCAATACCATAAAATCAATTAAAGTTTGAGCTTGAGATGATATAAAGGAACGAAAATCATAGTTGCCATAATTAATTCCCCCAGCCCCCTAATTAAACGTCTTCTTATTGATGGCAACAACCGGCCAATAAAAACAATCGACTCCCAAACTCGACCACACCAATATTAATGCATGCTCATCTTCATCCATCACTTAAACTCCTTAAAGCAAATCACATAGAAAATCAAACGAGAAAACAAAACAAGGAAGGCTTACAGTGAAGTAGCAGGTAAGGTGAGCACTACCGCCGAAAAGCAAAACCCGACTAAGCCTCAGGTCAAACAAACGAAGCCGTGAAATCTCCGATTCCAGCACTACCCACTGATTCCAGCAAAACTTTTATGAGATTAAGAGAGGGAGAGGATAAGATTTGAGAAGGAGATCGACGTCGTGCCAGTTGGGGAGAAGGAAGAGAAGTAGGAAAACCCTAGCTGCGAAAAATAGTCGAGAGCGAGAGAGATGAGTAGTGAGAGATGGGAGTAGCGAAGGAGGAAGAAGCTCTGCCATGAGGGAGGCCGATCCTGCGATTCTTTAAGAGTGTCGATACCTCGCCATTTCCGCCCCTGCCTCGCCATTTCCGCCCAGCCATGAAGTTTCCCCCCCTTCTCTTTTTTTTATACCCGTCTCTCTCTCTCTCTTCTTTAATTTTAGCCGGTCAAGCCCCCTCTCTCTCTCTCTCTCTCTTTAATTTTAGCCGGTCAAGCCCCTCTCTCTCTCTCTCTTTAATCTATTAAACTCTCATATAACTTATATAAATAAATAAATATATATATATATATACATATAAAAGTGTGTTATTTTAGGATAAGTTGAGAAAGGTTTGGCTATATATATACATATATACGTGGATGTTTAGATTTATACATATAATTATATATATATACATATTTTATAAATATTTTATACATACATTTATATATATATATATATATATATATATATATATATATATGTAAATCTGACACCGTACAAGTATACATGCGTTATAAAAACTTTCCTACATATATACAAACCTATATAATCAATATGTATGTGTGTGTATTCATTATATAATTCTCATATAAATGTACGTTGGAGTTTGTTGAGATTGTGTCGGTCATTCAAACTAATTAACTTAACTAAGGCGGATTTTCAAATCCATTTACGCAAATAATTACTTAATTCGCCGCGTTACTGAAAACGACCCGTTTCGTCCAAATTTCCTTAATTATCACCATGCTCGGTCTGGACGGAGGGCAATAATTTATTTCAATAATACGAGTCAAACAATTGTATGGGTTAATTTGGGCTCAACAGCTTAAGCATTCGTGTCAGTCTCGCCCCATTGCCCGATTTGTCAAGATCAGTTAATTGCGTCATTTACATCGAAATAGAATGAAAATGTACGTCGTTGAGTCTGTAGTAATATTGTCACTGGTGAACCCCAATTTTAGGCTAATTTGCATGAAGTACATGCTGTGACGTCGCAGTTTAATTCATAATCCGAAGTTAGGTCATGAAACTGTTAAAAACTGGTTTAAACTCCTCAATGGTTCACATGGCTCTTCTAGGCCCCTAGTGCCAAAATCGGGATGTTACAAATCCAATAAGACAAAGAACAATTTTCGTCCCCGAAAATGTGAATGGGGCATGGGGTTTCAAAAATTGAGTTGTAAATGATCACTTTGTTCCACCCATGTCTCCCAACTCATTCAAAATCATATTTACCAGATTCAAGTCCAATCATCCCCAAGCAACTAGATTCGTTAGATTTTTCTCAAGGAATTTCTACACAGGGCTTCTTGATTTGTGGTAATTCATTTGAGCTCGATAATTTGATTAGTTTAGTCTAAGCCAAGCATAGTGAACTTAACTGATGTATGACTAACTCATTATATAGTTATACTTCAATGTGGATCTTTTCAGTGGAGAAAGCAGTAGTCGCAAGTAAGCAAGCGCTGTAAAACTGCTACTCAATAATCAATTCTCATGCGGGGTTACATAGTTGAGAAGTAGGTATTAGTTAAAGGATCTAGATTCAACAGGAGGGATTCTAAAACAATTTGTTTTGGGGTTTATGATTCGTTTGCCATCAAATGTATAAAAGATCCTAATATTGTGAATGCAACCAAGAATATAGCGGTCTTTAACTTGAAAACACAATCAAAAGTACACGGACCTAAGATTACAGTCACAATCACAACTAATATCCTAAGAAAATATAGGTAAAGAGGTACAGTCAAACAACGAATACAAAGCAGCGTGTAATAGCATAAAGAAAACCTTAACTTTTATGAATGTCTATGTAGACATATAAGTTAAGGGGTCCGCCTAAACGTCCTGATCATATGAAGAGTCCCATATCGATTCATATGATAGAGGGTATGATATGTATGTCATGATTATGTATATGTAAACAATGGCATATCAAGGTATATACAAGCATAAAGAAAACCTTAACTTATATGAATGTTTCAGGTAGACATATAAGTTAAGGGGTCCGCCTGAACGTCCTGATTATATGAAGAGTCCCATATCGATTCATATGATAGAGGGTATGATATGTATGTCATGATTATGTATATGTAAACAATGGCATAGCAAGGTATATAAAAGCATAAAGAAAACCTTAACTTATATGAATGTCTAAGGTAGACATATAAGTTAAGGGGTCCGCCTGAACGTCCCGATCATATGAAAAGTCCTATACCGATTCATATGATGGAGGGTATGATATGTATGTATGCCATGAACATGCAAGTGTACTCACGCACACTACTCTGCACATATAGACCTTGTAAGTTCCCCATTGTTCAAGGTGTAGCTATCACCCAGGGTCTCACTACCGTGGCCGTAATGACAGTGGGTCGGGCTCCCCCACTTCTAGGCGGGTACACACACTACCAGGCCTAGACCTCTCCACACTCCCTCCGAGACCCACGCGTGGGTGGACTAGTCGTGCTTTCTGCTGCGCGTCAGACTTAGATAGGCCAAGTATGAGTTTAGGGACAGTAGCTTCTCCACATCATCAACTAAGCCAGATCCCTAACCCTCATTACTCGCCTGAGTCAACGTATGTCCGTCGGTGTGCCAGCCCTGACCATACCGAAGACCCGCCACAAAATTCATGCATATGCAATTCCTGTATGAAAAACTGAGCCTACAACTTTCTAGGTACCTATGCTATATTGTTTAAGCGACCCTGAGCCAACCGCTCACCGGCCCATATATGCATCCGATATTGCCATGCCAAATGTTTGAAAATGAAACTCACACACCCGACTCTGTATGTGCAGACCTTGTAAGTTCCCTCTTGTTCAAGGTGTAGCTATCACCTCGGGTCTCACTACCGTGGCGGTAGTGACAGTGGGTCGGGCTCCCCCACTTCTAGGCGGGTACACACACTACCAGGACTAGACCTCTCCACACTCCCTCCGAGACCCACGCGTGGGCGGACTAGTCGTGCTTTTTGCTGCGCATCAGACTTAGATAGGCCAAGTATGAGTTTAGGGATGGTAGCTTCTCCACATCATCAACTAAGCCAGATCCCTAACCCTCATCACTCTCCTGAGTCAACGTATGTCCGCCGGTGTGCCAGCCCTGACCATACCGAAGACCCTCCACATAATTCCTTCATAATTTTCCATATACCGAACATCAGGTTCAATAAATATTTATTTCCATAAATTGTTCACCGAGCGTAATGCTCCTTTGTCAAGCCTGTAAGACCCCCTTTTTTTTTTTGCAAAAACCACCGGGTCTTAGGCCCAGAACCGCCGTTTTGCGGTGACACCTTCACTCGGGAAGATCGCCACCACAAAACGCCGATTCTGCCGGCCAACTCGATCACAAGAAAAGTTCATAAAAGAGAAGGCAAGTCCACATAATCACATGAATTAAAACCATAGAGGTAAATGTCCACTAACAATAACTGAATAAGAAAGATAACAAGGGTTACAATAATAAAAAGGGCTCATGCCCAGTACATCATTTCCTCACTACAAGATCACTCGCGGAAGCTAACTACTAATCACTCACAGATCCTGAATCCTGTGCTCCTGTACTAGACTGGCCCGCCTCCGTCTGCTCCGGCCTCTGGTGCTGCTGCGTCTCCTCGATTTTCTAAAATGATATGGTCCACCGACCGTTAGTCAAAAAGACTAAGTCAACAATCCCCCGCCCCTAAACCCGTGGCTCCTAGGCACCGAGCGGGGAGGAGTGAAAAGGAGGACCAAAGGCAGAGTGGAAACAAGCAGGTGACAGTGGTACATGAAATGATTCTACTCTACACATGTGTATATATATATGAAGCAGTAAATAAGCATAGTAAAGAGCAAGTAAAGTATAGAAAAGCTGTATGTAAATAGACAGGTAAGGTAATATAATAATAACCATTGGTTTATAGGAATGCCCATACAAACCTATAGACCAAGGGGTCGTTTAGCAGGGCCTATCGTATAAAAAGTCCCATACCAATTTATACGATAGATGTCAGGGGTTGAATGCAATGTTCATGCTATGTTATGCAGGTATGCTGTTATGCCATGATCATACAAGTGCAACACACACACTTCGACTCTATGCACATAGACCTTTAGTTCCCTCTTTTTGGAGCGAGCTAGACTCCCAGGATACTCCCGTAGTGGCAAACGGAAGCGGTGGGTTGGGCCTCGCCCACCTCTAGGTTGGTATTCACACTACCCAACCTAGACCTATTGTACGCCTCCACTATACCCGCAGAGCGTCTGCGTACTCTTGCTGATTGGACCGCCAGACTATCAAGGCTAAGTGTAAAACCACACTCGCCGAGTCAACGTATCGACGTCGGTGTGAACGACCGTCCAATACCGAAGACCCACCACCTTCAGTGCACATGCAACATGTTCTACTTCCTATCTCTGAGCCATGAGTTCCCCGGGGCTAACCTGCCCGCCATCAATAACCTTCCGAGCCTAAAGCTCCCCGGGCTAACCTGCCCGTCATCAAAACACCACTGAGTCACAAGCTCACCGGTCTTATCAATCCGCCCTTACAACCACCGGGCCTACCGCTCGTAGCACCAAACCAATTAAACTCCCGAAACCACGGAGTGAAGGTGAATTGTTATTAGTTAATCTTGTAGAACATCTTACTCCTATAACTTAGGGTTAATCTTGGCCTTCCCGAGGGTTACCCTGTGAGGGGCTCGCTACGGTACTAGGAACTACAATGGGATGACACCCCAACGTTCCCATTCCCAAGAAATTATTATTATTGGTGACTACCCAAAGGAAACCCCTTTAATATTCTTACCTGAATTAATCCTAAGGGCTTTAAGACACTTAGGGGAAAAGACGATCTTTCGCCAAATCCCAAGATGACCTACCCCAAGGGAGGCACCCCACCATCCCAGAACTCATCAACCTTAAATCTCTCCAAGGGTCCTCTCATACCCATACAATCACCATTCAATTCCCACATCTCCAAACAATGTATTCCAAATTGGCCTATAACTCCAAAACTGCCAATTTACTAAACGCAGACCACCCTTAACGTTTTGATCCTCATGAAGGGAAGTACATTAATTAATCAACTCTATGACCCAATATTCTCACTGGGGGTCCATGTCACTGGTTTAAGATCCATTCCAGAGTTCCATAATTTTCCCCATATTATTAATATTTAAAACCATTTTTCCCAAGGACAACTTCCTAGGGTTTGAACTACAAGTGCACTTTTCTGACTTCCAATGCCCCTCCCAATTTTTACATAAATCAAAAGTACCTATTAGTCAGTAGTCATGAAATCTTAGGGAAATACTGCAAGATTTACTATTTTTAAAAATTCCAAAGCTCATTTATTACCAATAAATTCCAAAGGAGGTACCCTCATATGATCTCTAAACCTTATGCAAATTTATACAGAGGTGTCTCCTACTAAAATATTCAGGTCTACCAAGTTTGACCACATAACACAGAGGTTACATTTGTAAATTCCTCAATGGATATATTTGTAAATAATTCCAAAATGAACTAGAGATACCAAAAATATTAATCCATAAATTATGAGAAAATTACAGTGGGTACATATTGGTATGAAAAGACATACTGCAAAGTTTCATGCATTTACAGAAAGTTAACACTCTAAAATCAATCATCCCAAAAATTGCCAACAATATGAATAATTACAATTTGAACCTCCAAATGTTTTCCAATGGTTCTAATAGAATCTCCAGGGCTTAACAATATTAAAATTAAGATTGTGACAGAAGATGGTTAATCATTAAGTAATATTACTTCCTAAAACCCCAAACCCTAATTATTTACAAATCTACCCAAGGGTTTATTACCTAGGTTTGACAACTCCAAACCTCTTCAAATTCACAAGGGAGGCTCCTCTGGTCACTATGACCTTCCTTCCAAAACCTTAGGTCAAACCATTAGGGTTTGACCCTACTTCCTTTATTAGCCTCTAATTGCACCCCATTAGGGTTTAACCTAGGGTTAGGGTCTAAACCTAACCAAATCCTCCCAAACTTCTTGTGAGGGTATCATATCACTTATAACACTCAGAGGAGTCCAACACACCCCTCTCCAAGGACAAACTCCCCTATGTCCTTCACAACCCCAAATTCCACCCCATAGGGATCAACCCTATGACCTTGAGCAAAACAACTCCAATGCTCACCAAACTCCTCATGGGGTCTCAACTTCATCCCACTGACCTTCCTAAGAAGTCTCAAGTCTCAAAGGACCTAATTGGCCAATGATTCTCCACTTGGCTATTTGCACCCCAAGGTGCTCCAACCCCAAGCCCTAGGGCAAACCAACTCCCCATGGCCCCATACCTCTCTTGGAGGTGATTTGGGTGATATTAGGGCAGTGGCCAAAATCCCACTCCAATTGGAGGTGGTTTGACCATGAAATGTCCCAAATAGCCCTTATTCACAAATTTCCCCTAAATGGACAAATCTTTGGCCTAATGATTACCTAATCAAAAGAATTCCAAATGAGATGAGATTTTAACCAGGGGTTTATCATGACCCTAATGGTACCTCACCAAAAATTGGTGGAGATTGGAGGTCATTTGGCCCTCCAAATAATTTGTGTAAGGATTATTAAATTTCTACAAAAACTTTAGGAAAAAGCTCTCCAAAAATTCTCATTTTTGGATATGTCATAGCCCTAGGTATGACTCACTACCAGTCAAAATTACAAGTCATTTGGACAAGTGGTTTGGTGTGGGCACCCATTCAAAGTTCAGTCAAACTTTGCACTAGAATGGGTGCTGAGGTCAATCCAGGGCTCCAAATTGAGTGAAGTCAATTTTGTATGATCCTAGGGGTCAAGGCCTACAACTTTCATGTTGGGCACTTTTTCTGTAGAGGGCATCTAGTATTGTTAGTAATTAAAATCAAGTTCTACTAAAAATAATACCTAATAAATCACATAATAACAATTAATATAATACAAGGCACTGTTCATCTTCTTCATTAGGCCGAAAATAACAAAAAGAAAGCTATTTCCTGTAGCTTTTTCCAAGGGTATTTCCCGGCCACCCAGCCACCTCCCTGGCCGGCCACCACCGCCACCACCTTCGTTGAGGTGGGGGCTATCGACGGGCGGCGGCACGGCCGCCGGAGGGGCGGTTTCCGGCGAACTCAAGAGGGTGAATTTCCATGGAAAATATGAGATTTCAACTCTCCGATCGGGCTCTTTTGAGCCCGATTTTTCACCTAATTCGATCTAAGATGCTAGCACGAGTAAGGAGGAGGAGGATCGGACCTTGTTTGGGGGTTTTGGTGGCTCCAATCGCCGGCCACCATTTTTCCTTCTCCAAGCTTTGGGTGCCATGGCTTCTTGTGCATAGGGGGCTCTAAACTTTCGGGAAAATGAGGGGTTCCACTCCTCTGATGGTTGTGAAGGTGAAGGGAGGTTCAATTGAGGGGGAGGGAGGCTTTAACCAAGAAAGCCATTAATGGCCTCTTGGTCTCCCTCCCTTGGCCGACCCTATTCACTCCCCCACCCCCCAATAACTCCTGGGAACTGCTGGAATCTTCTCAAATTCATCAGAGAAGATGAATGGAAGAGTAATGGAGGGATACCAAGGGGTGTAACACCTTAATGGCCATGAATACCACCTCCTCCTCCTCCAAAATTGGGTTTTTCTCTCTCCTACTCACCATGGCCGATTTTCCCTCTCTCTCATGTTTAATATCAGTCTACTAGGCTGGTCAAATGATCAATTTGGGCTTAGCCCAAAGGGATTGGGCTAGGTTTAAGAGATTTGACCTAATTTGGGCAAGTTTGACTTTTGGTCAAATTGGCCAGTTGGGTGACCCTAGGATAGGGCTTTTGGGTCCATTGGATTCCAAATTAGGTTTAGAAACTATTGGTGGGGTCAATTTGGTCACATGAGTCTTGGTTAACCCAATTTAAGCTGATTTGACCAAAACATGCTAAGTTGACTTTGGTCAAATTGAGCCCTAGGGTTGACCCAGTCAAGGGGCTTTTTGGTCCACTGGGTCCCCTATGATATGGTAACACTATGGGTAGGGTCAATTTAATATGGTGATGGTCAATTAGGGCACTTTGAGAAGAATTGCCATTTTGACCTAAAAAGGGCATTTTGGTCAATTTGCACCACTGGAGGTCCCATGATGGGGCTTTTAGGTCCACTAGGTCTCTCATGATATTCTAGACCTAGATGAGTGGTCAATTTGGCATGGTGAGGGTTAATTGACTCTAATTAGGCTACTTTGACCAATTTAGGGTTAGGGTTGACTTTGGTCAATTTGGCCTCTTTGGTTGACCCCAATGTGCCCTTGGTGCCCTAAGGGGACCCCTAAAGGGTTAGGGATACTATGGTGGGGCCAAATGGTTAAGATGAGGCCCTAAAATCCAACCCTAAGCTAGGTCACTAGAAATTGCTATTTGCAGTCCAAGGCACTTTCAATCCTAATCTTGCCTAAGTTAAAGGGATTTCTACTCTACCAAGGCCTTGTCATGACCTTGTCAGGACAGATTCACCTGGGGGGTCTAGCTGTCTGGGGGATGTTACAAAGCCAATGTTGCCTAACCTCCTAGGTGGCAACATTATCTTAGTACCGAGTTATTCATGACCAGGACAACTTGTCCTTACCTGCCCTCGTACTCCACATAGGAGCGAGATTATACATCATAGAGGTCGCAAATAATCTAATTTTTTTCTAAAATTTTAGTTGGCCTAAAGATTTAGGGGTTGACCTTATACTTCTGAGGGTTACCCTGTGAGGGCTCACAGCGGTATTGGGAGGTGCGATGGGGTGATATCCCAAACCTCCGCTTTCCAGGGTATTTAATATTATTGGTAATCTACACTTATTAGTTTCTCGCGACCTCTATGGTTACTCTTATCTGTGATAACATCATACTGTTCTCCCAGTATTTTATAACTATATGTTCCCTATGATTATCATATACGATCGAATGAGAATCCTCAGTTGTTATATACTAAATTTGATGTTCTAATCAGCGTGAACTATTCTTCATAGATCTTTAAAAATTCTAATATTCAATGATCATCGTGTATCATTATAAACTTCAAGGATCTTTAACTTCCCGATGTTAGCGTCTTCAAGGCTCGAGTGATTATAATATTTTCTCACTATAATTCCAATTTTGGAATATGAACTCCCAAAGGTCTTTGTTATAAGATCACCGAAGAGTTTAGAGGCATAAACCCAAAGTTTTCAAATGAATATTTGTCCTCTAAATGTATTTATCGTAAATATTGGGCTAATGACACTTGGATTATGAGTATTATCCATTTCCCAAAATATATTTTCTAAGAATTACTATGAGATCCTAACATCAAAACTATTTTATGAATGATTTTCATTAACCATTATTGTTGAGTAATCTTCTTAATAATCCAAATCACCCTCTAATACAGATTGCAACCTTTGTGAATACCATAATCATGGAGTTCTCTACTAATGTCGTGATTCTAAAACCAATCATGATACATGCCTGTTCATTTGATCCTTTAAATCCTTTAGGGGTCTACTATTAGTTTTCCTTAATTAGATCATTTCCTAAGTTTGGGAAAAATTCTAAAAAGTTTTACTAAAATGTCTCTGTTGTTCAAAGGGAATTAGATCTCTTTATTGACAAACGATCTCCTTAGAGACTTATCTTTCCTTATTTCCTCCACTAGGGAACACCATCCCCATTCAAACATGATTTATGAAAAATTCCATAATTATTCTAGAACTTGCAAATGGGAATCTCATCTATGCAAAAGTCCAATTGATCTAATATAATCATATAAAATTATTTCGTGATTCAGACCATAATGTCTTGGAATAAACCTACGAGCTATGGTAATACATGTGATAGTAATGAGGTAAACCTCAAAACTATGAGATATAATTTGTGTTTTAACATCTAACCTAAGGCATATAAGGTAGTTTTCAGCCTTATTTTTCCTTGGGCCAATGACTCCGGTTGAATCAAGTTGTGCCAAATTCAAAGTTTGATTTCCCAGCCATCTTCTATGCGGTTAATAATGAGCTCTAGATAACTGATTTTTCCAGTGTAATTCCACTAAATTTCGATTTTTGAGGAATATTTGATGATTTACTAATGAACAATCATCTTGTTTAATGCCCTTTACGTATGCTAATATAGAATTACTTAAATTATTACATGAAATTTATCCATTATAGTTCTCATTTACTCGAATCACCTTAGTGAAGTAATAATTTTGATGAAGTAGGTGAAATTTTATCAAACTGAGAGGGAGATATGCCATCACCAATAAAACAAAGAGGAATAGGTCTAGGGTAGAGTTGTGTCAAACCATTGTCTTGATAATTAAACGGTCCACCACTGCTTCCGCTGAAGTGGTTCCCCTGAACCACTCATTTTAAAATAGACTGGACATAAGAGAATTTCTGTTTTTGGCACTAGCTGAAGGATCGTAACCTGGCTCTGATAACCTTTGTAAGATCCCCCCCTCCGGTACTAGACCTTATCGGGAGATCTTACCGCACACCATCACCAATACATGACTTCGAGATGACTAACGTAGGATCAAAAGAATGACCATCACAAACACTCCTCTCATGGCTCACCCCGAGGCCATATATTAACGATGGTGCTAAGGGATTTCTACTTGTAATCCGAAAGCGTGGTGGTTTAGTAGTAGCACGATCTACCAGGACTTAATAGCTAATAGGATATAAACAACTATTTTGGTAGCATAACATGTGGTAGACTATAATTGTTCAATAGGCTCGAGCTATCATTTAAGATATCTTAATTCATAAGGCTAAGGCGCAGCGATTTAGTTTAACAAAGAGTAAAGTTGTATATAAAATATATTACTACTCAGTCGATTTCCCAAATGGTAATAAGTGGAGCTTATGCTTAGTAAGGCTACAAGGGTCTATCTAGCTTTATCCGATCCAATGTACTATAATTGATGAGATGCTAGTATTTACGAAAGTTCGTAGTGGTTAAATCATATGACAAGACTGTTACTTAACTGATTGTCCTTCGATATCAATTATATATAACACTACAAAGTTGCAATGCATAAGGGGGGGGGGGCACTGCCCACGATGACAATTTTAACTTAATTAAAGGTTATCATGTAGGGCCTACTAGCATTTACCAACAAGAGTATAATATTTGCAGCGGTACATGTAACACATAATAATAAACCACAATCAATCTCAAGTCATAAATACTTAAATTGTGTCTTAACATAAGGTACCTCGATGGCCATAGCCGAAGTTATCATTCTGGATCCATCTCATTGCCTATCTGTATCCTTAACCTGTAACTCATGTATAATGTCAAGGCATAAAAATAACCGACAAGGAGGTTATGTGTAAAAGTAATTAGGTCGTGGTAGTCTTCCCACGACCACCGCCTACGTACTCCGTATCATCCTGCATACGGCCTCAGACCCACGTAGTTCTATGATTGTCGCACGGGTTGCCTGGAACCAGACCGTCCTCGATGCGGGTTGCCTTAGAGTAACACTCGAAGTCCATCCTAAATTTTCCGAAGGCAACAATTATCCCCGAAGGGATGTATTTTCTCGAAGGGGCAACATTTTATTCCCGAAGGAATATCTTTCTCGAAGGGGCAACATTTTTATTACCATAACGATTATTCATATTTTCGTGTGAATAACATGAAACGAATATGCTCTTATAATGACATTATTCCAAGCTTATAGCGTATGCAGGATTTATAATTTAGTGTATTTTTATAAATCAGCAGAAGCCTCCAATTGTCATCGGCCAATGATCAAGTAATTCATTACGAGAGAAAGAGCAAGAGTATAATATGTAAGAGACTTGCCACCATCTCCTAGGCTCGGCAAGATAAGCTTCATGACCTCTTTGGTGTCAATATTAAATTCACTGGTAATTTAGCTACGTCCAGCATAATTTCATTATGGGTCCAAGAGATGAACACCACTCTCAAGGGCCTGAAAAACCGAATATATACATGGCGCTGCTTCTAAATGAAGGCAGGAAATGCAGTTTTGGCAACAATAAAACAAGGATTTGACCTATCAAATGAACTCCAAAAATTACGTGTAAGTACAATCTGGAAAGGTAAAAACATTACCTACACTATTGTTGAAGGTTCATAAGGTGATTACTACCAAATAAAGCCTAAATATCAAAAGAAGGTTTGCTGCAGTTTTTAAACAATAGCAGAATTCAGAAAAAGGCAGTACTAAAACGGGGTTTTGACCCATCAAACGAACTCCAAAATTATGTACAAGTACAATTTGGAAAGGTAAAAACATTACCTACATTAATGATGAAGGGTTCATAAGGTGATTACTACCAAATAAAGCCTAAATATCAAAAAGAAGGGTTATTGCAGTTTTTAAAACAATAGCAGAATTCAGAAAAAGGCAGTACCAAAACGGGGTTTTGACCCATCAAACGAACTCCAAAATTTTGTAGAAGTACAATTTGGAAAGGTAAAAACATTACCTACATTAATGATGAAGGGTTCATAAGGTGATTACTACCAAATAAAGCCTAAATATCAAAAAGAAGGTTTGCTGCAGTTTTTAAAACAATAGCAGAATTCAGAAAAAGGCAGTACCAAAACGGGGTTTTGACCCATCAAACGAACTCCAAAAATTATGTACAAGTACAATTTGGAATGGTAAAAACATTACCTACATTAATGATGAAGGGTTCATAAGGTGATTACTACCAAATAAAGCCTAAATATCAAAAAGAAGGTTTGCTGCAGTTTTTAAAACAATAGCAGAATTCAGAAAAAGGCAGTACCAAAACGGGGTTTTGACCCATCAAACGAACTCCAAAAATTATGTACAAGTACAATTTGGAAAGGTAAAAACATTACCTACATTAATGATGGAGGGTTCATAAGGTGATTACTACCAAATAAAGACTAAATATCAAAAAGAAGGTTTGCTGCATTTTTTAAACAATAACAGAATTCAGAAAAAAAGCAGTACTAAAACGGGGTTTTGACCCATCAAACGAACTCCAAAATTATGTACAAGTACAACTTGGAAAGGTAAAAGCATTACCTACATTAATGATGAAGGGTTCATAAGGTGATTACAACCAAATAAAGCCTAAATATCAAAAAGAAGGTTTGCTGCAGTTTTTAAAACAATATCAGAATTCAGAAAAAGACAGTACCAAAACGGGGTTTTGACCCATCAACGAACTCCAAATATTACGTATAGTAAAGCCCAAATTAAACGTCTTCATATTGATGGCAGCAACCGGCCAATAGAAGCAACAATATAGCTGGTACAGCTTAGGCAACTCAAATCCATATGCCAGATAGAGTTCACAAACCCTTTGTTCCACCAAAGTAAAGCCTATACAAAAAAGTCCCCCATTTCTAGAAAACAATATAAAATTTGAACAAGAGTATCAGCTAGCCTTAACTTAACAGTAATTAATTATAAAGAAGAGTCAAAGCCCGAACCTCCTAATCATAGCTTGAACTGGAAATAGGAGAAGCTACAGCCGACTATTAACAAAATAAAGAACATTTCTCCAATCTAGAGCAATGGCAGGAGTAAGCCCAATACCATAAAATCAATTAAAGTTTGAGCTTGAGATGATATAAAGGAACGAAAATCATAGTTGCCATAATTAATTCCCCCAGCCCCCTAATTAAACGTCTTCATATTGATGGCAGCAACCGGCCAATAAAATCAATCGACTCCCAAACTCGACCACACCAATATTAATGCATGCTCATCTTCATCCATCACTTAAACTCCTTAAAGCAAATCACATAGAAAATCAAACGAGAAAACAAAACAAGGAAGGCTTACAGTGAAGTAGCAGGTAAGGTGAGCACTGCCGCCGAAAAGCAAAACCCGACTAAGCCTCAGGTCAAACAAACGAAGCCGTGAAATCTCCGATTCCAGCACTACCCACTGATTCCAGCAAAACTTTTATGGGATTAAGAGACGGAGAGGATAGGATTTGAGCAGGAGATCGGTGTCGTGCCAGTTGGGGAGAAGGAAGAGAAGTAGGAAAACCCTAGCTGCGAAAAATAGTCGAGAGCGAGACAGATGAGTAGTGAGAGATGGGAGTAGCGAAGGAGGAAGAAGCTCTGCCATGAGGGAGGCCGATCCTGCGATTCTTTAAGAGTGTCGATACCTCTCCATTTCTGCCCCTGCCTCGCCATTTCCGCCAAGCCATGAAGTTTCCGCCCCTTCTCTTTTTTTTTGATACCCATCTCTCTCTCTCTCTCTCTCTCTTCTTTAATTTTAGCTGGTCAAGCCCCCCTCTCTCTCTCTCTCTCTTTAATTTTAGCCGGTCAAGCCTCTCTCTCTCTCTCTCTCTCTCTCTCTCTCTTTAATCTATTAAACTCTCATATAACTTATATAAATAAATATATATGAATATATATATATACATATAAAAGTGTGTTATTTTAGGATAAGTTGAGAAAGGTTTGGCTATATATATATATATATACATATATACGTGGATGTTTAGATTTATACGTATAATTATATATATATATATATTTTATAAATATTTTATACATACATTTATATATATATATGTAAATCTGACACCGTACAAGTATACATGCGTTATAAAAACTTTCCTACATATATACAAACCTATATAATCAATATATATGTGTGTGTATTCATTATATAATTCTCATAAAAATGTACGTTGGAGTTTGTTGAGATTGTGTCGGTCATTCAAACTAATTAACTTAACTAAGGCGGATTTTCGAATCCATTTACGCAAATAATTACTTAATTCGCCGCGTTACTGAAAACGACCCGTTTCGTCCAAATTTCCTTAATTATCACCATGCTCGGTCTGGACGGAGGGCAATAATTTATTTCAATAATACGAGTCAAACAATTGTATGGGTTAATTTGGGCTCAACAGCTTAAGCATTCGTGTCAGTCTCGCCCCATTGCCCGATTTGTCAAGATCAGTTAATTGCGTCATTTACATCAAAATAGAATGAAAATGTACGTCGTTGAGTCTGTAGTAATATTGTCACTGGTGAACCCCAATTTTAGGCTAATTTGCATGAAGTACATGCTGTGACGTCGTAGTTTAATTCATAATCCGAAGTTAGGTCATGAAACTGTTAAAAACTGGTTTAAACTCCTCAATGGTTCGCATGGCTCTTCTAGGCCCCTAGTGCCAAAATAGGGATGTTACATTACGGCCCTCACAAAGTTTCCGAAGTGCTGGAATAGGGCTCTTAGCAATTAGTTCCAGAGACGATGAAATCATTCAATTTATAGACTTTGAGCTAACGCCGGCATTAAGTGCTAACGCCGGGCGTTGACCATGTATATCAACATATTGATGGCTCAGATCTTCAGAAGAGGAAGGAGATTCTGTACTTTAGGAAATGTTTTATTTTAGGCAATACTAACACTGGCGTTAAGGCTAACGCAGGCGTTGGGCAAATCATTCCTAAAGCTCCTCCTGCAATCACGGATGCTTCCTCCTTGCCATAATCGTCGATTGATAATGCCGACGTTAAGTGCTAACACGTGGCGTTGAGTTTCTTTCTCTTTTTACTCAGTCGACAAGCCATCCCGTCGGTCGGCATCCCATCCCATCGATCGGTATCCTATCCCGTCGATTCGCTAACGCCCAGCGTTAAGACCTAACGCCCGGCGTTAGACATCTTTCAATCCTTCTGCTTGTGGATAGTGTCAGACCAGTATTGCAGCAACCTGGTGTCATATCTGTCCAAACCTGCATGCTAAAAACACAATGACAAACAAGATCAAATATAAGTAGGATTTGTTATTCTCAAATAAAAGGGATGCGGAAAACCATGTTCCAACAATCTCCCCCTTTTGATAATAACAAAACCAATAGAGATAAATCATAATCATATATAAGATATGTGTTTTTATAAGGATATATGACACAAAGCAATCATAGAGATAATAATAAGAATTATAGTTCATTTAACATTGTGCTCCCCCTACTAAAGTGCTCCCCCTTAGTGTATGCACCCATAGACTAGATTTATGCTCCCCCTTAATCTAGTGAATCCTATTCTTCCTTGTGATTTATCATTTTATTCTCCCCATTTTGTTATTAGCAAAAGAGGGTGGAGTGAAACAAAACTAGAATAAATAAGACAAAAGTTGGGACATAACTAAGAGAGGATTAAGAGTTTTGTGTAAACATAAAGTAAGTCATGATCGAGCTAAGGGAGAGAGTAGCACAGCGGAAAAAAATATGTGATAAGCGTGAAAGATCAACATTCCATGATTTTACCAAAAGAATTCTACCACTTGCTTTTCAAATTAATTTTTAAAGAAGAATATTACTTGTTGAAAGAGATGCAATAGTGTTTGACAAGCACAAGTGAAGAAAGACCCAAGAAGTGAGCATGATAAACCATGGTAAACGAAGTACATGACCAAAAGAGAAATGCGGAAAACAAAAACAAAACAAATAAGAGTAGTATTTTTGTTATAGTTTGACCATTCCAACAATGTCTAGACTCTTCACATTTGAGCATTTTAACTTTAAAAAATTTCATAACTAATAGGCAAGCATGATTTAGCATATTCAAAAAGATAATAGCTACAATGTAACCAATTCGTATTTCAAGTAAAGAAAACATTGTAGAAATCATGCATTGCAATCTAGTGCTTTTACTTAAGTTTGTAGAGAATTATGTAATGTTTGCATTAGGATCCAATTCTCATGAGTGGAAGCTTTATGAAAAACAATGATATGTGTATAAGGTGTTTTGATAAAAGTATACAAGTGAAATAATCAAAACACATGACATATATAATGAAATAGTGACAACAATATTAAGGATGCAATCTTATAATTACTTTCACACATCAAATCTAGAATAAAGTTTCAAGGCACAACTAATGAGTACAACAACCAAGGTGCTTCGCCCACACAATGCTCATTAAGAATTATCAGGGAGCGAAGTATTGCTTGGGGGATCACATAAGCAATTTTATTGATTTTTATTTTTAGTGATCCGGTGTACAATTAGAAGTGATAAAAGATGAATGTGTTTGCACAAGACACTTTACAATTCTTTCCAAGGTGCTAAACCTCACAATACTCATTAAGACTTATCAGGAGGGTGAGTAGTGCTTGGTTAAGTTATCTTTGGCATTTTATTTCATATTATTGTAATAGCGGGCCAAAGGTCTCTGAATTCACTTATTGTTGCAAACACTAACAATATTGAAATAACACTTCTATGTGTGCATGAAATTTATTGTTTGAATGAAGGCGTAGGTAATTTAGACATACAACTTAATATGTTAAGACTATTACACTACACAATCATGCAAGACTAAGATTATGAGTACATGTAGATTACCAAAATAGTGAGTGAATGAATCGTTGATTAGCATAAAACATTACTCATGCTTAGAGGCATGCTAGGCAATCATACACAATTTTCTATAGACTATTTCATTGCACATAATCAGATTAAGGCCAAGGCATGAAGATAAAACAGTGTTTAGGAAATTTGAAATTAAAATTAGACATTGAACATATTCTTTAAGTGTATGCCTAAACAATTTTGACCATTTGAAACACAAAAATTAAGAAGTTTTGCTCTTGTGAAATCTTATAGTCAAACCATAGTTTTGTAAATATTAAAAGCAAAACAAATAACAAAAAATATTTTTGATTATTTTGAATTATTTGAATTTTTTTGTATTTTGGAATAAAACAACCAAATTAATAACAAAATAATTTCAAAAATGGAGAAAAGAAACAGAGAAATATCATTATAAAATACCAGAAATAGTGTTGAGAAAACATAATTTCAATTTGGCAAAAAGGGCTAACGTCTGGCGTTAACTACTTAACGCCCAATCAGAACTCTATTTTTTGAGATTTTTGAAATTGTTTCCTTTGGAATAGTGAATATGCATATTGTCCTTGGTGTAGAAATTTCAGACAATTTAAAGATGATTAGAAGGCTCAACATTGTTGAATACTTTTCCATAAAAAGGTTGTAAAATTATTTTTAAGAATGTTAATTCAAATAATGTAAATCAGATTGCATGAAGACTGGACTAAGAGATATAGAGATCAGATACTATTCAACATTGTGCTATTGGCAATTTTGCACATAAGGCTAACGCTAGGCGTTAATTTCTAACGCTGGAGTTAGAGGCTAACGCCTGGCGTTAACTAGTTAACGCCGAGACAGTAGATGATTTCATGCATTTTTAAAAAAAACTTTTCTTTGATTTCGTGTTATTATAGAAATGCCTTCTTAGTCTATAAATTTCAGACATTTTGGAGATCATTAGAAGACTCATTAAGCATGTTTTATTTGTTCAAATAAGGTTTTTATATTTTTATTTGGTTTTCAAATACTTGTGTTTTACAAGATCATTAAAGATAAAAAATGATAAAATATGCAAAACACAAGATAAGCATGTTTGATTAAAACAAGAATGCATGAATAATATAGTCATAAAGAGTGCATGCAAAATATGCGATATAGGAATGTCTTAGATAATAATACCCTAACTATATGCCTACACACTAGCCCCGTACTAAGTGATGGATATGCATGAGGAGATGCACACATGCCATAGGTTGGGGTGTTAATCTCATATGCACACACTAGAGAATGCTCAACCTAGCACTCTTTCCCCCTAGTGCCTCGCAAGAACCCTCTGGAACCCTCCCCGGTTAAGAACAAGACATGACTTAGAGGTTAGGTATTCTAATGCATACAATCCTACGCCCTCGCTATTGTGAGACACATAATGTGGGTGAATGATCATGGACATCCAAAGCATTTTGTCCTATGGAAACAATTTAAAGTCACATAGTTATTTTATCTTTTAATTTTACTACTTTAAGATGGATTCATTATGGCATTATTTGATAACTAGCATGAATGATAATATTTATTAGTTGATGATGCTAGTATGATGAGTTCATATTATGTCATAAGAATAATGCATGTCTTTTAAATTGATAGAAATTCACTTTATAGACCACTTTGTAGACCTAGAATTAAGTGATGATTTGATTAGACGTTATTGATATCAAGGTGATTCTAAGGTCTAGATATAGTACGATACATGCAACCACAATACATAATTTATTCATATAATTATCATGATCACCAATCATATGATAGAACCAAAATGACCTTTTGTAGTTATGCGTAATGTTTGAATTAAAAGATCTTTTGATATTACATAATATAATTATGATTATTAATTTTATCGACATAGAGATTTTGATACTCATAATTAATTATTGTAAGTGAAATATATAAAACAATTCATATTCAACCTTTTCAAAATATTAAAGAGAAAGATTGTAAGGTGAATAATGAATACAGTGAGAAACTATTTTTTTGTTATTTTTGAAAGGTTTTATAAATTTTCTCTTTGGTTTTTTAATAAAAACATATATATATATATATATATATAATTTCCTTGACTTTTAATTTTCATTATTCTATTTTTATGTAGCATAACATGGTATATCTAGCATAGACATTGATTTCTTCTTATAGTAAGTGATGATGCTAGAAATAAAAAAGTTATGGTAATAAGGTGCAAGGTTATGTAAAGATTACAAGCATATGATTTTTTTGGAAGGGGATACAGGGGCCTGTGACATAAAATCCGTAAACACAAAAAATTGCCGAAAAAGAAAAACTGATATAACTTCTAAACAGAGTTGAATTTTGGCAATTCTGAGGGTTCAAATGAACTCAAACGAGCAAAGCTGGTTTGTCATTGCATAGATCTTCTCGTCCTCGTTCCGAAAAGTTATTATGGTCGAAAATCGGACAAGCGGATCAAAAGTTATGATCGTTTGAAGTTTGCGTCAAAATCTCACATATTTTTGTAAATTTAATTTTGGTTTTTGTTTAAAAGCATATGATTTTTGCAATTATTCAATTCCGATTTTTCATGATTATGATTAAACGTATTAGAGGCTATCAAATGACATAAGGATATTAAATAAGTAATCAATCACTTGTGCATTTTATACATTTAGCCAAAGACCCCATAATCTTCCTTTAAATCCCCTTTTGACAATTATTTTATTAGTCTTGATAATATCATATAAACATTTAGCATTTAATTTATAATGATGATATAAGACATTTAAAGATAATGGATTTAGAAGGTTAAAAATAATAAAAAGGATAGATAGGTCACTTGAGAGATGAAATGACTTTTATTCAATTTAATTCATTAATGAATTTGTGGCTTAATGTGTGAAAGTCATATCACATGTTATACAAAATGACCATAGCATGATGGTAGGAAAAGTTTAAGCATATCATGAAGTAGAGTTGATGATATTTCATATTTAATTATTTATACTTCATGCATTTGTATGATACGTAATGAATAAGAGATTTAGGTATCCATGTAACATCCCGATTCGAGCTAGACCCCTTGTTCGCATTTTTGAGTCAAGCGAGTTGACTCGGGCTCGGGGTGTAGTGAGGGCCAGGCTTGCACCTGAGATGGGGAAGTGCACTCGGCGGATGCGGCGAGTACCAGTTCTATTCTTTGTCCCGATGTTTGCTGTATCGGGATCCGAGCTGTCCGGAGAGCATAATTTGAGCGATAAAACTCGAAGGAGGCGTACTGCCTTGAAGGAATTATAGTACGTACGTTAGCTCAAATGACATGGTTTTCAAATAGCGTATTTATTCAAAAAGGTGATATGCAGCAAACAACCTTGGAATTCACCCCAGTCAGTTTTGTTAGACTCGTGACGCCTATACGAGTTCAACAAAATTGCTCGCGCTCAATTCTGATGAGAATCGGCGAAATCATAATACGGTCTGCGAATATTGTATTTATCCACATTTGTGAAATCGACCAAACAATCTCGCAATTGACCCCAGTCAGTCTTGTTACACTCGTAATAATAGTACTAGTTCAACGGATCTATCTGTTTGCGATTCCTACGTCGTTTGAAGGGTTTTTGACATTTAAGTGAATTGAGTCGTAAACACTCTAGAGAGCTTAAAGTGAGCAAACAGACTCGGAATTGACCTTTGATCATTTCGATAGGTGCGTATCGGCGAGACGGTCAAAACGAGCCCGTCCGGGGCAAATTCCGAGCCATATAGAGCGAGATGCGAGCATTTGAATCCATTATTAACAATAGAAATGATAATAATAATAATAATGATATTATTATTATTATAATATATATATCAAAACTTAGGTTAGATTTCACTTACCCGATCCCTCCCAACAGCGCGTCAAGCTCTCCCCTCCCTAGCCGACGATGGAAATGAGATCCAGCTCCACCAATCCCTGTCCTCTCCTCCTCCGGCGAACTCTGAGCTCCTCCCTCCTCCAAGCTCCGACCTCATCTCCGCCAAGGCCGGCGACCTCCTTCACCTCTGAGAAACTCTCCCCTCCCATGGCCGACCAAACAGATCTCCCTCCTCTCACCAGCGTTCCTCTTCGATAACCTCCAAACTGAGTTCTCTTTCGTCGACCTTTCTAGAAGCAACACCTCGCCCCTCCTTTTTCCTTCTAACTCCAGATCTGAAGGGTTCTCCTCTCCTTCTCCATATCCGACGAGATTTACTCCGGCGAGATTTACTCCATTTCTCAGATCCAAGGAGAAGCCAGCGCTGCTCCTTCAGCTCCAGGCTGAAACTCACAACAACCCATCATCTTCTCCATTTCAAGACACCTATTTTCACCCTCCAGCAACTTCAAGCCGCCAAGCTCATTTCCAAATCTGAGAGAGTTCTTTTCTCTCCATTCTACAGCGAGCCCTTACTCTCCGAGGAGCAAAATAGTGACCTCGCTCTCCAAGACAAAACAGCCCACTCAAGGGGACGACTCCTCTTCGACGACGTCCGACGAGATCCAGATCGGCGAGATCCGTCCATGACCGGGAGCGACGGACAAATGCCGCATACGCAGTTATTGGGTAGCATGCATGGATACTCGGTGAGCTTCCTCCCCTCTCCCTTGGTGCTAGTTTCTTAGATCAAACTAGGCGAGATGTCGAACTCAATTGAATTGATTTGAGAGCAAGTCGTGGAGGGATGGCTGAAATCTGTGTTCTGACTATTTATTCCGGTCACCTCCGGTCACTGATTCACCGCCCGTCGATGCATCTCACATACGAGAAAGGGGCGGTGATGTTGGTTGGTCAGACAGGAAATAAGGTGGCTGATGTGAGAGTTTTATTAGACTCCAGGGTTGGCAATTCACAGCCCCAGGCTGGAGGAAGAAGATGACCGGACGTTGTTCGATCTGCACTTCGATCCGTGTAGTTTATATTGGTTATTTGGTAAATAATATATTTAGCACGCGGCGAGGTAGGCGTACAGATTCATATTAATTTGGTGATTTACCTTGTTTTGCCTATCGGAAGCTGTTTGGAATTGGTAAATAAATGTTTGATGACAATGTGGACACCCCTCTTAAATGTCATAATTTTCGGATATAAGCTTGCTGTGATTTGTCAATATTATGTTATAAAAACTATTGTGCCGCAAATTGTTATCACGATTACTCTGAATGAGCTGAGATATGGTGTAAACGCTCAAGATACTAACCATGACATATAGTAGAATTTTTTAGAAGTCTTGGTTTTGATATAACCACTTGATTAATCACTTGTTGATGATGCTCCAGGACAATAAGTATGTGCGTGAAACTTTAGGCAAGTAGTGGTTTGAATAGTGCTCCAATTTAAATTGTATGTAAATGTTATTAATATGATTCTAATATAATATTGGAGGTGATTGATTCTAAATATTGGGGCAAATCATTTAATGAACCTAAAACTTGTTGATTTGAGGTCATTTGTACATGTTCTCATGATGGTAAGACATGGCTTGACTGTACTCGTAGAAATAGGATACTTAACCGTCTACTTCATGGTTGATTCTTCAATGATATGGGACTTATAAATACCAGTGTTTATGATCAGCTTTTTATACATTCATACCAGTCAACTAATGCTGACTTATAAGACATGCGAGTTGCCACTAAAGTAGAGGATATACTTAAACGATGTCGGGGTATGCACCTGAGGATCATACTGTACGTGATGTGTCGTTAGATGAATGACTACATTTGTAACACCACTCATTTTACCCAAGTGTTCGGATATGATGAACGATTGATGGCTTAGTATGAATTAACATTTAAATATATATGTTGAATCTAACAGGGTCTTGACTCGAAGTCGAGCTTAGTCATTGATCTTTAGTTTTGAGGATATGATATTGTGCATAAGTAATCCTTAAGTTAGGATCGTATGGATTGAAATCACAGGACCTGTGCTTCTCATTGCTTAGAGCATGCTAACTCCGTACGGGTAGCATTGAGGGCTTAGTATAGTGATTTGGATGGGTCGACATCCTAAGTTAATGTGGGAAGGGACTCGGTTTGGAGCCCTTGCTTACTTAAGAGCATGAGTTAGCCCTGCGAGCGGTAGGCTCGGCATATAAGGAAGGACTAGGATAGTCCTGCGAGCGGTAGACTCGAGATATAAAGAAGGATTAGGATAGTCCTGCGAGCGGTAAGCTCGGCATATAAGGAAGAACTTGGATAGTCCTACGAGCGGTAGACTCGAGATATAAAGAAGGACTAGGATAGTCCTGTGAGCGGTAAGCTCGGCATATAAGGAAGGACTAGGATAGTCCTGCGAGCGATAAGCTTGGCATATAAAGAAGGACTAGGATAGTCCTGCGAGCGGTAGGCTCGAGAGATATAAGAAATGATTAGGATAGTCCTGCGAGCGGTAGGCTAGATAAATAAGGAAGGACTAGGATAGTCTTGCGAGCGGTAGGATCGATGTTTATAAGGTCAGTTTAGTATTGCGAGCTGGAGGCTCGGGTGATAATTTTATTCAGGACGGGTTAGTCCTGCGAGTTGAAGGCTCGGGTGATAGTTTTATTCAGGACGGGTTAGTCCTGCGAGCTGGAGGCTCGCGTGGTGACAAATTGCATGTGCATAGAAACTATTTAGTGGCGGGTCTTCGGTACGGGCCGATTGTCACACCGACGGCAGTACGTTGACTTAGGCGGGTGTGAGGTTGAGGGGCCAGTATGTTGTTTATACTGCGGTCTGGAGGACGATCCCCAAAAGGATGCACACCCGACCTTTAAGACTGGTAGGTGCCAGCAAAGAGTACGCAAGACTCTAGAGTGCACCTAGGACGTGTACAGAGGCGTATGGGAGGTCTAGGCCTAGTAGTGTGTATACCCGCCTAGGGGTGGAGACGCCCGCTCCACCACTACCGTAGCCACAATGGTAGTACCAAAGAGTTCAGCTAACTCTGAAAAGTGGGAACTAAAGGTCTGTAGGTATAGAGTCAGAGTGCGTGGGTATGCATGGGTGAGTCATCATATCATAATCATTGCACTGCATTGTATTGCACCGCATAAGATCCTCATTATATAAATTTGTATGGGCACTTTTATATGATGAGTTACTGTTTCTGTACCAAACCCTTAACTTATAAGCTTTTATGAGCACCCTTATAAGTTAAGCTCAATTCAGTTCCTTATATATATTACTTAATACACTGCTAGATGTAAGTGCTTTTATATACATGTTGTTAGCTGTTGATATATAATTGCTAGATGTAAGCGCTTTTATATACATGTTGTTAGTTGTTGATATATAACTGCTAGGTTAGTAATACCTCATTGTCACCTGCATATTGTGCTTACTGTTATATTGCAACCTTTCTTTCTCTCCTTCCACACGGTGCCTAAGAGTCGCCGGGGTGAGAGAATGTGAAGCCACTTAGTCTTTATGACTAACGGTTTCTACGCCTTAATTTTAGGAGGACACCCCGATGATGGAGCGGCAGCAGTGAACGGTGTAGGAGGACAGCCAGGCCAGAGAGACAGGGCCTGAGACTACGATACCGTCCATTTCTTCTATCATATATGTGAGCTTTTGAGCGCTTTGTTGTAGCCTTCAGGCAAGTTTTGTTCTCTGATATTCAGGAGCTTTCTGTGTTCCTGCTTTGTTTTATTGTGGACTTTATATACTTAGTGTGAAGGTGACTTCTGTGGTTTCTTTTATTATGGGTTGACACATTGATATTGGTCTTAGCCTGCAGGATAGGCGTCTTGCGGTACAGGTTAGCCCGTGCGCTGACGCTACCGCAAGGTGGCTGTTCTGGGCATAAGACTCCCCTCGGTCGTGTTTTGGGTTCCGGGAGGGGGGTCTTACAAATGGTATCAAAGCGCAACGATCCTGAGATAAAGAAGTCCATTAACCCATGACACCACCCCTGCTCGGTCAATTAGTTTGAGTACAAACTAATGCAGCGGAAGCTGTGGTGTGCCCATATGGGATTCACTCTAAGTATGTCCACTAATCCTTAGAACGAGTGCCAACCTAACTAGGACACCACCTTGTTTTGACTTACCAACATGTTTTGTGGCGCATCCTAATCTCGGAGTCGACCTCAGGTATAGACTTGGTTGAGGTATGTGAATACCCAAGTGGTTTAGGGAAGAGTTTATTGCAAGAGTATGTGCTCAAGGCTTATACTTTGATATTCCTACTACATTCATTAAGTGATACCATCATCTTACCCAAATTAATAGAACCATCCAGAGGAGAATTGATGCTTATGATCTACTAACTACAGTGGTAAGAGACTCGTAAGTCTAACTGATAACTTAATACACTCCATCTTGATCATAGTGAAGCTATTACCATGATAAATACCAGAGGTTGAATAAGAATCTAAATCTTAGAAGAGGCCCATCTCTTTTGACTTGGTCACATGTTGACCCAAAAAAAAGTTGTTGTAAATGATAGATCTAAAGGCCTAAAGAAAAGACCGTATCAGTAATCGTCGAGATGAAACTCCAGGTCGAGGATTATATGCCCTAAGGATGTGTGCTTATAGGGGATGGATGTACCACGTTAGCGATCGAAGAGATTCTGCCCAAGAATTACGGTGGGCTTATCTCTTCGTTTATTGGGCCAGTGTTACCAACTAGGGTTTCATTGGGATTTAAGAATCTTCACAAATTTTGAACAATTGATATTGATGGTACTTGATGGAGTAGTTCATATTTGGCAAGGTGGACTACTAATGTCAAGTTTGGATCGATGAAATTTTACTAGCAGTGTACAACCCTCATTCTCCGAGGGTGGACCCCCGAGGCCACATAGACAGAAGTCAAGGTCAAAGGGTCAACACAGAGACCAGCAATCCAAGGCAGGAATAGAAGAGACCCTGGCGAGTATGCAGGTCATACTCGCCAGGTAGGCGAGTATCAACCAGAATAGCTCGGCACACGCAGGAAGCAGCAGAAACCCTGTGCGAGTATTGGCCCGGCGTGTGCGAGCAGTACCCAATACTCGCCCGATGGGCGACTATGGCATGGTACTCGTCGAGTAACCCATAGTCGCCGAGTTGGGGGCTGGGCTATAAAAAGCCCCCTACCCTTTGGTTTTCCTATAAATAGGACCCCATGGGGTACTTGGATTGGCACCTAGACTTGAGCTTTAGGACCTCGATTCCCGAACTCTCGAGCCTGTCACCCTTGCTTTCAGCCAAGCCGGTGCCTTCCCTGTACCAAGCTCGGCCACTTTGGTTTCAGAGGGGAAGACTCTCTCGAGCTTCTGGGTACGTGGTAGGACCTCCCTGCCGCAGCACCTGGGGTCCTGTTTGTTACTCTTCTAGCTTCGTCGTAGTCGCCAGCCAAGTCATCTCGTTGGACTGCTGGGCGAGTAGCCGCCGGCTGCATCGGTCTGAATTTTGAGGTCAGGATTTTCCTGGCGTCAACAAGCAGAATAATAAATGATAGTACTTCAAGGATGAGTATTTGCTCCCTACACTATTTTAAGACTGCAAATAAGAAGACGAGGAAAGTAGTCAGTTAGCCATTTTGGTAAATATCCTTATCGACCTATACTTAACTTTTGATGACATTATAGCTTGGTACTTGATGAAATTATGAACCCTCATGATGATATAATGAAGTTTGTATTGGTACGAGTGGTTTGATGATCAACCATCCCAGGAAGTTAGGAAATTTGCAATGACATGTATGTTAAAGGGATGTTAGGGAAAATTAATAGATCCAAATCGACTAGTAAAAGGCCAAAACTGAATGTGGCTTCTTTTATTCGACTATGTTTGATTTATGAAGATGACAAGGTTAGTATGAATTGTTGAGTGATTTAAAAATCTCAAATGTTTATCATGGAATAAACATATCATTAGCAATCTCTAGCGGCGATTGTGGGCAACTTTGGAGTTTATACGCTATATACGAATAAGTAAGGGTTATGTGTAATAGTATTGTCTTGGCAAGGTAGATTTCTAGAGGCTCAGTATCATAACCCTACAATGAGACAAGGTTTAAGTTCACGATAAGAGACCCTTTAAATGGAACTGTCTGGATCCCAAAAGAAATTCAGCACAAATTATGAATTCGGTGCAAGTCTAACTATGATCTAGGTTGGACCAAAGTAATACCCGACTCGGGTCCTTGTGCTCTTAGAAGGAAGTGATAGATATATCTTCCTCTAAGCCTGCAACGGTGGTTCGTAATATCACTAAGACAAATTGTTAAACATCACAGGTCGAACAAATGATGATTTTTGGGAATCATTGAAAATATAAATTTGTCCAAGCTTAAATTCTTGAGGCAATAACATCATGTTGGGGATTTGTGGATTGAGATATGATATCATCATGGCAAGTGAAATGAGGTGAATGTGAACTCGATTGTTTTTATGAACTAAAAGATAAATGGTGAAAATTCTTGATGATTAAACACATGAATATTTCGCCATGACATGACATTGGAAGTATCCTTACCCCCCAAAAGTTAAAAGGTAGCTGATCACTTGCTAAACTTGGAAGAT
This sequence comes from Dactylorhiza incarnata, assembly GCA_033032865.1. NCBI lineage: Eukaryota > Viridiplantae > Streptophyta > Magnoliopsida > Asparagales > Orchidaceae > Dactylorhiza > Dactylorhiza incarnata. The sequence goes on from JAWHQI010000055.1 coordinate 10,180,546, forward strand.
GTATATTATATGTATGAATCTTTTTACTAGAAATATGATTATATAGAGAGTCAGAACACATATATCGAAAACATCATGATCGCCTTTAGAAAGATTCACGATTTGGGAAATAAATTTTAATTACCAACAGTAGATATAGTGAAATGATATCATAAATGTTAAGACCCCCCTTATAGTGAGAGCAACTCGTGACTAGTATCGCGGTTAGAAGTAGTGCTCATTATCTACTGTTGGGGCAGTAAGAGATTTCTAAGTTTGATGTTCGTACCCATAATGTGATGCTCCTCACTGTAGTTTACATCCAATAAGACTGCGAGTCTAGAAAGTGACCATTTTGTAGTCGGGGGCATGTCGACCCCTAGAAAGGTTGTTGAAAATGGTAGCTTTGAGGGCCTATAACACTTTAATAGGTCCCAGGAACTATTATTCAAGTGCCTTGTGGCAAGTGCTTATAGGGTAAAACTCCTAATCGAGGACGGCATGCCCATAGGGCCGGTGTGCATACAAGGGGTGAATGTACCATACTGGTGGTCGAAGAAACATAACTTAGGTGTATGGGGGCTAACCCTTTTTCTTCGTTTATTAGCCTAGCTAATGGACCAACCGACGTTTCACCGGGAGTTAAAAATCTTTGCAGACTGCTTCACTTAGCCTTGCTATAATAAGGTTTTCTCATCTAAGTCGTTACAAGTCGACGTTATTAGAATTAGGTACTCCTTGATGAATGAGCATTTTAAGCAAGGTGGATGGTTAAACATCAAGTATTGGATTACGTTGAGTCCCCAACCAGAATAACAGAGGTGAGTACCTAAAGGATGGTTATGTCTTCGCTCTGATCGAAGGTTAAGCGGAGAAGTAGACCAAGGAGAAATGGTGATCTAAAACCTTTTGGGATATACAACGAGGTTATCGAGTTTTCATACATGAACTCCTGGATAAATCATATAATTGGGTAATTGAGGATATGAATACATCATGCTGTGCAATTAGGACCTTTGGGGTGACGTTGAGTAAAATTTAGCATGATTTATATGTATGTCAATACTATGTGAAGGATGCGATGATATCCCGATGTGATGGTAAGGACTTGAGATGGTAGTCCTTGAGTGCTGCTATGCACTAGTCGGATTCTGGCAAGTGCTTGGATGACATAAGGACTTGGTGGTAGTCCTTGGGTTCTGTTAGCATGAGTTCCATCATTAGAACCTCATGGGTGTAGTTATGTAAAATCTTGAATCCTCTTGATAGTGTTGTAGTGCCTCTCAGTGATCAATGGTCAGTCCGACGACCGCGCGACAAATTTTTGGGGACGCCTTGAAATTTGTTGAGTTGGAGTTGTATTTGATTGTTGATCAAAGAGGTGTGTTTAAAAGTGACATATTTCGGATAATTGGTTTAAATCGTAGCACTCTTAGTGCCAAGATTTTGCAACGTGGTTGTTAAGTTAACAAATTCACAACAGTGATGTCTATGCATTAGTTTGCGTACATAATGTGATGATATTGTAAATTAAATAAAATTACCGTGGATGTGTGTTGGAGACTCGTGGCAAGAAGGTATGATATTGATGCAAGACAACTGTTGATGACACATGCTATAGAGTTATAGTGTTTTGAGATCCAGTCCTGTAAGGTGTAAACGAGCTGGTGACTCGGTAGTCTTGTTGGTTTATAGAACCTGTGCAGCGATATAGAAGTTGGTGGTGGTATCCTGTTGCATCGTGGTTTTATAAATGAGTAGCCTGCTTGATGTCGTTCACCCCAAGTCTTTGCTAAATGCTCCCTTGTATGTTGTGTGCTTGAGATTAAATCACAACATAATTAGTTAGATTGATGTAGTGATTTTTGAAATAGTGTGTGTTATTATTAGTTCGTATGACTTCACAAGGCAAGAGTGCGCATGCAGTCTAATTTCCATGTATAAACCACAACAATTGAGAATGTGTATATAAGCTTGAAATTATTATGGATGAAGTGCCCATGAATGAATATGATGAGTATATTTTTCTCTCATCCAGAAAATCCTCATAGCCTCAACCAAATATTTCGGGGACGAAATTGTTTCTTCGTTTATTGGATTTGTAACATCCCGATTCGAGCTAGACCCCTTGTGCGCATTTTTGAGTCAAGCGAGTTGACTCGGGCTCGGGGTGTACTGAGGGCCAGGCTTGCACCTGAGCCAGGGATGTGCACTAGACGGATGCGGCGAGTACCAGTTCTATTCTTTGTCCCGATGTTTGCTGTATCGGGATCGGAGCCGTCCGGAGAGCATAATTTGAGCGATAAAACTCGAAGGAGGCGTACCGCCTTGAAGGAATTATAGTACGCACGTTAGCTCAAATGACATGGTTTTCAAATAGCGTATTTATTCAAAAAGGTGATATGCAGCAAACGACCTTGGAATTCACCCCAGTCAGTTTTGTTAGACTCGTGACGCCTATACGAGTTCAACAAAATTGCTCGCGCTCGATTCTGATGAGAATCGGCGAAATCATAATACGGTCTGCGAATAGCGTATTTATCCACATTTGTGAAATCGAGTAAACAATCTCGCAATTGACCCCAGTCAGTCTTGCTACACTCGTAATAATAGTACTAGTTCAACGGATCTATCTGTTTGCGATTCCTACGTCGTTTGAAGGGTTTTTGACATTTAAGTGAATTGAGCCGTAAACACTCTGGAGAGCGTAAAGTGAGCAAACAGACTCAGAATTGACCTTTGATCATTTCGATAGGTGCGTATCGGCGAGACGGTCAAAACGAGCCCGTCCGGGGCAAATTCTGAGCCATATAGAGCGAGTTGCGAGCATTTGAATCCATTATTAACAATAGAAATGATAATAATAATAATGATATTATTATTATTATAATATATATATATCAAAACTTAGGTTAGATTTCACTTACCCGATCCCTCCCAGCAGCGCGTCAAGCTCTCCCCTCCCCAGCCGACGATGGAAACGAGATCCAGCTCCACCAATCCCTGTCCTCTCCTCCTCCGGTGAACTCTGAGTTCCTCCCTCCTCCAAGCTCCGACCTCATCTCCGCCAAGGCCGACGATCTCCTTCACCTCCGACAAACTCTCCCCTCCCATGGCCGACCAAACAGATCTCCCTCCTCCCACCAGCGCTCCTCTTCGATAACCTCCAAACCGAGTTCTCCTCCGTCGACCTTTCTAGAAGCAACACCTCGCCCCCTCCTTTTTCCTTCTAACTCCAGATCTGAAGGGTTCTCCTCTCCTTCTCCATATCCGACGAGATTTACTCCGGCGAGATTTACTCCATTTCTCAGATCCAAGAAGAAGCCTGGGCTGCTCCTTCTGCTCCAGGCTGAAACTCACAACAACCCATCATCTTCTCCATTTCAAGATGCCTATTTTCACCCTCCAGCAACTTCAAGCCGCCAAGCTCATTTCCAAATCTGAGAGAGTTCTTTTCTCTCCATTCTACAGCGAGCCCTTACTCTCCGAGGAGCAAAACAGTGACCTCGCTCTCCAAGCCAAAACAGCCCACTCAAGGGGACGACTCCTCTTCGACGACGTCCGACGAGATCCGGATCGGCGAGATCTGGCCACGACCGGGAGCGACGGACAAATGCCGCATACGCGGCTATTGGGTAGCATGCATGGATACTCGGTGAGCTTCCTCCCCTCTCCCTTGGTGCTAGTTTCTTAGATCAAACTAGGCGAGATGTCGAACTCAATTGAGTTGATTTGAGAGCAAGCCATGGAGGGATGGCTGAAATCTGTGTTCTGACTATTTATTCCGGTCACTGATTCGCCGCCCGTCAATGCATCTCACATACGAGAAAGGGGCGGTGATGTTGGTTGGTCGGAAAGGAAATAAGGTGGCTGATGTGAGAGTTTTATTAGACTCCAGGTCAGGCAATTCACAACCCCAAGCTGGAGGAAGAAGATGACCGGACGTTGTTCGATAAGCACTTAGATCCGTGTAGTTTATATTGGTTATTTGGAAAATAATATATTTAGCGCGCGGCGAGGTAGGCGTACGGATTCATATTAATTTGGTGATTTACCTTGTTTTGCTTATCAGAAGATGTTTGGAATTGGTAGATAAATGTTTGATGACAATGTGGACACCCCTCTTAAATGTCATAATTTTCGGATATAGGCTTGCTGTGATTTGTCAATATTATGTTATAAAAACTATTGTGCCGCAAATTGTTATCACGATTACTCTGTATGAGCTGAGATATGGTGTAAACGCTCAAGATACTAACCATGACATATAGTAGAAATTTTTAGAAGTCTTGGTTTTGATATAACCACTTGATTAATCACTTGTTGATGACGCTCCAGGACAATAAGTATGTGCGTGAAACTTTAGGCAAGTAGTGGTTTGAATAGTGCTCCAATTTAAATTATATGTAAATGCTATTAATATGATTCTAATATAATATTGGAGGTGATTGATTCTAAATATTGGGGCAAATCATTTAATGAACCTAAAACTTGTTGATTGGAGGTCGTTTGTACATGTTCTCATGATGGTAAGACACGGCTTGACTGTACTCGTAGAAATAGGATACTTAACCGTCTACTTTATGGTTGATTCTTTAATGATATGAGACTTATAAATACCAGTGTTTATGATCAGTTTTTTATACAGTCATACCAGTCAACTAATGCTGACTTATAAGACATGCGAGTTGCCACTAAAGTAGAGGATATACTTAAACGATGTCGGGGTATGCACCTGAGGATCATACTGTACGTGATGTGTCGTTAGATGAATAACTACATTTGTAACACCATTCTTTTTACCCAAGTGTTCGGATATGATGAACGATTGATGGCTTAGTATGAATTAACATTTAAATATATATGTTGAATCTGTTGAAATTGTTGAAGTGGAGAAGAAGGGAGTCCGGACGGTCTGAAGGATGGAGACCGCAGAGACCGCGCGGTCTGCGCTGGTGCTCTGGCAGTTTGGTTCTGCGATCTCTCCCTGCTTGTTTGTTCTGGCGATCTGCTGTGATCGGCCAGTATGTTCCCTGGTCTGGTCGCTAGTTCTGGCGACCTGCTGCGGGCTCTCCCAGTCTTGCTACTGGGCAGTCTGTTCGGTTTGTTCTGGCGACTTGACTCAAGTCGGCCTGATGTTTGTCTCTGCTTAGGCGATCTCAGGAAGGATGATCCTGTGTCCGCGCGGCTTGTGCGCGGCTTACTGCTGACTTCGGTCTTGGACTGAATCTTGTCCAAGCGTTGTGTTCGCGCGGTCTGCATTGTGAGACCGTTCACGATCTGACGAGTGGTGATTGTATCTCTTCTGTGCGGTGACGACATCCGTCTACTCGTCTATAAATAGAGCTGCAGGGCCCGTCATTCCAGACAAGAATTGTAAGAACAAAAGCCCGGATTGTTTCTTGCGGCCACAAGTTTTAAGTCGCGCGATCTCGGAAGTGAGCTAACCGGTTGTTGTGTTCGCAGGTTTGCGGTCAGCAGGTTGTGGTCTCCTTCCTTGGTGATTTCCGGTGGCTTGAATAAACAGTTCGTCTGCGGTCTGTCAGCGAACTGGTTTATTGTGTTCTTGTGCTGTTCACAGCTAGCTTAGTGATCAGGCGACCTTCAGCGGTTAGGTGATCAGAGTTGCAGTCTGGCGACAGCTTCAGTTCTTTGTTCAATTCAATAAGCTTCAGTTCGTGCGGTCTGGGATTGCGGTCTGGCAGTGCAGGTTGTCTGCTTCTGTTCGCGCGATCTCAAGGTGTTTCTGCGGTCTGACTGTGCAAGCGTTCTGGGAGTACAACAGAGCAAGCCGGGCGACCTGAGCCTTTTTGCGGTCTGTGCGGTCTCTGCTTTGGCAGACCGCCAGCTTTAGTTTTGGTGTGTTTTGTTCTCATCTCCGTGATTCTTATGAATAATGTCTCGCCATGTATACCTCGAAGTGTAAAGCAGTTCTGTTTCAATAAAGATTTCTTGTGTTGCTGTTTTGGCATTGTGGTTGTTTGGCTATAACTCTTGTTGATACAACTCCTGCTTACTCCTAAACGGTCTTTCAAAAATTTTTAACATGGTATCAGAGGGAGGTTTCTGGAGTGGATAAGCAGTGATCAACTAGAGTTGCCATCGTCTTTGTGAAGAAGAGACCACATAGATTGCCATGGAAGGTGGATACGCAAGTGGTCTTGGTATCGAACTCCTCACATCGACTAACTTTAAAAAATGGAAGTCATGTATGGAGAGTTACTTGCTTGGCGAGGATCTATGGGAGGTAGTTGGCGGAGAAGACACACAAGAGGTGTTTCTAGCAGGAGATAATATGGCAGAGGTGAGACTTTGGAGGAGGACGAATGCTAAGGCAGAGTTCACTCTCAAGAGGGCTATCTCACCGGAGCTGTTTGATCACATCATCGGATGTAAATCTGCTGCTGAGATTTGGACATCCTTGGATGGGTTGTTCAATAAGAAGAATGTAGCGAGGCTACAATATATTAAAAATGAGTTGGCGAAAGCCTCTCAAGGTGATATTTCTATTTCCACCTTCTTTCTCAAAATGAAGAACCTCACGCCAGAGATTTCTGCGTTGGACCCTGATGATGCTATCTCTGAGGCAAAACTGAAGAGGCATATCATCCGCGGGTTGCGGAAGGAGTATCTTGCCTTTGTGACTTCAGTTCAGGGTTGGGCAAATCAACCGTCGTTGTTGGAGCTGGAGAACCTTCTTGCTTCGCAAGAAAGTTTAGCAAGACAGATGGCGGGGGTTTCTATCTCCAGGGGAGAAAGTGATGTGATGTTCTCTGGGAAGAAGAAGAAGAAATGGGAGAAGAAGAAGCCGGGTCACGATGGACCCTCCACTTCAGGTCAGCAAGATAGAGGCTATGCCCCTAAGTCTGATGGGAAGAAGAAAGGAGAGGGACCGAGGTGCTTTAGATGCAATAAGACCGGGCACTTCAAGAAAGACTGCCGGTTGAATCTTCAGTCGGGACATGCAGTGGAGAAGGAGATGCCAAAGTCTGATGAAGTTGGATGGGGAAGAGCCTTTGTGTCTAATATAACGGCGATGCCCGTTAAGGCCTTGGCTTCCATCAACTATGATGTGGACTGGATTGTTGATTCAGGGTGTGGGCATCACCTCACCGGGGATGGATCAAAGTTCTCTTCTTTGGCACCTTACTCAGGTAACAATGCTATCATTACGGCTGATAATTCTATTCATCCAGTAGAACACGAAGGTGTTGTCTCTCTGAGCAGTGATAAGGGTCCACTCACGTTGAGGAGTGTTTATCACGTGCCTGGTATGAAGAAAAATCTCTTCTCTGTGACCAATGCGGTCGACGCCGGTTATCACGTTCTGTTTGGCCCAACAGAAGTGAAGTTTCTCAAAACTCAACCGGAGATAAAGGGAGATGTTATTCATGTCGGCAAGAGGGTGAAGGACTTGTTTATTTTATCAACAAGTACCTATGTTGATAAGATGAGGACCAATTATGGCGCGGTTATCTGGCATGAAAGGTTGGGGCATGTAGGCATGGACAAATTGAAGGCTATGGCGGTAAGGAGCCTTGTCAATGGCTTGCCTAGCTTGTCCTCCTATGGAGACGGTCATGTCTGCGAAGGATGTCAGTTTGGTAAGTCTCATCGACTTCCATTTGACAAATCGCAAACAAGGTGCAAAGTGCCGTTGGAGTGCATCCACGGTGATTTGATGGGACCGACTGCCACCTCAAGCCTTGGAGGCAACAGATACATGTTGGTGTTGATTGACGATTACACCAGATATGTCTGGGTGTATTTTTTGAAGGAGAAGTCGGATGCATTTGCAAAATTTGTGGAGTTCAAGGAGCTGGTTGAAGGCCGGCTAGGCCTGCGGGTTAAAAAACTTAGAACTGACAATGGTGGGGAGTTCACCTCTGGTGAGTTCTCAAGTTTTTGCAGGAAGCATGGCATCAGGAGAGAGCTTACTTGTGCCCATACTCCACAACAGAATGGCGTTGCCGAAAGGAAGATCCGTCATTTGACGAAAACTTGCAAATGCTGGCTTCATGCTAAGAGTATCCCAAAGTCCTTCTGGGCGGAGGGAATGTCTTGTGCAGCTTATGTCATCAATAGGTTGCCTTTAAGTCCTATCAACATGAAGACCCCTCACGAATTGATGTTCAAGGAGAAGCCGAGTGTTGCACACCTTCGGGTGTTCGGGTCAACCTGCTATGTGCATGTTCCTGATGCTCTTCGGACAAAGCTAGATGCGAAAGCAAGGAAGCTAGTCTTTGTTGGGTATGATGAGCGGAAGAAAGGATGGAGGTGCATGGATCTTGAGACACGGAGATCAGTGGTATCTCGGGATGTGGTGTTCGATGAAGTGACTTCCTACAAAGGGAGTTCAGGAGTTGAGCTACCGGAGGGCAAGGTTGATGAAGGAGGAAAAGCTGCGGGAAGTCTTCAAGTGGAGTTGCCTGTTTCACCAGGAGCTCCAGCTGTGTCAAGCTCTGAGATGGAGGCTTCAGGTTCTGGAAGCAGGGGGAGCAATGCTCCTAGTTCATCTGGAAGAGGAGCTTGCACAGAAGAAGCAGCTGAGGAGGTGGTTAGTCAGGAGCAACCTCTTAGGAGGTCGAAGAGGACTATTCAACCACCAGATCGATACACAGGAGGGAACGTGGTGAACTTTGTTTCATGCTTCTTCGCTGGTCCCCTGGATGAGAGGGAGCCGTCGAGCTTTGAGAAGGCCAGAGGCGTGAAGGAGTGGGACATTGCTATGCAAGAAGAGATGGCAACTCTCGAGAAGAATGAGACCTGGTCTCTTGTGCCCAAGCCCAAGGGCACCACTCCTGTGACATGCAAATGGGTCTACAAGCTCAAGAAGAAAGCTGACGGCAGTATCGAGGGGTACAAGGCTCGCCTTGTAGCTCGCGGGTTCTCACAGCAGTAAAGAGAAGATTATGATGAGACGTTCCGTCCAGTGGCAAAGATGACTTCGGTTCGATTTGTTATTGCCTTGGCGGTTTCAAGTGGTTGGGAGATTTGGCAACTCGAAGTGAAGAATGCCTTCTTATACGGCAATATTGACAAGGATATCTTCATGATCCAACCGCAAGGCTTCATCTCGAAGGAGTATCCGGACTACGTCTGTAAGTTGAAGAAGGCCCTGTATGGGTTGAAGCAAGCGCCTCGAGCGTGGTACGGAAAGATTGCAGAGTATCTCTTATTCTGCGGATTCTTTGCTTCAGACTCTGATTCTAGCTTGTTCATCAAGAAGGAGGGGGTGCTTCGGGTGATTGTGCTGCTGTATGTGGATGACATGTATGTCACCGGGAACTCGAAGGAAGCTGTTGCAAGACTCAGGGCTGAGCTTGCTATCAGATTCGAGATGAAGGATCTGGGGGAGCTCCACCATTTCCTTGGACTCAAGGTGCAGAGGCGGGAGAGCGGAGTGCTCATTTCTCAGGCTGGCTATGCGGAGCGGATTGTTCAGCGATTCGGCATGGAGGAAGGGAAGAGCAGCTCTATACCTCTGGAGCAACATCATAAGCTTCGAAAGGATGAGGGAAGAGTTTTATCTGAACCGTTGGTGTTCCGAGCTCTGGTTGGGAGTTTGATCTACTTGAAGATCACAAGGCCAGATATTGCTTATGCAGTTGGCAAGGTGAGTCGGTACATGGCGGAACCACGAAAACCTCATCTTCTGGCGGCAAAAGGCATCTTGAAGTATGTGAAGTCGACCTCTGATTTGGGTCTCCTATATAGGAGAGGGTCAAGCTTGGAGTTGCATGGTTTCATGGATGCTGATTATGGGGGAGACGTGGATGATCGGAGATCAACGTCTGGTTATGTCTTTATGACGGGCCCCACAGCTATCTCTTGGTGCAGCAAGAAGCAAGACTCGGTGTCTGTATCTACCACGGAAGCAGAGTACAAGGCTTCGGCCTTGGCAGCTCAGGAAGCCGTTTGGCTCAGAAGGTTGGTGGAGGACGTTCATCAGGAGGTTCGAGGTCCCACCTTGCTACGCGGGGACAATGAGAGTGCTCTCAAGCTGGTTAACAATCCAGTCTGTCACGCGAGGACCAAACATATAGAGATTGAGCACCATTTCATTCGTGAAAAGGTGTTGGGAGGATCTCTTATGGTCAAGCATGTTCGGAGTGCGGACAATGTCGCAGACATCTTCACAAAGCCGCTGGCGAAGGGACCGTTTACACGGTTAAGGGAGTTGCTCGGGCTAGTTTCCACTTCCCACTTCAAGGGGGAGTGTTGAAATTGTTGAAGTGGAGAAGAAGGAAGTCCGGCCGGTCTGAAGGCTGGAGACCGCAGAGACCGCGCGGTCTGCGCTGGTGCTCTGGCGGTTTGGTTCTGCGATCTCTCCCTGCTTGTTTGTTCTGGCGATCTGCTGTGATCGGCCAGTCTGGTCCCTGGTCTGGTCGCTAGTTCTGGCGACCTGCTGCGGGCTCTCCCATTCTTGTTACTGGGCAGTCTGTTCGGTTTGTTCTGGCGACTTGACTCAAGTCGGCCTGATGTTTGTCTCTTCTTAGGCGATCTCAGGAAGGATGATCCTGTGTCCGCGCGGCTTGTGCGCGGCTTGCTGCTGACTTCGGTCTTGGACTGAATCTTGTCCAAGTGTTGTGTTAGCGCGGTCTGCATTGTGAGACCATTCGCGATCTGACGGGTGGTCATTGTATCTCTTCTGTGCGGTGACGACATCCGTCTACTCGCCTATAATTAGAGGTGCAAGGCCTGTCATTCCTAACAAGAATTGTAAGAACAAAAGCCCGGATTGTTTCTTGCGGCCTCAAGTTTGAAGTCGCGCGATCTCGGAAGTGAGCTAACCGGTTGTTGTGTTCGCAGGTTTGCGGTCAGCAGGTTGCGGTCTCCTTCCTTGGTGATTTCCGGTGGCTTGAATAAACAGTTCGTCTGCGGTCTGTCAGCGAAATGGTTTATTGTGTTCTTGTGCTGTTCGCAGCTAGCTCAGTGATCAGGCGACCTTCAGCGGTTAGGCGATCAGAGTTGCAGTCTGGCGACAGCTTCAGTTCTTTGTTCAATTCAATAAGCTTCAGTTCGTGCGGTCTGGGATTGCGGTCTGGGATTGCGGTCTGGCAGTGCAGGTTTTCTGCTTCTATTCGCACGATCTCAAGGTGTTTCTGCGGTCTGACTGTGCAAGCGGTCTGGGAGTACAGCAGAGCAAGCCGGGCGACCTGAGCCTTTTTGCGGTCTGTGCGGTCTCCACTTTGGCAGACCGCCAGCTTTAGTTTTGGTGTGTTTTGTTCTCATCTCCGTGATTCTTATGAATCATGTCTCGCCATGTATACCTCGAAGTGTAAAGCAGTTCTGTTTCAATAAAGATTTCTTGTGTTGCTGTTTTGGCATTGTGATTGTTTGGCTATAACTCTTGTTGATACAACTCCTGCTTACTCTTAAACGGTCTTTCAAAAATTTTTAACATAATCTAACAGGGTTGGATGAGAATAACCCTTGACTCAAAGTCGAGCTTAGTCATTGATCTTTAGTTTTGAGGATATGATATTGTGCACAAGTAGTCCTTAAGTTAGGATCGTATGGAGTGAAATCTCAGGACCTGTGCCTCTCATTGCTTAGAGCATGTTAACTCCGTACGGGTAGCATTGAGGGCTTAGTATAGTGATTTGGATGGGTCGACATCCTAAGTTAATGTGGGAAGGGACTCGATTTGGAGCCCTTGCTTACTTAAGAGCGTGAGTTAGCCCTGCGAGCGGTAGGCTCGGCATATAAGGAAGGACTAGGATAGTCCTGCGAGCGGTAGACTCGAGATATAAAGAAGGACTAGGATAGTCCTGCGAGCGGTAAGCTCGACATATAAGGAAGGACTAGGATAGTCCTGCGAGCGGTAGACTCGAGATATAAAGAAGGACTAGGATAGTCCTGTGAGCGGTAATCTCGGCATATGAGGAAGGACTAGGATAGTCCTGCGAGCGGTAAGCTCGGCATATAAAGAAGGACTAGGATAGTCCTGCGAGCGGTAGGCTCGAGAGATATAAGAAATGATTAGGATAGTCCTGCGAGCGGTAGGCTAGATAAATAAGGAAGGACTAGGATAGTCTTGCGAGCGGTAGGCTCGATGTTTATAATGTCAGTTTAGAATTGCGAGCTGGAGGCTCGGGTGATAGTTTTATTCAGGATGGGTTAGTCCTGTGAGCTGAAGGCTCGGGTGATAGTTTTATTCAGGACGGGTTAGTCCTGCGAGTTGGAGGCTCGCGTGGTGACAAATTGCATATGCATAGAAACTATTTAGTGGCGGGTCTTCGGTACGGGCCGGTTGTCAGACCGACGGCAGTACGTTGACTTAGGCGGGTGTGAGGTTGAGGGGCCAGTATGTTGTTTATTCTGCAGTCTGGAGGACGATCCCCAAAAGTACGAACACCCAACTTTTAAGACCGGTAGGTGCCAGCAAAGAGTATGCAAGACTCTAGAGTGCACCTAGGACGTGTACAAAGGCGTATGGGAGGTCTAGGCCTGGTAGTGTGTATACCCGCCTAGGGGTGGAGATGCCCGCTCCGCCACTACTGTAGCCACAACTGTAGTACCAGAGAGTTCAGCTAACTCCGAAAAGTGGGAACTAAAGGTCTGTATGTACAGAGTCAGAGTGCGTGAGTATGCATGAGTGAGTCATCATATCATAATCATTGCACTGCATTGCATTGCACCGCATAAGATCCTCATCATATAAATTTGTATGGGCACTTTTATATGATGAGTTACTATTTCTGTACCAAACCCTTAACTTATAAGCTTTTATGAGCACCCTTATAAGTTAAGCTCAATTCAGTTCCTTATATATATTACTTAATACACTGCTAGATGTAAGTGCTTTTATATACATGTTGTTAGCTATTGATATATAATTGCTAGATGTAAGCGCTTTTATATACATGTTGTTAGTTGTTGATATATAACTGCTAGGTTAGTAATACCTCATTGTCACCTGCATATTGTACTTACTGTTATATTGCAACCTTTCTTTCTCTCCTTCCACACGGTGCATAAGAGTCGTCGGGGTGAGAGAATGTGAAGCCACTTAGTCTTTATGACTAACGGTTTCTACGCCTTAATTTTAGGAGGACACCCCGCAGATGGAGCGGCAGCAGTGAACGATGCAGGAGGACAGCCAGGCCAGAGAGACAGGGCCTGAGACTACGATACCGTCCATTTCTTCTATCATATATGTGAGCTTTTGAGCGCTTTGCTGTAGCCTTCGGGCAAGTTTTGTACTCTAATATTCAGGAGCTTTCTATGTTCCTGCTTTGTTTTATTGTGGACTTTATATACTTAGTGTGAAAATGACTTCTGTGGTTTCTTTTATTATGGGTTGGCACATTGATATTGATCTTAGCCGGCAGGATAGGCGTCTTGCGGTACAGGTTAGCCCGTGCGCTGACGCTACCGCAAGGCGTCTGTTCTGGGCATAAGACTCCCCTCGGTCGTGTTTTGTGTTCCGGGAGGGGGGTCTTACAATCCAAAGGGGACCAAGTGGGATGGTTCCTTTGGATACCCAAATACATCGTGTTTGCTTTTGGGGAGATGGAAATGAATGTGCCCTTTTGAGTGGAGTTTGTGTTTCATCTTTAACTTTGGGTCTCCATTCAAACCTTGGTTTAATATTATTTTTATGAATCAAATTTCCATTATGATTGCCTTTATTTTGAAGAGTATAATTGTAATGATGATGAAAAATGTTTTCATAGGAAATTTATGCACTTCTATTTTTAAGTTGGGAGACAAATGATTTTGTAAATAATAATGATTGGGATTTTGATTTACAAATATTTTGTGTTCCTTACTCTCATTTTTAGGTTTAGTCAAGACATTCATATTCAACTTATTTTTAGATATCACTTGATATTGTGAATTTATGTTTTGAGAATTTGTCTTTATGATTTCCTTAAGCAAGTTGATTTTAGTTTCTTATTTATTATTCTTAATTTTTAAATTATGTCTAGTTTTATTATAAGCTATTGTGCTATTTTTAAGAGTGAAAACAATTGAATTAATATGATTTTGATAGTTATTTCTATATTCCTCAAATGTTTCATTCATCTCTTTAATTTCAATTTTATAGTCTTTATACTTAGCACAATCATTTTTCAAAGAAGAGTTTTCTAAACATAATCTTTTATTTTGTTCTTTTACAAAAAGAAGTTTCTTTTCAAGTTCCTTGTATTTTTCTTTTAAATCATTAAATTCTATACATTGTGTAAAATTTTCAATTAAAGAGACTTGAGTAGAACTAGATAAATTAGAATTTGATTCTTCATTAATTGTTGCCTTTAAATCTTTATTTTCTAAGCGCATTTTGTAATTAGCATTTTTTAATTTCTTAATTTTGCGCTTTGTAATTTGTAGCAATTGTAATGTAGAAATAGAATTACACACAATAAGAGATTTTGATTTCTTTACAGCGCTTGTGGATGAGGGAAGATTTGAACATATTGTTCCTTTGTCTTCTTCATCTTCCTCTTCCAAACAAGAGTTTCCATCATCCTTTTCGCTTGATGAGCATTCTACGGATCCATCATTTGAGTAGCTTTCTTGAATATTTGTGCAAGCTTGTATGCTCTCCACTTCTTGTGTTTGTTCCATACCTATAGAAGGAGAATCATAAGTTCTTTCAAGAAAATTCCAAATCTCATAAGTGGTAGGTAAAGTATAAATAAGTTTGAAAATATTTTGGTCTAACGCACAAAATAGACTATTCATAGATTTTGCATTTAAAAACATTTCGTTTCTATTTAATACGCTAGGTGGTTTTTCAATAGTAATGTTCCAAACATCTATGCCTAAGGACTTGAGAAATTTTTCCATTAAATTTTTCCAACATTTATAATTTTTCCCTTAGAATAAAGGTGGTGCTAGTGATTTTCATTTACATACAAAATTTCCCCACTAGTAGAAGTGAGATCATGATCAAGAGACGTCATTATTCCTGGTAGTGAAACCATTTTGGAATAACCTAGCTCTGATACCACTTGTTGGATCTTGAGGCGACCTTAGAGGGGGGGGGGGGGGGGGGGGGGGTGTGAATAAGGGTTTTAAAAACTTTAAACTTTTATAGAACACTTTTGATATTTTGGTCGAAGTAAGTTAAATCAAAAGTAAAAAGATAATGAAATCAATTTTATTAAACAAGAAAAGACATAATTACCATTTATAAAATTGATTACAAAATCTGATTTCTATGACGCTAGAAATCGAAGCGAATAATATGAAAACTCATTTTGTTTTCTATACCGACTCGTATCCCCACGAACCGGTTGACTTTAGCCGATCTCTCCCCAGATACGACCTCAAGCCGCTCTAGCCAATCTATCACCAGAAAGGCCTCGAGCACCCCCTAGATCTAATCCCTAGACCCAGTCACCAACATGAGGCAAATTCCACCCTATGTCCTACCAAGACCTAGTCGCCAACACGAGGTGAATTCACGAACCGATTACAAAGATAAAAATAAATGACAAATACAAAAGACAAATATAAAACTCCCTTTGAGGTAATCTGAAGGAGACGATGAAGAATTGTTGAAGTCCAAGCGTGCGTTCTTCGCGTTGTGTTAGCGTGTTGATCCAATCCTCCTTTGATTCCTCCTTTTGAAATTGAGTGGTAGAAGTGTTGGTCTGGAAATACGACCCTCACAAAGTTTCTGAAGTGTTGGAATAGGGCTCTTAGCAATCAGTTCCAGAGACGACGAAATCATCCAATTTTTATACTTTGAGCTAACGCCGACGTTAAGTGCTAACGTCGGGCATTGACCATGTATAACAACATACTGATGGCTCGGATCTTCAGAAGAGGAAGGAGATTATGTACTTTAGGAAATGTTTTATTTTAGGCAATACTAACGCCAGCGTTAAGGCTAACGCAGGCGTTGGGCAAATCATTCCTAAAGCTCCTCCTGCAATCACGGCTGCTTCCTCCTTGCCATAATCTTCGATTGATAACGCCGGCGTTAAGTGATAACCTGTGGCGTTGATTTTCTTTCTCTTTTTACTCAGTCGGCAAGCCATCCCGTCGGTCGGCATCCCATCCCGTCGATCGACATCCTATCCCGTCGATTCGCTAACGCCCAGCGTTAAGACCTAATGCCTGGCGTTAGACATATTTCAATCCTTCTGCTTGTGGATAGTGCCAGACCAGTATTGCAGCAACCTGGTGTCATATCTGTCCAAACCTGCATGCTAAAAACACAATGGCAAACAAGATCAAATACAAGTAGGATTTGTTATTCTCAAATAAAAGGGATGCGGAAAACCATGTTCCAACAGTAGATACTGACTTGTTGATATTTTGGTTGAAGCCCTTGATGTATGTATTTGGTCTCCTCCTCATTGTCATAGTGGTTGAACGGCAACCCACGTCTGATGACGTTCTTCATCTGCAGCTCCCATTGCCGAAGTTGATTGTACGTCCAAATTTGCCCTGCTCCCGATATTTATGCCTGACTAGACTCGGAGCTTTTTTCGAAATGCAAGACTTGAAGTATCTTGCTAGTGTCGAGTTGCTAGTAAGGGTCAGCAACTTCGAGCATAATTTGCACCTCGCCTTGTATTCGTCGTCGACTTTAACTTTATCAAAATGCTCTCAAATTGGAGTTGTACGCCTGTGTTCCATCACTTCATGCGCAGTTTGAGTAGACGGCCCTGGCGTCGAGGATGACGATGCCATGTTCGACGCGTGAGAGAGAGAGAGAGAGAGTGAGAGAGAGAATGAGTTGAAGAGAGAGAGAGAGTGTCGAGAAGAGTGAGAGTGAGGGAGAGAATGAGTTGGAGAGAAAGAGAGTGGCAAAAAGAGAGAGAGAGAGGGGGATTGGTTGTGTAAGGGGGGGGGGATTTTATAATTTTTAATTCATTATTTTATTTTATTTATTTTTTAAAAAAGCCTAGGGCCTAGGCTACCTAGCCTAGGCCCTAGGCTTAGTACTAGTAGGCTGCCAAAATTTGGTAGCCTACTAGTACTGGCATGGCAGCAACAATGCTGCCATGCCAGCGGCTGACCATCGAGTCGTTGGGATCAACGGCTCAAAGAGACGTTGATCCCAACGATTTTTAAATTTGCCTGGGTCGGGCCTTGCCTGGGCCCGAGCCCGGGCTGGCCTAAAAAATCAGGCTTTGCCCGGCCCGGGTAAGGCATCGGGCCAGGCTGTTGGTTTATATGGGGGCCCTGTAAGGGCCCCGAGCTCGGCCTGGGCCCGAGGCGGGCTAGCCCGGTACTGGGCCTATCCAGGCTTTTTCCGGGCCGGGCCCAGGTCGGCCCTTCGGGCCCATTTTTTTGTACTCGGCTAATTTTAATGCAGACACTGTTTATAAAAAAACAAACATAGCATTAATTAGGGATACAATGTCAAAACAAGAATTACTTTTATAGACAAGCATGAATCATTGTAAAGGAATGAATTAATTTAATCTATAATTTCAGTAAATACATGTGACAACATCTATATCTGGGACGACAACAACAAAAGAGGAGCCAACATCACAAAATTAATTGTTGGTGCTTTTGTTTGGGAGAGAAGGTAGGAGAGTAGTCGGTGAGGGCTGCCTAAGGAGCAAGGCGGCCCGAAGAGCGAGATCCAAGAGCCTCTTGTGCCTTACGGTTGGCCAGAACATGACATTCTTGAGTGCTATGATTTTCATATCGTTTGTGCCATGCAAACCACTTTTGACCAGGAGAATATGCAGATTTGGGTGGACAAGATCCAATAGAGCTAGACTTGGGAGGTGACCGAGCAGTAGCCACAATTGGATGTTTAGCAGCCGGAGAGAGCAGGACAGAAGAGTTCAGAGAAGAGTTGGCCTCAAGAGCAAGTCGACGGTTTTCTTCGGCAGTGAGTTCGTTTACAACATCCAAAGATGGAGTTGGAGAACGCTGAAGGAGGATACCATCGAACGTCTGGAATTCAGGCCGGAGATGCATGAGAAACTGCAGTAGGCGGTGACGATCACGAAGCACAAAGATATTGTTGGTAGAAGGAGTTGGTGTCACCCAGAAGAGGAGTGGGTTCCATAATAGAGAGATGATTCCAAAGATCCATCATAGTCGCATGATATTGACGAATAGTGAGGTTACCCTGGCGGATGGATTGGATGGTTTGTAGAAGTTGGAACTCATGCACACTATCAGTTAATGTGAAATAAGTGCGGAGATGATTCCACATAGTTGTCGCGGTGTCATAAGGTTCAAGTTGTAGCATAAGGGAAGGGGAGACTAATTGAAGGATGGTGTCGATGGTCTGGTGTTCATCGTATGTCCAGGTATCAAATTTGGTGAGATGAGCCTGATCAGGTGCTTTGTCGGATGCAATGGAGGTAGGTATTAGAGTGCTTCCATCAATATGCCACCATAGGCGACGCTCCTGAGATGACTTTTGGCAGCTAAGGACCAAGTCAGGTAGTTTGTGCTGTCAAGGGTGATGCAGAGGCGCGACTCCGATGTCAAGGTGGTATCACCCATTAAGGCAGACGCGGCAAGACTGATGAGGGAAAAGGAAGATGCAAATCCAAGTGTCAGATCGCAAGGAGGCAATGGCCACGGTCTCAGCAGACAGTGAGTAGGAGTACTCGACAGATGGTCAAGCGGACAGAAGAGCGTGATCAGGCAATTCGGCGATTTCAGGGCTCCAAGTCGGACGAGTAGGCAAGTTCGGCAGAACACAAGCAGGCGATGGCTACGGTCTCGGAAGACGGCGAGTAATCAGATTGCACGGACATATGAGTTGACTCAGCAGATAACCGCAGTCTTCAGGTCTCGCGGACAGGAGTGCGCGATCAAGCAGGAGATTGTGGGATTCTCCAACGCGAGCAGCTGAGGTAAGATAACCGCAATGTGTCGAAGAAGACCAGCGAAAGTTCAAGCGGGAACAGTTCGCCGTGGAGATGGGCGCTCGCGGAGGAGATCACGCCGAGGATCGTAGTTCGCCGTAGATTGTCGTTAGCAGTGGAGATGGGAGCTCGCGCGGTTTGGTAGCGGAGATGGGAGCTCGTCGTAGATCACAGTTTGCTAGCGGAGTTCGCCGACAGAAAAGGTTGCGGATGCGGAGATCGAGAGAGAGAGAGAGAGAGAGAGAGAGAGAGAGAGAGAGAGAGAGAGAGAGAGAGAGAGAGAGAGAGAGAGATTGTACGAACAAGAGTTGATCACGTTGTTGCATTTGGTGTGCAAATAGCAACGAGTAAAAAAAAAATCGAACAAGGCTAAAAGGTAGCACGAGGCTAAGTTGGCGGAACCGTTAAAGATTCAAACCTAGCTCTGATACCATGTTAGAATAAAATATTTGAGGAATTGTAATGCTTTGTTCATCCCTATAAATGAGTATTTATACATGGAGTAGAAATCACATCTTTATATGTAGGAGATGTGGGACTAAAGAAAAGAGTTAAATGAGCCAAAAACTGGGTTTTATACATGAGCTTTTACATATACAACTAATATATTAAACACCAACAACAATAATAGCGAGTGAGGCAACGATAATGCTACTACTATCATGAACTACGTAATAGATATATCTTGCCGCCTCCTACTCCGAAGAGAGGACATGAGCGATTCCGGGTACGATTGCCACGAATACACACGAGAACCCCGTGTACTCTATAAATGAGAAAATTTTACGAAATTCAACAAACAGCTCAAATCTCACCAAACTCTATATGCAGAAATTTCTCTCTCTGTTTTTCGAATACATAATTGCTTAATTTAATTACTAGATGACTGCCATTGTAATTGGGTTTCATTTCACTCCAAGGGCATATGGAATGGGGCTCACGATCCCACGACTGATAATGAATTCATAATGTGGTGCTCTCTTCCCATATATATATAATATAAATAATACTATTGTCTATTGTTCGATTATACCTCAAGCAAATTAGTGAATTTGGTCGGCATCAAAGCGATCTCGTGATTTTTTTCCTTTTCATCTTTTTTCAAGTAAAAAGTCTTGCCGTCTTTGCTGTTGGTTCTCTTTTGACTGTTTACACGCTTGACTCATTCTTCAGCTAAGACGGTTCAATTCTCCGGACCGGGATAACGCTAATCGACCCACAACACACACACCACACACAGACACAAGCATCAACACACGTGCATCATCACCACACGGGCATCAACGCACGGGCTTTGCCCATGCTTGATGCTCTCGGGTGTGCTTCGCCCGCATCCAGGTAGTCGTGCACATAAAGCCTGGCAGACCCAGTTCAGAGCCGGGTCTACCAGACCTAGGCTTTTTATGACTAGACCCAATCCAAACAATACAAAAAAATTGGTCTTTAGTGACAATTTTTGTGACAAGAAATATATTTCGTTACTAAAGACGTGTCATTTGTGACGAAAAATCACTAAAGACATATCTTTAGTGACGAAATATAGTTCGTCACTAATGATACGCCTTTAGTGCGAAATATAAGCTCCGCCAGAAAAAAACACGTCTTTATTGACGAAATATAAACTCGGTCACTAAAAACAAGTATTTAGTGACGGTCACAATAACTAATTTTTTGTGACAAAAACTAATTTGGTCACTAGTCATAAAAATTAGGACTTCCTCCTAAATAAAAAAATATTTTTTATAATAAAATCATTAACCATATGAAAAAATCTAATTAATTTAGGTTACGTCACTAATAATAAATACTTTTAAAAAATTATCACTAAATGTAATCCCTAAAAGATACTTTAGAATTTAAATAAAAAAAATAATTTATAATTTTTTTTCAATATTTTACAGTTTTAGACCCGTGATATCTCACGACAAGCTCCACTCATTTCTCAATCCCGTCGGTGCCTAGGGCAACCCCGCAAATACCGTTTTCTCTTGTGAATACAGATGGCTGCCTTGCAATCCATTCGACCGATTCAGGATTTTTTTTAAATTATTCAGATTTTTTTCCTGTATACAATTTATACATACTGTTTATTATCATGGACCATGAGGAAGCCAGGAGAAAGTGTTAACAAATTTAAGGTCCAGAGTTGAAGTAAAATGCAGAACACTTCACAAACTTCCACAAGTGTAACAACACAATGACAATGTGAAGACCGAATAGTGCTTTGACATTAACTATCTCTTTACAATTCGAGGTATACATGACGAGACATGATTCATAAGAATCACGGAGGAGAGAAGCACAAAACATAAAAAACTACAAGCTGCCGGTGACTTGACAAACTGAGAGCGCCAGACCGCGCGAACAGACAAGCCGTACGGTAACCCCTGAGACCGCGCGAACAGAGCAGACCGCGCTGTCAGCCCGCAACCACAGACCGCTCGACCTGCTACTTTAGTCAACTGCTGCGAACACTTGACAAAGAAACTACTTCCTGCTGCAGACCGCACAAAAGACCGTCTGGTCTCTTAAGACCGCCTGATCAACTGAGTCCGCTGCAAAGTCCAAGAACACCTAAACACAGTCCGACCGGATAGACCGCTGCTGGACTGGTTTATTCAAAACTGGAAGAAGGGAGAATGCTGACGGTAACTGCTAGCCGCTATCATGCGAACAAACAAACCGGTCAGACAAAACTCAGACCGCGCGACCTCAGAAAGAGACCGGCACAATCAAGCCAACTTTGGTTCTTACAGTTCTTCATTGTAAATGACGTGTTCTGCACCCCTATTTATAGGAAAGAGGACGGATGTCGTCACCGCCGAAAGAGAGATACAATAACCGCCCATTAACCCGAATGCAGTCTCGCAAAGCAGACCGCCCGAGCTCAGCATAGCTGACATCTCCCTTATTAAACCAAACGGTTATATACAAACCGCCCGGTCTTTATTGCAAAAGCAAAACACTTCTTCAGTAACCCAGACCGACTAGAACAAGTCGTCAGACCGCCCGGTCACTGCAAGAAGGCAGACCTACTTGAACATCTGGCTGACTTGAACAATTTGCCAGAACAACCCGCGCAAGCCGCCTGGACACTTTGCGGTCTCCCAGATCAGACCTCCCAGAACAGATCGCCTGAGACAAACCGACCAGAACACCAGCGTAGACCGCGCGATCTCTGCGGTCTCCAATCTACAGACCGCCCAGCACCTTTCCACTTCCATTTCAAAAATTTAACACTCCCCCTTGAAGTGGGAAGTGGAAGTCAGCCCAAGCAAACTCCGCAACCGACCAAATGGTCTCTTCGACAGCGGCTTAGTAAATATGTCAGCAACATTATCCTTGCTCTGCACATGCTCGACAATCAGAGATCCCTCCACCACCTTCTCACGAACAAAATGGTGATGAAACTCTATGTGCTTCGTATGCGCGGTGACAAACTAGATTGTTCACCAGTTTGAGAGCACTCTCATTGTCACCATGTAGCAGAGTAGGACCTCGCACCTCCCTATGAATGTTCTCCACAAGCCTCCTAAGCCAGATGGCTTCCTGAGCTGCCAAAGCCAAAGCTTTATGCTCTGCTTCTGTGGTAGAGACAGACACAGAATCCTGCTTCTTGTTGCACCATGATATAGCTGTAGAGCCTGTCATAAAGACATATCCATACGTCGATCTCCGATCATCTGAATCTCCTCCATAATCAGCATCCATGTACCAGTGCAAGCAAAAGCCCGAATCTCTCCCGTAGAAGAAACCCAAATCCGAGGTGGATTTGACATACTTCAAGATACTCCTAGCCGCCACAAGATGAGGCTTCCGAGACTCTGCCATAAACCGACTCACCCTGCCAACTGCATAAGCAATATCTGGACTCGTGATCGTCAAGTATATCAGACTTCCAACCAAAGCCCGGAACACCAAAGGATCGATAAGAACCTTCCCTTCATCTCGTCGAAGATGAACTCCAATCTCTAGTGGAGTAGAGCTGCTCTTCCCCCTTCCATGCTGAACCTCTTCACGATACGATCCGCATAGCCTTTTTGGGAAACAAATATACCACTCTCTTTTCTCTCCACTTCGAGCCCAAGGAAATGGTGGAGCTCACCCAAATCCTTCATCTCAAATCTGATAGCTAGCTCAGCACGAAGCCTAGCTACCTCCACTTCAGAATTCCCCGTGACGATCATATCTTCAACGTACAGCAACACCAAGACTTGAATCTCCCCCTTCTTCTTTACGAATAGGCTTGAATCTGAATCAGAAGCAAAGTATCCGCAGAACTTGAGGTATTCTGCGATCTTCCCGTACCACGCCCGATGCGCTTGCTTCAAGCCGTAAAGATCCTTCTGGAGCTTGCAAACATATCTTGGGTGCCCTTTGGATACATAACCAGATGGCTGATCCATGAAGATATCCTTGTCAATCTCGCCGTATAATAAGACATTCTTCACGTCGAGTTGCCAAATCTTCCACCCTTGGCAAGCTGCCAATGCGATCACCACCCAGACCGAAGTCATCTTGGCAACGGGGCTGAACGTCTCTTCATAATCCTCCCCGTACTTCTAAGAGAAACATAGAGCTACAAGGCGAGCCTTGTACCACTCAATACTTCCATCAACCCTCTTCTTCAGTTTGAAAACCCACTTGCAAGTCACCGGGGTAATACCCTCAACCTTTGGCACAAAGTCCCAAGTCTCAATTTCCTGAGGGCAGCCATCTCTTCATCCATGACTCCTTCCCACTCCGTGACTCCAACGACATTTTCATAACAAGATGGCTCTCTCTCATCCAGGAGACCTGCAAAGAAACATGACACAAAGCTCACCAAGTTTCCGACCGTATACCGATCAGGTGGAATAATGGTCATGTTGGACCTCCTCAGAGCTTGACTCTGAACCACCTCTACAACTGCAGTTTCTGGACTAGCTCTCCTTTCAGGTAAACATGGAGCATCGCTCCCCCTGCTTCTAGAACCTGAAGCACCTGACCCAGAGTTAGAGATACCTGGAGCACCTGGAGAAACATGCAACTCCACCAGAACTTCTCTTGCAGCTTCCTCTGGTCCACCATCTACCCTGCTTCCTTGTAACTCTATAGAAGAGCTACCTTGGTATGACGTTAGCTCGTCAAGTACCACATCCCTAGAGACCATATATCTCCGTGTCTCGGGATCTATGCATCTCCACCCTTTCTTCTGGTCATCATAATCGACGAAGACTAGTTTTCTTGCCTTAGCATCTAACTTCGTTCGAAGGGCATCTAGAACATGCACGTAGCAGGTAGAACCAAACACTCGAAAGTGTTCCACGCTTGGCTTCTCCTTGAACATCAACTCATGAGGGGTCTTCATGTTGATGGGACTGAGAGGCATCCAGTTGATGACATAGGCCGCACAAGAGATTCCCTCTGCCCAGAAGAACTTTGGGATACTCTTGGCATGAAGCCAACATTTGCAGGTCTCCGTCAGATGATGGATCTTCCACTCTGCAACTCTGTTCTATTGTGGAGTGTGAGCACAAGAAAGCTCTCTTTGGATGTCATGCTTCCTGCAGAAGTTAAAGAACGCCTTGGAGGTGAACTCCCCTCCATTGTCTGTTATGAACCTCTTGACCCGTAGGTTGAGCCGACCTTCCACCAGCTCCTTGAACTTCACAAACCTCTCTAACGCCTCCGACTTCTCCTTCATTAAATATACCCAAGTATATCTGGTGAAGTCATCAACCAAAATCAGCATATACCTGCTACCTCCAAGTCTGACAGTGTTGGTAGGTCCAAACAGATCACCATGTATACACTCCAATGGTGCTTTGCATCTGCTTTGTGATTTGTCAAATGGAAGACGTTCAGCCTTACCAAACTGACAACCTGCACAAACATGACCATTCCCGAAAGATGACAAGCTAGGCAAACCTTTCACAAGGCCTCTTCCCGCCATTCAACTTATCCATCCCAACATGCCCAAGTCTTTCGTGCTAGATAACGGCGCTGTCGTTTTCCCTCATCATATCAACATAGGAACTTGTTGAAAGACCAAACAAGTCCTTCACCCGTCTCCCTACATGAGTGACCTCAGCTTTCACGGCTGAAACATTTCGGAGAAATTTCATTTATGTTGGACCGAACAGAACGTGATAGCCAGCATCCAAATCATTGGTCATTAAGAAGAGGTTCTTCTTCATCCCCGAAACATCATAGACACTCTTCAATGTAAGAGTACCTCTATCATCGTTCAAAGAAACCACACCCTCCTTCTCTACTGTATGTATAGTATCATCAGCTGTGATGATAACGTCATTACCTGTATATGCTCGCAATGAGGAAAACTTTGACTCATCCCCAGTGAGGTCATGATGACCACACCCAGAGTCCACTATCCAATCATCCTGATAGTTGATGGAAGCCAAAGCCCGAACACAAGTGCCCGTCATGAATGCACCTCCACCACCCCAACTACCTTCAGAATTGGAACCAGCCTCCTCCTTTCCTGCAGCATGCCCTGGCCGAAGATTAACTTGACAGTCTCTCTTGAAGTGACCAAGCTTGTTGCACCTAAAGCATATAGGTCCTTCCTTCTTCTTCCCATCACACTTAGGAGCATAGCTCCTCTCCTGCTGATATAAAGTAGACGGACCATCATCTCCAGATGTCTTCTTCTTCTTGTCCCATCTCTTCTTCTTGCCAGAGAAGAGAATCTCACCTTCTCCCCCAGAGACTGACATCCCTGCCATTTGCTTAGCCAAACTCTCTTGCGAAGCAAGTAAGTTTTCCAGCTCCAGCAACTATGGTTGATTGGCCCAACCTTGAACAGAAGTAACAAAGGCCACATACTCCCTCCACAAGCCGCGGATTATGCGCCTCTTCAGCTTAGCTTCTGAGATAGGCTCATCCTGGCCCAATGTCGATATCTTTGCGCAAAGGTTCTTCATCTTCAAGAAGAACATTGAGATAGACAAATCTCCCCGAGTTGCTTTCGCCAACTTATTCTCCAAGAACTGTAGCCTAGCTACATTCTTCTTATTGAACAAGCCATCCAAGGCTGTCCAAATTTCTGCAGCTGATCTACATCCGATGATGTGATCAAACAACTCCGGAATGATAGCTCGCTTGAGAGTGAACTCAGCCTTTGCATTTGTTCTCTTCCAAGCCTTCACGAGCTCAGCCTTCCCTTCAGCAGGAATAACAGCTTGTCTTGCTTCTCCTCCTACTACCTCCCACAAATCCTCGCCAAGAAGATAGCTCTCTATGAAAGACTTCCACTCCTTAAAGTTAGTCTGCATAAGAAGCTCAATACCAAGACCTCTAGCATATCCTCTTTCCATTGTTATCCCACTGATTGCTAACCACCTTGAGGAACCCGAGAGAAGTAACAACAACTACTGCTCAGTAACCTCCTCTGATACCATATTAAAAAATTTGAGGTCCGGAGTTGAAGTAAAATGTGGAACACTTCACAAACTTTCCACAAGTGTAACTACACAATGACAATGGGTAGACCGAATAGTGCTTTGGCATTAACTATCTCTTTACAATTAGAGGTATACATGGCGAGACATGATTCATAAGAATCACGGAGGAGAGAAGCACAAAACACAAAAAACTACAAGCTGCCGGCGACTTGACAAACTGAGATCGCTAGACCGCGCGAACAGACAAGCCGTGCGGTAACCCCTGAGACCGCGCGAACAGAGCAAACTGCACTGTCAGCCCGCAACCACAGACCGCTCGACCTGCTGCTTTATTCAACCGCTGTGAACACTTGACAAAGAAACTGCTTCCTGTTGCAGACCACACTCAAGACCGCCTGGCCTCTTAAGACCGCCCGATCAACTGAGTCCGCTGCAAAGTCCAAGAACACCTAAACACAGTCCGCCCAGACAGACCACTGCTGGAATGGTTTATTCAAAGCTGGAAGAAGGGAGAATGCTGACGGTAACTGCTAGCCGCTAACCTGCGAACAAATAAACCGGTCAGACAAAACTTATACCGCGCGACCTTAGAAAGAGACCGACACAATCAAGCCAACTTTGGTTCTTACAGTTCTTCATTGTAAAAGACAGGTCCTGCACCCCTATTTATAGGCAAGAGGACGGATGTCGTCACCGCCGAAAGAGAGATATAATAACCGCCCATCAACACGCATGCGGTCTCGCAAAGCAGACCTCCCAAGCTCAGCATAGCTGACATCTCCCTTATTAAACCAAACGGTTATATACAAACCGCTCGGTAACCGCGATCTCCCAAAACAGACTGCCCGATCTTTTTGCAAAAGCAAAACACTTCTTCAGTAACCCAGACAGACTAGAACAAGTCGTCAGACCGCTCGGTCACTGCAAGAAGGCAGACCTACTTGAACATCTGGCCGACTTGAATAAGTCGCCAGAACAACCCGCGCAAGCCGCCTGGACACTTTGCGGTCTCCCTGATCAGACCTCCTAGAACAGATCGCCTGAGACAAACCGACCAGAACACCAGCGCAGACCACGCGGTCTCTGCGGTCTCCAATCTGCAGACCGCTCAACACCTTTCGACTTCCACTTCAAAAATTTAACAAGAAGAATGTTGGCGGGAGAGTTCCCGATTTCTTTTACTAGATTGATTTCAAGCGGAAGCCTTATACGATCACGAGGCAGCGAGAGAGGTGGAGTGACGAAGAGCATAACAAGTTCCTTGATGCTTTGAAACTGTATGGAAGGGCTTGACTGCGCATAGAAGGTAAGGTTTTATGATTGTTGTTCATTCGTTCCAACTAAACATTTACATTGTAGTCCTGCTGGTAGGATAGTGTTAAAATAATGGGAGAGTCTTTAAAATCATAAGGGTTGTTGCTTAATTCCCGTTTGGCCATTTAGGTCTTGCAGATCACATTGGTACGAAGACAGTTATTCAAATCAGAAGCCATGCTCAAAAATTCTTCGCCAAGGTGCAGTGAATTTTACATAATACTTTAGCATTATGATCTTTTACAGTTGCTGGATTTTCTCAGATTACGCGCCGAAAAAGTGTTAAGCAGGAAACTTAAGGTTCCATTTGAGATAGCTATGACGTTTGAGCAATGATTGTGTGAATTTGTGATAAGCGACTCCAAGTTGTTAAAATTTGAACCTCCAAGAAAAATCGAGACGGATCCCGTAGAAATGGTGTCATGAAGAGCTTGAAGACGATGGGCTTGGAGAGAATAGAGAAATCACAATATATTTGTTCAATACAGTATATTTATTTATTTTGTGTTACGTGTAAAAAAAAAATTATTATGTAATGCTTGTTAATTATAGAATTTTTTTATGTATCGAATTTAATAAAGTTAAAAACTCATATGTTTTGTACTAAAGGGGGCTATCTCCCAATTTTTTCTATTAATAAATTTAAAGAAGCATTCTGTTTTCGTTCATGAATTTTTTTTAGCAAATGAATATTTAAGTTATTGTTGATTAAATAAATAATTTAGTAACCAAAAGTTGTTATTATTGCATTGTACAACTAGTGACGGAATAAATTCGGTCACTAAATATATTTAGTGACGGAAAAAAGCATCGCTAATAATGTACATTTACTGACGAAAAATAGTTGTCACTAATAATGCACATTTAGTGACGAAAATTAGTTGTCACTATAAATGTATATTTAGTGACGAAAATCAGTGATCACTAAAAGTGTATATTTAGTGACGAAAAGTAGGTATAACTACAAATATATTTTTAGTGACGGAAATTTATTTGGTCACTAAAGAAATTTTATGACAGCCCTTTTGCAACCACCTTGTGACGGATTAAATTTGGTCACTAAATGTCTTTAATGACCAAACCGCAATATTTAATAACCAAAATTTTCGTCAGTAAATGTCAATTTTCTTGTAATGTAGGCCCAAGCCCCTGACTGCTAGGGCCTTCCGTCCAGGCCGAACCAGACCCAATCAGGCTCAGGTTTGGCCTAGCCACAAACATTTTTAAATTTTTGTAATAAATTTATTTTTTTAACAATTAAGTAATATAAATATATTATATATTGTATATATTTAAATTTTAAATAATCAATAAAATAAGAAAAACTAAATTTTATTTCATATAAATAATTATTACAACACTACACAAAGAGGTCTGCTGCCATTTCCGAAAAACTACTCAAACTTACAAATCACACAAAACCTCTCAACACTCATCCTACCCACCCACAAATAGTAAGTTGTCAGAGCACCGTATGACGGCCAACCCAGAAAAATTTAAAAAAAAATCATCATTACCCAAAAAATATATAATACATCATAAAAAAATCAATCTTCATCGGTCAAATTTAACGAAGTCAGTTCATCTTCGACCGACGATGAGTTGTCTTCGATGGAAGCAATATATTGCTCCCTGCTCATCACGTCCAAGTGATCCTTATAGCTGATACAAATCTCCAGTGACTCTTCCGTAAG
The DNA here is from genome assembly GCA_033032865.1 of Dactylorhiza incarnata. NCBI lineage: Eukaryota > Viridiplantae > Streptophyta > Magnoliopsida > Asparagales > Orchidaceae > Dactylorhiza > Dactylorhiza incarnata. The sequence goes on from JAWHQI010000055.1 coordinate 10,209,748, forward strand.
TCTACTACGTCGTTCGCTCAAAACTCTGCCACTAAAAAAAAAATAGATTCCAAAGCTATGGTACTAGCTTGGATGGTTAGTATATCGCGAGCCATTAAGACCAAAATATGATGTGTTTATTTTAGTTTTTCACCATTCTAATATATTAAAATTTTCTATTTCTGTTTTCGTAATATTCTCTCGAAATTATATTTTTGTGTATAATTCTAATTCGTTTAATGTGCTAGTATATAGTTTGCGATTTTTTTCTAGGCGCAATCTCAAAAATTTTATTTTGAAAGTTATCCGAAATTTCTACGCGTGTTGTATCTTCTCATGATCGAGATCCATATAATTCATAATAATAATTGTAAAAATCCGTAGAAACTGTATTAAAACTTGAAATAATTGAATCTTCATACACTAAACTATTTAAATTTAAGTGTAAATATTTATTTATTTCTTCTAAAAGATTTTCGACGCCTAATACGCCCAATAATGAATTTAAAGTCGCGACACACGAAAACAAGCCGACATTTCTTTATAGCATTTTAAAAAATTTGCTTCTATTATTTCAATTACGGGTCGCCAAAAAATATGTGGTTTATATTAATTTAATGCTTTTGTAATAACTACAAAATTTTCGATAACTTTCGAACTAGTGGGATAATAAACGCTGATAAAAAATAGTAGCTCTATGAAAATATTCTAATAAACGTGTTGGGAATCCTGCTCACATGATTCCTGATTTAAAGAAGTTAACAAGTCAAGACTACTTCACTTTATATTTGACATACCATCTAGTTTGTGCTTGCAGGAATCGACAAATATGTCATGTACTTTAGTCATTTTACCAAGTACCATATCGTCGAGAAGAACAGACGATATCGTCGACACTGCGTGCTTGTCGTCGTAATGACGGGCAGAGCAGAGAAGCAAAGTACTTGTCTCGTCGACCGCTGAGACATGGCGAGATCGTCGATCGAAGAATGGCGATCGTCGAACGAAGGACGGCAAGTTCGTAGATCGCAGAATGTTGTTCGTCGAACGCAGAGAAGACTCAGGACATCGTCGTGTGGAACTCATGTCATCGAGAGAACATATGATCACGACGACATGATGCAAGAAGGAAGATCACGATGACACTGTCAGAAAAAGAAGATCGTCATATATACAGAATCGCCAGGATATCTTGTATCGCCGAGATACCTCCATCAGTGGCAGAAGGAAGATCGCGACGACAAAGTCAAAGACTGCTGGTCATCATATTGATGCAGATATCTTCAAGCCAGAATTCAAATCTTGCTGACATAATGCCAGCAGTTAATGCCGCCGCCTGATTGTCCAATCAACGCGTGCACCTAAGGAATGTAGTCATCAACGCGTGCTCCAATGAGATAGACATCTGACAGAAAAGGACATTGCATATGACCGTTGTGCGATTCCTCTGTACTATAAAAAGGAACGATGGGTGCCCTAGGAACTCTCTCGAATACAAGAGCTAAAAAGTATCCCGCCGCTTCACTTGAACAATCTTTCTGCGGAGAAGAAGAGGAACAAGGAGAGAACAATAATCAAGTGTTCTCTGAAGAATCAGTCATCTTCATCGACTGATAAGAAGCTGTTTATCATCCGGCTAAGAGAGGGGAGTGAAGAAGGAGACGTGCTGCAAAGATCAGATCTGAAGCATCCTCTTCAACTCAAGAAGCCGATCTCCATCACGCTAAGAAGCCGATCTCCATCAGGCTAAGTTGCCGATCACCATCCGGCAGAAGAAGCAGTTTTATTTACTGTAGTTTCCTGTAAGGCTTGCGGGCCAAATTGTCTAGCTTGAGGGCTGGGGAGCTGTGAGGCTTGAGGGCCAGGGCAGTAGACTTGCGAGTCCGACTTTGTCCAGCTTGAGGGCCGGAGAGCTGCGAGGCTTGAGGGACAGGGCAGTGCGCTTGCGGGTGCGATCTGTCGAGCTTGCAGGCTCGGGGGCAGTAGGGGCTTGCGGGCCTAGGCTGTTGGGACTTGCGGGTCCATGTTGTAAGGCTTGAGGGCCTGAAGCTTTTGGCAGAGTTTGCCGAGTCCAGCACACTGCTGGGTGGGCGCAGAGGGAGAGAGGACTACTCAAGACACCCGGTCTTGAGGAACCTCTATAGATCACTGTGTGCTTTCTGTGGTTTGTTCTTTACTTCTTAAATCTATTAACCAGAAAGAAGAAAAACCTAAGGGGGATTGTTATAAAAAGAAAAACTTATTCACCCCCCCCCCCCCCCCCCCCCCCCCTCTAGGTGATTAAGTAGACACCCCTTAAACAACAAAACGCATATAATTCTCAATTACAATCACATAAATCATGAAAGGTGTTTGTTGAATAAAATTCCATTACAAGTGATTTCTGACGAATTGCTCTTTTTAACATTCTGTAAGTTGAATTCCATCTGATCGACATGTCATATTCATGTTTTAAAAATTGTTACCTAATTTTTAACAAATTTTGTCATCTTTTTTGAGAACTATATATATACCGAAACATAATTCTAATTCTATTAATATTTGATTACATAAATTTTAAACTATCTTGAATAATTAAATTTAAAACGTGACAGACACAACGAGTATGAAAAAATGCTCTATTTTAACGTAGGTTTTATGTCTCTTTTTAAATTTTCAATAGCCGCAGAATTATTAGTAGCGTTATAAAAAAAATACTCATTAATTTATCTTTTAATTTAAATTCGCATATACAATTCATATTTACTTACTAAATTGTTGTTCGATACGTGAAACTTCAAAACTAGTAAAATAAATAATTCGTTTGAATAGCTCTCATGAAGTAGGACGATCCAAAGACTTGTAATACAAATATAAGAATCTCCTAATTAATTGTATAGCGCTACTCCAATATCACAAGTTAAACTACTCTACTTTCTAAGTTTTCAAAATATTTAATTAATTTATTTTTTTGCTTTAATATATGCTTTATATGCGTCACGTCTAATTGCAGATCTACTTACTTGATGATATTTCAGCTGCATAGCTCGATGAATGTAGGAGGTCTCATGAGCATTATCGTAGTGATTAAATGGCAACCCGCGTCCGATGATATTCTCCACACGTGCTTCTATTTGCCTCATTTGATTGTAGGTCCAAAGTTGTTCGCCAGCTGAAAGTTGAGATTGACTGGATTTCAGAGCTTGTTTAGCAACACATGATTTGATGTGTTGCGAGTGCAGAGTTTCTGACCGATGTCAACAAAACTTCGAACAATGCCGACATTTGGCTTTGAATTGATTCTTGATTTTAACTTTGTCGAAATGCTCTCAGATCGGAGCATTATGTTTGTGCTCAACAATCTCAGGAACAGAACCAGATGAAGATGTCATTGAACGAAGCGGGCGAAGTAGAGAATTGCTACGAGAATTTGAGCATAACAAGTGAATAAAGGATTTTAGATAATTCAAGCTCACCTATATATAACCCCTACAAAGATAAAAGAATTATATTAAAAAAATTAATAAAGAAAATTATAATTTTTTTAATGACTGCCATTTGCGAAGTGGCAAATTAATGCCTCTTGGCAGGTGGCATTAATGACTGCTGTTGACAACGGCTCTATGAGGAGCTTTATGGAGCCGTTGCTGCCTTGCTGGCAAATGACATTGTGTCATTTGTCATCACTACAACAAACTGCACCTATAGTAAAGACTAAATTGTAACGAAAATAAAATTTGTTAATATAGTCATATTTAGTAACAAAAATTTTTATCGTTACAAAATATTAATTTTTGGTAACAAGTATTTATATTTCATTACAATAACTAAATGCTAGTTACAATAAATGTAAATATTTGTAACAACCTTAGTTTCACGTTACAAATAGTAAATGTACAACCCTCATTCTCCGAGGGTGGACCCCCCCAAGGCCACGTAGGCAGAAGTCAAAGTCAAAGAGGTCCACACAAAGACCGGCAGTTCAAGGCAGAAGTGGAGAAGACCTCGGCGAGTAAACAGCCAATACTCGCCAGGCTGGCGAGCATGGAACAGAAGACCTAGCGAGTATTGGCCCGGCGTGTGCGAGCAGTCCCCAATACTCGCCAGATGGGCGACTATGGCATGGTACTCGCCGAGTAACCCATAGTCGCCGGGTCGGGGGGTGGGCTATAAAAACCCCCCTACCCCTTGGTTGCCTATAAATAGGACCCCATGGGTACTTGGATTGACACCTGTGCTTGAGCTTCTGGAACCCCATTTCCGAATTCTTGAGCCCGTCACCCCTGCTTGCTAGCCAAGTCGGTGCCTTCCTCGTACCTTGCTCGGCCATTCTTTGGTCTTGGAGGGGAAGTCTCTTCGGAGCTTCTGGGTACGTGGTGGGACCTCCCTGCCGCAGCACCTGGGGTCCTGTTTGTTGCTCTTCTAGTTTCTTCGTCGTTGCCAGCTAAGTCATCTCGTTGGACTGCTGGGCGAGTAGCCTCCGGCTGCATTGGTCCGAATCTTGAGGTCAGGATTTTCCTGGCGTCAACACTTTGGTGCGGTGAGCGTGGACCGTAGTCGTTGGAAGAAAGTTCGGCAAGAAGGCGAGATGGTCGTAGGTGGCGACCATGAGGAGGAGGTCGGCAACTCGACGGGAGCTGGCAGGTTCGTGACGCTGGAGGTTTTCGAAGCCTTCGCGCAGCGCATGGAGGGAGCCATGCGAGCAGCGCTTCAGCCGCGCGCCGAGGTCACTGCGACCTCGCCGCATCGCCCAGTTCCGTCCGAGGGAGGGAGTCCCCCTCGGCGAGCAGGAAAGGAGCACATGGAAGATGAAACCGAGCGACCAAGGAGGTCGCAATTCTACCAGCCAACCTCGCAAGGTATTCGCTTCCGCGAGCCGTGCGAGCAGGGGAGGTACCCGGATACTCGCCCATATGGCGAGTATGGTGGTGATACTCGCCAAGTGGAGGATCGTCGCCGGGCAGGAGGGAGGAGCCCCTTCTGCGAGGAGATTCTCGCCGCGCCCGTGCCAGAAGGATTCGAAGACCTGTGCCGTGGGCTGACGACCCGGTTCGATACGGCACGGAAACTAAAGAAGGAGGCCACGGCCCTGTTCTACCTCGTGCAAGGGCCGGATGAGGCATTGGGCCCTTACATCGAGCGCTTCCAGGAGGAGGTTCTGCAAATCCAGGAGGTAGATAGCAACATCCTGTTGCTGGCCCTGACATTCGGCATCAGTCAAGGCCTCTTCAAGTTGGAACTCAGTGAGAATCCTCCCTACTCCTACGACAACCTCATTCAGAGGGCCAATAAATTTGTCCGGGGAGAAGCCTCCAACCCCGACTTCTTGGCAAGGTTGGCGCAGGTGACCAGGGGCGATCGTGGAGAGAGGGATGAGATCCCTGGAAAAAGGAAGAGGGAGGAGCCCCGAAGGGAGGAAAGGAAGTGGCCAGAGCGACAAGAGGAGAAAAAGAAGGAGGAGCTCAGGAGGAAGGAAACCGGGAGGATCGTGGAGAGAAGGCCCGTTGAGTCCCCTGAGCGTCAGGAGGAGGGAAGACGCTACTAGGTCCCCGTCAACCGGCCACCTTGGAGGCTGGCTGGACGGCACCAGCGTCAAGACCAAAGGGGGAGGTCCCCGGAAAGAAGGCCCTTTCGCCAGCCAGAGAGGCGTCAGGAGAGGAGAAGAGATGAAGCAATGGCGGTAGCCGGGCGAGGCCGCCGTCAAGGAAGGAAGAAGCAGAAGCCTAGGAGGCGTCAGGCAGAAGAGGTTCCCCTCTACTGCGACTTCCACCAGGTGGCGGGACATGCCATGGCTGCCTGCCCAGACTTTTGGGAAGCCCGGAGGAAGCTGGCAGCAGGAGAGGCTGGAGGAGAGCAGAGGAGGATAGAGGCCCCTGCCGAGCCACAGGAAGGGCAGGCCGCAGTCGTTCGCAGGAGGAACGAGGATCGGGTCGACCAGGGAGGCCGGGGAGACCTGGGCCAGGGAGGCCGAGTTGGAGTAATCCATGGGGGAGCAGGCAGCAGTTGGAGTTCCAGAGGCGACATCCTGAAGGCGAGTTCCAGATGGCGAGATCCCTACTCGCTCATAGGCGAGTTCCATACTCGCTCATAGGCGAGTTCTTGCAGGCAAGATCCAGAGATAAGTTCAGACCATCGACCTCGGAAGAGAGGCGAGCTTCCTGGATAGTGGCGAGATCCTTCCTTACTCGCCATCCCTACTCGCCCATAGGCGAGCTTCCTTGTTACTCGGCATAGGCGACTTCGTGCAGGCAGGCGAGCTTCTTCAATACTCGGCCATAGGCGAGCTCCTTCAATACTCGGCCATAGGCGAGCTCCTTCAATACTCGCCCATAGGCGAGCACCTTCAATACTCGCCCATAGGCGAGCAGCATCAAATGAGGCGACTTCGTGCAGGCAGGCGAGCTTCTTCAATACTCGGCCATAGGCGAGCTCTCTACTCGCGAGGGTGAGTTCTCTACTCGCAAGTTGGTGAGAACATGGTACCTAGATCAAGAGTGGCGGGTTCCTGAAGGCCGATTTCAGGGCCAGGCGAGTATGGAAAATAAAAAATTTCCAGGGGCGCTGCCCCCGACCCCGCAAGGGGCGCTGCCCCCTTGACCCCCGTCCGCTGACCGGGCAGCGGAACCCAGAACAGGTTTGGTCGGCATTCAACACCCAAGTAGGATGGAGACCTCGTGGTGGTGTGTTCTTTTGGAATCTCCCTGACTGTCAGTCCCTACTTGACGTCATCCTTCAGCAACACCCAAGTAGTATGGAGACCTCGTGGTGGTGTGTTCCTTTGGAATCTCCCCGACTGCCAGTCTCCTTCATGGTGTGTTCTATGAGATGAAGAACTGCTCAGAAGTACCTAAAGGCTCAACAGGGAGATCACTTGTCATCGAGAAGCTCGAACTGAAATAGGAGGGATCTTTCATCGTTCAATAGGCATTCGAGACTGGCAGAGACCGTCTGTAGAATCATGAAGGGGAATCGCTTGGGAATACCTGGAGCGGTAATGACCTGAAAAGGTTCTATCCCTGAGCAGGAAGGTCTATTCTCCCCCTCCTTGTGTTTATTCCATTTAAATAAAAATTCCTCGCCCCCTGAAACATGGGCCGCGAGAGTTGTTTTTCTCTTCTGGCAAGAGCTTTTTGAAGTAGGTGAAACCGATCTCCACGACAGGTTGGGAAACGAGCCTCCGACTTGATTCTCGTAAAACCCAGAACGGGTGATGGGACAATGCCTCGGTATACGTCCCCCTAAGTCCAAGCCTCTGCAATGACGGCCGAGATCAGCTCCCCCCTTGCACGTTGGCCGCGGTTCCCACCGACTGCATTTCTCATCCGACTGGTGAGATTATCAGGAGAAAGTCTGGACGCCGACCTCCCAACTCGTCGAAGCGATGATCGATTTACCTGACTGAGGGACCCTTGCATAAAGGTGTCATTTGACTTCTTGCGACAAAGCCTAATATCTCTTGTATTTTATTCCAATCATATGGGTTGATGCGGTTAATCCCCTCTGATTGTTGAGTGATAGTATGAAGACTCTTCTGCAACCTGGTGACCGATTGGGGGATAGGTCTCCGACTCGACTCTCGTAAAAACCCAAGTCGGGTGGTGGGATAGCGCCTCGGGAGAGAGTCCTCCTAAGACCAAGCCTCTGCATTGACGGTCGAGATCAGCTCCCCCCTTGCACGTTGGCCGAGTTACCCCCCGACTGCACTTCCCATCCGGCTGGAGAGGTTATCAGAGGAGAGTCCGGACGCCAACCCCCCAGCTTGACGAAGAGATGATCGATTTGACCGATCAGCATTCAGCAAACGCAATAGGATGGAGGCATCGGGATGGTTTGTCCCCTTGGATCTCTCCACCTCTAGTTGAGCTCGGCTCCTAGAAGGTGTCGACCTTCTCTCCACCTCTAGTTGAGCTCGGCTCCTAGAAGGTGTCGACCTTGTATCCACCTCTAGTTGAGCTCGGCTCCTGCGAGGTGTCGACCTTCTCTCCACCTCTAGTTGAGCTCGGCTCCTAGAAGGTGTCGACCTTCTTTCCACCTCTAGTTGAGCTCGGCTCCTAGAAGGTGTCGACCTTCTTTCCGCCTCTAGTTGAGCTCGGCTCCTAGAAGGTGTCGACCTTGTATCCACCTCTAGTTGAGCTCGGCTCCTAGAAGGTGTCGACCTTCTTTCCGCCTCTAGTTGAGCTCGGCTCCTAGAAGGTGTCGACCTTGTATCCACCTCTAGTTGAGCTCGGCTCCTAGAAGGTGTCGACCTTCTTTCCGCCTCTAGTTGAGCTCGGCTCCTAGAAGGTGTCGACCTTCTCTCCACCTCTAGTTGAGCTCGGCTCCTAGAAGGTGTCGACCTTCTTTCCGCCTCTAGTTGAGCTCGGCTCCTAGAAGGTGTCGACCTTGTATCCACCCCCAGTTGAGCTCGGCTCCTGCGAGGTGTCGACCTTCTCTCCACCTCTAGTTGAGCTCGGCTCCTAGAAGGTGTCGACCTTGTATCCACCTCTAGTTGAGCTCGGCTCCTAGAAGGTGTCGACCTTCTTTTCGCCTCTAGTTGAGCTCGGCTCCTAGAAGGTGTCGACCTTCTTTCCGCCTCTAGTTGAGCTCGGCTCCTAGAAGGTGTCGACCTTCTCTCCACCTCTAGTTGAGCTCGGCTCCTAGAAGGTGTCGACCTTCTCTCCACCTCTAGTTGAGCTCGGCTCCTAGAAGGTGTCGACCTTGTATCCGCCTCCTGTTGAGCTCGGCTCCTGTGAGGTGTCGACCTTTTCTCGCCAGAAAGACAGCTCGTCGAATAAGGGTTGGATGATTCTTTCCGAGCAACTACGTTACTCGCAAAGAGCGGGGATTGTGTACAACCCTCATTCTCCGAGGTAGGCCCATTCAAAGCCACGTAGGCTGAAGTCAAGGTCAAAGGGTCAGCACAGGAACCGGCAGTCCAAGACACAAGGCAACTCAGCCAGCAGGAGCAAGAGGCGAGCTGGGCGAGCAAGAGGCGAGCTGGGCGAGCAAGGGGCGAGTATGGCGAGCAAGGGGCGAGCAGAGGCGAGCTTGGGCGAGTATCTCGCGAGCTTGGGCGAGTATCTCGCGAGCTTGGGCGAGTATCTCGCGAGTATGGGCGAGTATCTCGCGAGTATGGGCGAGTAGCCCTTGTAACTCGCGAGCAGAGGCAGTATACTCGCCTGTACCCCCCCCCCTAGGATTTCTCTATAAATAGACCCCCAGGGGTACTAGAAATGGCACTTTGGGAAGTGGTCGAGGTCCCCCCAAGTTGGATACTCGCCAAATCCATGCCCGTCTAGTACCTCGCCCAGCTTTTGGTTGCGGAGGGGAAGTTTCTCCCAAACTTCCGGGTACGTGGTGGGACCTCCCTGCTGGAGCACCTGGGGTGTGCTTAGTCATTTTCTCTCTCCTATTTTAGCTATCAGAGCCGTGGAGTTGGATCGCAGGATCAGTAACCTCGGGCTGCATTGATCCGAATCTTGAGGTCAGGATTTTCCTGGCGTCAACAGTAAATGTCATCATAATAAGAAGCAATTGTAACAACACCTTGAAAACATTTGCAACAACTAGAATTTCATTAAAATTAGTACTTTTTTGTAACCAAAGTTTTGTTACAATAAACATTTTAAAATGTACGAAAAATGACACTATTTTTGTAATATAAATTCATAATAAAAATAAAGATCATATATAATAACATTAAAATATAATAGCGCGCACGCACACACGCCGACACGCACACCGACACGCACGCCAACACGCACACACGCACACACGCACCCACCCACCCACCCCCACCCACCCCCCCACCCACCTACACACCCACCCACACACCCACACACACCCACACCCCCCCTCCCCCCACCCCCACAGACACACACAAACACACACACGAGTGACATGTAGTACATAGGGGGCCTCATATGCCCCGCGCGAAAGTACACGTTCGCCACGATCGAGCGGAGACACCCCGTGTACTAAAGCAAAAACATTAAATAAAAAACATATAAAACTAAAGTATGAAAACACGTACATATCATATTGATTGCTAGACGACACGTGGTTTAATGAAAATAGATATAAAGAAAGTCATAAGTACGTGTTATATCGATAAGTAAAACACATGGTTCAATAATTAAGCTAACATTAATTACATTTTAAATAAGATATACTTTTAATTCCAGAAATAGACATGTGGTACTATTGCGGTATGGGTATTTTCACGTGCGGGGTTTGCGAGCTGCATGAGCGTCATCACGCTGGGACAGTAATACTATCAAAGTGGGGGTAATGTTGTGCGGGGCACGAGCGCTTCCTATATGCACTGTCAGTTGAACGAGCGTCCGAGAGCGGGACAGTTTGGGCGTAGGTAACGACGTCGACGATGCCGAGGTACTGTCCCAGCGGAGCGCGCGCCTCAAGCATGTGCGTAGCACGTACAAAGATACTCTTATGTATATATAATTTAGTAAATATAAATATTATTTTCAAATTAAAATATAAAACTTTATTATAAAACTTTAATATAAAATTTTAATATAAAATTTTAATATAAAATTTTAATATAAAATTTTAATATAAAACTTTATTATAAAATTATTATATACACTATGATATATAAAAATTAATTGAATATAAGAATTTTTTTAATGGCGATGAATTAGAACTAGGGACAAAAGCGTTGATATTCATGTTTAAGAAGATTGTAATGTTTGGTCTTAATTATGATTAGATATAGTCAATCTGTGAGCAAATTTCAGAAAGTCAATTCCAAAAAGCGAATTTCATCCTGCAACTGAACTTTTATGTCTCAAATCCAATTCTGTTGACTGAAGTCCATACTACACCTGAAGAACAGAATTGATTTTATGCACAAATCCAATTTCTGCAGATGATATTGGTTTTATGACCAAATCCAATTCCAGAAAGTCAATTCCCGTGCGCCGAACAGATCCTAAGTGTCATTTCTGGCTCAAGGAGGCATCATTCCTTGGTCATATTATCAGCACTGGAGGAATCTCTGTGGATCCTGCCAAAATAGCGACAATAGTCGAGTGACCTCGCCTGACTAATGTAACGAAGATTCGAAGTTTCTTGGGTTTAGCGAAATACTATCTGAAGTTCGTTAAGGACTTTTTGAAGATTGCTACTCCACTGACCCGCTTAACCAAGAAGACAGTGAAGTTCAAATGGAGTAATAATTGTGAAGAAAGTTTTTAGAAGCTTAAAGAGTTGTTAGTGTCAACAACAATATTAATCTTACTAGATGGTTTCGAGGATTTCTAGATTTGTAGTGGTGCATCTTTTCAAGGGTTAGGATGCATCTTGATGCAAAGAGGAAAGGTTATCGCCTATGCTTCTAGACAGCTAAGGGGAGCAGAAACACGTTATCCTATCCATGACCTGTAGTTAGCCGTTGTAGTATTTGTCGTACACATTTGGAGACACTATCTATTGAGGATCAAGTGCCAAGTGGTTACAGATCATAAAAATGTACAGTACTTCTTAGAACAAAAAGACAAACATGCGCCAACAAAGATGACTAGAGCTCATCAAAGATTATGACTTAGAGATCATGTATCATCATGACAAAGCAAATGTAGTGGCAAATTCTTTAAGTCGTAGATCAGAGGCCGAGCCGATGACGTGTGCCTTAATTGCGGATATGGAGAAATTAAAGTTGAGCGCATGGACCTAAGCAAGTATGACAAGTGTTGGGAAAAACCCTTGATTTAACTTAACAAATTAATTAAAAGTGATTTTATTTACTAGGATTAAATTACCCATTGTATAGTGAGGGTAATATGGTCATTAGATGTCTTAGGATGTCACACTCAACCAAGAGTGTCAACACTAGACCAAGGGAAGCAAAAATGGCAGAAGTTAATAATTGCGTCGAATGGAATTCGACGCAACATCGAGTTCATGTCGACGCTACTCCGACTAGAAGTCCAAGTTGTTCAACTCTACTTTCGAAGTAACACTAGTCGACGTTACGTCGAATAAGATATCGACGCAGAGACGAAGGACTTGTCGAAGGAAATTGAGAAGTCGACGCAACTTCTACTTCAAACTCGATGCAGAAGGGAATACATGTCAAAGCCATCTAAAGTCGACGCAACGTCAACTTCATCTCGACGTAGTTAATGGAAGTCGGAGTGGATTCTATTCAACTCGACGGGCGCGCCGATAAGGAATCGACGCAACGTCGACTAGCTGAGTTCAGTCAGAGCACAGAAGAAATCGAAGCAGCTCTTAGATGAACTCGAAGCAGCGTCGATAAGTGAGGAAGTTAATTCGACGCTACGTCGAATACAGTCTGTGAAAGTTCAATCTTTACAGCTGTCTTTATGATGTTTCTATCATGGCCCATATCTTTCAGACCGTTCTCCAACGACCTAATAATTTCCTGAAGAAGAAGGAAACATTAAAGAAGGAGAAAAAGGCTTTCTTGGAAGTATTCACCTTCATGTTGGACGGGTCGAGAAGTAATTAAGGAAGGAAAGAGAAGGTCTATCAAATATACCTTTTCAGGTCTTACCTAACAAGGAAACAAATTCAAAATAGAGACAAGGTATATAAGGATAAAGAAGGAAGAGAAGAAGAGAGCAATAATCACTATTAGCCATCTCTTATCAAATTAGGGTTTCCTGTCTTCTTCTTCCTCACTCTCAGGAACCCTAACACAGAGCTGTGAAAGAAAATAGAAGGAACTGGTGTTCTTCATCTGATAGACCAAAAGATCCAACTGCTGCTTCTCATCACCATCATATAGCAGCAGGATCTGAGTTAGAAGAAGTCAAAAAGGATTTGACAAACAAAGTCTCTGCATATCATCACCATCAAAAGCAGAGGCTAATCAAGAGCAGATTCTGTGGGACTTCAAATTGGCTGTTCTTCAATCAGTCATCATAAGAATTCTGAGAACATAATTCCGTCAACCTTCTTCTTTCTTCTTTCTCATTCTGTAAAAGAGTTTTATTAATCCCTCTTCAAAGGATTCAGTGGTTCAAGATCTCCTTATCAAATGATCTGGTGGTTCATGATCTCCTTGTCAAAAGATCATTGGTTCTAAAGTCTCCTGATCAAAAGACTCGGGCACAGGTGGTGCATTCCTACCAGGTGGTAGAAGGGAGGACTACCAACATTTTGAGGAACCTCTATAAAATTCTTTGTGTCTGTGCTGTGATTTTCTGTGTTGTCCCATTCTTTTATTCTGCACCTTAATTTCTACTTTCTTTATTCTGCCTGGATTGTTAAGTATAATACCTTAGAATAAATTATTGAACACAGTTAGGATAGAAAATATTTAAATCTCTATTTACCCCCCTCTAGAGGATTCTCAGAGGCACACTGTGCACTTTCAATTGGTATTAGAGATAGGTTGATCATTAAAAGGCTAACACCTTGAACAAAAAGACCTCATGCTCTTATTTCTTTTTCTATAAATACATTTTATAAAGAAAAATGAGTACTAAGGATTATGCTTCTACAAGACCTCCAGTGTGTAACTTAAATGAGTTCACACTCTAGAAGACTAGAATAAGACTTTATATGAATTCAATTGATGAAGACATATATAATGTTCTTCTCACAGGTCCTTTTGCTCCAGTCAGACAAAAGGAAGGAGAAGCCTCAACAACTGAGGCTGTCCCAAGGAAGGAGTGGACAGAGGCTGAGAAGAAGGCCAAGGCATGTGACGCCAAGGCCATGAATATTTTAGTGTCAACAATGCCAGATGACATCTTCTAGAAGGTTGTTGAATGCCAATCAGCAAAGGAGATCTGGGATTCCCTCACCACAATGGTTGAGGGAAGTGCCGATGAAAGGAAGGACAAAAAGTCCCTTCTCATATCTCAGTATGAGAACTTTCAAAAGAAAGTTGAAGAATCAGTTGCCAACATGTATGACAGATTCAGTCTGATTATTAATGAGCTCAGAGGCTTAGACAAGGAGATATCCTTGACTGAAATTAATGATAAGATCCTCATGTGCTTCCTTAGCTCATGGGATTCTAGAATCTGGGCAATCAGGGACTCCAAATGCCATAGAGAAATCTCCACTGAAGCTTTGCTGGGAAATCTTAAGTCATATGATATGTTGCTAAAGAACAGGGCTGAGTCAGAAGAGAGGGAGACCACTCCAGCCCCTATACAAAGGAACATAGCTCTAAAATCTACTGAAGGAGAACTCTCTACTCCTGAAGATGAGATGTTCAATCTCCTAGCAAGGAGATTCAAGAAGTGGGTCAAGACTGAAGACTCAAGGAGAAGAGAAAGTGATTCAAGGCCCAGGTATGATAAAACTCCAAGAAAGGAGATTATCTACTTCACATGCAACAAGCCAGGGCACATTGCTCCTGAGTTCCCACAAGAGAAAAGAGAAAGAAACAGCACCAAAGAAGAGAAGAAGAAAAAGAAGTCCTTCAGAGGAAAGGACAAGAAGAAAGACAAAGGTTTCATTGTTGAAACCTGGAGTGATTCAGAAGCAGAGGAGAGCCCATCCTCATCTGAAAGTGAAAATGAAGCAGAAGTTGAAGCAGCCTGCATGATGGCACTGGGAATGCCATCAGATGACGAAGAAGAGCAGGTATCAATTTTTGATGAATTTGATTTTGAATCAGAAGATTTTAAAACTTATTTTAGAGAATTCTGCATTGATCATCTTAGGGTAGAAAATGAATTAGACATTATTAAGTTAGAACTAGAGAACTTAAAGAAAGATGATGTATATGTAAGAAATCAAGGCATAATGGAAGAAATTAATAATCAAGAATTAGAACTAATAGAAATCAGGAAAGAAAATATAAGACTAAAAGAAGAGCTAGCAGAGGCAAATGCCGTTGAAGACTCACTTAATGGGAGGAGTCAAAAACTCAAAGACATCACTGAAAATCTCTCTATGAGATTTAATCATCTAGGATTAGGGGCAGAACCCTCCACCAGCACAGAACCTCCTAGGAAGCCTGCCTGGAAAAATCCAATGTCTTTCGTTAGACCCAGTAGTTATCAGCCTAGGGAGAAGAGTGCCTCATATAAGGGTGAGAGTCCCAATCAGTCAGATAGGATAGGTAAAACTAATAAGGTGAAACCCTTAGGTAAGAACAACTTAGGAAAACAAAATAACAAAGAACAACAGGGTAAAGTACAACCTAGGATAATAAGACACTCTGCTGACTTGTTATATTTTGATACATTTTATAGTCATTTCAAACATCAAAATAATAGGTTTGGGAGATCCATTCCTTATCATCCCAAAGGGTATCATGAAAGACTCTTCTATTCTTTCATTGAACCCTATAATGGTAAAAGCAAAGGACCCAAGGTAACCTGAGTTCCTTCTAATGTTTGAACTACCTGTGCAGGGGTAGGTAGAATCCCACTCAGGAGAGGATTGAGTGGGAAAGAAAATGTAGGACAAAGATAAGGAGCAAACTTCATCCAAGGGAGTAAACTCCATCTTGATCTGTTTATATAGCTTATAAAACTAATAGTATAATCTATTTTAAATAAATAAAATTGCTGGGAAAAACAACAAGAATCTTCTAAAAGAAATATATTTGTTTATTGAGAGATGCGTCGAATAGAAGTCGACGTGCCATTGACTTCTACTCGACGCCAACGTAGATAAGCACATAGAGCAGTCAATTCGAGTAGAATTCGACGCAGAGTCAATTTCTTATCGACGAATACGTCGACTTAATAATTGCTGACTAAAATCGAAGTCACATCGAATGGAACTCGACGTAACGTCGACAGGACTACGTCGACTTAGGGTTTCTAAATAATCTCGAAGCTACGTCGAGTACTGGTCGACGCAACGTCGATATATCAACGCACGCAGAATTGCATCTAGAAGCAATCTCAACACAGATTTGTGCGACAAATAATAAGTAATATCGACGGTGCGTCGACATAAACCCTAAGTAGCGGCGATTCATCTACTTTTAAGCAATTACTGCGTCAAAATGTTTACGCTTTTGAATTTTCTTCCTCTTGCTCTCCTCCTCTCCAACCCTCTTGCGCTCGTGTCCCTTGTGCTCCCTGTCTCTTGTTTTCTTCTTACTTGCAGGTACATTAACTCGGATGGCTCCACCAAAGGTGAACTCAGGGTTCGATGTAGACATTGACTCCATCAGTGCTGCTGTAGAAAGCTTCAAGGCCATTCTTGGTCTGTTTCAAGATGCTGGCTTGACCAAGGTGATCTCCACCAGGTGCAAAATCCTGGATACTGAACTATCTGAGTTCAAGGACAGTATTCAGATAGGGGAGGATGGTTCTATCAAAGGGAAAATATATGACACAGAGGTGTTGATCACAGAGGAATTGCTGAACCAAACATATGATCTTCAGACAGGGGATGAGTTAGATGAACTCACAGGGGATGAGCTTAAGAGGTCCTTAGAACTGATGCAATTTAAAAAGGATAAGCCTATCAATCTGAAAAAGGTAGACCATGGTGAAGAACACAGATTTTTGGCAGACATAGTGGGGAAGGTTTTATTGTGCAAGATATCAGCTCATGATGTCATTCCCAGGAAGCAATTGCAAATAATGGGAGCTCTTGTTTTGAAAAAGAAGATTAATTGGGGGAGATGGCTCCTAAAGATGACTGGGCATAAGTATGCCCATAAAGAAAATGCATACATGAGGATAGTGAGCCAGGTGCTCTTCAAGCACTTCCCAAGTGTTTGCAAGTCAAAGGGAGTGCTCATTCCTCATGGTAAAAGAATGAACATAGGGATATTTTCAAAATGGACCAGGCAGATCTTGAAGCCTGGTCAAGCTACATCCTCTCCTCCTCCATCTCCTCCTCACCTAGAATCAAATAGGGAGATTCCAGATCCCCCAAGGGATGATCCTTCCCAAATGGACACAGTTCCAGAACCCCATCATGAAGACACACAACAACAACAATCCCAATCCACTTCAATTCCTGAGCCATCTCTTCAGCCATCCACCCTCATACCAGACCTTGAATTTATTCCACCTCCACCACCATCAATTCACATCTCACCTGATGTCTACCACTCACTTTCCCCCATCCCTGAAGATTTTCCTTCACCACCTCCTCCACCTCCAGCTCTTCCTCCCATTGACATTGAGCAAATCATCTCCAAAGTTGTGGTCCTTGCCTCCTCCACCTTTGCTGATCTGATCGCCAACCAGGCAAGGAAGTTTGACAGAAAATATTCACAGGTAGAGGCTGTTCTGCTGGATTCCAAGATATTCCTACAGGGCTTGAAGGAATTTTCCTCTTCCTCTATGGTTACAAGAGATTTTTTAATCTCACTGGCCTGTAAGGTCAAGAAGGGGGAGAATATTCTAGAGGAAGAGGATCATGTCCCTGAGTTGGGTGGACATGATCAGGGTAATACTGATAAAGAGACTGCACCTGACAAGGTAACTACCTTTCAGGGGGCACAGAACCAGGGGAGCTAGAAGATCAAGGGGAGCTCCCAGGTATTCAAAAGCAGTAGGAGATGATAGATGAAATAGTAAAGATTGCACAAGAAGCTGTAAAGGAGCTTGATCAAACTGCACAGAACCAGGGGGAGCCAGCCCCAGAAATTCAGAAGAATCTGGAAGTGGAAATGGAAGTTGTAAGTACAGCAGCTATTCAAGAAGCTCCCCAAGAAGCTGACAAGAGTGTTGATGATCAGGGGGAGCTGTCAAAAGAGAAAGAGGATGCTGGAGCAGCAGATGATGATGAGCATTTGAACCAACAAAGAAAAATTCCAAAAGTATTCTCAAGGAAGAGAAGGACTCCTGAGAAGGACTCTTAATTAAGAGGTATTATGTGATTAATTCTTATGAAGACAAGTATATATACTGGGAAGAACAGTGTGATACAATTCTTATTGCCTGACAACTGAATGGAAATATTCATAATTTTTAGTCTGCATTATTTTGTATGAAATGCATTGTTGGTTATAAAAAAAACTGTATAAAAATGTAAAATTTTGTTAAGATAAATAGGGGGAGATTGTTGGGAAAAACCCTTGATTTAACTTAACAAATTAAATAAAGTGATTTTATTCACTAGGATTAAATTACGCATTGTATAGTGAGGGTAATATGGTCATTAGATGTCTTAGGATGTCACACTCAACCAAGAGTGTCAACACTAGACCAAGGGAAGCAAAAATGGCAGAAGTTAATAATTGCGTCGAATGGAATTCGACGCAACATCGAGTTCATGTTGACGCTACTCCGACTAGAAGTCCAAGTGGTTCAACTCTACTGTCGAAGTAACACTAGTCGTCGTTACGTCGAATAAGATATCGACTCAGAGACCAAGGACTTGTCAAAGGAACTTGAAAAGTCGACGCAGCTTCTACTTCAAACTCGATGCATAAGGGAATATATGGCAAAGCCATCTAAAGTCGACACAACATCAACTTCATCTCGACGCAGTTAATGGAAGTCAGAGTGGATGCTATTCAACTCGATGGGTGCGCCGATAAGGAATCGACGCAACGTCGACTAGCTGAGTTCAGTCAGAGCACAGAAGAAATCGAAGCAGTTCTTAGATGAACTCGAAGCAGTGTCGATAAGTGAGGAAGTTAATTCGACGCTACGTCGAATACAGTCTGTGAAAGTTCAATCTTTACAGCTGTCTTTCTGATGCTTCTATCATGGCCCACATCATTCAGACCGTTCTCCAACGGCCTAATAATTGCTTGAAGAAGAAGAAGAAGGAAACATTAGAGAATGAGAAAAAGGCTTTCTTGAAAGTATACACCTTCAGGTTGGATGGGTCGAGAAGTAATTAAGGAAGGAAAGAGAATGTCTATCAAATATACCTTTTCAGGTCTTACCTAACAATGAAACAAATTCAAAATAGAGACAGGGTATATACGAATAAAGAAGGAAGAGAAGAAGAGAGCAATAATCACTATCAACCGTCTCTTATCAAATTAGGGTTTCCAGTCTTCTTCTTCCTCACTCTCAGGAATCCTAACACAAAGCTGTGAAAGAAAATAGAAGGAACTGGTGTTCTTCATCTGATAGACCAGAAGATCCAACTGCTGCTTCTCATCACCATCATATAGCATCATGATCTGAGTTAGAAGAAGTCAAAAAGGATCTGACAAACAAAGTATCTGCATATCATCACCATCAAAAGCAGAGGCTAATCAAAAGCAGATTCCGTGGGACTTAAAATTGGATGTTCTTCAATCAGTCATCATGAGAATTCTGAGAATAGAATTCCTTCAACCTTCTTCTTTCTTCTTTCTCATTCTGTAAAAGAGTTTTATTAATCCCTCTTTAAAGGATTCAGTGGTTCAATATCTCCTTATCAAAAGATCTGGTGGTTCATGATCTCCTTATCAAAAATTATTGGTTCTAAGAGTCTCCTGATCAAAAGACTCAGGCACAGGTGGTGCATTCCTACCAGGTGGTAGAAGAGAGGACTACCCACATTTTGGGGAACCTCTATAAAATTCTTTATGCCTGTGCTGTGATTTTTTGTGCTGTCCCATTCTTTTATTCTGCACCTTAATTTCCACTTTCTTTATTCTGCCTGGATTGTTAAGCATAATACCTTAGAATAAATTATTGAACACATTTAGGATAGAAAAATATTTAAATCTCTATTCACCCCCCTCTAGAGGATTCTCAGAGGCACACTGTGCACTTTCAACAAGTCTAACACAATTGGTCATCTCTCCCGATTGGCTGCAAATAATCCAAAAGGCCAACATGATGCAGAATGGGAGAAAATGATGAAAGCCATGGAAGAAAAGCACAATCTAACTTTCGTATTGATGGTCATGGCATCCTACAGTGTGGTAATAAATATCGAGACTCTAAAATTGATAACCTTCGGGGATCAATTATTACAAGAAGCACAACAGTTGAAGCTCTCAATCTATCCGGAAGCGACAAAGATATACCATGATTTGAAAACAATCTTTTGGTGGCCAGACATGAAAACAGACGTTGCAATATTTGTTCAACATTGCTTGACCTGCCAACAAGTTAAGGTTGAACACCGTTATCCAGGTGGAGAACTACAACCATTACCAATCTCTAAGTGGAAGTGAGAAGACATCTCGATGGATTTGGTCGTGGGTCTTCCAAGAACCCCTCAAGAAATGAAGCAATTTGGGTAATCGTCGACCAACTAATCAACTCAACCCACTTCTTATCAATAAGAGATGGCGAGTCAATGCCAAAGTTAGCTCAGAACTTGCATGGAGTCCTAGTCTCCGATCGCGACCCAAGATTTATTTCAAGATTTTGGAAGGCTTTTCAAGAAGCTTTTAGTACACAATTTAACTTTAGTACTTCATATAATCCCCAAATCGATGGCCAGACTGAAAGGGCAATTCAAACTGGTGGGAAAAACATCATCTGAATTTATTTTACAAATTATGTAAAAGTGAATTCAGCATCTAAGATTTATTACCCATGTTGTATAGTGAGGGTAATATGGTCATTAGATGTCCTAGGATGTCACACTCATATTAGGGTGTCAAAGACCAGTCCAAAAGAGTGCAGAAATTTAGTTGAGGTAATTCTACGTCGACTAGAAGTCGACGCAGCTTCGACTTCGAGTCGAAGTAACTTCGAATAGAATTATGCAAATATATTCTACGCAATGTCGAATACAGACACATAATTAGAATACTTCCTGTATTCTATTCTGAAGCTTATTCAGAAGTTATAAATGGAAGTTATTTGAATTCTAATGGGTCGTCCATAATCAAGAAGAGAAATAAGAATTCCAGAGATATAATAAAGATATAATTGGAAGTTATTCAAAAAGGATTTGAACGGTGTCAACATAAATGAAAAGAGAACAGTACCACCTCTTGGTCATTCCTATTAGGGAAAAAGCAGAAGAGGAAAGTAATTCTTCATTATTCGATAGAAGAATAAATATGCAGAAGAAGATACACAACAAGAAGAATTAACACACAATAAGCCCGTCTGTTCTTCCTTTAGCTCTTTGGTTTTTACAGAAAAGAGTGAACAGATTTATGTACTGAACAACACAACAAGGCTTCTTCTTTCACTTCCTCTCGCAGCAAGAAGTATATAAATATACAGAGATCATCTTCAAGATCTGGAATTTCATAATCCTTGCATCTCTCTCTCAAGCAAGGATTCATCTACTGAACAGAGATCCATACAAACACAAAGTGCATGAATCTTTAGTGACTACTGCAAGAGGATTCAATAAGAAGAATCATCTTCTCTTCTTCTTCTTTACTCTTTCTTTCACTTTTTTTAAACTGAGTAAAGATTCCTTAGAATCCCTCTTCAAAGGATCCGGTGATTCATGATCTCCTTATCAAAAGATCTAGCTTGGTTCTAAGAGTCTCGTTAACAAAAGACTCAGACCTTGGTTCAAGATCTCCTTATCAAAAGATCTAACTTGGTTCTAAGAGTCCTTAACAAAAGACTCAGATACTGGTTCTAAGAGTCTCCTAATCAAAAGACTCAGGCACTGGATAGTGTATTCCCATCAAGGTTGTAGAAGAGTGGAATACCCATATTTTGGGGAACCACTATAGATCTTGTCTCAATCTGTGCTGTGAAATTTCTGTGCTATCCATTCTTTATTTCTGCAATTCTGTGTTTGTTTTATTCTGAATTGGAATTCTGAATGCATATTTGTTAGAAATAATTTATTGTTCTGTGCATATTTTAAGTAAAGTTTTAAAACTCTATTCACCCCCTCTAGAGAATAATACTCGGAGGATTCACTGTGCACAATTGATATCAAAGCGAGGTAAGATCAATCTTCAATAAATTTCCACTGATAATCAAAGGGCTGGCATATTCACTAAGCCACTTGATTAAAGCAAACACAATTTCTTCATCAATGCATTGGGAATGCTTGATGGAGCTCTTTATGTTACATTTATTATGTAATAAAATCTATTTTCCTTAGAAAGGTATTGTAGGAAAAAACAACAAAATTTTTGAGGAAAATATAACTGTTCATTCAGAGCTGCGTCGAATATAAATTGACGCACTGACAATTTCTACTCGACGACAACTTTGAGAGCTGACTGTGATAGTTAATTCGAATGACACTCAATGCAGCATCGAATTCATATCGACGCGTGCATCGATACAATAGTTGATGCTCTCATTTGAGGTCACGTCGATTTCTACTTGATGCCACGTTGATTTCTCAAAGCGCGGGCAAAATTGGCTTTTAGAAGTTACTTCGATACATTTTGGCGCGATGAATCCACTTCTTTTCGAAGTTGCTTTGAGTATAACCCTAAGTTGCGACGAATCGTCTTCGAAAAGTAACTCAGTCGTTAGACTTTATTGTGCTTTCGAATATTGTCCCTCTCGCTCTCCTCCCTTTCTGCCTCTCTACCTCTGTCTTCTTTCTTCATTGCAAGTACGCGACAACAATCAATGGCTTCTAAAAGAGGCATTCTTGACGTCGTTGATCTGGCATTAGAGACTTTGTTGCTCAATTCTCCTCACTATACCTGGAATTCTCCGAGGACTGCTATATAAAGTTGTGTGCTCAACATCACAGGTTAAGGAACCTATCTGCACAGACAAAAGCCATCAAAAAGGTGTTCAGATCATCAGCGCTGTCTGCTGAAGTCTTTATATCCTTCTTCAATAATATAAAGCAGGGGGAGAAGTGCGACAACATGCCCCCTCTTGATTCAGTGTACACTGCCATTGAGCATCATTATTCTCCTTATGTTTCTAAAGAAGAACCAACTATCACCTACCAATTTTCTTTGGCACCTGCACCATCCTCTCCTCCCAGAATCCTGCCTGCAATCCAGGCGGAGTCATCAAATTAGGGGGAATTTTATCTATTCTCAAACGATGAGCATTATTGAGCAAGTTTGAAAGAATTTTCAATACGGACTGATTCACCCATCCCGGAGAACACAGAACTCAAGCCCGCTTCTGAAGAATTAACCACGGTACCACCTGCTGTATCTACTCAAGCTTCTGATTCTATTATGTCATTTCCTGATTCTACTCCAGACCCGCTTCCTTTTGTTCCTACTCCAATAGCCCCAACATTAGGCCCCAAACAGAGGGACATATTCAGAGGAAGAAACATAGTCAGAGGAAGAAACACATTCAGAGATAGGTTGATCATAAAAAGGTTAACACCTTGATCAAAAGATCCCCATTCAAACTCTTATATTTTAAAAACTATTTTCAGAAAATGAGTTCTAAAGACTATGCATTCACAAGACCACCAGTGTGTAATCTGAATAAGTTTACACTCTGGAAGGCCAGAATAAAACTTTATATGAATTCTATTGATGAAGACATATTTGATATCATTGTATCAGGTCCTCCAGTACCATTCATAAAAGATGCAAGTGGTGTTGTTACACAGGAACTTGTCCCTAGAGCTAAATAGACTGATGCTGAGAAGAAGGTGAGACATGTGATGCCAAAGCCATGAACATCCTGGTGCCAACTATGTCAGATGACATATTCCAAAAGGTGGTTGACTGCAACTCAACAAAAGAAATCTGGGAATCTTTGTCCAGACTGATTGAAGCCGGCTCAGATGAAAGAAAGGATAGGAAGTCCCTTCTCATATCTCAATATGAGAATTTCTAAAAGAAAGCTGAAGAGAATCACTGAAATATATGAAAGATTCAGCCTAATCATCAATGAGCTCAAGGGTTTAGAAAAAGAGATCTCACTAACTGAGATCAATGACAAACTTCTTATGTGCTTCCCAAGAGCCTGGGATTCAAGGATCTATCAGAGAGTCCAGATGCCATAGAGAGATCTCCACTGATGCCTTACTAGGCAAGCTCAAGTTCTATGAACAACTACTGAAGAGCAGAGCAGAGACAGAAGCCAAGCAGAAAGTCTTAAATCCCAAAGGATTATAGCTTTGAAGGCAACTGAAGGAGAGCCTTCCAATTCTGAAGAAGAGATGTTCAATCTCTTGGCCAGAAGATTCAGAAGATGGGACAAGTCAGAAGACTCTAGAAGGAAGGAAAGGAGCTCAAACAAACAAGGTTTGATAAGACTCCAAAGCAGGAAATAATCCGCTTTGCATGCAGAAAACCTGAGCACATTGCCCCTGAATGTCCTGAAGAGCAAACAGACAGAAGCAGCAACAAACAGCATAAGAAGAAGTCTTTCAGGAAGAAGGACAAGAAGAAGGGAAAATGTTTCATTGATGAAACCTGTAGTGACTCATAATCTGAGTCAAGCTCTTCTTCATCTGACAGTGATGAAGAATGTGCTGCTGAAGAAAGCATGTCTAATGGTTTTAGAAGATTAAACTGAAGATCACATATCCTTATTTAATTAATTTGATAATTCTTCAGAAGACTTTAAAAATTGTTTTAAAGATTTTTGTCAAGACTATCTTAACAGTAAAAAAGAACTTAAAACAATTAGAGAAGAATTAGAAGACCTTAAGAAAGATAATTTGCAGTCTATTAATTATGAATTAAGGAATCATATATATATGAAAGAAACAGAAATAAATATACTAACTAATGAAAACAGTTCAGTGTATAAAGAACAAAACAACCTTCCTGATAAACTCACTATATTTAATAAAGTGAATCCTAATAATGAGAAGAGAACTGTAGGCAAGAACAGTTCAGAAAAACTAACAAACCACAATCAAAAAGCTAAAATCAAAAGGAAAATTATTAGGTATTCTATAGATTTATTATAACTAGATACATTCTATGCAAATTTCCAGTACCAAGGTAACAAATCTAGGATTGATAAAACTATCTGCTGCCATCCAAAAAGGTACAATGAAAGATCACTCTATTCATTCATATCTTATAATGGAAAAAGCAAAGGGCCTAAGGTAACCTGAGTACCCTCTAATGTTTGAAGTACATGTGCATGAAAACTTATGGTCCCTTTGTAATATCCCGACTTTTATTGGGTCACTAGAACTCTAGTGGACCCTGTTGGAACAACCCTATTACTAATTTGGGCTAGGATCACTATATGTTGATTAAGATTTGTATTGACCCCAATGTATAGCCTTAGGGTCAAGTTTTAGGCTGATTAGATTGGCAGAACTTGGAAAATTCAAGATCAACACATGGCAAGTGGCGCTCGACAAATGACTAGCAGCGGTCGACGAATTCTAAGCCAGCGCTCGACAAATGACTAGCAGAGGTCGACGAATTCTAAGCCAGCGCTCGACAAATGAGTACCAGCGGTCGACGAATTCTAAGCCAGCGCTCGACAAATGACTAGCGGCGGTCGACAAATTCTAGTCAGCGCTCGACAAATTACTTTCTGATGTTCAAATTTATATTCTCAGTGGATGTCACTTCTCTGAACTCAAATCAGCAAAATAATGGATATATTTATTTCTCTTTGGACGTTTTCAAACAGCCAAGTAAGGATATCTTTCTCATTTATTATATCCTTATATTCCTTCTATTCCAAGAAGAAGAATAGTCGTTGACATTTAATGCCAAAAACATCTTTCTCGACAAAAGGAATTAAAAGGACCTGCCAAAATCGTTTTGGGTGGCTACCTAGTTCCAAGAAGGATTTAAGTCAGAAAAAAAGACATTCCTTAAAGAGACAAAAGATTTGAATTTGAAAAGATATATACATATAGTTATCAAAAGAGAAATGAGATATAGAGAATTGCAAGAACTGAGATATTCGTCTTCTGTGAGAAACATAAAGAAAAACTTGACTATCACTTTCTCTCATCTGTGAGCATAGAACAAGGAGAATAGAAGAAGTCTTTCAGAAGAAGAAGAAGAAGCAAAAACACTATTCTTTCTCAGCTTTCTTCTTCATCGAGATCATCCGCTACAAAGACTTCTATTTGAGAAAGCTCTGTCCAAAAATCTGTCATTAACTCTCATCAGACAGGGGGAGCTTTCTGCTTCAACATCTTTTGCCTTCTCTCAGATCATTGACAGAGAAGAACACTCTATACCTTTTTATCTCATTCTGTACAGGGTTAATACTCCCTTCAAAAGTTTACCCAGTGGTGGCAAGACACCTTATCAAAAAATCCTAGTGTGGTTTTTAAGCACCTTATCAAAAGCTTATTGGTGTGTGGACACCTTATCAAAAATCCCTTGGTGCCTGGGCACCTTAGTAACCCTCCTAGTTGATTCCTACCAAAGGTGGTAGAAGAGTAGAAGTACCCAAATTTATTGGGGAACTACTATAGCTCCTTGTGTCTTCTGTGCTTGATTGTTTCTGCGTGCTTATGCTTGTACTGTGTGTCCTTTTTTATTAATTCTGTAGTTTTCTATAACTCACACTAAATACACATATACCTAAACAGTAGTTTAATTTCCGCTATAAAACGTATTAAAAACTTTCAATACTCTATTCACCCCCCCCCCCCCCCCCCCCCCCCTCTAGAGTAATTTAAGATCTGACCTCCACTTTCAATTGGTATCAGAGATAGGTTGATTCTTTACAGGCTAACACCTGAATCACAAAGATCAACCAGATCTTAATTTTTCTAAGAGTTTCCTTCTCTAAAATCTTATCTTATTTAAAACTCATGGCACAAAACAAGGAGTATTCCAGCACAAGACCTCCTATGTGCAATCTCAATAAGTTTGCACTATGGAAAGCAAGGATTAGGCTTTATATGAACTCCATTGATGAGGAGATTTTTAATGTCATCCTTACAGGACCTCCAGCACCTACAACATCAGCTAGTACTGCTGCAACAACAGACAACACTGCTGTTCCACCTCCTGAGTGGACTGAGGCTCAGAAGAAGCAGAGAAATGCAGATGCAAAGGCCATGAACATCCTGGCCCTAACTATGTCTGATGACATATTCCAGAAAGTAGTTGAGTGCACCTCAGCAAAAGAAATCTGGGAATCTCTCAACAACATGGTGGCAGGCTCAGCAGATGAAAGAAAAGATAGAATATCTCACCTGATCTCTAAATATGAGAACTTCAAGAAGGGAGAATCAGAAAATGTAGCTGACATGTACAATAGGCTCAGCCTCATAATAAATGAGCTGAAGTCTCTGGACAAAGTGATCTCACTCACAGAGATCAATGACAAAATTCTTATGTGCTTTCCCAGCACATGGGACTCCAGAATCTGGCCAATCAAAGAAGCCAGAAGTCTCAATGAGATCACCACTGAAGCCCTGTTGGGCAAGCTCAAATCTTATGAGCAGCTCATCAAAACCAGGGAAACTGAAGAATCCACTTCATCCCCAGCACCCAAGAAGGAAAGAAGCATGGCCTTCAAGGCTGCAGAAGATAAAGGAAAAGCTCCTGACAAAGAGGAGTTTATGAGTCTGTTAACCAAAAGATTCTATAAGATGGCCAAGAAAGACTTCAGAAAATAGATATCCAAAAGTCATGACAAGCTAAGGTATAACAAAAAACATTCTAATGAAATCATATGTTTTGGCTGCAGGAAACCAGGACACGTTGCTCCTGAATGTCTAGAGATTCAACACAAGAAGGACAAGAAGGAAAGAAGAAAAGAAAAGGAAGAAAAGAAGGGCTCCAGCAAATCTTCCTCCCACTCTCACAAGAAGAAGGGAAGAGGATTTGTAGCAACATCCTGGAGTGAAATAGAATTTGAATCAGATTCTTCATCTTCCTCCTCTGATGAAGAAGAAACAAAAGAAGATAACCAATGCTTAATGGCTATTTATGACTCAGACAATGAGTCACAATCAGCATCATCATCCAGCTCCAGTGATGATGAAGAAGAAAAAAGTTTTTGCATGATGGCAATCAATGCCTCAACTAACAATTTTGATGAAGAGAAATCAGAATCAGAAGCAGAAGATGACATTGATCAGGTATTATCTGACTTTGATTTCACTTCTATTGAATTCAAAGATGATTTTAAAACTCTTTGCCAAGACTTAATAAAATCTGAGAAAGAAATAATCTCTCTCAGAACTAAGTTAGTTGAAATGAACAATATAAGTGAAGAGAATGGAAATCTTAAGAAAGATTTGGCTGCCTCCAGAGAACACATTACTACTCTTGAGAGTAAGTTATCAGAAGCCAAAAAGCTTGAAGAATCCATCAATGGGAGAAGTATCAGGATGATGGACATCACAAGCACTGTCAATGCTAGATTTAATAATAGCAAACTGGGCTTGGGCGCCTCATCAAGAGAGCCATCTCTGATTAAGAAAAACATCATCTCCACACCCATAAAATTCATTTCTGCTAAAAGCAAAGAAGCTGCAGAAAGAAATAAAGACATTTCAAGGAAGTTTGTTAAGGATAAAAGAATTCAGAAGAATTCGTCGAACGACATTCGACAAAAGGATTCAAATTTGTCGAACGAGGGTCGACGAAAACTGAAAATAGACTTTCAGTATAGTTATAAAATGAATAATGATCGACGAATTTATTCAAATTCTTCGAACAAGCACTATACAGAAAACTCTAAGAATTCTAATCCTAAATATACCAAAAATCCTTTTACTAAGTGAACTATACCTCCAAGGAGATATCATCCACAAGGCTACAAGGATCAGCCTGAAATGACATTTATCTCTGAATTTTGTGGTAACATAAAAGGATCCAAGGTAGTCTGGGTCAAAAACAACTAGTTTATGTTTTTGTCTTTGCAGGTACACAACCATCCAAGATTAAATCAAAAATGGTACTTGGACAGTGGATGCTCAAAGCATATGACAAGGAACAAGGCCAACCTGAAAACCTACAAGGCAAAACTTGGACCCAAGGTGATCTTTGGAGATTCCAACTATGGACAAACCAAAGGCTATGGTCAAATTAAAATTGGAAAAGTGACATTCAAGGAAGTAACCTATGTCAAGGGTTTAAAGCACAACCTCATCAGCATAAGTCAGTTATGTGATGAAGGTTATCAGGTAACATTTAATAAATCAGAATGCATCATCAAATCATCTGATAATGTTATTGTTCTATTAGGAATTAGACAAGGAAATATATATTTAGTAAACTTCAACTCATCTAAATCAGAAATTTGTTTATTTAATGAGTTAAGCAAATCTAGTGAATTATGGCATAAAATATTAGGACATGTAAACCTTAGGACCATTGCTAAATTAGCTAAAAATAATCTTGTTAGAGGCTTACCATCAGGATCATATAAGAAAGAAGTTCTTTGTAGGGCATGTCAATTAGGTAAGCAAACCAAAAACAACTTTAAATCATTATCTAAAAGTGATTCACCTAGAATCTTATACTTGCTACATATGGACCTTTTTGGACCTATTGCAATAAAGAGCTTAGGGGGGAAGTCTTACACTCTAGTCATTGTGGATGACTTCTCTAGATTCACTTGGGTGTTCTTTTTAAGAGAAAAGTCAGATAACTTTAAAGTTCTTACAGACTTTCTTAAGAGCATACAGATTGAGTACTCTACTGTAGTTGCATTGATCAGGAGTGATCATGGCACTGAGTTTGAGTCTCTTCTCATGCAAGAATTCTGTGAGATGGAAGGTATCAGGCATTGCTTCTCAGCTCCTAGAACTCCTCAACAAAATGGGGTAGTTGAAAGGAAGAATAGAACTCTAATTGAATCAACAAGAACATTGCTTGCAGATGCTAACTTGCCCCTATCCTTTTGGGCTGAGGCTGTCAGCACAGCAAATTATGTTCTGAATAGAAGTTTGATACACAAACTTAAGGGTAAAACTCCCTATGAATTGCTTAAAGGGAAGAAACCCAAAGTTGATTATTTTAGAACTTTTGGATGTAGATGTTTTGTTCATAACAATGATAAGAAATATCTTAAGAAATTTGAACCAAAATCTGAAGAAGGAATCTTCTTAGGATATTCAATAGTTAGTAAAGCATATAGGGTATTTAATAAATCCTCTCTTAAAATAGAAGAGTCTATGCATGTTTCCTTTGATGAAACTAACATGTTTTACAAGGAGAAGAACTCTTCTACCAAGAACACTTTGCAGGTACCAGCTCTATGTGAAGAGCTTAAAGGATTAAATCTACAGACCGGAGATTCACTGCATCCATTATCTCAAAGTCTTGAAGATAGTGAAGAAGAAGATCATCCAGATCTTGTTGATTACCTGAATCAAGCAACAACAGAACATCCTCCACATGATGTAATAGCTGAACAAATTCCTAATGAAGACACTGCTACTGAACCAACTCCAACTGCTGACCATATCACAGTCAGAGATCATCCAATTTCACAAGTGATTGGTGATATCACAGCAGGTGTTCAAACAAGGCATCAACTACACCAAAATTAGATGCATACTTGCTTTCTATCACAAGTTGAACCTCAAACCATAAAAGATGCAGAACAAGATCCAAATTGGATTCTTGCAATGCAAGAGGAACTCAACCAGTTTGAAAGAAACAAAGTTTGGGATTTGGTTCCAAGACCAAGAGGCCATCCAGTTATTGGCACCAAGTGGGTCTTCAGGAATAAGCTTGATGAACAAGGAAATATTGTGAGAAATAAAGCAAGATTGGTAGCTCAAGGATATTCATAGGAAGAAGGCATAGATTATGATCAGACATTTGCCCCTGTTGCAAGGCTTGAAGCTATAAGGATTTTCTTGGCCTTTGCTGCATTCAAGAAGTTTAAGGTATATCAAATGGATGTGAAAAGTGCTTTTCTCAATGGAGACATCAAAGAAGAAGTCTATGTGGAACAACCACCAGGTTTTATCTCTCCAACTCATTCCTCCTATGTATTCAAACTTAATAAAGCTCTCTATGGTCTCAAACAAGCTCCCAGAGCATGGTATGAGACTTTAGCTAACTTTCTCTTGGAAAACAATTTCTGTAGAGGCATGGTAGACAAAACATTATTTTACAAAGTACATAAAAATCAAACTCTACTAGTTCAAATATATGTAGATGACATTATTTTTGGATCTACTGTTTCAAATTTGTGTAAAAGATTATCCAATCTAATGCAATCAAGATTTGAAATGAGTAGTATGGGTGAATTATCCTACTTTCTTGGTCTTCAAGTGAAGCAAACCCCATCAGGAATCTTCATCTCTCAATCTAAGTATGCTAAGGAATTAGTGAAAAGATTTGGAATGTCTGATTCTTCAACTATGAAAGCACCCATGGCCTCAAATGCTGTTATTAATACTGATGAATCAGGGAAACCTGTTGATCAGAAACTGTACAGGGCAATTATTGGCTCTCTACTCTATTTAACAGCAGTAGGCCAGACATAATGTTTGCTACATGCATTTGTGCTAGGTTTCAAGTTGATCCTAAAGAATCTCATCTTACTTTTGTAAAAAGAATTTTAAGATCTATAAAGGGTTGCCCTAATCTGGGACTTTGGTATCCAACAACATCTGAATTTGAATTAACTGGATTCTCAGACTCAGATTATGTTGGATGCAGGGTAGATAGGAAAAGCACATCAGAAACTTGTCAGTTTCTTGGTGATAGGCTTGTATCTTGGTTTTGTAAGAAACAAACATCTGTGTCTACATCAACAGCTGAAGCTGAATACTTAGCTGCTGGCAGCTGCTGCTCACAGATATTGTGGATACAAAATCAGCTCCTAGACTATGGTGTTAACTTAAATAATTCAGTTATATTTTGTGACAACACTAGTGCAATATCTATAGCACAAAATCCAATTCTCCATAGTAGGACTAAACACATAGAAATTAGGCACCACTTCCTCAGGGACAATGTGGATAAAAACAAAATTTGCCTACAATTCATTTCTACTGATTTGCAAAGAGCTGACATTTTCACCAAGCCCTTGGATGAAAAGAAGCACATCTTCTTTATAAATCAACTAGGAATGATAGATGGATAATCAATCTGCTAAAAATTTAGTATTTCTACTTTTCTAACAAATTTGTCGAACGAAGAACGACAAATTTGAATCATTTGTCGAACGGTGGTCTCTGAAACCTCTTAAGGGCAGAGTCAGTTAAGGCAATTTCTTTTGTCGAACGTCGGTCGACGAAAAAGATGCTCTCGTCGAACGCTTTCAGACAAAGAAATAAAGCCTTTTCGACTTCTAATTTTATTAGGTTTTGTCGAACGGTGGTTTACGAATGCGCCGTCATTCTTCGACCCTTCTATATAAGCATTATTTTATCTTATTCTAAGCTTTGCTCCTACAGAAATCGTCTTTCCCTCCAGTTCCCCTCTGCACTTGATCTTCAACTTTCTTTGCAGGAACAATGGCGATTCCTCAGGCCTCTCTGCACCTAATGAAGTTTGACGCAGGTTTCGACATTGACATGGACTCGTTTGCACAGTCAGACCAAATCTTCAAGGACATTCTTCAAACGCTGGATGAACAACACCTAAGAAAGCTTCTAAGCACTAGGCAGAAGATAGTTGTTGCAGAGATAAAGGAATGGGTTTACACTGCAAAACCAGTCGATGAAAGCTTGTCAGGAACAATCTCAGGTCATCATGTCTCTCTCTCTCCCACCATCCTTTCTGAAATATTTGGCTTTGAAAATGGTGAAGATGAATTAGACATAAGCTCAAATGAATTTGATGAAGCTTTAGTCAAAATGGGGCATCTGACTGGAAACCCTAGCCAGCTTCTGAAAAAGAATCTGTCTCAGGACTACAAGTTCTTAGCAGATATTGTTGGAAAAGTCTTGCTGAGCAAGACTTTTGGGCATGACTATATCAGTAGGCACCAATTTCTTTTAATGGTGGCCTTAATGGAGAAGAAGAAAGTCAACTGGGGATCAATTCTCTTTGAATTGATTAAAAAGAAAAACTCTAAAGACAATGTATGCTTTGGAAGAATCTTAGGGATTTTTCTGCAAGAAAGGCATCAAGAGCTTCTGGTGTCACCAAAAGTAACAATAAATGCCAGCAAGAGGCTGACCTCAGCTCTCTTTGCTAAATGGGATAGAGTAATTCCCAAGAAGAATAC
Organism: Dactylorhiza incarnata; assembly: GCA_033032865.1. Taxonomy (NCBI): domain Eukaryota; kingdom Viridiplantae; phylum Streptophyta; class Magnoliopsida; order Asparagales; family Orchidaceae; genus Dactylorhiza; species Dactylorhiza incarnata. Next base: position 10,242,513 of record JAWHQI010000055.1, read on the forward strand.
AGGAGCTGAGGCATCCAGAAAAAGGAAAGCTTCTGAGGACACAAGGACTGATCAAGTCACTCCCTTTACCCTTCTAGAAGATCCTTCCTTAGTTCCTCCTTCCTCTCATACTCTCTCTCCACCTGCTCAACTTTCTCCTACACACTCTTATTCTTCATCCCCTCCTTCAACTGAAATAACACCCATCAATGATATCCCCCTCTCAACTGCCCATATCAGTGATGCTATACCTCCTCCTCTATCTTCAGAACCACTACCTACCACACCTCCCTCCCCAATACACAATGAATATCATTCACCTATTCATTCTCCTAGTCCAATCCATCTAGAAATTCCCACACATACCACTATCATCAGAAATATCTTTCCTCAAATATCATTTCCATCCACTTCACAACCATCCTCTAGTAATCCACCAGATTATCCATCCCTCAATCTCTCCTCTATTGCTGATCAAGTTTTTGATCTTATTCTTCCTAAAATAAGCCAGCTCCTGGATGCAAAACTTGCTCCAGTTCTTCAGGCACTTTCAACTTTATCTGCTAAAATTGCTTCTCTTCCCCCCTCCATTGCTGTCCCTTCTTCAAGGGGCCTAGATTCAAGCTGCCCTGAAGCTAGGCAGGGGGAGATGTCCTATGAAGAAGTTCCAGGAACAGAAGAACCTCCAGAAGAAGATACATAAGTTACAATTTTTGATACAGATATAGTTGATTCAGCTACACAAGTTATAGAAGAAATAAATAATATATGCATTCATCCATCCTGTGATCTATATAGCTTATTATCAAAATTTGATGTCACATATACTTCAAGGGTATCACCAAAGGTATACATAGAGGACCTATCAAAGGCTCTGATATGCCTTCCTCAGAAGACCCATTCTGATATCATACAAAATTACATCTCTTATATTCCTTCATTCACTGTTCAAAACATTCAAATAAAGGATCACTCTGCAGAATATGAAGATGATCTTGCAGAATTTCTTGATGATACAACAGCCTCACAAATTACTTCTTCACCTCCAAATCCTGTATGGAATGAAGAACCAATGCCAAGCTTTGATGAAATTTGGAAAGAAGCAGATGCTGAGTTTGACAAAGCTGAAGAAGAAAGATTAAAGGCTCGTGAAGTAATCAAGAGAATTGATGATTTATACAATAAGCCAATCTCATCTTCTGACTCTGATGATAATGATGACAACAGTGATTCTGATGATACACTTTCAAAGAAAAGAAAGAAAAGGACAGCTAAGTCAAAAGCTGCTCCCAAGCCCCCAAATCCAAATAATGACATTCCTCTGTACATTTTATATAATGTTCCTCTTAATGAGAAAACTCCTCACTGGATGAAGCTCTCCAGAAATGAGAACAATAGGAGGAAGAAATTCAAAAAGACTGGTTACATCCCTGACAAACCAGTCAAGCACAATCATCCTCCTCCTCCTCCTCCAGCAGCTGGTGCAACAGGATTATCAGGCGTTTCATCTTCCTCTCAGAAGCCAAGCTCTCAACATTCTAGGAGACCTGGTAGTTCTAGTGGTTCTCAAGCCTCTGGATCAGCCAATGCTCCTTTCTCTAAGAGATCCGCACCTATCCTTCAAGAAAGTCAAATCTTTTCCTCTTCTAAAATATCTTCAGAATACAAACTTCACATATCTGATGGATCTCTTCACAAAGATAGAGTACCTCAAAATGTCACTCAAGACAAAAATGATTCAGAAGAGACCAATTACTTTCCAGATCCAGAAGAAGAGAAAATCTGTCAGATGGCAAGACTGAAAGAAATAATTGCATATGCACAGATTAAAAAGGCTAAAGCAGAAGGCAAAGACTTCTCAGGTTTCTCAACCATGTCAGAATACGGAAGAAAAGAACTTGAAAAATACAAAACAGTTAGAGCATTCAATGCTGAGGAATATATTGATATGCACCCAGAAGCATTTATCCCTCATGTCAAAGAACAGAAAATCATTGGAGCTCAAAATTTGTATATCAGCAAAAAGAAATCAGAAGACCCCAACAGGAAAATCATATTCAAGCCACCTTCTCAGGACAAAAAGTCTTAAATAAATTGCTTGATTATGAATGTAAAGTTTCTAAACTCAGAGCATTTATTTTCTATCTTATCTGATGATCTATGTTTATCTATCAGATATATTTCATTTCATTGTTGCTCTGTTGTTTATACTTTCTGCTGTATCTATTTAATTATTTGTCAAATAGTATCCTAATCCAAATATGGGGAGATTGTTGGAACAACCCTATTACTAATTTGGGCTAGGATCACTATATGTTGATTAGGATTTGTATTGACCCCAATGTATAGCCTTAGGGTCAAGTTTTATGCTGATTAGATTGGCAGAACTTGGAAAATTCAAGATCAACACATGGCAAGTGGCGCTCGACAAATGACTAGCAGCGATCGACGAATTCTAAGCCAGCGCTCGACAAATGACTAGCAGCGGTCGATGAATTCTAAGCCAGCGCTCGACAAATGACTAGCAGTGGCCGACGAATTCTAAGCCAGCGCTCGACAAATGACTAGCGACGGTCGACAAATTCTAGCCAGCGCTCGACAAATTGCTTTCTGACGTTCAAATTTATATTCTCAGTGGATGTCACTTCTCTGAACTCAAATCAGCAAAATAACGGATATATTTATTTCTCCTTGGACGTTTTCAAACAACCAAGTAAGGATATCTTTCTCATTTATTATATCCTTATATTCCTTCTATTCCAAGAAGAAGAATAGCCGTTGACATTTAATGCCAAAGGCATCTTTCTCGACAAAAGGAATTAAAAGGACCTGCCAAAATTGTTTTGGGTGGCTGCCTGGTTCCAAGAAAGATTTAAGTCAGAAAAAAGACATTCCTTAAAGAGACAAAAGATTTGAATTTGAAAAGATATATACATACAGTTATCAGAAGAGAAATGAGATATAGAGAATTGCAAGAACTGAGATATTCGTCTTCTGTGAGAAACATAAAGAAAAACTTGACTATCACTTTCTCTCATCTGTGAGCATAGAACAAGGAGAATAGAAGAAGTCTTTCAGAAGAAGAAGAAGAAGAAGCAAATACACTATTCTTTCTCAGCTTTCTTCTTCATCAAGATCATCTGCTACAAAGACTTCTATTTGAGAAAGCTCTGTCCAAAAATCTGTCATTAACTCTCATCAGACAGGGGGAGCTTTCTGCTTCAACATCTTTTGCCTTCTCTCAGATCATTGACAGAGAAGAACACTCTATACCTTTTTATCTCATTATGTATAGGGTTAATACTCCCTTCAAAAGTTTACCCAGTGGTGGCAAGACACCTTATAAAAAAATCCTAGTGTGGTTTTTAAGCACCTTATCAAAAGCTTATTGGTGTGTGGACACCTTATCAAAAATCCCTTGGTGCCTGGGCACCTTATCAACCCTCCTAGTTGATTCCTACCAAAGGTGGTAGAAGAGTAGACGTACCCAGATTTATTAGGGAACTACTATAGCTCCTTGTGTCTTCTGTGCTTGATTATTTCGGTGTGCTTATGCTTGTACTGTGTCCTTTTTTATTAATTCTGTAGTTTTCTATAACTCACACTAAATACACATATACCTAAACAGTAGTTTAATTTCCGCTATAAAATGTATTAAAAACTTTCAATACTCTATTCACCCACCTCTAGAGTAATTTAAGATCTGACCTCCACTTTCAGACCCAATAAAAGTGACCCGAACCCTCACCAAGGCCCAAAAGAGGTAGGAGGTGACCCTGTTTTGGGATATTGAGCCAGAGAACTCTGATTTAAATTCTGCCAGTTCATATGGTCTCGTATAGTCAAAACGAGTGGATGGAACTTGTTTCATTGAAATCTGAAGTCATTTGGAGAAAGTGCCAATTTTGAGTATCATAGCGCGTCACGACGACACCGTTTTAGTATATGGAGCATACGTGCTACGAATCGACTTCCGTCAGTTGCATTAGACTCGTATAGTTGATACGAGTGCAACGGAACTCGTTTCGTCTCGATCCGAGGTCATTTAGAGAAAACGACCATTTTGGCATTGTAACGCATCACGACTACACCGTTTTAGTATATGGAGCATACATGCTCCGAATCAACTTCCGTCAGATGCGTTAGACTCGTTTAGTTGATACGAGTGCAACTGAACTCGTTTCGTTTCGATCCAAGGTCGTTTAAAGAAAACGACAATTTTGAGTATTGTAGTGCGTCACGACGACGTCATTTTAGTATATGAAGCATACATGCTCCGAATCGACTTCCGTCAGTTATGTTAGACTCGTATAGTTAATACGAGTTTGAAATTTGTTTCTTTTCGATCCGAGGTCTTTTAGAGAAAATGACCATTTGAGTGTCATAACGCGTCACAACGACGCGGTTTTAGTATATGGAGCATACATGCTCTAAATCGACTTCAGTCAGTTGCGTTAGACTTGTATAGTTGATATGAGTGCAATTGAACTCGTTTCGTTCTGATCTGAGGTCATTTAGAGAAAACGACCATTTTGAGTGCCGTGGCGCGTCATGACAACACCGTCTTAGTAAATTGAGCATATGAACTCAGAATTGTCCATATTCAGTTGCATTGGACTCGTATGACCAACAAGAGAGTAACGAAATTCGTTGCGCTTGATTTCGACGTCGTTAGTCAATTTGGTCAAACCAAGCTTTATTATGCACCGAAAAATGTGCACACATCAATTGTACAATACTACCCCAACATTGACCCATCCTCGAACGAGTTGGACTCACTTTGGCTTTGACCAACATCGGGGACCCACCGTAGGATTGACTTTGGTCAAATCCTCAAAAAAAAAAAATCAATTTTTGGAAAAATTCCCAATGAGGGACCTCAACTACCCAAGCCCCATCAATGGCTCATCTTGGGCCAATCCTTAAGTACTTCTTGACCAGCAACACTCAAGCCAAGTGGGCCATAGTAAAGCCCAATCGTTTCCCTCCCTCACTCACTTTCTTCCTCTCTTCTAAAGCCCAAGGGCCCAAGTCCGACAAGGCCTTCCATGGCTGGCTGTACTGCACTAAGGTATCAAGTACGACCATCTAGCTAGGACAGCTGGAGGGTGGGGATTAATCCCTCCCTAAGGAGGGATTAATCCCACACTAGCGGGAGAGGAGGCCCCCTCCCCCGCCTATATAAGAGCTTCCCCTCCTCCATTACTCTACACACCTTCCCCAAGCTCAGTCGAGTTGAGCAACCCTCTTCCAAAGCCCCGACCTCGCCGGAATCCTCCCATCCGAGCTCCACCACCCTCCACCACCGCTAATGGAGAATTTCGCCGAGAGCCCCCGGAGACCTTGAAAAAAGGTGGGATCTCCTCCGCTCCTCCATCCCTAACTTTTTGACGTCTCACATGTGAGCTCCGGCGACCGGAGCGCTGCCGCTGTTCCCCCCTCTCCTCCGTTCAAAACAAGAAAATAAATAGCTCCGGCGGTGACCTGCGGCGGTAAGAGTTGGCCGGGGGCGGAGCCATGGCTGACCGACGGCGGGGGAGGCCTGTAAGGGGTGGTTTTGGTTCAGGCGGAGGGGAGAAAAATTTATAAAGTTTATAATTTTATTATTTTTTATAATATTAGAATCTAAAAGGGTATTTAATTTTCTGGAGGGTAAAATAAGGCCCTAATGAAAAAGTTTTAAACATGAAAAATGTTCCTGTTGAGGATCACTATCTCTCATAAATATATGAGATTTTTCTGACATTGTTTGATATTTTTAAAAAATAAAATAGTGTTTATTTAGCTAATTTGAGGAACCTAAAATGCTCCTAAAAATCTGATAGTGTTTATTGGATTGAGCGAAGTTATAATTGAAAAAAGAAATTCCAATCATCGGCGTTGACGGAGGTTCAACTTCTTCTGAGTGAAGGCATATTTGAGGCTCTTATGATCGGAGAAGGTCTCACACCTAACCCCGCATAGATAATGCCTCAAAACCTTGAAGGGCAAAGATTACTGCTCCCAAATCCAAATCATGAGTCGGGTAGTGCAGCTCATGCGACTTTAATTGCCGAGGTGCGTAAGTAATTACCTCGCCGTATTGCATCGACACAGATCCTAACCCCTTTAAGAATGCGTCGGTATTATTTGGAAACCTTTGGTTCCGGATGAAATCACAAGGGTTAGTGCAGTGGTCAAGCGATTCTTCAACTTAATGAATGCTGCCTCACTTTTGAGTGTCCAACGGAGCACGAGTTCCTTCTTCGTGAGAGCAGTAAGGGGTAGAATCACTTTAGAGAAGCCTTCCATGAATTTTAATAGCATTTAGCAAGTTCGACGAAGCTTCTATTGCTAACTTTAGTGGCAGCCAACTTCGTGCAATTATACCTTCGTCTAATCTATTACTATCCCATTCATGTTGACTGTGGGCCCAAAAATCCAATTTCTTCAAGTCAAAATTTGCATTTGCTGAATTTTGGAAAAGAGGGAGTGCTCTCGTAATTTAAGTAATACCATATGGTATGTCTTGCTCTTCGAGTAGATAAGAACATTGTCTATAAAGATGGCCAGGAAGTGGTTTAGATATTAGTGCCATGAAGATAGGCAATGCATTTGTTACTTTGAAGGGTATTACCATGAAATCGTAGTGGCCATATCGAGAGCTAAGGGCAGTCTTGGGGATATCTTCTTCCAGTATCCGAAATTGGTAATATCCTGATCGCAGATTCATTTTAGAGAAGACGGAGGAGCCTTGCTATTGGTCGAATAACCCATCAGTTCTAATTAGTGGGTAGGTATTCACACAGTGAGCCGGTCTAGCTTTCTGTAGTCGATGAGCAAACAGAGTGACCCATCCTTCTTTTTGACAGATAACACCAGGGCTCCCCACATCGAAGAACTCGGACGGATGAATCCTGCTTCGATCAGCTCTAGAAGATGAATCCTGAGTACCACTAATCTTTTGGGGCTATTTAATAATGTACTCGGGACACTTATCGAGCACCAAGCATAAGCTCGATTTAGAAGTCCACCTCCATCACAGGGCTACCCTGGGAGAGATTCGGAAAATACATCTAAAAAGTCCCGAATAACTGGAACCTTGGCAAACACTTGGGTTTTGTGCTCCTTTTCGAAACGTCTCGTCTCTTTTCCCTACAAACTTGGTGGTATGTGCTAAAGTTAAAATTATACGCGAGACGGAGAGAATACTTTCAATCATAAGTAACTCTGAAGGTCCGCATACTATAACTATATCGATATACAAAACATCATCAACTAAGAAATAGAGTAACGAGGATGACTAAGAGTATCTACCAATTACTACGTCGGAGGATGGTTCTTGTTGTAAATCTGAGGCATAGGCCTCTAGTGTTGCGGCTTTGCCATTCCTTGGCCGGTCTTTCGTGCCTGGCCGGCTTCTACGACCTCCTCGTTCTCGTTCTCTATTCGCATCCACGACTCCTTGCACACCTCCTAATCATGGCCTTCCCGTGGTCTGCGAGCAAGAAGCTCGAATGTGTCTGGGCTGATGACATATGAAGCAGTTACCTGTGAAGGGAACGTCTTGTTGCACTATCGGTGTTGGCTGGGGTGCTGGTCAGGTGCCTGTTGTGATACTAGCGGGGGTGGTGGTGCTTGCACAGGCTGTTGTCGGGGCTGGTTTTCTTGTCGATATGGTCAGTGGTGATGACTCTGTCTTCGATCTCGAGACTGGCTTCGAGGGACCGTCGCCCTCTCTCATCCTCGATGTAAGACCCCATTTTTTTTTTTTTTGCAAAAACCACCGGGTCTTAGGCCCAGAACCGCCGCTTTGCGGTGACACCTTTGCTCGGAAAGGTCGCCACTACAAAACGCCGATTCTGCCGGCCAAATCGATCACGAAGAAAAGTACATTAAAGAGAAGACAAGTCCACATAATCACATGAATTAAAACCATAGAGCTAGATGTCCACATATATTAACTGAATAAAGATAACAAGGGATACACTAATAAAAGGGTCTCTTGCCCTGTACATCATTTCCTCACTACAAGATCACTCGCGGAAGCTAACTACTAATCACTCACAGATCCTGAATCCTGTGCTCCTGTACTAGACTGGCCCGCCTCCGTCTGCTCCGGCCTCTGGTGTTGCTGCGTCTCCTCGATTTCCTAAAATGATATGGTCCACCGACCGTTAGTCAAAAAGACTAAGTCAACAATCCCCCGCCCCTAAACCCGTGGCTCCTAGGCACCGAGCGGGGAGGAGTGAAAAGGAGGACCAAAGGCAGAGTGGAAACAAGCAGGTGACAGTGGTACATGAAATGATTCTACTCTACACATGTGTATATATATATGAAGCAGTAAATAAGCATAGTAAAGAGCAAGTAAAGTATAGAAAAGCTGTAAGTAAATAGACAGGTAAGGTAATATAATAATAACCATTGGTTTATAGGAATGCCCATACAAACCTATAGACCAAGGGGTCGTTTAGCAGGGCCTATCGTATAAAAAGTCCCATACCAATTTATACGATAGATGTCAGGGGTTGAATGCAATGTTCATGCTATGTTATGCAGGTATGCTGTTATGCCATGATCATACAAGTGCAACACACACACTTCGACTCTATGCACATAGACCTTTAGTTCCCTCTTTTTGGAGCGAGCTAGACTCCCAGGATACTCCCGTAGTGGCAAACGGAAGCGGTGGGTTGGGCCTCGCCCACCTCTAGGTTGGTATTCACACTACCCAACCTAGACCTATTGTACGCCTCCACTATACCCGCAGAGCGTCTGCGTACTCTTGCTGACTGGACCGCCAGACTATCAAGGCTAAGTGTAAAACCACACTCGCCGAGTCAACGTATCGACGTCGGTGTGAACGACCGTCCAATACCGAAGACCCACCACCTTCAGTGCACATGCAACATGTTCTACTTCCTATCTCTGAGCCATGAGTTCCCCGGGGCTAACCTGCCCGCCATCAATAACCTTCCGAGCCTAAAGCTCCCCGGGCTAACCTGCCCGTCATCAAAACACCACTGAGTCACAAGCTCACCGGTCTTATCAATCCGCCCTTACAACCACCGGGCCTACCGCTCGTAGCACCAAACCAATTAAACTCCCGAAACCACGGAGTGAAGGTGAATTGTTATTAGTTAATCTTGTAGAACATCTTACTCCTATAACTTAGGGTTAATCTGGCCTTCCCGAGGGTTACCCTGTGAGGGGCTCGCTACGGTACTAGGAACTACAATGGGATGACACCCCAACGTTCCCATTCCCAAGAAATTATTATTATTGGTGACTACACAAAGTAAACCCCTTTAATATTCTTACCTGAATTAACCCTAAGGGCTTTAAGACACTTAGGGGAAAAGACGATCTTTCGCCAAATCCCAAGATGACCTACCCCAAGGGAGGCACCCCACCATCCCAGAACTCATCAACCTTAAATCTCTCCAAGGGTCCTCTCATACCCATACAATCACCAATCAATTCTCACATCTCCAAACAATGTATTCCAAATTGGCCTATAACTCCAAAAACTGCCAATTTACTAAACGCAGACCACCCTTAACGTTTTGATCCTCATGAAGGGAAGTACATTAATTAATCAACTCTATGACCCAATATTCTCACTAGGGGTCCATGTCACTGGTTTAAGATCCATTCCAGAGTTCCATAATTTTCCCCATATTATTAATATTTAAAACCATTTTTCCCAAGGACAACTTCCTAGGGTTTGAACTACAAGTGCACTTTTCTGACTTCCAATGCCCCTCCCAATTTTTACATAAATCAAAAGTACCTATTAGTCAGTAGTCATGAAATATTAGGGAAATACTGCAAGATTTACTATTTTTAAAAATTCCAAAGCTCATTTATTACCAATAAATTCCAAAGGAGGTACCCTCATATGATCTCTAAACCTTATGCAAATTTATACAGAGGTGTCTCCTACTAAATTATTCAGGTCTACCAAGTTTGACCACATAACACAGAGGTTACATTTGTAAATTCCTCAATGGATATATTTGTAAATAATTCCAAAATGAACTAGAGATACCAAAAATATTAATCCATAAATTATGAGAAAATTACAGTGGGTACATATTGGTATGAAAAGACATACTGCAAAGTTTCATGCATTTACAGAAAGTTAACACTCTAAAATCAATCATCCCAAAAATTGCCAACAATATGAATAATTACAATTTGAACCTCCAAATGTTTTCCAATGGTTCTAATAGAATCTCCAGGGCTTAACACTATTAAAATTAAGATTGTGACAGAAGATGGTTAATCATTAAGTAATATTACTTCCTAAAACCCCAAACCCTAATTATTTACAAATCTACCCAAGGGTTTATTACCTAGGTTTGACAACTCCAAACCTCTTAAAATTCACAAGGGAGGCTCCTCTGGTCACTATGACCTTCCTTCCAAAACCTTAGGTCAAACCATTAGGGTTTGACCCTACTTCCTTTATTAGCCTCTAATTGCACCCCATTAGGGTTTAACCTAGGGTTAGGGTCTAAACCTAACCAAATCCTCCCAAACTTCTTGTGAGGGTATCATATCACTTATAACACTCAGAGGAGTCCAACACACCCCTCTCCAAGGACAAAATCCCCTATGTCCTTCACAACCCCAAATTCCACCCCATAGGGATCAACCCTATGACCTTGAGCAAAACAACTCCAATGCTCACCAAACTCCTCATGGGGTCTCAACGTCATCCCACTGACCTTCCTAAGAAGTCTCAAGTCTCAAAGGACCTAATTGGCCAATGATTCTCCACTTGGCTATTTGCACCCCAAGGTGCTCCAACCCCAAGCCCTAGGGCAAACCAACTCCCCATGGTCCCATACCTCTCTTGGAGGTGATTTGGGTGATATTAGGGCAGTGGCCAAAATCCCACTCCAATTGGAGGTGGTTTGACCATGAAATGTCCCAAATAGCCCTTATTCACAAATTTCCCCTAAATGGACAAATCTTTGGCCTAATGATTACCTAATCAAAAGAACTCCAAATGAGATGAGATTTTAACCAGGGGTTTATCATGACCCTAATGGTACCTCACCAAAATTTGGTGGAGATTGGAGGTCATTTGGCCCTCCAAATATTTTGTGTAAGGATTATTAAATTTCTACAAAAACTTTAGGAAAAAGCTCTCCAAAAATTCTCATTTTTGGATATGTCATAGCCCTAGGTATGACTCACTACCAATCCAAATTACAAGTCATTTGGACAAGTGGTTTGGTGTGGGCACCCATTCAAAGTTCAGTCAAACTTTGCACTAGAATGGGTGCTGAGGTCAATCCAGGGCTCCAAATTGAGTGAAGTCAATTTTGTATGATCCTAGGGGTCAAGGCCTACAACTTTCATGTTGGGCACTTTTTCTGTAGAGGGCATCTAGTATTTTTAGTAATTAAAATCAAGTTCTGCTAAAAATAATACCTAATAAATCACATAATAACAATTAATATAATACAAGGCACTGTTCATCTTCTTCATTAGGCCGAAAATAACAAAAAGAAAGCTATTTCCTGTAGCTTTTTCCAAGGGGATTTCCCGGCCACCCAGCCACCTCCCTGGCCGGCCACCACCGCCACCACCTCCGTTGAGGTGGGGGCTATCGCCGGGCGGCGGCACGGCCGCCGGAGGGGCGGTCTCCGGCGAACTCAAGGGGGCGAATTTCCATGGAAAATTTGAATTTTCAACTCTCCGATCGGGCTCTTTTGAGCCCGATTTCTCACCTAATTCGATCTAAGATGCTAGCACGAGTAAGGAGGAGGAGGATCGGACCTTGTTTGGGTGTTTTGGTGGCTCCAATCGCCGGCCACCATTTTTCCTCCTTGGAGCTTTGGGTGCCATGGGATCTCCTCCTCTGAGTGCTGGAAGGGTCGGGAAGATGGGGGTTTCAACTCCTTGAGAGCTTCTGAAGCTAATGGAGGCCTCAATTTAATGGGAGGAGGGCTCCATCAAGAGATCACCATGTGACCCCTCCTCTCCCCCATGGCCGGCCACCCTTATGCTTCCCCCTGCCTTCAATTTCTCCAGAAAACTCCTGGAATTCCCTCCACATTCATCAGGGGAGATGAAAGGGGACATCAAATGGGGATTCCAAGGGGTGTATCCTCTTAATGGCCATGAACACCACCTTCTCTCTCCTCCAAAATTGGGTTTTTCTCTCTCCTACTCATCATGGCCGATTTTCCTTCTCTCTTATGTGTTAATTAACAGTCAAGGGTGCTGGTCAAGTGGTTAATTTGGGCTTAGCCCAAAGGGATTGGGCTAGGTTCAAGAGGTTTGACCTAATTTGGGCAAATTTGACTTTTGGTCCAATTGACCAATTGGGTGACCCTAGGATGGGGCTTTTGGGTCCATTGGACTCCAAATCAAGTTTAGAAACTATTGGTGGGGTCAATTTGGTCACATGAGTCTTGGTTGACCCAATTTAAGCTGATTTGACCAAAATAGGCTAAGTTGACTTTGGTCAAATTGAGCCCTAGGGTTGACCCAGTCATGGGGCTTTTTGGTCCACTGGGTCCCCTATGATATGATAACACTATGGGTAAGGTCAATTTAATATGGTGATGGTCAATTAGGGTACTTAGAGAAGAATTGCCATTTTTGACCTAAAGGGGCATTTTGGTCAATTTGCACTAATGGGGGTCCCATGATGGGGCTTTTAGGTCCACTAGGTCTCTCATGATATTCTAGACCTAGATGAGTGGTCAATTTGGCATGGTGAGGGTTAATTGACTCTAATTAGGCTACTTTGACCATTTTAGGGTTAGGGTTGACTTTGGTCAATTTGGCCTCTTCGGTTGACCCCAATGTGCCCTTGGTGCCCTAAGGGGACCCCTAAAGGGTTAGGGATACTATGGTGGGGCCAAATGGTCAAGTTGAGGCCCTAAAGTCCAACCCTAAGCTTGGTTACTGGAAATTGCTATTTGCAGACCAAGGTGGTTTTCTTCTTCTCACCTCAATTCACATGGCCTTGGGCTCTTCCTATGGTTTTGTCATGGCAAAACCAACTTAGGGGTCTAGCTGTCTGGGGGATGTTACAAATCCCAATAAACAAAAAAAATAATTTCGTCCTCGAAATTCAGGTTAGGCTTGCGGGGTTTTCACCGCGAGTGACTGAACGTAACATCCCCTAAGAGTCAAAGTTATTCCTGGCTCGAAGAGAACCGACTATCTATGCCACACCATCTCTGGTGGCTCCAAGTTGTGCTCCTCCTGACCCTAAATAACCACATGTCTTAACCTCTGTAATCTTCTTGCGCCGCAAGACTCACACCGTCGTATCATCTATCCTGACCGGGGTGACCTAGCTACCTTGGTCAAACTATCCTCGAACTTCCACTCTAACCTGGGTAGACTCTTATGCCCCTAAAGTTTTCTTCTCACGTTCACATTCTTACTCTTTCAGGTACATCCGAGTAATCAATCATCTCCAATCTACAACTTTTCTAGTTCTTACTAATCAAATCATCTAGCGTCCAAACCATCCTTAAATTTAAATGGGGGGAAGTGCACTTGTGACCCTTTAAGAGTATATACTAACCACTCACGATGATGAGATGACTCTCAATCACTTTCTACATGAAAATTGATTCATAAGGGCAAAATTTTGATACCTTAGGATTTTTCACAAGTCAATTTCGTCAAGGAAGTAACATCACGCTTATTTCTTCAAAGTCCTGTCACTTCCACCTATGCTAGTCTTGATCACTCTCAAATGGTCTAAAGCGAGATAAACTTAGATCATTCTTACCATAGTGAAATCAAACACTATATTCCAAATCTAACAAGTCATCGTCTAAGATCTCTGGTTATTTATCATCCAAGTTCACAAGGTATAAAGCTATTATTGTAGATAAAATTTTCTACCATGACAGAGCGTGATTTCTAACAAATCATAAGTTAATCACTTCCGAATTCCCCCAACCACAGGAGCTTTCAAATTTACTTACTACTTATAAGATCTAATATCCGCCCTTAACTTCTATACTGGGACATCGACATCCTTAAATGATTAATCCTGGCGACTTTACATTTTCAATGATTCAACTAAGGCCAAGTTGTTGTCCTTTTCAAATGATGTCTAACCATTGTCCTGGTAATTCCTACTGATCATCATTCCAAACATATTGTTACACCATCTCACCTTCTTCCAAGTAACATCGAGTAAGATCGACTTCAAAATCATAGTGTTCACGACACAAAATTTTTCTAACTTAGGTCTAAGGGAAAGCTAAGTCCGACACTAACTTGCCCAATAAACAAAAGGTAAGCCCCAATAAACAAAGGACAAGCCCCCAATAAACAAAAGATTAGCCTCTATCTATCTTTGGGCGAAGTGTCTTCAATATCACCAAGTTATATTTATCCCAAATATGCAAACAATTCTTAGGGCATACAACCTTAGACTTGGGGTTCTATCTTGGGGCTCAATGGTGTATTCCACAACTTGGGCTCTTCCAGGTACCTTCTACGACAACCTTGTCAGGGTCAATATGTTATCCAATCCCAAATAGGTTTCTTATTGTACTTGAACTCTTATCCGACCCTCGATGTTCGTCCCAGTGGTTGTCTTAATGTAATCTTGTCACAAATACGATGATTGAGCCTATGAGTCTCATACCATTCTGCTTATGTGTCAATCTCTCTTTCTCTAGCCTCTTTTGGGTATCCTCGTACTTTCACCAAAAGCTACACCTACGGTCTATTTCAGACTAGGTCATGGTATCATTGTCCTAGTAAGTCACGTGTCCTAGTGGGGTTGAGTCTAACTCATTAACTAAGGTATTATCTAAAAAGATCTTTGTAGCCGGAGGTATTCCCTGCTGGGGGCAGGGTTCGCCGCAGGCTACAAAAGAAAACTTGATGCTCGTAAAGAGATTTGACTAAGAAGGTTCAGTTAAAAGTGGACTTTTTTTTTCATGTGATTTCCCCATATGGGCACACCACTGCTTCCGCTGCTTAGTTTGTCCTCAAACTAATCTCGCGCGGGGTGGCCCAGGGTTTGTGGACTTCTTTTCTTCGGATCGAGGTTACGCTCTGATACCACTTGTAAGACCCCTTTTTTTTTTTTTTTTTGCAAAAACCACCGGGTCTTAGGCCCAGAACCGCCGCTTTGCGGTGACACCTTCGCTCGGAAAGGTCGCCACTACAAAACGCCGATTCTGCCGGCCAAATCGATCACGAAGAAAAGTACATTAAAGAGAAGACAAGTCCACATAATCACATGAATTAAAACCATAGAGGTAGATGTCCACATATATTAACTGAATAAAGATAACAAGGGATACACTAATAAAAGGGGCTCTTGCCCTGTACATCATTTCCTCACTACAAGATCACTCGCGGAAGCTAACTACTAATCACTCACAGATCCTGAATCCTGTGCTCCTGTACTAGACTGGCCCGCCTCCGTCTGCTCCGGCCTCTGGTGTTGCTGCGTCTCCTCGATTTCCTAAAATGATATGGTCCACCGACCGTTAGTCAAAAAGACTAAGTCAACAATCCCCCGCCCCTAAACCCGTGGCTCCTAGGCACCGAGCGGGGATGAGTGAAAAGGAGGACCAAAGGCAGAGTGGAAACAAGCAGGTGACAGTGGTACATGAAATGATTCTACTCTACACATGTGTATATATATATGAAGCAGTAAATAAGCATAGTAAAGAGCAAGTAAAGTATAGAAAAGCTGTATGTAAATAGACAGGTAAGGTAATATAATAATAACCATTGGTTTATAGGAATGCCCATACAAACCTATAGACCAAGGGGTCGTTTAGCAGGGCCTATTGTATAAATAGTCCCATACCAATTTATACGATAGATGTCAGGGGTTGAATGCAATGTTCATGCTATGTTATGCAGGTATGCTGTTATGCCATGATCATACAAGTGCAACACACACACTTCGACTCTATGCGCATAGACCTTTAGTTCCCTCTTTTTGGAGCGAGCTAGACTCCCAGGATACTCCCGTAGTGGCAAACGGAAGCGGTGGGTTGGGCCTCGCCCACCTCTAGGTTGGTATTCACACTACCCAACCTAGACCTATTGTACGCCTCCACTATACCCGCAGAGCGTCTGCGTACTCTTGCTGACTGGACCGCCAGACTATCAAGGCTAAGTGTAAAACCACACTCGCCGAGTCAACGTATCGACGTCGGTGTGAACGACCGTCCAATACCGAAGACCCACCACCTTCAGTGCACATGCAACATGTTCTACTTCCTATCTCTGAGCCATGAGTTCCCCGGGGCTAACCTGCCCGCCATCAATAACCTTCCGAGCCTAAAGCTCCCCGGGCTAACCTGCCCGTCATCAAAACACCACTGAGTCACAAGCTCACCGGTCTTATCAATCCGCCCTTACAACCACCGGGCCTACCGCTCGTAGCACCAAACCAATTAAACTCCCGAAACCACGGAGTGAAGGTGAATTGTTATTAGTTAATCTTGTAGAACATCTTACTCCTATAACTTAGGGTTAATCTTGGCCTTCCCGAGGGTTACCCTGTGAGGAGATCGCTACGGTACTAGGAACTACAATGGGATGACACCCCAACGTTCCCATTCCCAAGAAATTATTATTATTGGTGACTACCCAAAGTAAACCCCTTTAATATTCTTACCTGAATTAACCCTAAGGGCTTTAAGACACTTAGGGGAAAAGACGATCTTTCGCCAAATCCCAAGATGACCTACCCCAAGGGAGGCACCCCACCATCCCAGAACTCATCAACCTTAAATCTCTCCAAGGGTCCTCTCATACCCATACAATCACCATTCAATTCTCACATCTCCAAACAATGTATTCCAAATTGGCCTATAACTCCAAAACTGCCAATTTACTAAACGCAGACCACCCTTAACGTTTTGATCCTCATGAAGGGAAGTACATTAATTAATCAACTCTATGACCCAATATTCTCACTGGGGGTCCATGTCACTGGTTTAAGATCCATTCCAGAGTTCCATAATTTTCCCCATGTTATTAATATTTAAAACCATTTTTCCCAAGGACAACTTCCTAGGGTTTGAACTACAAGTGCACTTTTCTGACTTCCAATGCCCCTCCCAATTTTTACATAAATCAAAAGTACCTATTAGTCAGTAGTCATGAAATATTAGGGAAATACTGCAAGATTTACTATTTTTAAAAATTCCAAAGCTCATTTATTACCAATAAATTCCAAAGGAGGTACCCTCATATGATCTCTAAACCTTATGTAAATTTATACAGATGTGTCTCCTACTAAATTATTCAGGTCTACCAAGTTTGACCACATAACACAGAGGTTACATTTGTAAATTCCTCAATGGATATATTTGTAAATAATTCCAAAATGAACTAGAGATACCAAAAATATTAATCCATAAATTATGAGAAAATTACAGTGGGTACATATTGGTATGAAAAGACATACTGCAAAGTTTCATGCATTTACAGAAAGTTAACACTCTAAAATCAATCATCCCAAAAATTGCCAACAATATGAATAATTACAATTTGAACCTCCAAATGTTTTCCAATGGTTCTAATAGAATCTCCAGGGCTTAACAATATTAAAATTAAGATTGTGACAGAAGATGGTTAATCATTAAGTAATATTACTTCCTAAAACCCCAAACCCTAATTATTTACAAATCTACCCAAGGGTTTATTACCTAGGTTTGACAACTCCAAACCTCTTCAAATTCACAAGGGAGGCTCCTCTGGTCACTATGACCTTCCTTCCAAAACCTTAGGTCAAACCATTAGGGTTTGACCCTACTTCCTTTATTAGCCTCTAATTGCACCCCATTAGGGTTTAACCTAGGGTTAGGGTCTAAACCTAACCAAATCCTCCCAAATTTCTTGTGAGGGTATCATATCACTTATAACACTCAGAGGAGTCCAACACACCCCTCTCCAAGGACAAACTCCCCTATGTCCTTCACAACCCCAAATTCCACCCCATAGGGATCAACCCTATGACCTTGAGCAAAACAACTCCAATGCTCACCAAACTCCTCATGGGGTCTCAAATTCATCCCACTGACCTTCCTAAGAAGTCTCAAGTCTCAAAGGACCTAATTGGCCAATGATTCTCCACTTGGCTATTTGCACCCCAAGGTGCTCCAACCCCAAGCCCTAGGGCAAACCAACTCCCCATGGCCCCATACCTCTCTTGGAGGTGATTTGGGTGATATTAGGGCAGTGGCCAAAATCCCACTCCAATTGGAGGTGGTTTGACCATGAAATGTCCCAAATAGCCCTTATTCACAAATTTCCCCTAAATGGACAAATCTTTGGCCTAATGATTACCTAATCAAAAGAACTCCAAATGAGATGAGATTTTAACCAGGGGTTTATCATGACCCTAATGGTACCTCACCAAAATTTGGTGGAGATTGGAGGTCATTTGGCCCTCCAAATAATTTGTGTAAGGATTATTAAATTTCTACAAAAACTTTAGGAAAAAGCTCTCCAAAAATTCTCATTTTTGGATATGTCATAGCCCTAGGTATGACTCACTACCAATCCAAATTACAAGTCATTTGGACAAGTGGTTTGGTGTGGGCACCCATTCAAAGTTCAGTCAAACTTTGCACTAGAATGGGTGCTGAGGTCAATCCAGGGCTCCAAATTGAGTGAAGTCAATTTTGTATGATCCTAGGGGTCAAGGCCTACAACTTTCATGTTGGGCACTTTTTCTGTAGAGGGCATCTAGTATTTTTAGTAATTAAAATCAAGTTCTGCTAAAAATAATACCTAATAAATCACATAATAACAATTAATATAATACAAGGCACTGTTCATCTTCTTCATTAGGCCGAAAATAACAAAAAGAAAGCTATTTCCTGTAGCTTTTCCTGTAGCTTTTTCCAAGGGGATTTCCCGGCCACCCAGCCACCTCCCTGGCCGGCCACCACCGCCACCACCTCCGTTGAGGTGGGGGCTATCGCCGGGCGGCGGCACGGCCGCCGGAGGGGCGGTCTCCGGCGAACTCAAGGGGGCGAATTTCCATGGAAAATCTGAATTTTCAACTCTCCGATCGGGCTCTTTTGAGCCCGATTTCTCACCTAATTCGATCTAAGATGCTAGCACGAGTAAGGAGGAGGAGGATCGGACCTTGTTTGGGTGTTTTGGTGGCTCCAATCGCCGGCCACCATTTTTCCTCCTTGGAGCTTTGGGTGCCATGGGATCTCCTCCTATGAGTGCTGGAAGGGTCGGGAAGATGGGGGTTTCAACTCCTTGAGAGCTTCTGAAGCTAATGGAGGCCTCAATTTAATGGGAGGAGGGCTCCATCAAGAGATCACCATGTGACCCCTCCTCTCCCCCATGGCCGGCCACCCTTATGCTTCCCCCTGCCTTCAATTTCTCCAGAAAACTCCTGGAATTCCCTCCACATTCATCAGGGGAGATGAAAGGGGACATCAAATGGGGATTCCAAGGGGTGTATCCTCTTAATGGCCATGAACACCACCTTCTCTCTCCTCCAAAATTGGGTTTTTCTCTCTCCTACTCATCATGGCCGATTTTCCTTCTCTCTTATGTGTTAATTAACAGTCAAGGGTGCTGGTCAAGTGGTTAATTTGGGCTTAGCCCAAAGGGATTGGGCTAGGTTCAAGAGGTTTGACCTAATTTGGGCAAATTTGACTTTTGGTCCAATTGACCAATTGGGTGACCCTAGGATGGGGATTTTGGGTCCATTGGACTCCAAATCAAGTTTAGAAACTATTGGTGGGGTCAATTTGGTCACATGAGTCTTGGTTGACCCAATTTAAGCTGATTTGACCAAAATAGGCTAAGTTGACTTTGGTCAAATTGAGCCCTAGGGTTGACCCAGTCATGGGGCTTTTTCGTCCACTGGGTCCCCTATGATATGATAACACTATGGGTAAGGTCAATTTAATATGGTGATGGTCAATTAGGGTACTTAGAGAAGAATTGCCATTTTTGACCTAAAGGGGCATTTTGGTCAATTTGCACTAATGGGGGTCCCATGATGGGGCTTTTAGGTCCACTAGGTCTCTCATGATATTCTAGACCTAGATGAGTGGTCAATTTGGCATGGTGAGGGTTAATTGACTCTAATTAGGCTACTTTGACCATTTTAGGGTTAGGGTTGACTTTGGTCAATTTGGCCTCTTCGGTTGACCCCAATGTGCCCTTGGTGCCCTAAGGGGACCCCTAAAGGGTTAGGGATACTATGGTGGGGCCAAATGGTCAAGTTGAGGCCCTAAAGTCCAACCCTAAGCTTGGTTACTGGAAATTGCTATTTGCAGACCAAGGTGGTTTTCTTCTTCTCACCTCAATTCACATGGCCTTGGGCTCTTCCTATGGTTTTGTCATGGCAAAACCAACTTAGGGGTCTAGCTGTCTGGGGGATGTTACACTCGAGGGGCCTCTACATGTCTTCCTTGCTGCTGCGCCACCGTCAACTGGTTCATTTCTAAAGCGGCGGCGTGAGTGGCAATGTTAAGGAAAGAGGTCCATGCAATCATAACCAGAACCTATCGGAGGTCATCACGCAACCCTCAATAAAACCTAGCGGCCTTGTCTTTGTAAGTTACTGCAAGCATCCCCACAAAATGGGCTAAGTGGGAGAATTCTCTATGGTACTCCGGTACCGTCTTATTCCCTTGACGAATCTGCAGGAAGCGCTCCTGCAACTCAGCTTGATCGGCTTCGGTATGAAGTTTTCTAAAACACCTCAGAGAATTCTCCATATAAAATAGTGCGGAGCGGGCGTCCTACAAACGTGGAACGAATAACTGCCCTCCACCAGTCGCGGGCATATCCCTCAATTAGTGTCACCACTAAGAACATTGCAAATACTTCTGGGCATCTCATCCCTTCTAGCAGTTCCTCGACTCTTTCCATCCATTCCTCTGTCTGCATCGCAGTCTGGATATCTCGGTGAATAAGAGATCTTAACCCTCGAAAGGTCGTTAACATGTCTGACCTGTGAACGACTTGTTGTTGTTGCTGTCCAATAGTCATCTCAAGCGTGCCTAATAAGGCTACGAGGGTTAGTCCCAACTCTGTCTCAGCAAAGGGGACTGCGAGAGCAGGTGGTAGAGTCGAAGGGTGGTGCTGATTTCTTGAGGAAGATCCTCCGTTACTCAACTCCGATATCGGGAGAAGTAACATAGAGGAGTAAGGAGTTTGCAAAGTAGGGGAATTTGCAAAACCGACTGAGCAAAAACGAGTGTGTGCGGGTACGCAAACGTGCAGCCTAGAATCCTTACTTTTAATCTTATCGGGTCCACCAGGCTTTCGCTGAATGGTTCGTCCTGAACCAAAGAACGAAGCGAGGGAAAGAAGGATTCTGAGACTTCCCACATGGACGGATCGTGAATGCTCTGATACAATTGTAAGATCTTCCCCCCAACCATAGACCGGGTCGGGTCGGAGACGGGCCCTACTACCCAAGACGGCCACCCTACGCTTTCCATGTGGTAATGACCCACTCTCCAAGCGTAGAATGATCATCTTGTCAGGCTATGGAAACTCATGACATCACATCAGATCACAACGGAAGTAATTCAGAAACCAAAACATATATATAACAAAGGCCGCAACCATACTTTACACATGCGGCCCATTGGGCTAGAGAAAACTACAACACTCTATCTGCTTTTATCAAGCCAAGGGGTCACATCTCTATGGATTTTGTCCACGGCCTACCACGATCTTGTGCAGGGAACGACTCCATATGGGTCGTGGTGGATCTCCTCACGAAGGTAGCTCGATTTATTCCCAATCGGCAAAGCGATGGTGTCAATGTTCTGGCTAGACGATTTATAGAACATGTAGTCCGATTTCATGGAGTACCCAAGTCCATCGTATCTGACCGCGACAGAAGTTTCGCTTCGAAGGAATGGAGGAGGTTGCAGGCCTATCTGGGTACCAAATTAGCCTTCATCACCGCATTCCACCCCCAGACCGAAGGAACAAATCAGACTATGAAAGATCTACTCCGACTATGCATAGTAGAGCACAATGAGCCTTGGGAGCAGTTGCTACAACTGGTGGAATTTTCATATAACAAAGGCTTCCAGGCAAGTATCAAGATGACATCGTACGAGGCTCTGTATGGAAGACGTTGTCGGACCCCATTGTCTTGGGCCCAGGACGAGGACCCTAAAGCCTTGGGAGTTTCTTATATTGATGACACCACGACAACTATTCAGCTAATCCAATTTCGGATGCAGGAAGCGCAGAGCCGGCATGCTAAATATTACGATGCGCGACATCGACCGGTGGATTTTAACGTGGGAGAGAAGGTTTTTATGAAAATCAAGCCCATGCATAGTATCTCCCGGTTAAAGAAGCAGAAGAAGCTGGATCCCCACTATTTGGTCCCATATCAAGTGATAGAACGTGTTGGACCAGTTGCGTACCGATTAATCCTGCCCCCAGAGTTGGGGAATCTTCATGACGTTTTCCATGTCACTTCATTGAGACGTGTACTTCGACAACCGGATCAACATCTTCCCACACCGCCAACACCGATATAGTCCGACAAATCTATTCAGCTAGAGCCAGTAAGGATAATAGACTCCAAAGTCAAGGACCTGCAGAACAAAACCATCACGATGGTCAAGATTTTATGGTCGAACTGCGGACGAGATGAATACACGTGGGAACCTGAGACCCTCGTTCGAGAAAAGTACCTCGAGCTCTTTCCCCAGGTATGTTACACTCACCCCTACTTTAAGCCAATTTTCGGGGGTCAAAAATCCTCTTATTTTTATTGGATTGTAGCATCACGACTTTTATTGGGTCACTAGAACCCTAACAGACCCAATAAAAGTAACCCGAACCCTCACCAAGGCCCAAAAGAGGTGGGAGGTGAACTTGTTTGGGGATATAATGCTAAAGAACTCCGATTTAAGTTCTGTCAGTTCCTATAGTCTCGTATAGTCAAAACGAGTGCGATGGAACTTGTTTCGTTGAAATCCGAGGTCATTTGGAGAAAGTGATCATTTTGAGTATCGAAGCGCGTCACGACGATGTCGTTTTAGTATATGGAGCATACGTGCTCCGAATCGACTTCCGTTAGTTGCATTAGACTTGTATAGTAGATACGAGTGCAACGAAACTCGTTTCGTCTCGATCCGAGGTCGTTTAAAGAAAACGACCATATTAAGTGTCGTAACGCGTTACGCCGCCGCCTTTTAGTATATAGAGCATACGTGCTCTGAATCGACTTCTGTCAGTTGCGATAAACTCGTTTAGTTGATACGAGTACAACAGAACTCATTTCATTTTGATCCAAGGTTGTTTAAAGAAAATGACCATTTTGAGTACTACAGCGCGTCACGACGACGCCATTTTAGTATATGGAGAATACGTGCTCCGAATCGACTTCCGTCAGTTGCGTTAGGCTAGTAAAGTTGATACGAGTGCAATGGAACTTGTTTCGTTCCGATCCGAGGTCGTTTAGATAAAATGACCATTTTGAGTGTCATAACGTGTCACGACGACGTCGTTTTAATATATGGAGCATATGTGCTCCGAATCGACTTCCGTCAGTTGCGTTAGAATCGTATAGTTGATACGAGTGCAATGGAACTCATTTCGTTTCGATCCGAGGCCATTTAGAGAAAACGACCATTTTGAGTGTCGTGGCGCGTCACGACAACACCGTCTTAGTAAATTGAACATATGAACTCGAAATTGACCCAAGTTAGTTGCATTGGACTCGTATTGCTAATACGAGAGCAACAAAATTCATTGCGCTTGATTTCGACGTCGTTAGTCAATTTGGTTAAACCAAGCTTTATTGTGCACCGAAATGCATGCACACATCAATTGTACAACACTACCCCAACATTGACCCATCCTCGGGCGAGTTGGACTCACTTTGACTTTGACGTACATGGGGAACCCACCCTAGGATTGACTTTGGTCAAACCCTCCGAAAAACTCAATTTTTGGAAAAATTCCCAATGAGGTACCTCACCTACCCAAGTCCCCATCAATGGCTCATCTTGGGCCAATCCTAAAGTACTTCTTGACCAACAACACTAAAGCCAAGTGGGCCCTAGTAAAGCCCAATCTTTTCCCTCACTCACTTTCTTCATCTCTTCTAAAGGCCAAGGGCCTGTAAGGGGCGATTTTGGTTCAGGCGGAAGGGAGAAAAATTTTTAAAGTAATTTTATAACTTTTTATAATATTACAATCTAAAAAGGGTATTTGATTTTTTGGAGGGTAACGTAAGGCCCTAATGAAAAAATTTTAAACATGGAAAATATTCCTGTTGAGGATATCTACCTCTCATAAAAATATGAGATTTTCTGACAATGTTTGATATTTTTAAAAATTAAAATAGTGTTTATTTAGCCTATTTGAGGAACCTAAAATGCTCCTAAAATCTGATAAAATTCTCAGTGATAATTAGTGCCATAATACATGCTCTGTAATGATTTAGAGATTTTAGAGATTTTTGATTATGCTTTGATATTTTTCAAGCATTTAAAATGATGGATTTCACTTTTAAAAATTAATAGAGGTCAACTTCTCTGATCAAAATGTCTTAAAATCATGTCTGATTTATATTTAGTAAAGGCTTGCCACAATGAAGTTTGTTAATTTTTTGAGCATTCCTGCTATTTTTAAATTATGCTCGAGGTTTTTTTAAAGATTATTAGAGGCAAAATTATCCGATCAAAATGTCTTATAAGAAATTCTGGATAGTTAAATACAGACATCAGACATGCGTGAGGAATTTTTGAGGCATTCCTGGTATTGTAATAAATTGAAATAACTTAAGTATATTTTGAAAATGCTAGAGGCTATGTAAGACCTCAACCGAGTTTAAAATAATCAGAGCCTATTTTAAATGATATTAGAGGCTATGTTAGATCTCGAAGCAATGCAAATATTTTGAGGAACTTGTATTTAAACCCACTGCCGTAGTTTGGTGATTTGAAATATGACTTATTTTTAAATATTAAAATAAGAATTTATTCGAGGCTAAATGAATTATTGAAGCTCAATCAAAGCTCGAAATGACTCGAGGAATTCTTGAGGTTTATGTTTTGTCAATTTCAACCTCGGGTTTTGGTTTCGACTCTTTTGGTAATTATTGCATAAAAGATGTTTAAATCATAAGAAAATGATATTGGGCTTAACATAAAAATGTGGTTCGCCCTAAGACAAGTAATTAAGGTTAAGAGATATGATGCAAAACCTCTTGCAGATATTTAGCCCTCGGTAAGTATTATAACGAGGAGCAAGAAATTATAATAAGGTTCTGTTTCTTAAATATAATAAGGTTCTGTTTATTCTTAAGCCAATTTAAGAGACACAACAAAAGATATTTATCGGACCTAAATAATGGGTGAAATCCAATAAGAAGCCTCCTATGAACATAGTAATTAACTTGCCTCCTATGAACGGAGTAATGAACTTGCCTCCTATGAACGGAGTAATGAACTTGCCTCCTATGAACGGAGTAATGAACTTGCATCCTATGAACGGAGTAATGAATTTGCCTCATATGAACGGAGTGATGAACTACTAACCATCTTATTTTACTTTCATTTCAATTTATTGCACTTTCTTTCAGTTCTACTTTTACTCCAGTTCAGTGCCGATCGAGTTCTTTTCAGTACTTTATTTCAGTTCGTTTTCGTTCATCACTTTTATAGTTCAACATTTTATTACACTGCAGTTCCTTTCAGTACTTTTTCCAGTACTTCATGTCTGCAGTTTATTTCAGCAGCATTTTCTTACCGCACTTATTAACTGCAATTTACTGTTTCCTTGCATTTTAGTTCGGGTCTCTTTCTAACGAGCGACTCATTAGTTGGGTGAACATTAGTTAGGGCTAACTTGGAGTCGAGGAATTCCTCCAAGGTTAACCCCAAATAATGTGCTCCCACGCTCGTTGCGCTCTTTTTCTAAAGTTGAGCAGCACATTGATTTGAGAAGACCGCTTGCCCGAATTATTTCATGTCAAGTAGGGCAGGCCGTCATAGACCCGATATGTACCAGTTATTTATTTATTGAAATGCTTGTGAAATACTTGCGATAACAAGTGGCGGGTTGATCACGCCCGCAGAACGTTTGTACCGGTGCATGGAGGTTCACGACTCATGGTGACAGGGAGATCTGTACCACGGGTGTTCGGCCATTTTATACCCCATTGGATTCCTCCGCTAGACGGCTTAAGATTCCAAAATCGTCGGATGTCGCTCACATCCAAAAGTACACCTGGTTGTACGCTGGGGCCTGGGTAGTGCGGTACGACCACACCCAGAAGTGGCAGGACTGGCCACTGTCACCGACAACTACATCGGTGAGGCCCGCAGGGTTCGCTACCCTGCTGGAAGAGAAGCGGTCCATACTATGTCTAGGGTGTATGCACAGGTTTTGAACACCTGCGGTGTGTTGGCAGATTTTGAACACCTACGATGTGAATACATGTTTTAAGCACATGTTGATTGTGTGACTGCTAGTTGAGTTCCTTTCAAATAACTGATGATTATACTGCTACTTCTCAATTATTTACATGCTGCATCCTTTCAAATTCCTGCTTCGAGCCTATGATATGATAATGCATTATATAAAATGTTGCTGCTAACTCTCTTCTACTTCAGCTGTTATTGATAGTGTTGAGGCTCACTCTCGTCCCCAAGTTTAGGGATCTTGGGGAGGAGGTGTGAATCCACTTAGTCTTGTGACTAACAATTATTTAAATAATCATTCACAAGAGATGGAGCAGCGCGAGGCCCAGTTACCGAGTGAGAGCGTACCTGCCTTAGAACCCGCACGAGAAGGCGTATCAGGCTCGTCTTCAGTCCTTAGAGATGTGAGCCCTTGGCTTGATAAAAGCAGAGTGTTGTGGTTTTCTCTAGCTAAATGGGCCGCATGTATAAACTATGGCCACGACCTTTGTTATATATATTTTAATTTCTGAATTACTTCCGATGTGATCTGATATGACGTGATGAATTTCCATAGCCTGACAAGACGATCATTCTACGCTTGGAGAGTGGGTCGTTGCCACATGGAAATCGTAGGGTGTCCGTTTTGGGCGGTACGGCCCATCTCCGACCCGATCTATGGTTGGGGGGGGGGGGGGGGGGGTCTTACACCCTTCCTCAGAGAAAATGTAGAAAAAGGGAGAACTAAAATTTCTATGTGGAACTTCAAATAATCAAAGGGGATAATAACCAAATTAATTTCGACAAGAGGAAAAATATATGATTTCGAATTAGCCAAACTAAAGGACAACATTCATATTGGAGAGGACGGGTCTCTCCAGGGACGAATTTATGGAAATGACATTGACATCACTGAGGAAATGTTGAGTCTCACCTTCGATCTACCAGTAGGTGATGACTCATCTGAACTGATGGCGGCAGAAACTTAACAAGCAATGCAGATTATGAATTTCAACAAAGAAAAAAACAATAAATCTAAAGAAGAATGATGTTTCAGAAGAATACATATTTTTGGCAGACATAGTAGGCAAAGTCCTACTATGTAAGATTTCTACTCATGATGCCATTCTCAAACAACAACTGCAGACAATGGGAACATTGGTCATCAACAAGAGAATCCACTGGGGGAGGTGCCTCCTGAAATTGATTGATCATAAGTATGTGCATACGGAGAATGCATACATGAGGATAATGAGTCAAGTCTTATGCTACCATTATCTAATGGTGTGTAGATCAAAAGGAGTGCATATCCCTCATGGAAAAAGAATAGACATAGGAATCTTCTCTAAATGGACCAGATAGATTCTGAAGCCTGGTCAAGTTCCACCCTTTCCTCCTCCATATCCAGCTCCTCAAGACCATGAAACAATCATAACAGATACCACATGTGAACATCCAACTCAATATCTCGAGACAACCCAACCAGATACAACATCAGAACTTGCAGCACAGATTGCCTTCCTACAACAACCACCATCTGCCACACCTCCAGAAGATAACCTCACAAGCCTCTTTTCTGTTCCCTCAAATCATCCCCAATCACCCACATCAAGTTGACATATCAACACCTCATGCTCCCACCTCCCATTCTACACCTTTCTTTGACATTGATCAAGCAATTACTAAAGCAGTGGGTCTGGCCACTAGAACTTTTGCTATTACAGAGTCAATCAAGGAAAATTCAAAGAAATATTCTCAGATGGAGACAGAATTGAAAGACTCAAGGGAATCAATTCAGGCAATCAAGACATTGATGTCCTCTTCACAGATCACAAGATCTTTCTTAACCTTCCTTGTCAGCAAGGTTCAGAAGGGGAGAATGTTCAAGAGGAGGAAATGTCTGTCCAAGAAGACGAGATTGGCCAGGAGAAGGAAAAGCTTGTTCAAGAAAAGGAAATACCTGTCCAAGAAGAAGACGAGATTGTTACTGATCAAGAGAGGCCAGCACAAACTCAGGGGGAGATGTCTGCATTAATCCAGGGGGAGCTCCTCACAACTAATGAATAGATCATAAAAAATGTCACTACAATTGGTCAAGAAGCTGCCCAAATAGCTGAAGATGATGCACTACTTCAGAGGGAGCTTCACAAAGAAGATAACAAAATAGCTGGCTGGACCCTGAGGTCCACTCACCCAGTTCAGCTGGTGGACCACTCGGTCCGCTCATCCAGCCCCTGACAGGGGGGGGGGGGGGGGGGAGTGGACGTCTTGAGTCCCACTCTCCCCCTCCTGTCCGGGTCGTGTTCGTTGGTTTGAATTCGGAGTTGAGCTGCAGATATTGTAATTTGGCTATCCGCGGCCCAAATTTGGGAAGTCTATAAATAAACCCCCATGGGCGCCTTGGGAGAGACATATCTTCTTCTTCTTTCCCTCGCGTGTTACTTATGAGCAAGCACTCCAGCTCTCTGTCATCTAAGGTTAACAGACAAGTTCTCCTTATTGCTCTCCAGGGTGCCCAGGCTCAACATTGGCTTGGGAGGGGGAGTTCACTTTGATCTTCCGGGTTTGTGGTGTGGCCTACTCGCTGCAGCTCAAGGGGTCTTTTTTGGGCTTCAAGTCTTTTTCGGTGCAAGGTCCTTCGACTCTCAACCATCGATCACGCGTTCTAGCTCAGGTGAAGTAAGGGCCAGCTGTATACCTGTTGCGAACGTCTAAGTCAGTTCTCTGGTTTCAACATTCTGGTGCGATGAGCATGAAAGCAGCTGGTTCGGAAAGCCCTGAGTTGGCCTCATGACTGGAAGCGATGAGTCAGGGAACTCGCCAACTTCTAGCGAGTACTTGAAGAAGAGTGACTTCGAAGAGTCCAGGAAGTCGATCCTGGAGCTCTTGCGGGTCGCACCCCCCCCCCCCCCCTCAGGGGCGAGTGCTCCTCGTCGTCCCTGGAGGAAACAGAGCGAGCACGTCAACTAGGGAAGAAGCCAACATCGGAGGAAGGCTTGAGCTTCCCAACGCGAGTTCTCTTCAACAGCTTGTTTGGGATCAACTACACCGGTGAAGAGGTGGGGAGAACGCCTCCGACTCGCCAGGGAGGGTGGGAGAGTCCCTTACTGCGAGCTGATTGTCTCAGCTCCTGTTCCGTACGGGTTCAGGAAACCTGCTGTAAGACCCCCCCTCCCAAATCGTCGATCCGACCGGGGGATCTTATCGCACACCACCCTTTCGGCATGACGCCGAAGTGATCCCAAAGGGTGGAGGAACTAGCTTCTCCAACCCCCTTCCTTGAATACTTCGTCGTCACGCCTAGGGGTGGTGTTAAGCGAAGGTCACTACACACCAACAGAGTAAGGAAGCAGTATTTTAGCGGAAGACATGGTTTATAGCGGAAGAATAAACATCACAGAAACTACAATTTCAAAACCTGTATGAGTAAATCGATTTCGCCGCTACAATAAATCCTATCCATCAAGGCTTCATTGTCCTTATATATATATATATATATATACCCTGAGATAGGGCACAACAAAAAGGGAGATGCGACTTAATAACGTATACCTGAAGTAGCTTGCTCTGTTGCCTCCTCCACCCATGAGTGTTGTCCCTCATCTGCACCTGTCACTTGTGCTAAAGACAAGTTATTAGAACTACGAAGGGAATCCTACCCTTATTAACAAACAACCATAATATAACATTTAAAAGGGAGGGGATATCTGGAATTCTTATTGGGCCGAGGCGGTCTTCCCGCGACCACCGCCTACGTACTCCGTATCATCCTGCATACGGCCTCAGACCCACGTAGTTCTATTAATTTCGCACAGGTTGCCCTCCCAGACCGTCCGTCGTGCGGGTTGCCTTAGAGTAAAACTCATAGGCCATCCGATTTTATCCCTTGTCACATTCCTCGAAGGCAACATTTCATTCCCGTAGGAATTATTTCTCGAAGGCAACATTTCATTCCCGTCGGAATTATTTCTCGAAGGCAACATTTCATTCCCGTAGGAATTATTTCTCGAAGGCAACATTTCATTCCCGTAGACATTATTTCTCGAAGGCAACATTTCATTCCGGTAGGAATTATTTCTCGAAGGCAACATTTCATTCCCGTAGGAATTATTTCTCGAAGGCAACATTTCATTCCCGTAGGAATTATTTCTCGAAGGCAACATATCCACCCGAGAACTCAGTAGAAGGGGAGAAGATAACCTCTTTATAAGCTTACCATATCTTCATCCGAGAAGATACCACTATTTTAATTCGGTTGGCAATCAAACCCAAGCTGCCCACATAAGGCACAACTGGATTCATGTAGACTTTCGCCAATCACTTGGGTGTTTGGCGATCAAGCCCAAAATACTCGTGAACTTTTATTTCCTTCCTTGGTACATGAAGTAGCATCGAAGAGTAAGAGAGAAAGCATGAATAAGACGAAGATAGACGAGGTGTATATCGTAGTAGACCATGGGTGGTCAACTCCCATAGTCATTCCATTCTCTCACGAATTTGTTACCTCATCCAAAACGCCACTTTTATGTATAACCGACTCAACCTCTAATAGTGAAGCTCCTGGAAGAGTAAACCAACAGCCATCCTCCTTTTCAACAAGGAAAGGAGCAGCCCCAAATCCACAAGGAAAGGAGCAGCCCCAAATCAACATACCTGCAGTCCAACTCAACAAGGAGCAGCCCCTAAACCAACAACAAAAGAGGCAGCACCCCTATCTCAACAAGGAGAGGAGCAGCCCCAAAACAACAAGGAAAGGAGCAGCCTAAAACAAAACAGCCTCAGCTAACAAGGGTAAGAGCAGCCCCAAGGCAAAACAGCCCCAGGAAAAATGGTAAAGAGCAGCCCCAATGAACAGCCCCCAGGAGAACAAGTAAAAGAGCAGCCCAAATTCAACAAAGAGAACATCAAGACTGTAATTACAGCAGGGGAGCACAAAGCCACAGCAACCACAGCCCTAAACAGTTCCGACCCAAAAAGGGAACAAGGATTTCATCGCGAAGTGTACAAATTTCATACCCAAGCATCAAGGTAAGAAATTCCTGTCATAATTAATAACCAAGCATCACGAGATAAGAAAGAAGGGGGGAAGGAGAGAGAGCATAAAGGGTGAGAGGCTTCTAAGAGTTCAAGTACCCCTTGAATTTCAAAAAGAGCTGAAATAGGAGTGCAGATGAAAGCAAAATTCATTTCAATTTATTTCATGTGCTCATTTTTTTTCATTGCTACCTACAGAAGGAATAACAAGATTCTGTGCATATAGCCTGCATAATTAAACCTATGTGTTCAAAAAGGCTTCTTATCCAACTCCTCCAAATTCTATAAGTGGAACCCCATAATAGGCCCACTCTAAACCCACCAACTATGTGTAAGAATTTACCCAACCAGATGAAGAGAGCGAGAGAGAGATGATCTTTATTTCCTTTCCAAAGGCCAAGATAGGGAGGGAGAGGGAGAGAGAAAGAAGTTTGTGTATAGCATTTCTGAAATGAATACGACCACCAAAATCATTTACAGCTCTTATATACTCAGTCTATTCATCAACATCAGAGGAGGGAAAGACTCTAAAAGATAACACTTGATATCACCCATGCCGAAAAAGTCACTTATTAAGCACCCCAACCTTCTCAAGTGAAGCCCAAGATAGGCCCTCTCTTGAGCAAGCTTACAACTCCTATATATAAATATATAAGAGCTTGCATAGACATAGCGAGAGAGAGAGGGAGAGAGAAAGATATTAACACATCAATCACATGTAAAGCTCTTAAAGGGAGAGTAGGAGCACATGGAGCATCCAAGAACTGAACTAGAGCCTTTGCTCATCCACCTTCTCCGGTGAAGCTCCTTTCTTATGTGCATATATATGTATGAGCAAGTGTATGTCTATATAGTAAAGCTTGCACAAACAGAGGAAGAGTGTGAGGGAGAGAGGTTAACCTTCTTGCCATATATATACATAGAGAGAGAGTTAACCGTCTTGCTATATATATAGGGAGAGATAGAGTAATTCAACCTCCATCCGATTTGGAGTAGTTCAACTCCAATCTATACCTTGTCGTGAGCTGGGAAGAGCACCCCCCCCCCCCCCCCCCCCCCCAATAGATCTTACTAGTTACTAAGCAGCCCCCAAAATAGAACTTACTAAGAAGCCCCCAAATAAATAATAGCCTCCCTTATTAGACAATATAACAGCAACCCCCGATTAGAGTGTATACAAAGGCAGCCCCAACTCAAAATAGATAACAGCAGCCTTACTAGGAGAGATCTCCAAGAGTTAAAAGAAATCTTCTAGCATAATCTCCCAACGAAAATTGATATCCGGAGTTAGCCGGCGAATTGAATCAAGAACTAGCCGGCGGATTGGATCAAGAACTAGCCGGCCTAATCCAAGTTTGTGAATCAAGTATGTACCCAGATTTTAGCATAAAACCAAGGATATAAATCCAACTTTTTTTTTTGTAAAAACCAAGTGCATGATTTCCAGATTTTTTTGCAACAAAATCAGTATACAATCCAGATTTTTAGCAAAAAATCAAGCCTACATGAATCCAGGTTTTTGTACAAAGATCAAGTATACGAATCCAGAACTAACCGATCCGAACCAAGCATATGAATCCAGAAGGAAATACGTAATATTAGCCACGAAATTAAATCAGGAATTACCGGTTTAAACCCAAAAGATGAGTCCAGATCTTGAAGCAAAAACCAGAGAAAACCATGAGAGGGGGGGGGGGGGGGGGGGGGGGGGGGGGGCAGAGGAAATAGGAGGAGGGAGAGATGGAGGAGTGGGGACCTTGCCATCGAGCCCGGATTTCTTGCCATCAATCCTTATTCCGGCAGGGTTTCGAAGAGGAGAAGGAAGAGGGAGAGATGAGGGCGAGGGGCGCACTGCGGTGAGCGGTCTCCTTCCCCTGAAGAGGTGATGAAGCTGCCCTTTCATAGCCGATGAGCTCCAATCGCATGCCCCCACGGAGCTCGCCCTTGGTTTTCCGCCCCCTGTTTTCGTTGCTGGTTTTCCGCCCCCTGTTTTCGTTGCTGGTTTTCCGCCCCCTGTTTCCTTACCGTTCATTTCCAGTTTATATATATATATATATCCACACACACACACGTACACTTATATGATATACATAATTGTATGTATATATATACAACTTAATGTATAGAGAGTCCACAACTCCTGAATTATGTGTAGCAAAATGTGTGAGAGGTGTTATTGCGCTTGTGTCAACCATACGATGCTAACAAAATCATTCGGAGTTGATTCCGTGTACGTTTACTCATAATTATTTGCTTGAGTCGGTACGTAGCTTAAAATAGGTTATTTCGGCTAACTTTCTCAAACCTCATCGAATTCGAACGAAACGAATTGCATTGTGCTAGAATTGATCACACGAGTCTGTTGCAACTGACTAGGGTGAAATTGGGGCTCGTTTACCCAATATTCTAAAATGGCGTTGTTGCGGTGCTCGATATTACTCAAAATAGTCATTTTCTCCAAACGACCTCGGATCGGAACGAAACGAATTCCGTTGCACTCGTATTGACCATACGAGTCTAACGTAGCTGACGGAAGTCGATTCGGAGCGCGTATGCTCCATATTTTAAAATTGCATCGTCGTGACGCGCTACGATACTCAAAATAGTCATATTCTACAAACGACCTTGGATCAGAATGAAATGAGTTCTGTTGCACTCGTATCAACTATACGAGTCTAACGCAACTGATGGAAGTCGATTCGGAGCACGTATGCTCCATATTCTAAAATCGCGTCGTCGTGACACGCTGCGCTACTCAAAATGGTCACTTCTCTAAATGACCACCATTTATGTGGCGAAGGTCGGGTCGTGGTTGTCCTGTGACCCGACCTAAGCTCTTCCAAGGATTCAAACGGACCGACTAGACCCCTTTTTAAAATTGGGATGTTACAATCCAATAAAACAAAGAAAATTTTCGTCCCTGAAAATACGAGTGGGTCATGGAGGTTCGATACGGGATGTACTGTAGACCACTAGAGGTATCGAACGATCCCAAATTTTAAGGGTCTCTAGGTTTGGTTTTACCTAACGAGCTATGTTGACGGCTCCCGCCGTGTACTGTAATAAGTAGCTTAAGCGCAACAGAGGATAACTTTTCTGTGGCTATGCTTATTGTGCAGTAGCTCTGATATATATTGTCCCGGAGGATATTTCGCGCGAGCAAGTTGTTCGTATAATGAATTACCAGCTTAGATAATTATATCGAGTAAGTAATGTTAGCAAAATCGAGTACCTCCAAGGTTTGAACGATTCAAATTGATCTAATCGTGAGAACCACGAAACCTTTCATCACTTGATACCCCTCCCGTGAACCGAGCTTAACGGGAGACGAAGGCAACTCAACACCTTCCCAGGGTTTGCATATCTGAAATGCAAAATTTTCGAGTTGTGTTCGAAAGGCACATAGTAAAAATCCATCAACATATAGTTAATTCTCTTACGGGGCTACGTGTCAGTGGAACATATAAAAGTTATAACTTGCATAAGCTTTTGTAACACCTATCAACATATGACCGACTCCCATACGAAGGTTATATATTGGTGGAACAGATGAAAATTGTAAATAAGCAGAGTAAATCCATGAACATATAACCAGCTCCCATACGAAGGTTATATGTTAATGGTACAGGTAAAATTGCAAATAAGCAGTAAAGATCCATAAACATATAACTATCCCTCATACGAAGGTTATATGTTAATGGTATATGCAGATAAGTATGTCTTGATGCAAATGATGCATAGGCAAACATGCATAACGAGTACCCGCGACTCAATCACAACACACAATGTAGAAACAGTTTGACTTTTCTTCCAGCAGGGTTGCGACCCCCGCGGGCCTCACCGATGTGGCCGTCGATGACAGTGGACGGTCCTGCCACTTCTGGGTGTGGACGTACCGCACTACCCAGACCCTAATGTACAGCCCAGTGTACTCCTGGATGTGAGCAACATCCGTCAATTACAACATTCGGCTATCCAGCGGAGGGACCCTGCGGGGAAATAATAAATAACCTCCCGGGTTCACACACTCCCTAGTGCCTCATGAGTCGTCAACCTTCCCATTCCTGTATGAATGGTCCTTAGGCATGACTGTCCTGCCACGGTATATAACGTTTTACCAGTTTGCTCTTTATGTTGACATATTTTGACCGCTTCTTTTTGCAGGGTAGCGAACCCCGCGGGCCTCACCGACGTGGCCGTCGGTGATAGTGGCCGGTCCTGCCACTTCTGGGTGTGGATGTACCGCACTACCCAGGCCCCAACGTACAACCCCGTGTACCCTCGGACGTAGGAGACATCCGGCAACAACTGAATTTGGCCAACCAGCGGAGGGACCCAGCGGGGCATATAAGATACAACCGAGCTCCCGGGGTGCACACCTCCCTGTCGCCTAGAGTCGTCAACCTTCCCGCACCAGTACGTACAGTCTACGGGCATGACCGACCCGCCACTTTTCCCAATGCAAGCAATTTTCAATAAAAGCAATAAAATAGGTGACCATCACATTTGGGTCCTCAGTGGCTTACCCTTTTTAACGAGGCTTCCCGGCTGGCTGAGTATGCAACCATCGCAAGTCCTGCGAATGCTAACAATGTACTTTTAGGATGGTTTGTATACAAGCTTTTATAAATTTGCCACAGATTTACTTCAATCCAGCACGTCGCCTCAGTAATCATTTCCTGAAATATTAACGTTATTGAAAAGACTAACATTTTATCATAGTTCTTTTACGATTGCACGACTTTATTTTCAACAGATCGTCAAATTAATCAAGTCAAAGCATACTTCATATTTGCAATCGTTAGAGCAATTCTCCATATACACGCAAAATTTCATTTGATTAGCTCACCTCAAATGAAATTTTGAAAACGAGAATTTTAATCCCAATAAAACAAATAGGCTTAAACCTGGGATTGAAATTAGTAATAGAATCCTTACCTTGCACACATAATTTCATACGATTAGTTTACCTCGAATGGAATTTTGAAAATGAAAATTTAACCCCAATAAAACAAAGAGGCTTAAACCCGGGGTTCAAAATTTGAAGTGGACGTTTGTAGGGTTTAACGGGAGTATTTTATGGGGACAATGTAAATTATCGCTTGAGATCGGAAGTGGTAAATGACATTTAAGTGTCAATCCACATATATATGCCAAGTTTGTTGTCAACTTTTACCTTTTAGGTCCACCACCGCTTCCGCTGCAGTTGTTCGTCCCGAACCACGCTACAGCGATTAGCGGAGCAATATGTGTTTCTGTGATCACGAATAGGTCGACAAGATCGGTTGCGCTCTGATCCATTTGTAAGACCCCCCTCCCAAATCGTCGGTCCGACCGGGGGATCTTATCGCACACCACCCTTTCGGCATGACGCCGAAGCGATCCCAAAGGGTGGAGGAACTAGCTTCTCCAACCCCCTTCCTTGAATACTCCGTCGTCACACCTAGGGGTGGTGTTAAGCGAAGGTCACTACACACCAACAGAGTAAGGAAGCAGTATTTTAGCGGAAGACATCATTAAAGAGTGCGCTTTGTTACCCTTAGCGGAAGACATGGTTTATAGCGGAAGAATAAATATCACAGAAACTACAATTTCAAAACCTGTATGAGTAATATCGATTTCGCCGCCGCAATAAATCCTATCCATCAAGGCTTCATTGTCCTTATATATATATATATACCCTGAGATAGGGCACAACAAAAAGGGAGATGCGACTTAATAACGTATACCTGAAGTAGCTTGCTATGTAGCCTCCTCCACCCATGAGTGTTGTCCCTCATCTGCACCTGTCACTTGTGCTAAAGACAAGTTATTAGAACCACGAAGGGAATCCTACCCTTATTAACAAACAACCATAATATAACATTTAAAAGGGAGGGGATATCTGGAATTCTTATTGGGCCGAGGCGGTCTTCCCGCGACCACCGCCTACGTACTCCGTATCATCCTGCATACGGCCTCAGACCCACGTAGTTCTATTAATTTCGCACAGGTTGCCCTCCCAGACCGTCCGTCGTGCGGGTTGCCTTAGAGTAAAACTCATAGGCCATCCGATTTTATCCCTTGTCACATTCCTCGAAGGCAACATTTCATTCCCGTAGGAATTATTTCTCGAAGGCAAAATTTCATTCCCGTAGGAATTATTTCTCGAAGGCAACATTTCATTCCCGTAGGAATTATTTCTCGAAGGCAACATTTCATTCCCGTAGGCATTATTTCTCGAAGGCAACATTTCATTCCCGTAGGAATTATTTCTCGAAGGCAACATTTCATTCCCGTAGGAATTATTTCTCGAAGACAACATTTCATTCTCGTAGGAATTATTTCTCGAAGGCAACATATCCACCCGAGAACTCAGTAGAAGGGGAGAAGATAAACTCTTTATAAGCTTACCATATCTTCATCCGAGAAGATACCACTATTTTAATCCGGTTGGCAATCAAACCCAAGCTGCCCACATAAGGCACAATTGGATTCATGTAGACTTTCGCCAATCACTTGGGTGTTTGGCGATCAAGCCCAAAATACTCGTGAACTTTTATTTCCTTCCTTGGTACATGAAGTAGCATCGAAGAGTAAGAGAGAAAGCATGAATAAGACGAAGATAGACGAGGTGTATATCGTAGTAGACCATGGGTGGTCAACTCCCATAGTCATTCCATTCTCTCACGAATTCGTTCCCTCATCCAAAACGCCACTTTTATGTATAACCGACTCAACTTCTAATAGTGAAGCTCCTGGAAGAGTAAACCAACAGCCATCCTCCTTTTCAACAAGGAAAGGAGCAGCCCCAAATCCACAAGGAAAGGAGCAGCCCCAAATCAACATACCTGCAGTCCAACTCAACAAGGAGCAGCCCCCAAACCAACAACAAAAGAGGCAGCACCCCTATCTCAACAAGGAGAGGAGCAGCCCCAAAACAACAAGGAAAGGAGCAGCCTAAAACAAAACAGCCTCAGCTAACAAGGGTAAGAGCAGCCCCAAGGCAAAACAGCCCCAGGAAAAATGGTAAAGAGCAGCCCCAATGAACAGCCCCCAGGAGAACAAGTAAAAGAGCAGCCCAAATTCAACAAAGAGAACATCAAGACTGTAATTACAGCGGGGGAGCACAAAGCCACAGCAACCACAGCCCTAAACAGTTCCGACCCAAAAAGGGAACAAGGATTTCATCGCGAAGTGTACAAATTTCATACCCAAGCATCAAGGTAAGAAATTCCTGTCATAATTAATAACCAAGCATCACGAGATAAGAAAGAAGGGGGGAAGGAGAGAGAGCATAAAGGGTGAGAGGCTTCTAAGAGTTCAAGTACCCCTTGAATTTCAAGTAGAGCTGAAATAGGAGTGCAGATGAAAGCAAAATTCATTTCAATTTATTTCATGTGCTCATTTTTTTTTCATTGCTACCTACAGAAGGAATAACAAGATTCTGTGCATATAGCCTGCATAATTAAACCCATGTGTTCAAAAAGGCTTCTTATCCAACTCCTCCAAATTCTATAAGTGGAACCCCATAATAGGCCCACTCTAAACCCACCAACTATGTGTAAGAATTTACCCAACCAGATGAA
Organism: Dactylorhiza incarnata; assembly: GCA_033032865.1. NCBI lineage: Eukaryota > Viridiplantae > Streptophyta > Magnoliopsida > Asparagales > Orchidaceae > Dactylorhiza > Dactylorhiza incarnata. Next base: position 10,281,469 of record JAWHQI010000055.1, read on the forward strand.
GAGAGCGAGAGAGAGATGATCTTTATTTCCTTTCCAAAGGCCAAGATAGGGAGGGAGAGGGAGAGAGAAAGAAGTTTGTGTATAGCATTTCTGAAATGAATACGGCCACCAAAATCATTTACAGCTCTTATATACTCAGTCTATTCATCAACATCAGAGGAGGGAAAGACTCTAAAAGATAACACTTGATATCACCCATGCCGAAAAAGTCACTTATTAAGCACCCCAACCTTCTCAAGTGAAGCCCAAGATAGGCCCTCTCTTGAGCAAGCTTACAACTCCTATATATAAATATATAAGAGCTTGCATAGACATAGCGAGAGAGAGAGGGAGAGAGAAAGATATTAACACATCAATCACATGTAAAGCTCTTAAAGGGAGAGTAGGAGCACATGGAGCATCCAAGAACTGAACTAGAGCCTTTGCTCATCCACCTTCTCCGGTGAAGCCCCTTTCTTATGTGCATATATATGTATGAGCAAGTGTATGTCTATATAGTAAAGCTTGCACAAACAGAGGAAGAGTGTGAGGGAGAGAGGTTAACCTTCTTGCCATATATATACATAGAGAGAGAGTTAACCGTCTTGCTATATATATAGGGAGAGATAGAGTAATTCAACCTCCATCCGATTTGGAGTAGTTCAACTCCAATCTATACCTTGCCGTGAGCTGGGAAGAGCAACCCCCCCCCCCCCCCCCCCAATAGATCTTACTAGTTACTAAGCAGCCCCCAAAATAGAACTTACTAAGAAGCCCCCAAATAAATAATAGCCTCCCTTATTAGACAATATAACAGCAACCCCCGATTAGAGTGTATACAAAGGCAGCCCCAACTCAAAATAGATAACAGCAGCCTTACTAGGAGAGATCTCCAAGAGTTAAAAGAAATCTTCTAGCATAATCTCCCAACGAAAATTGATATCCGGAGTTAGCCGGCGAATTGAATCAAGAACTAGCCGGCGGATTGGATCAAGAACTATCCGGCCTAATCCAAGTTTGTGAATCAAGTATGTACCCAGATTTTAGCATAAAACCAAGTATATAAATCCAGCTTTTTTTTTTGTAAAAACCAAGTGCATGATTTCCAGATTTTTTTGCAACAAAATCAGTATACAATCCAGATTTTCAGCAAAAAATCAAGCCTACATGAATCCAGGTTTTTGTAAAAAGATCAAGTATACGAATCCAGAACTAACCGATCCGAACCAAGCATATGAATCCAAAAGGAAATACGTAATATTAGCCACGAAATTAAATCAGGAATTAGCCGGTTTAAACCCAAAAGATGAGTCCAGATCTTGAAGCAAAAACTAGAGAAAACCATGAGAGGGGGGGGGGGGGGGGGGGGGCAGAGGAAATAGGAGGAGGGAGAGATGGAGGAGAGGGGACCTTGCCATCGAGCCCGAATTTCTTGCCATCAATCCTTATTCCGGCAGGGTTTCGAAGAGGAGAAGGAAGAGGGAGAGATGAGGGCGAGTGGCGCACTGCGGTGAGCGGTCTCCTTCCCCTGAAGAGGTGATGAAGCTGCCCTTTCATAGCCGATGAGCTCCAATCGCATGCCCCCACAGAGCTCGCCCTTGGTTTTCCGCCCCCTGTTTTCGTTGCTGGTTTTCCGCCCCCTGTTTTCGTTGCTGGTTTTCCGCCCCCTGTTTCCTTACCGTTCATTTCCAGTTTATATATATATATATATATATATCCACACACACACACACACACGTACACTTATATGATATACATAATTGTATGTATATATATACAACTTAATGTATAGAGAGTCCACAACTCCTGAATTATGTGTAGCAAAATGTGTGAGAGGTGTTATTGCGCTTGTGTCAACCATACGATGCTAACAAAATCATTCGGAGTTGATTCCGTGTACGTTTACTCATAATTATTTGCTTGAGTCGGTACGTAGCTTAAAATAGGTTATTTCGGCTAACTTTCTCAAACCTCATCGAATTCGAACGAAACGAATTGCATTGTGCTAGAATTGATCACACGAGTTTGTTGCAACTGACTAAGGTGAAATTGGGGCTAGTTTACCCAATATTCTAAAATGGCGTTGTTGCGGCGCTCGATATTACTCAAAATAGTCATTTTCTCCAAACGACCTCGGATCGGAACGAAACGAATTCCGTTGCACTCGTATTGACCATACGAGTCTAACGTAACTGACAGAAGTCGATTCGGAGCACGTATGCTCCATATTTTAAAATTGCATCGTCGTGACGCGCTAGGATACTCAAAATAGTCATATTCTACAAACGACCTTGGATCGGAATGAAATGAGTTCCGTTGCACTCGTATCAACTATACGAGTCTAACGCAACTGATGGACGTCGATTCGGAGCATGTATGCTCCATATTCTAAAATCGCGTCGTCGTGACACGCTGCGCTACTCAAAATGGTCACTTCTCTAAATGACCACCATTTATGTGGCGAAGGTCGGGTCGTGGTTGTCCTGTGACCCGACCTAAGCTCTTCCAAGGATTCAAACGGACCGACTAGACCCCTTTTTAAAATTGGGATGTTACACCTGCCATGTCTTAGTACATTGGCAAGGATGACCCTATCCAACATCTCCAATGGTTTGAAGACGTCGTCTCGTTCAGGCAGATGACGGACGCCTTCAAGTGCAGACACTTCACCATCTCTTTCAAGGGAAAGACAAGAGAAAGGTTCCACCAGCTCTCATCAGGTGCCATCTACAACTTCGAGGACCTGCGCCGGAGCTTCTTGCTGAGGTTCTCCACCTCGAGGAAGTGGAGGGAAGAGTCAAGCTCCTCGTCACTTTGGTGGGCACGTCAAAAAACTGTCGGTATGACATCGTAGATGCGCCGAGCAGCTACAACGCAATTTTCGGGCATCCCCTCATCAACGCTTTCAAGTATGTACCCTCCTCCTACCACCAGTGCTTGAAATATAGCACTGCAGGAGTCCAGATCCAGGTCAGGGGAGACCCCAAGATGATGCGGCGGTGCTAAATCAAGACAGTCAGCATGATCGCATGGAAGAAAAAGGCAGAGGAAGTGATGAAAGAGATGGCCGAGATACATGTGGCAGAGTAGGCGCAAGAAGGCGCGTTGTAATAGATATGTAACCTATCCATGATGAATAAAAAATATTTAGAGGTAGCACCTTAGGTATGGCCCCGAATAGAGACCGCTGACCAGGCTTGGTAATGCCGACAGCTGGGAGGCTCATCGGAGGCTAAGGTTGGTTAAGACCCTGACTTCCGACCAAGCTCTTAGGCAGTGGCGAGTTACTCCGCCTCCTGGTGAGCTGAGCTCCCAGTAAGTGTTGAAGTACTCCACTCCAGTTGGTCCAAGCTCTTAGGCAATGTCGAGTTCCTCCGCCTCCGGGTGATCTGAGCTCCCAGGAAGTGTTGAAGTCCTCCACTCTAGTTGGTCCAAGCTCTTAGGCAGCGTCGAGTTCCTCCGCCTCCGGGTGAGCTGAGCTCCCAGGAAGTGTTGAAGTCCTCCACTCCAGTTGGTCCAAGCTCTTAGTTAGTGTCGAGTTCCTCCTCCTCTGGGTGAGATGAGCTCCCAGGAAGTGTTGAAGTCCTCCACTCCAGTTAGTCCAAGCTCTTAGGCAGTGTCGAGTTCCTCCGCCTTCGGGTGAGCTAAGCTCCCAGGAAGTATTGAAGTCCTCCACTCCAGTTGGTCCAAGCCCTTAAGAGGTGTTGAGTTCCCTCCATCTCAGGTTGAGTTCAGCTCGACTAGAGGTGTTGAGCTCCCTCCATCTCAGGTTGAGTTCGGCACGACTAGAGGTGTTGAGTTCCCTCCATCTCAGGTTGAGTTCAGCTCGACTAGAGGTGTTGAGCTCCCTCCATCTCAGGTTGAGTTCGGCTCGACTAAAGGTGTTGAGTTCCCCCCACCTCAAGTTGAGTTCAGCTCGAGTACATGTGTTGAGTTTCTTCCACCTCAAGTTGAGTTCGGCTCGACTAAAGCTGTTGAGTTCCCTCCACCTCAGGTTGAGTTCGGCTCGACTACAGGGGTTGAGCTTCTTCTACCTCAAGTTGAGTTCAGATCGACTAAAGGTGTTGAGTCCCCTCAACCTCAGGTTGTGTTCGGCTCGACTACATGCGTTGAGCTTCTTCCACCTCAAGTTGAGTTCGGCTCAACTACAAGTATTGAGTTCCCTAGACCTCAAGTTGAGTTTAGCTCGACTAGAGGTGTTGAGTTTCCTCCACCTCAGGTTGAGTTCAGCTCGACTAAAGTTGTCGAACTTCCCTCCACCTCAGGTTGAGTTCAGCTCTACAGAGGTGTTGAGCTTTCTCCACCTCCAGTTGAGCTCGGTTCACGGGAGGGTTGTTAAGTAGAGAAAAGTTTGTCATTTTTGCGCTTAGTTAGGATTGAACCGTCTTTAAATAGTTCAACCACCACGTTCTCGCCCATCTCTCCGAAGCACGAGTGATCCATTGTTTTTCCGGGCTCGTGTTGAACCCTAAAAATGCGGGGATTGCGTATAACCTGTAATTCGTCGAGACAAGGGTGGGTAGAGAAAGTGACCGTGATAGGCAAATTGACCGATTGGAGGCAATCGAGACCGACCGAAACCAAAAAACAACGTCCGGAAGAGGGAAGCGGACCGCAAGTCCACTTCCCGACTTGGACGAGTGGACCACTGGTCCACTTGCCCGAATGGGGGTGGGGGTGGGGGGGGGGGGGGGAGTGAACGTATGGTCCACTCGCCCGAATTGGGGGGGGGGAGTGGACCTATTGTCCACTCGCCCAAGGCGACTAGGCGAGTGGACTATAGGTCCACTCGCCCGATTAGCATAGTGGATCGTGAGGTCCACTCAACCAGTTCAGGTGGTGGACCACTCAGTCCGCTCACCCTGCCCCTGGCAAGGGGGGAGTGATCGTCTTGAGTCCCACTCGCCCCCTCCTATCCCGGTCGTGACCGTTGGTTTGAATTCGGAGATGAGATGCGAATAGTGGAATTTGGCTATCCGCAATCTAAATTTGGGAAGTCTATAAATAGACCCTCATGGTCACCTTGGGAGAGACACCTCTTCTTCTTCTTTCCCTCGCGTGTTACTTGTGAGCAAGCAGTCCAGCCCCCTGTCAGCTAAGGTCGACATGCAGGTGCTCCTTAGTGCTCTCCAGGGTGCCCAGACTCAGCATTGGCTTGAGAGGGGAAGCTCTCTTTGATCTTCAAATCTTTTTTGGTGCAAGGTCCTTCGACTCTCAACGACCGGTCACGCGTTCTAGCTCAGGTGAAGTAAGAGTCAGCTGCATACCCGTTGCGAACGTCAAAGCCAGTTCTCGGGTTTCAACAATACAGATATACAGAGATCATCTTCAGGATCTGGAATTTCACAATCCTTGTATCTCTCTCAAGCAAGGATTCATCTACTAAATAGAGATCCATACAAACACTAAGTGTCTGAATCCTCAGTGACTGCTGCAGGAGGATTCAATAAGAAGAATCATCTTCTCTTCTTCTTCTTTACTCTTTATTTCACTTTTTGTAAACCGAGTAAAGAGTGCTTAGAATCCCTCTCAAAGAATTCAGTGGTTCAAGATCTCCTTATCAAAAGATCTAGCTTTGTTCTAAGAATCTCCTTAACAAAAGACTCAGACCTTGGTTTAAGATCTCCTTATCAAAAGATCTAGCTTGGTTCTAAGAGTCTCCTTAACAAAAGACTCAGACCCTGGTTCTAAGAGTCTCCTTATTAAAAGACTCGGGCAATGGATAATGTATTCCTACCAAGGTGGTAGAAGAGTGGAGTACCCATATTTTGAGGAACCACTATAGATCTTGTCTCAATCTGTGTTGTGAAATTTCAGTGCTGTCCATTCTTTATTTCTGTAATTATGTGTTTGTTTTATTCCGGATTGGAATTCTGACTGCATAGTTGTCAGAAATAATTTATTGTTCTGTGCACATTTTATAGTAAAGTTTTAAAACTCTATTCACCACCTAGATAATACTCAGAGGACTCACTGTGCACTTTCAAAAACACTAGAGGACCTATTGAAAATGTGCATCCTTGAGTTTGGAGGAAGCTAAGAGCAGCACCTCCCGATGGTGCAATTTACCTACCATAATAGTTACCACTCGAGCATCCAGATGACTCCATATGAAGCCCTCTTGAAAAGAAGGTGTCACACTCCTCTGTGTTGGTTTGAAATCGGAGAGAAAGTTGTACTTGAACCACAATTGATCAAGTGTTCTAATAAAATAATTCAGATAGTGAAAGACCGACTTTTGATTGCCTAGGATAGACAAAAAAAATATTTTGACTTAAAGCACCATAGTGTGAAGTTTCAAGTCGGAGAACACGTTCGTGAAGGTGAAGCTAGGGTCTGACATCAAAAGAATTGGGGGAAGCGGGAAGTTTAGACAGTGATATATCGGCCCGTTCGAAGTTCTTGATAAAATTGGTCCAGTTGCATACCAACTTGCATTGCTACCAGTCATGAGTGAGATGCATTATGTGTTTCACATGTCGATGCTGAGACAGTACATCTACGATCCATCCCACATCATCCAGTTTGATAAATAAATGTTGAAAATACATCTAGATCACAGCTATGAAGCTATCCCTGACCAAATCATAGACCGTAAGTATAAGCAGTTGAGAAATAAGACTATACCCATGATAAAAGTCATTTGGAAAGGTCGATATACAGAAGAAGCAACCTGAGAACTAGAAGAATACATGAATAAGAAATATCCTAATCTATTTTGATATGGAAGATTTTGGGGACGAAATTTTTATAAGGAGGGGAGACTGTAATATCTTGTAAATATTTATTCATTAGTAACATTAAACAATGTTGATTATGTATTGATAAACATGTTTATCAAACAAAAGTATAAATTTAAAGTTCGAGCGGTAAAATTATCAAACGGGATCGAATGGTCTCAGAACATCAAATTACATAGATGTCGACCTATATTTTGTCAAAATCAGAGTTCATTTAAAAATGTACAATTTTTGATGCAATCGGTGCGAATTTCAAGAAACCGAGCCCACCAATAGACCTGGAATGTCGAAATCTATAAGAATCAATATTTTTATTTGTCAAAATCAGGGCTTGTATGAAAAAGTACAATTTAGACAATAACCATTCATAAATTGGCGAAACGGAGGTAGGAATATGCAAAACGTCAAAAAACCCTTTGGTAGATATTTTCATAATTTTCGAGACCTAAAAGACCAAAACAAACAAGGCGTCTGGAGTCGCCACATGGCAGCCACACAGTGGGTGGGCGCCACACAGTGCCCTCTCATACGACAGGTCACGCGAGCCTGCATGGCAGACCACACTGGCGCTTGGGCGCGCACGGGCCACACGCGCCCGCGTGGCGGGCCACGCATGCGCTTGGGAGCGCGCGGGCCACTCGCCTGCCTACGTGGCAGCCTGCTATTGGCCTAAGGCGCGTGCTGGGCACACGCCTGCACTTGCCTAATGTGCGCCAGGCCTAAATGGGCACAACGTGGTGCCCGTCCGAGCCACATGTCCCCCATCTGAGAGGCCAAAAAGGGTCTTTCTTCAATTTTTCGCAATTTCTTGGAGCTCCTGAACTCGGATTGATGCGGCTTTGGTGACGTTTCAAAACTATTATAAATACAGATCAATTTGATCTTTCATCTCATTCCAATTCCTTCCTGTCTTCGTAAAAAGAGGAATTTAAGAGAGAAATAGAGAAATGAGAGAGAAAGTTTCAGATCGCTGCCGAAACTTCAGAGATACTTTAGGAGGAGCTCGTGGGCAAGTTTTTGGCCTTGGCTCGAGTCGAAACCTTCCCAGGTGCTGCGAAAGCGGCGCCAAAATAGTATTTTTCCTCGGTGCACAATTAAATGTTGGCGAGCAGTCGAAGTACTGCCAAATTTCGATCAAGGTGCCGACTTTGTTAAGAGGAGGCCCAGAGCTAAATTTCGGAGAGCGAAGATCGAGGTAGGCAGACAATATTACACTATTTATGTCTACATTAGGTATTATTTTTCGTAGCTATCGCTGGTAATTTTTATACATAAATGCTGCCAAAATAATTACGAAAATTCGCTAAGTATGACAAATGGTTAAGTCGTTTGTGCTCAAGCGATACTGAGACCTTGAGTTTTAGAATGCATGTATATTGATAACACAAATGTCATGTCGATTATCGTACTAAAATATTAATAAATGGGAAAAGTTCATGCATATAAAATTATCACGGGTCTGACCGATATTATTAAATCATTAAAATGAGGCCTTTACGACTAGACTGATCTCGATCGATGTGCAAATAAGGTTGATAATTTGAGATGCGTTGAAGCACGATAGTATGAAAATTATTATAATATTAATGAAAATAATTACGCACATGTAATTATCGTAGGATCTATCGATATTATTTAACGAGTCAAACATGATCTTTTTGCGACTAGACTGACCCATAAATAATATCCAATCGATTTGCGACCAATAATGATAATTCAAGATGCCCATATGAAATATGATCAATGTAGTGATACATTATTATGATGCAATGTGATAATATATTAGTCAAGTATTTGACTCGAGGGGATATAGCAGGGTAATGCTCTCTAAAGACTGTTTTGTGATCTTGCCCGTGGACATAAAGAGGAGGAAGTATCTCTCCTTAAAGACTCTTTTGTGATCTAGTCCCGAACGCATACTGTGTGAGTTAAACCCCTGGATATTTTGGGTCCCAATTGAGCCTAAAAAGGCAAAGGGCATCCAATTAGGCTGACCGGCGTACTGTAATTGATAACTAATAAATTAGTTATTTTCAATAAGAAATATATATTTGAAAAAGATAAGAATATATGCTGATGTGCTTATCTTGTTTACTGCTTCCATTATATTACTCTACCTACATAATGCACATTACATACATAAATATTGTGCTATTCTTAGAGGTGAGCAAGCAAAGATGCTCACCAACCTACTAAATATTTTTAGGTACCAACAAAGATGCGGATGACGTAGTACAATGAAGAAGACTATTTTATATTATGTAGCATGTAAAAATATAAAGGCAAAAATTTTATGTATGTATTGCAAGTTTACTTGTAAATTTGTAAAATATCAATAAATTATGTTTATTTATTGCTCTTAATCTATGTACTTACAAAAGATCTTAAATCACATTCTTGTTCCAGCCACGTTAACCTAGATAATGAAATTGAGCGTCCAAAACTGAAATTGTTTATTCTATTATTTTGATGATACTTAATGAAAATCCATTAATTGAATAAAGTGTGCCAGAGCGAAAACACGTGGCGGGGCAAAAATGCACAAAAACATGCGCCAGGGAAAAATGCATGCTCGGGGGAAAAACGCGCGCTCGGGCGAAAAAACCCGCGCCCAGGCGAAAAACACACGCCTAGGCGAAAAACGCACACCCAGGCGAAAAACGTGGGCCAGAGCAAAAAATGCGTGCCCAGACAAAAAATGCATGCCCAGACAAAAAATGTACGCTCGATCTAAATGAGCGCACCCGAGCAAAAAAGGTGGACTCATGCAAAAAATGCATCTCCGGGTGAAAAACACGCGCCCAAGCGAAAAATGCGCGCTTGGGCAAAAAAACATGTAACCTGGCAAAAATGCTTCTGCACGTAAAAACACGCGCCCGAACGTAACATGAGTGCCCGAGAGAAAAACAATTGCCATGGTGAAAAACGCACCACCGAGAGAAAAAATACATCTCGGGAGACAACTCGGCAAAAAACACACCCCAAACAGAATAACCAATTCTTATATAGATTGAAAAGAATTAGCTTTAATTGAAAATAAATTCCAATTCCAACATTCAAGCGCGCAAACGAACAACAAAATTGAAATTAAACAATCAATTTCAATTCCAGGATCCATTGCATTCATCTTGAGCTTGCTTGCATTGCATTTAAGATTACGGTATTCTTCTTCAGCCACCTCTAGATTTGTCTTGTCATGTACTAAATGATAAGAAAAACTTTATGATGAGGACCATCAAGTTAATCATGACCATTAATTTTTTTTTTTAATTTTAAAAATAATATATTTATTTAGACAATGTTTTAATAAAAAAATCAAACTAATAATTTACGATGATGAAGTTTGTACCTGAGAACAATAATGTTCCACAATTATTTACCAACTACATTAAATAATTTTTTTGAAAAAAATGTAATAAATTTTCAAATGTCTATACAAGTGACAGCACAAAATGTATGTAGATTAATAGTAATGTCGTCACCTCACATTGTTTACAATGTGAACGATCAAAGTGCACCGTCACGGTCGTAGGACACTAGTTAAAAATAAAAACCGTAGAAATACATAAGAAATACAACAACAACAACAACATAACCCATATAGTCCCCAATCATTGGGGGTATGGGCGGGGGAAGATTGGAAACAGACCTAACCTTTGGCCCTATGCCCAAAGTGGCTTCTCTCAGAGGAGAAAGACCGAACCTTTGACAATAGATGCACAAAGTGGCTGCTCACAGATTACCACTGAAATAGTGCCCCCCTATACTGTCACGTTTGCTGCGGAATCATGCCCTCAAATCAAAGCCAAAGACATCAGAGAGGGCAGACTCAAGAATCCAATTTTATTTATTTCTCGAAAAGTGGTACATACATGCAAGAATTTGTACACTTAAATAGGAAGAGAGATGAGAGAATCTCAATCTAAGATGTGGGACTAAATCTTAAAGAGGAAGAGGGCTCTAGATGGACCTTAGCATGAGCCTTTACATATATTTCCTTTAACACTCCCCTGCAAGCTGGTGCATACAGATCGTAAGCACCCAGCTTGGACAAGAACTGATGGAATAACGGGCGAGGTAAGGCCTTAGTGAGAATATCAACTTGCCCAGCCGCAGGAACATGTTTTAATTCCAACTTCTTCAATTGAACTTTTTCTCGAATAAAATGACAATCAACTTCAATGTGCTTGGTCCGTTCATGAAATACATGGTTCTTAGCAATGTGTATAGCAGCTTGACTGTCGCAAAATAGAGTGACAAGTGAGGGAAGTATGACTCCCAAATCACCTAGGAGGCTTTCAAGCCAAGTGAGCTCAGATACGACAGCTGTCATTGATCGATTCTTGACTTCAGCGGATGAGCGGGCTACCACAGACTGCTTCTTGCTGCGCCAGATAATAAGTTGTCCTCCGAAGTAAGTGCAAAATCCACTTGTGGAATGTCGATCATCCAGGGAGCCAACATAGTCAGCATCAGAATAGGCAATCAGAGATAGGGAAGACGAAGAGGGTTTGTATACAAGCCCTTGTACAGGAGCAGTCTTTAAATATTTGAGGATGCGCTCGACGGCTTCAAGGTGAGAGACCCGTGGAAAATGCATGAATCGACTAATAACTCCAACAACAAATGAGATATCCGGTCTTGTAACTGTATGATAAATCAGTTTTCCTACAAGACGACAAAAATACTCTGGATTTGGAACTAGAAGACCGGATTGGGAGTCATGGGTGCAAAGTTTGTGGTTGACATCCAGTGGAGTATCAACAGGCTTGCACCTAGAATAACACATCATGAAGAAAGTCAAGACAATACTTTCGTTGAGATAGGATGAGACCATCAGGACGTCTTGCTACCTAAAGACCAATAATCGAAGATTTCCCAGATCTTTAGTTTGAAAGACAGAATTCAAGTGTTGCTTGATCATTTGCATTCCTTTGGCGTCATCACCTGTAATCAGAATATATCGACATAGACTAAGAGAATCATTGTGCATGTCGGTCGATGACGAGTAAGCTTCAAGTGAATCCCACATCACGGACAACCTTACTGAACTTGTCAAACCATGCGCGAGGAGAGTGTTTAAGATCATAAATAAATTTTTTGAGGTGACACACAAGAGACTCCCCCGTGGTCTCAAACCCGGGAGGTTGGTGCATGTAGACAGTTTCGAGAAGGTCAACATTAAGAAAGTCATTCTTAATATCCAATTGATGTAAGGGTCACTGTCGATGAACATCTAAGGAAGGACGCGAACAGTATTGAGCTTGGCGACTCGTGAGAAGGTATCATAATCAAGACCTTGTTGCTGAGTAAACCCCCTTGCCACAAGACGAGCTTTAAAGCGTTCAACTGTCCCGTCCAGAGCATGTTTTATTGCAAAGACCCACTTGCATCCCACACAAGTCTGTCCTGGAGGAAGAGAGACAAGGTCCCATGTCTGATTGGCCCTGAGAGTAGTCATTTCCTCATCCATGGTCGCACGCTATCCTGGATGTTGGAGAGCCCGTGCAAAGAGTTAGGTATATAAATGGAGGATAAAGATGTTGCGAATTTTAAAAGAGATGGGGATAGGCGATGCAAGGATACATAATTAGCCAAGGGATGAGCAGTGGATACATGTGTCGGATCTGCAGGCTGCGAGGTAGAACTGGTAAAGGATGACTGTTGTAGGGCATCGAAGTAAGGAGGACGACGAGTGTATACCCGAAGAAGAGGTGGTTTGTTGGTATGGAAAGCGAGGTTGGAAGGAGAGGTGGAAGAGGAGATGTAACATGGACGGTAGGACATGGTAATAACGGAGGTGCAAGAGGAGCGGGATTGGAAGAGTGAAAAGCTTGGTCTTCAATGAAAGTCACATTTGCAGAAACGATAACCTTGCGAATGTCGGGAGAGTAGCACACATACCCTTTTTGAGTGCGAGAGTAACCGACGAACATATATTTTGTAGCACGAGGAGCAAGTTTGTCATTGGAGGGACCAAGATTATGGACATAATAGGTACAACCAAAGACCTGAGGTGGGATGGAAAAGGGAGGTGTGGAGGGAAATTGAAGACTAAACGGAGTTGCATAGTTGAGAATGGAGGAGGGAAGCCGATTAATGAGATAGCATGCGGTAGACACAACAAAATGCCAATAAGATTTAGGAACCTGCATTTGAAACATAAGTGATCGAGCAACATAAAAAAGATGACGATTCTTACGCTCAACCACACCATTCTGTTGAGGTGTATAAGCACACAATGTGTGGTGGATGATACCAAACTTAGTACAAAGATTGTCAATCGCATGACTAGTATATTCGCACACATTATCTATTCGAATAGTTTTAATTGACCTGGAAAATTGTGTACGAGTCTCATTAATGAAGGCACGGAACACATACATTAAATCTGACCGATCATGCAGTAAGTATAACCACGTCATGCAAGAATAATCATCAATAAAAATAAGGAAATAACGATAACCAGAAACACTAGCAATTTTATACGGACCCCAAATATCAGAATGCACTAAATCAAAAGGAGCATCACTCCGAGTAAAATGAGGAGGCAAAGAAGTACGAGGCTGTTTGTCGAAGATACATGACTCGCAGGTAACGTCAAGAAGATGGAGGTCAGGAAGAGTCTTCTTTAGAATCGGAAGAGGAGCACGTCCAAGACGTCAATGTCAATCAACAAAAGTGACGGATGAGAGAACTATGGGAGAAACGCCATGAGATAGAGCCCATTTGACGGTCGTCTTTTACCAATGATATTATGTGTCTGCAGATCTTGCACAACAAAAGAAGAAGACGTAAAGGTTACAGAACAATCACAGTATTGAGTAAGGCGACTAACAGAAAGAATATTAAAAGCAGAGCCCGAGACACGAAGAACGAGCGAAGAGAAATAGAGGAACTGAGAGGCATATTAGTGTTGGAGTTTCTGAGGTGATCTCAAAGCAACCAATAGTTAGTCTTGCTGCCAACGAAATATGAGCCTATAGGGTCGCACATCAAAGCGTTTGGAGAAATTGGAGAAAGGATTGTGTTGGCCTTACTCATATTGGATATGAGTGGAGGACCAATCCTGTGACTGCTTGGAATTAAGTTGAGAATGTCTCAACGGGAAATCGTTTAAAGGGTTTAACCGAATGAGTTTATACTTGACAAATTCGGCTAAAGGGTTTAATCGAATTGTGTCAAATTCGGCTAATGTGATTAACCGAATAATGTTGTTTTCGACTAATGAGATTCGGCTAATGTGATTAACCGAATTGTAACAGATTCGACTAAAGGGTTTAGCCGAATCATGTCAGTTCGACGAAAGGGTTTCGCCGAAATTATATAGCCGAATTTATATAGACGAATTCGTCGAAATGGTTTCGCCGAATCTGAGTCGAATTCGGTTATATCGATTAGTCGAATTCGACGAATGTAAATCTGGACAGAATTGTTCTGTTTTTCCCCTGGTCTGCGGATAGCCTATTTTATGCCTTGCGTATAAAAGGAACGTGATTAGGGCTTCGGAGATACGTTTTTAGATCGAGCCCTTTTGCGATTTTTGTAAAGCCGAAGCAGAAGTGTTCCGATCGCTCTCGTTTCGTCCACTGACCTAATCGCCGCCGACAGTCGCCGCCTCCCCTTCAACGGATCTAGCAGTTCGTGGGGACGCAGAGGACGATCTTTCTCCGACCTATTCCTTGTTCGACAAGGCTTTGGGGTTCTCCATCGTTCGTGTGGATCGCTGTAGAGGAGCCGATACATTTCGGTTCTTGGAACTCCGATTTTGTCTACCCGATTTCATCTTGGAGCACCTTGGTTGAGTATTGACTCAATCCCGCGAAGGTACATTCATTTGCTTTCCTATTCTCTTGAATCATGAAAACCGCAAGATCCGTTGTCTCTTTTGGGTTGTTCTTGTCATTATTTCCGCTGCGCATATTCGATATGTCATCCCGTTAGGGGTATAGAAAACCCAACAATTAGAAGAACTGGAGATAGGGGCAGTGTCACCATTGGCCACAGTGATAAACTTGGGATGCAGAGAGTCCAAGTAGTGAGGTGGTTTCTGCAGAATAATATGGTGGGTGGCACCGGAGTCCACAATCCAATGTGGACTTTGGGAGAGACATGAGATACCTTCATTGGAGATAGAAGCAATGGAGTCAGGCGGTCGATTGAATAACCCCTGGAGAAGCTGGAGATGGATGCGCATGGTATCAATGTCGGTGTGAGTGGTAGAAGACGTACCATCAGCAACAGAGGCATGGGGTGGAGGAGGCATACCATGCTTACGATAGCATGTTATCTCAAGATGTCCATCCCTGCCATAGTGAGTACACTTGAGACGAGTCTGATCACTGCGACCTCTACCACGATAGCCAGAGCAACCTCCACAGGTTGTTGGAGGAGTGGGGTGAGATGAGTGTTGGAGGAGAGCCAGAGGTGGAGGTCTGGGAGCATCTGTGTGTGTGTGTGGGGGGGGGGGGGGGGTCACCTTCAACAACATGGACCAAACATTGGAAAGAGAAGGAATGGTGGATGAGGAGATGATCTGAGCCCAGATGCGTGGAGATGAGGTGGAACACGAGCCATCATCGTGACAATATCAACGACCTCTTTTTGAGCACGTTGGGCAGCAAGATCGACAATAGGAGGCTGATGCTGAATCCAGACCTCAACAAAGGTTTTGGACCTCACAACAAAGGAGGTTAAGCCGCCATCAACCCCTGAGTCGAGAGATTGGAGGTCTGTAATGATGTCAAACAAGTGTTGAAGGTTGTCCTTGCCTGAATAGAGGGAATGCAATTCATCTCACATTGCCTTTGCAGTTTCATGATACATAGCCACACGATAGGGTTCACTATCCATTGAATTGAGGATCCATGATTGGACACGACCATCATCACGAATCCAGTCCTCATTAGGTGCAGAAAGGGTGTCCTCATTGAGATGATGCAAAAGTCCCTTTTGTCTGAAGAACACGACGGACAGAGTTTGTCTGAAGAACACGACGGACAGAGTGCACTCACTCAACAAAATTCTTCAACCACTAAGAGAGATGTTGGTGATCCGAAGCTCATCACGAATTTTAGGAAGAGGGGCTGCAACACGAGCGGGGAGGGACGAAGCATCATTCATGTCCATTGCAACACAAAAGGAGAACGACAGTCAATCTCCTACAAAAACCCCGATGCGGTCAGGAAGCTGCGGCAAGGAGCTCTGCGGTCAAGGAGTTGCGGTCAGGAAGCTGCGGTTAGAAGCGCCGCGACAAGTGGACTCTGGGAACTGGCTGCAAGGAGCTGCGGCAAGGAGCTGTGACAAGGAGCTTGTGGTCAAGGAACTACGGCAAGGCTTGCTGCGGCAAGGAGCTGCGGTTAAAGAGACCGCGCTAGAATCGACGAGCAGGCACAGGGAAAACGGCGAATAGACGCTGCTGGGAAGACCCGCCAGAAGACGCTGCGGTTAGCCAGGAGTGCTGCGACCAAGAGATGGCGCGAGCAGGCACAGGGAGGATTCGTGGCGACTAAAGGCGAGCAGAAGACAAGAGTTGCGGTTAGACAATGAGACCGTGGAGGTCGGCAGGGAGGCGGGGCCCAGAATTGCAGAAGGGAAGGCTATAAAAGCAGAAGGGGAGGAAAGGAAGAGAGGGTAATTGTGCGAGCGAGAGCTCGATATACAGTGCTGTGATTAGAATATTTCTAACCGCCCAGACAGGCTGACGGTGAGGAAGATTACGACTAGAAAAATAAGTTGGTTCGTAGAATCGTTTCTCTCTGATACCATGTAGAAATACATAAGAAATAAAATATAATTTTATTTATTTCTCCAAAAGTTGTACATACATACAAGAATTTGTACACTTAAATAGGAAGAGAGAGAAAAGAGATAATCTCAATCTAAGATGTAAGATTAAAAATTAAAGAGGAAGAGAGCTCTAGATGAGCCTTAGCACGGGCCTTTACATATATTTCCTGCACAAAATGTATGTAGATTAATAGTAATGTCGCTGCCTTACATTGTTTACAATGCGAACGATCAAGTTCACCGTCGCGGTCGTAGGGCACTAGTTAATAATAAAAACGAATAATTACCAATACTTCCCCTGGAAGATAGCATAATTATAGATTGCACCCCTCTTATTATTGAAATTAAAAAAATCTTCCCTGAATGTTATAAAACATAATATTTACCTCCTCTGAAGTTCATATTTCATAACATCCATGCACAAAATACCCACCTGAAAATGTACTCCGAAGGAGGTGTTTTTGTGCATGAATGTTATGAAATGTGAACTTCAGGGGAGGTAAATGTTATGTTTTGTAACATTAAGGGGAGTTTTTTGTATTTTCACTAATAAGAGAGGTGCAATCTTTAATTTTGCAAACTTAGAGGGGAGGTTCCGGTAAATGCCCCATAATAAAAATAATAACCACAGGACAATAATTTCTAAAATTAAGCTGGACATCTAATTATGCTAAAATTTCTCCTTAAACTCAAGCAAATATCTTCTTTAGTTTAGGTGAAGCTCATGAGGTGAAGCGTTTCAATGGAGACATCTAAATAAATAAACTATAGATTTCGAATTATGCTAACTTCCAAGAGAAGTTTTGGTAATTATTCCTACATATATATCATATAATTACTTGAATATGAATATTTTAGCAATCATACAACAATTTTGTAATTTGATCTGAAACTGCTATGCTTGTATAGGTGACCTCATAGCCTCAATGAAAGTGATTTTCTTTAATAGTCATATGCATGGCCTTGTAATAATAAGAACCATCATATCCCCCCCTAAATTTGATTAAACATGAAATATTTAATATATTTGATTTTGTTCATCCAAACTTTCTTAATTTTTAACTAAAATGATTCATTTCCATTGAAGAATATGATAGAAGAGAATCAAATATACCTTCTATAATATCTTCCAAGGGCAAAAGAGTCATTTTTTATTTTAAATTAATGAATTTTGGACATAAAAGATGACATAAGAAAGATATTTGATGTTTTATCAAACTTCCTGGGGCTATATAATACTCAACTAATCCTTAAACTGACCTACTCAAGAAGGAATCCATGGCAGTGTGATCCAGGGAGAGAGCTTGAAGAAGTTGCATGTAATTGTAATCTTCTAGTACTTGACAAGAGCTGGCAAAGAGGAGTATAGTTCTGCCAAGCATTGAAAAATCCAGTTGAGGAGTTGTTCTTTTGGTAACTCAACCAGAAGCTCAGCCTGTAAAAAAAATAAAGAAAATGAACAGTCCTGCCTCAGTTTATATGATATAATGAAATTTTCAGACTATATTACAGTACCAAAGAGAGATGAACAGATTATTTCAGAAATTGATTTTTTTGATAGAACAAAATACATAAATACATGTAAGATCATTGAATCATTTCATTCACAGAGCTAGATGAGAAGAAACTCTCAAGTCAGTCTGTGCAATAGAGATGGAATTGAGAAACAACCATCAACTATTATTAGCCGGTCCATTTGGTGTAATCCGGTTCAGCCGGTTCATCTTGTATATAGAGCATGGGTCCTTGGTAATTAGATGAGGGAAAACATTATACAGTTTACATGGTATCAGAGCACCCCCGCTAGGGTCTCGCCTCCTTCCCCTCTGCTCCGTCGGGTCTGCGTTCTCTCCCCCTCCGCCCTCTTCTTCGCTCGTTCGGTTCCAGCTCTGAAGCAGGCCGCCTCTCTCCCCCTCTGCTCGCGTCCGACGCCAGCCCTCTTCCAGATCTGCCGCCCAGCCTCTTCCCAGATCCAGATCTGACGCCATCGCAGGCCCAGATCCAGATCTGCTCGCGGCTCCGCCGGCCTTGCTCCCGCCTCTGCTCGCTGCTCCGCCGGGCGTCCAACGCCGGCCCTGTTTCCAGATCTGAAATCGACGCCGGCCCTGCTACTCTTCTTCCCAGCCGGATCCTACCGCTGTTTGCTCATGGCTCCTGAGAAAACTGCTACCGAGAAAACTGCCACCGAGACGTCTCCGGCGTTTCACCCTGCTCTTGCCGTCTCCAATATACGGAACGCCATTCCCATTTTCTTGGATCAAGAATCCGCCCTCTATTCCTCCTGGGCTGAACTTTTTCAGATTACCGCGAGAGCCTACGATGTGCTCGATCACATCATACCGCGGTGGACCGCGGTGGACGTGGACACAACAGCCACCGTGGACGAGGACGTGGCCATCCTGGCCGCGGAGGCCCGCCCCCAACATACAGTGGCCCGGTCCGCCTTGGGTCGGTCCTTGGCCCCAATGACCACAACCATGGGCTACTCCTCCCTGTCCGTACCACACAGCTCCGTGGCCTCGTGCTCCTTCGCCACAGACCTCTTCCTCCGGTGTTATTGGTCCCCTCCCTCATGCGCTCCACGCAACTGCCGCGCCGGAAGCTTCTTACTATCCTACGGACATCGCCTCTGCTATGCAAACTCTCACTCTCCAACCACCGGACGAAAATTGGTACATGGACACTGGTGCCTCCTCTCACATGACTTCTAGTCCGGATAATCTCTCCTCTCTTTCTCATTCGAGCATTCATAAATCTATACTTGTTGGTAATGGCAACTACATTCCAGTTCATGGTCTCGGCCACTGCACCCTACCGTCACCCAACCCCTCGATGACCCTCACTAACGTTCTCCTTGCCCCCCATCTTGTCAAAAATTTGATTTCAGTCCGTCAATTCACCAAAGATAACAATTGTTCCGTTGAATTTGACCCTCTTGGTTTTTCTGTGAAGGACCTTACGACGGGCACAACTCGCATGCGATGTGACAGCTCGGGTGACCTGTACCCAGTCCGCCCGACCACTACTTCCATCCCGGCCGCTCTCTCCGCTGTCTCCTCCACCACTTGGCATCACCGACTTGGGCATCCAGGGCATCCCGTCTTCAATATCCTTCGGCAACATCACCATATCGCATGTCCCAACCGCACCGGCAGTACGCTTTGTCAGTCGTGTCAGCTTGGCAAGCATATTAAACTACCGTTTATTTCATCTGTATCCTGTACTTTTGCACCTTTTGATATCATTCATAGTGATGTTTGGACCTCTCCTGTTATGGGCAATAACAATTTTCGCTATTTTGTGCTTTTTTTGGATGACTATATTCATTTTGTTTGGGTTTTTCCTCTTTCTCACAAATCTCAAGTATTCGCTACGTTTCTCGCCTTCCGCACTTACATACGCACCCAATTTGAAAGAGACATCAAAACTTTCCAATGTGACAATGGTCGTGAGTACGATAACACGCTATTTCACACCCTATGTGCCCAACACGGCATGCAACTCCATTTCTCTTGCCCTTACACGTCTTCGCAAAATGGCAAAGCGGAACGCATGATTCAGACACTCAACAATACATCTCGCACCCTCCATATCCATGCTTCCATGCCACCCACGTATTGGCCCCACTCTCTTCAAATGGCCGCATATCTCCATAACATCCTACCTACCACTGTCCTCGGTTCCTCCACCCCTACTCTCGCTCTTTATCGTCGCCAACCAACATACTCTCACCTCCGTACATTCGGTTGTTTATGCTACCCCAACCTCTCCGACACCACCCAACATAAACTCCTTCCCCGTTCCAAGTCTTGTGTTTTCGTTGGCTTCCCCACCAACCATAGAGGATACAAATGTCTTGACATCCTCACCGACAAGTTTATTATCTCCCGGCATGTTACTTTTGATGAACGCTCATTCCCGTTCTCCTCCCCACATCAACCGCCACCCTCCACTACAACCCCCCTCTCGGACGAGACGCCCTATCCTACATTCATGCTTCCAATTGCTGGGCCGCCACCTTCCCTACCTGCACCCAACACCCCTACCCCTTCCTCCCTAGCGTCGACCCCTCCATCTCTTTCCCACAACACGTCGGATGCCACCCGACCGTCACACCGCATGGCTACCCGTAGCCAACACGACATCACCAAACCACGCATCCCGCTTAACCTCTCCGTGAATCACTCCTCCATTTCACCTCTTCCCCAGTTGCATCTCACCGCCCTCCATGACCCGGACTGGAAAGCTGCCATGAATGACAAGTTTAATGCTCTTCTTGAAAATGAGACATGGGAGCTTGTTCCCCGGCCTAGAAATGTTAATGTGATTCGGTGCATGTGGTTGTTCAAGCACAAATTTCGTTCTGACGGTTCTCTTGAGCGACACAAAGCTCGTCTTGTTGTTAATGGCAGGTCCCAACAAGTTGGGGTGGATTGCGAAGAGACCTTTAGCCCCGTGGTTAAACCGTCCACTATCCGGCTCGTCCTCAGCATCGCCCTCTCTAATTCGTGGTCCATTCATCAACTCGACGTCAAAAATGCGTTCCTACATGGGCGCCTGGAGGAGCTTGTGTTTATGCATCAACCCCCCGGCTTCAAAGATCCATCTCGGCCCGAACATGTTTGTCTCCTTCGCAAAAGCCTCTACGGCCTCAAGCAGGCCCCTCGGGCCTGGTATCATCGGTTTGCTTCGTTTGTCGCCACGGTCAGGTTCTCTCATAGCAAGTCCGATCACTCTTTGTTCATCTTTCGGCACGGTCCTGACATCGCATACCTCCTCCTATACGTGGATGATATCATCCTCGTGACATCAACCGATGCTCTCCGGCGGCACCTCATTACAGTTCTCAGAGCGGAATTTTCCATGACCGATTTGGGATCTCTTCATTTCTTTCTTGGCATACAAGTGACCCGCGACAAAAACGGGATCTTCTTGTCCCAAAAGAACTACGCCGCCGACATCATCAACCGGGCGCACCTATCCAACTGCAACTCCGTTGCCACTCCCGTGGATACTCATGCCAAACTAAGCGCCGACTCTGGTCCTCCCATCTCGGACCCGACTCTTTACCACAGTCTGGCCGGCGCCCTTCAGTACCTTACCTTTACTCGGTCGGACATCTCTTACGCGGTTCAACAAATTTGCCTCTTCATGCATGACCCTCGCGAACCTCATTGGCATGCTCTCAAGCGCATACTCCGCTACCTTCAGGGGACACTCCACTTCGGCATGCAGCTCTCTCCGTCCCCGTTGGACAAGCTTGTCCTTTACATAGATGCTGATTGGGGCGGGTGCCCCGACACTCGCCGTTCCACCTCCGGATATTGTGCCTTCTTGGGTGATAACCTCATCTCTTGGTCCTCCAAGCGCAAACCAAGCCTCTCTCGCTCTAGTGCCGAGGCGGAATACCGTGGAGTTGCCAATGCCGTCGCCGAAGCTTGTTGGCTACGCAACATTCTCCTTGAGCTACAGTGCCCGCTTCACTCAGCCTCCGTTATTTACTGCGACAACGTAAGCGCTATCTACCTCTCCGGCAACCCCGTTCAACATCAATGTACAAAATATATTGAGATGGACATTCATTTTGTGCGCGAGAAGGTTGCTCTTGGCCACATTCGGGTTCTTCATGTTCCCTCCGCCTACCAGTACGCCGACATCTTCACCAAGGGCCTACCTCGCCAGATATTCCAGGACTTCTGAACCAGTCTACGCGTCCGCGAAGCTACCGCTACGACTGCGGGGGCGTATTAGCCGGTCCATTTGGTGTAATCCGGTTCAGCCGGTTCATCTTGTATATAGAGCATGGGTCCTTGGTAATTAGACGAGGGAAAACATTATACAGTTTACAACTATAACCCCAAAAGAACTAGATTTAATAAACAACATAGATGTAGAATGAAGGGTATATCTTGCCGACGCAAGCATATTTGTTTGGCAGACAGGCTCTTCAGACACTTGAACTTGCTTAGATCACAACTAGACAAATCGAAGTTGGGCGAAGAGCAATGGCATGATATGCGCTTCAAGATGGAAAGATCTAGGTAAATATTTTTACCGGCAAACCTATTATAGTAAGACCTGCGGAATACATATGGGTTCGAACAAGGGATCCCCACTTTCATCTTAGCTTCTCAGGAAAATAGAAGGAAGTCTAGTTAGAGTTCAAGAATTTACGAATCCTAGGGAGCGAGGAACAGAAGTTGGATGAGGTTTACACCGGCGATCAAACTCATATTGAACTCAAAAGCTTAATATCATGGGTCCCGGCCAACTACATGATATTTCTGACTGACATATGTTTTGCCTACCCGATGTGGGCTATGAGCTTATGTGTGGTAATTGTTCGTTTGTTACAGGTTCACAGACCGTGATCCTTATAGGCGCTCAATCAAGGGATCAAAATCCCAAGAGGTTATTCCCAAACTTCCTTTACTGCTGCCCGCTCCATCCAGATTGACTCATCTTCCCACAACTTTCATCTTCAGATTCTCCATCAACAATTGAGATACGTGATACTTATAAGATCTCTATATCATTGCTTTATCTTTATATGGACATCCAAGCTATGTGATGCCCAGGGCTCCTAGATTGATCCCAATAAAATGCCTACCAATATCAATGGACAGGTAGATGTAAATCCTGGTTCAAACAAGTGGCTTTCGAGGATAGGCATTCATAGTTCCATTTGGCCCCAAATGCATGTCAATCAGTCCAACACAAGTTATGATACCATTAATCAGATGTTAAAAATTAACCAGGGAACATTATTGATTACATAAAACTTATATGGTCCAATGGAGATAATTTGACTATCCTTTTTTAATTAAAACTAAAATAAAATAATTATTACTCAAGAATCAATAAATATTACATGGAAACTCCCCTCTTTATATAGAGTAGGCGAGGAAGAATTTACACTTGAAGATGTGAGACTAAATACAAAAAACGATAAAATATACAATACGCCCCGTATTGGGCATTTAATCTTGAGCTTTAACACTCACTCTCAAGTTGTAGTATATATATCAATCATTCCCAATTTAACACAATTATCTGAAAAAGACGAAGAAATTGGTTTGGGGAAGATGCCGACCAACTCTCTATATGAAGAAACAAACAATGTATATTTGTTTTTGATAACTTCCACTCTGATGAAGTGATAATCAACTTCAATATGTTTTGTTTTTTATAGAACATTTGTTTTTTAGATATGTAGATGACAACTTTATTATCACAAAACATCGGTAAAGGATAATCGTAGATTTCTCCCAGATCTTTTAAAAGTATTCTCAACCACTTATAACTTATAAGCAGTCAGAACCATACTTCTATATTCAGCTTCTGCACTTGATCTGGACACCACTGCTTGTTTTTTACTTTTCAAATGACCATATTTCCTCTGAAGTATGTACAAAATACAAATGTAGATTTTCAATCTCCTTTATCATCTACATAGCTTGTATCAAAATATGCTTCAATGCATAAATGATTGTTTTTTTGAAATAATAATCCTCTTCCTGGAGACCCTTTGATGTATTTTAATAATTTTAAGGCAGCTTCCAGATGACAGTCTCTGGAAGCTGCATGAATTGACTGACTCTTACAACATCATAAGAGATGTCAGATCTGGTTACAGTAAGATAAATGAGTTTACCGACCAGCGCCTGC
Source organism: Dactylorhiza incarnata (assembly GCA_033032865.1). Lineage (NCBI taxonomy): Eukaryota > Viridiplantae > Streptophyta > Magnoliopsida > Asparagales > Orchidaceae > Dactylorhiza > Dactylorhiza incarnata. The sequence continues at coordinate 10,305,645 of JAWHQI010000055.1, forward strand.
ACCGAGTAATATCTTGTAGAAGAGAGAATGCCTCATCCTAAGGTTTGTCAACTCCCATAGGCATAAGATTCTGAGGAGGTTTTGTGCCACGGAGATCGATTTCGTTGAGTAGATTTAGGGCATACTTGTGTAGGGAGAGAACTATGAAGTTATGGCGTCTCACAATTTTAATTTCCAAGAAGTATTTAAAAGGACCTATATCTTTTGTAACAAAGTATTCCCGAAGATGTTTCTTTGTTTTCTATATTTCAAAGGAGTCAATTCCGGTAAGAAGAAAATCGTCTACGTAGACAAAAAGAATAACCAATTCATGATTGGTCTTTCATATAAATAGAGAGTGATCATCATTACTTCTGGAGAAACCAATGGTAGAAACGACCTGACTGAATTTGTAAAATCATGCTCGTTGGATTTGTATAAGACCATAAATGACCTTTCAGAGCTTAAACAATTAAGATTCCACCTGAGCAACATAACCAGGGAGTTGTTCCAATATAGACTTCTTCGCATAAGTCACCATTGAGAGACATTTTTGACATCAAGCTGAGACATTTGTCAATTCTTATTGACAAAAATGGAGAAGAGTAAAGAAATAATATTGATACGGGCAACCATAGGTGTCAAAGAAATTAGCATCATGTATCTGAGTGAACCCCTTGGCAACCAGACGAGCTTTGTATCGATCCACAGTGCCGTTCGAGAGAAAATTGATGACAAAGGCCCAACGACAACCAACAACATCGCCTCCAGATGGGGTAAGGACAAGAGTCTAGGTACCCTGTGATTAGGTCTGTTCGCAAACCAAATAGTTCGTGAATAATTCAGGAATCGATTCGTGAAGATTCAATTAAGATTCGTATTTCTCAAATTCGAATCCAAATTCGAATTCGAGTATTATTCGAATCCGAATAATATTATCTTTGTTATAGAGATTCTCGCAAAGTATGAATATCTATATTATATATAAAGATGATCTTGTCCGTCCGATCAAAGTCTTTTCGGTCCATCTTTTTAAGCGAATTCAAATTCGAATCCAAATCTGAATTCGAATATAGGATTTTGAGATGAACCCGAATTCAAATATTCGAACGAATCTGAATCTGAATCTCTGCATTTTATGATAAATTTGGGTTCGATTGAAGAGTTATTTGATTCGATTCGGTTCGTGGACACCCCTACCTGTAATGTCAAGACAGATTTCCTCCACCCGAGTCGCTTCCAAGCAAGGTTATATGAAGAGCTTCATGATAGCTAGTAGGTACGGTGTTGGTAGAGAGTGCCCAGGTGAACTTGCTACATGAAGGACTTAGATTGACATACAATACAACATTAATAAAAGGATGATGTGTACTCCCCCTGACCCCCTTCCGCGGAGCAATAGGAACATCCATGTTCGAGTCTGCTGAGGTGAATGAACCTTCCGAAGAGGAGAGAGCTGTCTTGGGAGCTGACAGCAGGGACTCTAGAGTGGAAGGAGCGAGGACAGATGAGGAAGAAGGGAGGTAGCGATAATGATAAGGAGTTGGTGTCAATTGTGGGATATCTGGTGAAGGAGTATGAATGATAGAGAACGATGAAATAGAGGTGAGATGAGGAGATGTGGTAGAGAGAGGAAGAAAGGTGGTAGAGAGAGAAGGAAGATCTCGAGAGTAAGAGTCCACAGGGTCAAAACAGCGATATCCCTTCTGAGTTGGAGAGTACCATATGGAGATACATTTGGTGGCACGAGTAGAGAGTTTATCGCGATCACATGTAGCAGTGTGGACGAACGCAGTACAACTAAATACACGAGGGTGAAGGAAAAATGTTACTATCTGAATAGAGAAGAGAAAAATGTGTCTTATCCTGAAGAGTAAAAGAAGGTAGACGGTTAATGAGAAAACAAAAAATGAGAATCGCATGACCCCAAATATGAGTGAAACATTCATCTGACATAAGTGTCCAAGCAATATTAAGGAGCTGGTGATTTTTTCCTTTCTGCCACTCCACTCCATTGAGACGTATGCACATAATTGGTTTGATGAATAACATCGTTGGAGGTGCAGAAAGATGAGAACACCTAGCACATGTATTCCTTCGCATTATTGGTCAAATAATTTTTAGAGGTAAACCAAACCGTCTGAGAGTTTATTATAAAATTTAGAGAAAACAAAAAAAGTTCAGAGCGTTCCTTATAAAATTTAGAGAAAACAAAAAAAGTTCAGAGCGTTCCTACAAAAGAAACACTTAAGTACATTGATAAAAATCATCAATAAATGTTACAAAGTAAATACTTCTTCCTCCAACAAACTTGGTGGGCCTAGGACTCCAGATGTCCAAATGAATAAGGTCAAAAGGACGAATAGAACTCTTAGAAAGTTTACAAAGAAAAGTAGTAGATGATGCTTGTCATATTGGCAAGCCTCACATTCTAAAGTAGACTTTGACTTCAAAGATGACAGGAGTTGGTGGAGGAGATGCATCGGAGGAGGACTAAGATGATGATGCCACTGTAATAAAGAAATGGAGACGGCAGATGCAGAGAAAGTGGGAAGATCACCGAGGTAGTAGAGACCACCACGTTCAGTCCCAGTAGCAATTGTCCTATTCGACTGAAGGTCCTGAAAATAACATGCAATAAGAAAAAATGAGATAAAGTATCATAATTGGTGTGAAAGTGCACTAACATATAACAAATTGCAAGGAAATTTGGGACGAATAGAGTGTTGTTCAACTAGAAAAGAGAAGTGCTAGTAATAACTATAACTCCGCAAACTGGAATAAGAGAGCCATCGACCACAAATACAGGTGGTAACCTATTATGCTTCTCGAGATGAGATGAGACAAGGAAGTTCCTAGTCATATGATTGGTGGCACCGAAGTCAATGAACCACTTACCCTGTGTATCAACATGTGTGCTACCCGAAGAAGTGATAATACGGGCAGAATGCTTGGAAGCATTGATGAGAACATCAATATCTGTCGGAGAGAACCATCAGTCAGACTCTGGCAGCAAGGTGGACGGGGATGTAGCCGACTCAAACGCAGTAATATTGACATGAGCCTGGGGATGGAGGTGAGGATACTTCACAAAGCATTTCTCGATAAGATGACCAAGCCGTCCACAATGCGAGCAAGCAGGGCGAGGTCCCCCATGACACCCAGTGCGGCCCCCACGACCATGATGAGCTCCAAGACCAGTTGCATGAGCAAAATGGTTGGAGGGCGGAGGGGGAACAATCGAAGGTCGTTGTAGAAGATTGGTAACAACAGAAATGCGAGCTGCAGTGACATCCAAGGTGGGAGTGTCAAGTTCTCCCAAGATCTGCTGGTATATCATCTCGTAGGAATCTGGAAGATAGAGAAGATAATAGACCACAAGGAGTTCTTGAAAATATTTCTACTGAGTGGCAAGGTCAGCAGAGAAGTGACAATGCTGAAGAAGTTGTGCCGAGAGATTGAACTTCCTGATAAGCAGTATCAGGAGAGAGTGTTTTCCTAGCGAAGAGATCAGAATAGAGGGCGTATATGCGAGAGGTTTTTACACGCTTAGAGTAAAGGACATCAAAATGATCCCACGCTGCCTTCACAGTGTCGTCATGATGGATGATGAGCTTACATGCATCAAAAAGACTATTTGCAAGCTAGTGTGAACAAGAGCAACATTGATGTACTAATCAGCAGGTGAGAGATGTGGGGGTAAGGAGGGGCGCCAGTGAGATGATGTCGTTTGCATTGAGATTAAAAAAGGAAGGTGAAAGAGATACTCCAATATGGATAATTTGGGCTCGTTAAATTGGAAGTCGTTCCAAGATTTCCTAACACAGTGAAAATGATTGTGGTTGTAGGAGCGGGATTGGCCAGAGGTATCACCATAGATTAGCGAGAGCTCGGAAGAATTTGCTAGCTAAGAATTAGATAGAAGAAGTCGGTGAGTAAGGTAAGGGATTTCTCGGAGGAAAGAGTTGACTGGGAAGTTGCGCAAGAAGTTCTACGAGCTCGCATGATGAGGAGTTCGGCGCAACAGTTCGGTAAGGAGCCTACAAGCTCGTACGATGAGGTTGCAGAGCAGCAAGCTCGATGTCTGATGATCGGTGAGCTCGATGACCGTGGAAGTAGAGGATCAGTGAATTCAATGTCTGAGGAGACGGGATATCAGCAAGCTGCAGTCGCTCGCAGCACTGCAAGCCACACACAGAGATCGTGATTGGAGCGAGGACTCGCGAGAGGAGTTGATCTGCTCCTAGATCACAAAAGGTCACAAGGGACTCGCGGAAATTGCTGAAGCTCGCAGAGATCCTCTGTTCAACCGAGGTGATTGATCCTTATAAAAGGAGCAACAGTTGGACACCTTCAACGTGGGAGCAGATGAGGGAAACTACCAAATAGTCATAGCGATTGGAAGAGGTCACAGACACCTTCAAAATGTGGCGAAGTTGCTACTGCTCATGTAGGACCAGGATGAACACTTGAAATCGGATAGGTTCAGACAAGACCATGATAATTTATGCAAAGAGAGATTTTGAGAGAGAGCAACGAAAAACGTTTTGTCCTTGCTCTAATACCATACAACAACAACACTCAAGTATTTATCTGACCTAGTGGGGTTGGCTATATGGATCCATTGTTGCCATTGCGCCCTATTTTTAGTCATAATCTCACTAATGCCTAAGTACATCATGTCTTTCCTTGTGGTTTCATTCCAAGTCTTTTTTGGTCTACCTCTCCACCGTTTAACATGCCTAGTGGCTAAACTCTCACAACACCTAACAAGTGCCTCTAATGATCTCCTTTGTACATGCCCGAACCATCTTAATCAAGCTTCTTGCATCTTCTCTACAATTGGTGTCATTCATGTCTTATCCTTGATACATTCATTCCTAATTTTATTCCAAAATCATTAAATATTACATGAGAATTCTTCTCTTTATATGGAGCAAGAAGGAGAAAGAATTTAAACTTGGAGGCATGAGATTAAATACAAGAAATAGAAAATGTACAATGAGTCCCTTATTGGGCTTTTAATGTTGGGCTTTAACAAAAATCTTATCTAATGAAAAATATGAAAATGGTATAAACAGTTGAATATACCTTTATTTTATATTCGAGCATGTGTGTATGCACATGATATGTCACATGTTATTGGTCTATATATATGTATGCCTAGCCCGGATTAGGGCAACAAGTGAATACAAGAGTTTTATTCTACTTGGTATCAGAGCGCAAGCATTCCCGATCCCGCAAGCGGCGCTCGTCTAGTTCGCCCGTCGTCTCGCGCGCCTCTTCCGATCGTCTCGCCCGCCTCGCTCGCTCTCTCGACCGCCCGCGCACGCTCGCTCGACTCGTTCGCCGACCCCTTTCGATCCCGTAAGCCGCCGAGCACCGAGCCCTTCTTCCCTCTTCAGCGCAAGGCCAGGCTCCTCTTCCCTTCAGCGGCGACAGCATTTCCTCTCTAGGCCGGGCGCTTCTTCCCTCTTCAGCGCCGCAGCGCTGGGGGCCTCTTCGGTGGTCTTCTCCGCCCTGCCATCCGGGCTGCCCCCGTGCCTCCGGTTGTTTTGTCCTCCACGAGGACTGCCGGAGACCTCGAACTCACATCCTCTGGTGTCTTCTCCGGCGGCATGATCTAAGTGACACCCGTAGGATGTGGTCTCATCTGATTTGAGCGATCGTTGTCTCTCCGATGGGGGATCCATTCAATACCTCCTCTAGTTCCCCAGCCGGGGTTCTTCCTGTCGATCCTCCTCAAAGTCATGGCCAGTCTGGCTCCGGTGTTCTCTCTGGTACCTCTGCCGATACTCCTAGGAGTCATGGCCAGTTTGGCTCGTTGAAGATTACTAATGTTGCCTTGGATGGCACGAATTACCTGGAATGGTCCAGGGCAGCCCAACATGCTATTTGCAATCACCAGTTATATGGACATATTAATGGTACCACTATTGAGCCACCACGTACCGATCCCTCATGGAGAAAATGGGATGCGGACAATTCCTTGGTTGTCTCGTGGTTACTTCACTCGATGTCCCCTCAGGTGTCTCGCAGTTATATGTTGTTGGACTCTGCATATGATATTTGGACCCGAGCTCGTGATACCTACTCGCAGGACGGCAGTTCAATGCAAGTGTATGAGCTCACTCGCCGTGTTCTGGAGCCGAAGCAAGGTACGATGACCGTTTCTTCCTATTATTCTGAGTTTGAGCATCTTTCTCAGGAGCTGGATTTCTTCAACGCCTTTACTGCTGCTTGTACTGCTGATGCACAGGCCCTTCAGAAAGAGAAAGATCGATTTCGGGTTCATGTCTTCCTTATGGGCCTCAACATGGAGTTTGACGCTGTTCGCTTGCATGTCCTTCATCGTGAGCCTCTTCCCTCTCTTAGGGAGGCCTTTAGCATGCTACTCAGTGATGAGAATCGTCGTCGCACTCTTGGCTCCGCTACTGATCACTCTGCACTCGCTGGGATTTCTCGTGGTTCCCCCCTGTTTGCAGCCATTGTGGGAAGAAAGGTCATACCAAAGACGCTTGCTTTCGTCTCCACCCACACCTTGCCCCTGCTGGTCGGGGTTCTAGTGCCCGTGGTAGAGGTGGGTACCGTGGTGGTGGCCGTCAATCAGGTGATCGCACTCAGTATTCTGCACACTCTACTGAGGTTGTGGAGGACATCTTTGGAGGCCTGTCTGCTGTCGAGTTAGAGGCTTTCCGCCGTACGTTGCGCTCCCAGACTGACTCTACTATTGCTGGCTCTCACGCTGTTGTTGCTACTGCAGGTCTGTCCAGTGCTCATATTGTGTCTTCTTCCCATTCTGAGTGGATTATTGACTCGGGTGCGACGGACCACATGGCTGGTTCTACCTTAGGTTTTACCTCCTATGCTCCTCTTTCTAGTCGTGATAAGATTATTGATGCTAATGGCTCTCTCTACCATTGTTGGTAAAGGGACTGTAGCTTGTTCTCCTGATCTATCTCTGTCCTCGGTTTTACATGTCCCGTCATTTCCTTGCAATTTGTTTTCCATTAGTCACTTGACTAACTCATTAAATTGCTCTGTAACTTTTTTTCCAAGTGCTTGTGTGTTTCAGGATCTGGATACGAGGCGGACGCTTGGCAGTGGTAGGAACGTTGGCGGAATGTACTTGCTGGACCAGACCTCTCCCAGTGTTCTTTCATCCACCAGATCTTCGACTCTCCATGACATTCGCCGCTGACATCAGTGCCTTGGCAATCCGTCTATTTTATATCTTACTAAGTTGTTTCCTGTTTTTCGTCCCTTAATTCAGTCGTTCTCTTGTGACGCATGTGAACAATCTAAACATGTTAGTCAGAGTAGTAGTCATCTGTCTGTTCCTAGTTTATTTCCATTTGATATTATTCATTATGATGTATGAGGTCCTTCCCCGGTGTTATCTTTATCTGGGTATAAATGGTTTGTTACTTTTATCGATTGTCACTCTCGCACTACGTGGTTTTATCTTCTAGAAAAAGTGACGTGTTTTCTTCTTTTCAGTCCTTTCATAAAATGGTAGCCCAACAGTTTGACGACACAATTCGTGTGTTTCGTAGTGATAATGGTGGGGAATATGATGACCGAGGCGCATTTGGCGCCTATCTTGCCGATCATGGCAATATACATCAAACTACATGTGTCCACACTTCCACTCAAAATAGGGCCGCCGAACGGAAATACAGGCACTTGCTGGAGGTGGCTCGGTGTTTACTCCTTGCCATGCACCTTCCCAAATCCTACTGGGGTGATACCGTTCTCACGGCTGCTCATCTCATCAACCGTCTTCCGTCTCGCACTCTCTCATATGAAACGCCTCTCTCCCGTCTTGCCAAGAACCACATCATCCACACCTCTCATCTTTCCCCTCGTATCTTTGGCTCTGTTTGTTTTATCCACGTTCATACCCACATCGGAATAAGCTGGATGCGCGTTCCCTCCGATGTGTTTTCGTTGGGTACTCTTCTACTACCAAAGGGTATCGGTGTTATCACCCTCTGACTCGTTGCTACTATTGCACTGTTGATGTTACATTCCGTGAGGGGGAGTCATACTTTGGTCCTCGTCAGGGGGAGACGAGTCGTGACGAGACCATCGCCTCTCCTCTTCTGATTGTCGCCTCTCCTCTTCTGATTGTTGCCACTCCTCATATTTCTACTGTTCCTGTTGCTCCCTCCGCTCCTCCTACATTATACACATACTCCCGCCGTCCCAGGACTGTTGAGCAAGTGCAGGATGTGAATGTTTCGACAATGCCGGTGAATGTTTCCGCTCCAGATTTAGATGATGACCTCCATGTTCTTCTTGCTCGTCTTATTGGTAAAAGGGGTAGCACCAAACACCCCATTGCCAACTACATATGTTATACTCACCTCTCTCAGACCCATAAAGACTTTATCTCATCTCTTTCATCTATTATGATTCCTAAGACATGACAGGAGGCTGTTCAGATACCTGAGTGGAAACAGGCAATCGAGGAGGAACTGTGTGCCTTGGAAAAAAATGAAACACGGCGGCTGGCTAGTCTTCCTCCTGGAAAGCGAACTGTTGAGTCCCGATGGATCTTCACGGTTAAACAGAATCAAGATGGGGTGGTGGAGCTGTACAAAGCTCGCTTGGTAGCTCAAGGGTATACCCAGGCTCAAGACATTGACTACCAAGAGACCTTTGCCCCTGTTGCTAAGATGAACTCAATTTGTGTGCTTCTCTCTTGTGCTGCTAGTCGTGGATGGGAGCTACAACAACTCGATGTCAAGAATGCGTTCTTACATGGTGATCTGGAAGAAGAAGTCTACATGAATCCCCCCCGGGCTTCGTTACCAAAAGATCCAATGGAAAGGTTTGTCGTCTGCAGAAATCCTTGCATGACCTGAAACAGTCTCCGAGAGCGTGGTTTGGGCGTTTTAACAAGACCATGCTTCAACTTGGCTACACTCAAGGACAAGCTGATCATACTCTCTTTATCAAGAGAAAAGGAGGGCTGGTTTCTATTCTCATTGTATATGTGGATGACATCATCATTACTAGTAAGGACCTGGAGGAGATTATTAACTTGAAGAAACAACTGGGTAAGGAATTTAAAGTCGGATCTGGGGAGGCTGAAATACTTCTTGAAAATTGAAGTAGTGAGGTCTCAACGAGGGATCATCATATCTCAGAGAAAGTATACCCTTGACCTTCTGGATGAAACTGGGATGCTAGGGTGTTCTCCCGTGGATACTCCAATTGAAGCTAATCACAAGATTGATGCGGATATGAGTGGGGAGAAAGTTGATGCCTCTAAATACCAATGTTTGGTTGGCATGCTCATATATTTATCTCGTACTCGCCATGACATTACATACGTTGTAGGGGTCTTAAGCAGATTTATGCACTCTCCCTCAGTTCGCCATCAGTATGCTGCAATCAGAGTATTGCGATACCTCAAGAAGACACCAGGACGAGGAATTCTGTTTAAATCTAAACAAGCATTGGAAATTGAGGTGTTTACTGATGCTGATTGGGCCGGTAGTCAAGATGATAGAAAGTCTACTACTGGATATTGCTCGCTTGTGGGAGGGAACCTGGTCTCCTGGAAGAGCAAGAAGCAGAATGTTGTCGCTCGCTCAAGTGCTGAAGCAGAATATAGGGATATGGCACAAGGAGTGTGTGAGGGTTTGTGGTTGAAGACTATTCTTCAAGATATGTGCCTCCAGATGAACAAACCAGTTACGGTCTACTGTGATAACAAGACAGCCATCAGTATCGCGCACAATCCTGTACAGCATGACAGAACAAAACATGTTGAAGTTAACAAGCATTTCATTAAAGATCATCTTGACAAGGGGAACATCTGCACCCCTTTTGTGAGCTCATATGATCAACTAGCCGATGTTTTCACCAAGGGGTTAAGCAGTGACAACTTCCAGAACAATACTGACAAGTTGGGAATGATCAATATATATTCCCAACTTGAGGGGGAGAGTTGAATATACCTTTATTTTATATTCGAGCATGTGTGTATGCACATGATATGTCACGTGTTATTGGTCTATATATATGTATGTCTAGCCCGGATTAGGGCGACAAGTGAATACAAGAGTTTTATTCTACTTAAACTGTGTAATCAGCGCACAATATATTTACAATTACATAAACCTCAAGCACATTTGAACTTTTAATCTATGGCAAGCATCCATTCAGCAATTAAAATATATAGGCAAAAGTAATGCATTTATCTAATATATTATCTAAACATATTAAATACCGCACCTGGTTGGAGGGACAGAAAATGTTCTTTAGATATAATGAAGAAAATTACACTAAAATATAGAACCTGACCTTGATTTCCCCTCCAGTATAAGTAAGGGAATTGCGATGTATGTCAGATTTCATTGCCTCTGACATAAGATTGAAAACCTTCTTACTCATGTTGGTCTTCATAGCAACCGTCTTTTCTGATGCATATATACGGCTTATACCGAGATCTGCTGCCATGCGCCTTACATAAAGTTTTTTTAAAAGTACCTGCATTTATATTTTATTAATAAGACAGGTCAATATTACACCATCAAACTAATCAAAGCAGTTCAATAAACTTTAACTTTTAATTACATCATCGTCTATAAACTTCACAAAAAATAAAATAGTAAACAAATTAAATTAAACCAAACTAAAATAAAATAATAAATAATATAAAAAAGTAGAAAAAAAAGAAAAAAACATAAAAGTAAAACAAATTAGACAGATGTAAATGGAAGATAAAAATAAAGTGTCATTTGATAGAAATTTAACTTATGTTTGAATATATTGTCGTCAGGGATACTGTACTGTACACAGGGAACACCTGAGACGACAGAGATACTGATCACGTCGCAGGCCAATTATTGCTCATGGGACGCAGGCCCGTTAAGCTAGCATAGTATATATGAGAGCTCGAAACCTTGATAGAATCAATGTTTGACACATGCAAGCCTCATCAAATTCACATTTACACAATTCATTATTTCAGTTACCTCCATTGGACGAGGTTCTTTGCCATATTGCCGGCGCAACTGCTCAGTGAACTGCATCAGGCTCCAAATGTCATGTTCAGCTGCTCTCTCTGCTTCATCAAGTAATTCCATGGGATTCTTAATATTGCTTATATATTCCGAAGAGAGGCGGGGAGTAATATTTACATCGAGCTGTTATAACAAAAATAAATAAATATTCCGCAAAGTATCTAATGTATGATAATATCACACTTATAGAGAAGAAGAGATCACAATTGGAAATAAGTTACCTGTGAGTCCTTGTAAGGAACTGAGATGACACGGTGTTCATCAACCTGAAAAGAAATGATTACTCAGCAATTCAATAGTGTGCATACAAAACTGTCATAGATGTTTCTGTATCCAGTCGCTAGATATTTCTGTCAGCTGGAATTATAATGAAGTTAAGTATGCTAACCACAGAGGACCGGAAAATTATATTATTTTGAATTAAGAAGTAGCATATGAAGTTTCTAGCAATTTTTAGCTTTCCATGAAAAGTCAACTATATTAAGCAGATTAACATTTTTAGCAGTTACATATCCTGGCTTTCTAAGGAAAGTCCTTCACAGATTCTTTTCTCACAGGCTACTCATATTTTGTTTGCAATGTACCAGATAAATCTTATGATAAGGTTTTTCATCATCTCATTAATCCATATAAGGATACAAATGTTGTAAATGTTGATAGTCACTTTAGATGCCGGTGTTCGATTATGATAGATATAATTAGCAATAAAGTATTTTGCGGAGGTCGACTTACTCTTATGATGCACAAGAGGTTGATGGTGGTCTTCGACAAGACCTGGTTCAGAAGTTGGTATTTGTTGCGAAATAACTGAGGTTTGTTCAATCTCAACACCAACATTCCTCCATTGATATACCTGAGAAAGAGGAATAAGCCTTCCAAAAGAGGAGTCAAGGTGATGATACGAGTAGGTGTGGTGGTTGGAATAGTGGGAGGAGTATATTAGGCCACAACAGGAAGAGGAATATGGGAGCGTCAACATCAGTGTCCCTCTCCCTTGACGAGAGACAAAGAATTGTTCCCCTTCATGAAATGTAACATTCATGGTACAACAAAAGCGTTGAGAGGAAGAGTGGTAGCAACAATATCCTTTCGTAGTAAAGTACCCAGCGAAAATATATTTGTGGAAACATGCATCCAGTTTATCACAATTGTGTTGATGAACATGAACAAAACAAACACATCCGTTCACACAAAAGATAGGGGAGACATCTTGCAGAGTACTTAACAGGAGGTGGTAAATGAGGTAAGACGCAGTGAGGACAACTTCGTCTCAATAATTTTTGAGAAAATTCATAAAATAGCACATAACTTATAGGAGGTGCTTGTTCTTGCGTGCAACAACACCATTTTGGGTGAAGGTATGTATGCACGTGGTTTGATGGAGTATACCATGATCATCAAGATATGCCCCAAAGACACCATTGTCGTCATAATCCCCACCATTGTCACTTTGAAGGACAAGAATAGTACTGTTAAACTGAGTGACCACTATTTATAAAAAAGATCAAAATAATCAATAACATCACTCTTCCATTTTAATAAGTAAATCAAAGTAGAGCGAGAAAAAAAGTCAATAAATGCCACAAACCAACAGTGACCAAATAAAGAGATTATAGGAGAAGGTCCCCAAACATTCATTAAGAATGACATCAAAAGAAAGCATACTAGGAGATGCAATATGAGTCAGACTATGCTGATATGTTCGAGAGTTCATAAACATCACAAACAAAAATTGCATATAGCTGGAAAACACAGAAAACATCTTGCGAAGATAATTGAGGGTTGTCTGAGACATTGATATCATCGTTGCAAATCAATAAAGGAGTAGGTGCACTGGAGAGAGCTTGGTGAGCTTGTTGTCCAAGATGTACAGACTCTTGCAATTCCTACCTCTGCCAATACATTGCTTTGTTGACATATCCTAAGAAAAACAACCATTGGAGAGGAATGTTACAGAGCAGTTTAGGGATGTGGTAAGTGACTAATTGAAAGCAAACTTGGAGAAAATGTAGGGACATGTAAAACAGATGCGAGGGGAGTCATTCTAAGGCTCTGTTTGGCACGACGGTGGCGGTCGTGAGTGCGGTGGTTATCAACTGTCATTCGTGAACGGCGGCAACGATCGTGAACGCGGTGGTTATGAACTGTCATTCGTGAACGTCCGACCTCACCTAAGGAACTTCATCCAATTTTATGTTCAAAACTAGTTTTGTTTTCTTGGTGGCGGTCATAACCATTGTCTTGCCAAACACGCATTCTATGATGGTGGCGTTTTTGTCCAAACTCACCGATGCAAAAAAGCTGCGCCAAACAGAGCCTAAGATATGGTGAGGAATGGATGGAGTTGATTGAGTAACTGGAAAGTTGAAAGGTGTTGGCAGCGTCCTTAAAGAATTTAGAAGTATAGGCCCTCCTATTCTTTTATAGTGGTTATGAGCCTATTAGTACTCTTAGCCCCATGCCTACGAAATGAACAAAGCATACGACTAGTCTAAGGCAGACAAAGCACCCAAACAATTTGAATATTACACTGAAATTCTTAGACTTACTCCCCTTCATTCGTAACTGAAAGAGGAATTGCGAAAGTCATTATAAAATACCACCCTTCTTTAAATCAATCCCTCTTTTTCTTTCAGTTCTCTTACTTCTCTAACGCCTTCATGCTCACGCCTTCATGCTCACACCTTCATGCTCACGCCTTCTTCGAGATCTCCTTCGTTATCGCTAGCCTTTCTCTTTAGGTATGTGAAAATTCTGACAGAGGAACATAAGATGGTATCTTTGCCAGCTGTTAGAAAAGAAACTAGAAAAATCCATGTAATAGGCTCATATATATAGGCCCATTTAATCCTTCTTCTCTTTAGTCCCACACTATGTATATGTTTTTCTTTCTCACTCTCTCTCCTATATATATGTATTCTTCCTTTGTTTTTAAGGCATAAGAAATATATACAAAAGTTTATGGGGCTTTCCACATGGTATCAAAGCCAGCCGGTTTTCTCTCCTGTTTCGAGCGGATAGTCACTTTTTTTTAACCGCCCGGCTTCTTCCTAAGTCACGCGGCTTCAGCTTCCTTCCCGCTTCCGCCTCTTCTCTCGTGGCTTCCGCCTCCCCTTCCTCTTGGCTCTCTCTTATAGCCATCTATCCTTCTGCACGTGGGCCCCACGTTCTTCCGGCTTCCTTACCGCAATCCGCTGCCTCGGTGCTAGTCGCCACTGCCGCGACCTTCTCTATCCGCCACGATCTTATCTATTCACCGCAGCTCCTACCCGCAACTCCTACCCGCAAATCGCAGCAACTCCTACCCAATCCGCTACCTCTGTGCTAGTCGCCACTGCCTCGACCTTCTCTATCCGCTGCGACCTTCTCTATCGGCCGCGATCTTCTCTATTCGCCGCAACTCCTACCCGCAAATCGCAGCACCTTAGCTGCGGTCTCCTACCCGCCACTCCTACCCGTAAATACAACCCGCAACTCCTACCGTGCACTCTTAGCCGCAACTCCTACCCGCAACTACCCGCAGCCCTACCCGCAACTCCTCGCCGCTCTGCTACTGCTTTTCTCTATGGGCTCTTCAGTAGATTCCTCTTCACTGCCTGCGAGCACTCCGACTGTTCATTTGACTCCTCCCGAGATCCGCGATGAATTACGGATCACCACCATTTCCCTATCTGGGAAGAAGAATTTTGTGCCTTGGGTGCACTCGGTTCGCCGGGTTCTTCAGGCCAAGGGCCTCTTGCTTCACCTGACGCAGACACCTCCTTCCCCTTCTACAGAAGAATGGCTGCGAAATGACGGTCGAGTCCAGACATGGCTTCTCAACTCCATGGATGGCGAACCCTACCAAATGGTCATGTATCATGAGACGGCCAAGGGAATGTGGGACGAGCATCACTCCTTGTACACTGGCAAGGATAGCCTCTAGCACCTCTATGACATTATTACCGATCTTCAGGCCTTGGATACGAGTGGAGCTACAGACATGACCTCCTTTGTTGCTCGTGCTAAGAGCCTTACTGAAGCATGGATCCAGCATCAGCCATCTACCACTGATCTCGCGACTCAACGGACTCAGAAGGAGGCCGTTTGTAATGCCATGATGATGGCCCGTATTCCTCCCCATTTACACAGTGTTCGAGCCCAGATACTCTCCTCCACTACCACTCCGTCTCTCCACGATGTTTACTCTATGCTACTCAGGGTAACTCCTCCTTCTGAGACTCCAACAAGTTTTTCCCCGGCTCTTCTTCAACAGCCACTTCTCCCCACTCCTGCTCCGTCTCGTGGTTCTTCTTCCACTAGGGGAGGCCGCCACCCGTCTCGCGGACGAGGACGTAGTGGCCGCCCTCCTCTGCGTTGTACTTACTATCACCGCGAGGGACATCCTGAAACCACATGTTACCGCAAGCATGGCCTGCCTCCTCACCTTACTAACTCTGCTCCCGCTGGGCCGTCTTCCCAGGATACTGTTTCTCCTACTCAACAAGACGTCAATGAGCTCCGCACCCAACTACAACAGCTCCAGGGTGTTATCAACCGCTCCTCTGCCTCAGTTGCATCTTTCTCCACATAAGGTATAACATGTCTCTCTCATTGCCCCCAATGGATTGCAGATTCTGGTGCTACTAATCACATCACCTCCCAGAAGCCCCCAAAGTATATAAAGTAGGCTCATCCTCAGTACATCACTGTCGCTAATGGCGACACAACCCCGGTCTCCGGCGCAACTGACCTCCGACTTACTCCAACTCTCCCTCTATCCTCGGTTCTTCATGTTCCGGGCTCTCCATTCAATTTACTCTCTATTAGTCGTCTGACACAGGAACTTGACTGTTTTGTTACTTTTTCTTCCTCATCATTTGTTGTGCAGAATCGCCGCACGCGGAATATCATTGGTAAAGGACGGCTGGAAAATGGACTGTATCTCTTGGATCTCCCACTACCGCCCTCTCTGTTATCTCCACCAATGATTGGCATCGACGCCTTGGGCATGCTCCCCTTCCCGTTCTCAAGAAAGCTCTCTCTGGTGTTCCCCTACACGAGTTTTCTTGTGAATCATGTATTTATGTCAAGCAACATCGTTCTTCTTTTCCCTCTAATTGTACCCGGAGTAGTACTCTATTATCTTTAGTTCACTCTGACATATGGGGCCCCTATAAGGTCCCTAGTATTTTTGGATATCGCTATTTTGTAACATTTATCGATGATTACTCACGCCTCACTTGGTTATATTTACTGCATGACCGTACTGAATTACCATCTGTGTTCCGCAACTTTATAACTGAAATGCGTACACAGTTCTCCACTCCCTTAAAAGTCATCCGCATTGATAATGCTCGTGAGTACACCGGTCGCACTTTCTCTAATCTTTGATCCAAATTTGGTATCATACGTCAAACCTCCTGCGCTTATACTCCCCAACAAAATGGGGTAGCCGAACGAAAGAACCGTCATCTTCTTGATGTTGCTCGGTCAATTATGTTTCAAATGCAGGTACCCACCGAATATTGGAACTTCTCGGTTTCTACTGTTTGTCATCTCATAAATCGCATGCCCACGTCTGTCCTAAACTTTGCCTCCCCTCTCAGTCTTCTTTTTCCCACCACATCTTCTTTTCCCCTCACACCACGTGTTTTCGGCTGTGTTTGTTATGTTCATCTACTTAGTCCACCTCACGACAAACTTGTTGCTCGCGCCGTCGAATACATGTTCGTTGGATATTCCCGAACTCAGAAAGGATATGTTTGTTACTCTCCAACTGAGAACAAGTTGTTGGTCTCAGCTGATGTCACCTTCTCTGAGGACCAACCATACCACTCTCCACCCTCTCATTCCTCTCCACCTTTTCCGCCTCCTCTTCCTCGACCAGCCATCCCGGTCACGACTCCGTCTCTACCACCAACTCTGCCTTCAATTCCCATCCCTCCCGTAGCACCTACACCTCCTCTACGTTTCTATACTCGTCGAAAATTCAAGGATACTAACATACAACAGTCTCTTGACGCCAATGACATTCCGACAACGGCCGATCCAGCGTCCACCTCTACGGCTCATCCCATGGCCAACTACGTATCTCTACATCGCCTTTCCCCCCTCTCCAACAATTTGCCATGTCTCTTTCCTCCATTTCTCTTCCTAACACTATGCAGGAGGCGCTTCACCATCCAGGTTGGCGGGCAGCCATGGACGACGAAATGACAGACCTCTGGGCTAACCAGACATGGGATCTGGTCCCCCTTCCTCCTGGCCACTCCCGTGTTAGCTGCAAATGGGTCCTTGTTATTAAACATGCTGCTGATGGCACCGTGGATCGTTTGAAAGCTCTCCTCATGGCCAGAGGTTTCACTCAGCAACAAGGAATCGATTATGAGGAAACCTTCTCCCCAGTGGCCAAACTGAACACTGTTCGTGTTCTTATTTCCTTGGCTGTCCATCGTCATTGGCCCATCTATCAGCTAGATATTAAAAATGCCTTCCTCAATGGTGATCTGTAGGAAGTTGTCTATATGCTCCAACCTCCCGGGTTTGAGACCACGGGGGAGTCCTTGGTCTGCCGTCTCCGGAAGTCTATATATGGTCTCAAACAGTCACCGCACACTTGGTTTGACAAATTCAGCAAGGTGGTTTGTGCTATGGGATTCACTCGCAGCACGGCCGATTTCTCTCAATTTACCCGTCATCGGTCAACTGGCACTGTGATTCTTCTTGTATATGTTGATGATATCCTCATCACCGGCGACGACACCACAGGGATACAATATGTTAAACAACAGCTAAACTCGGCATTCCAGACAAAAGACCTGGGAAATCTCCGATACTTCCTTGGGCTTGAAGTAGCGAGACGACCTGACGGGCTTGTCCTATCCCAACGAAAGTACTGTATGGACCTCCTTCAAGATGCTGGATACTCTGGGTGCAAACCTGTGGACACTCCTATGGATGCGAATCACAAACTGTCTGCACATAGCTCTGACTCCGACCAACTGCTTACAAACCCCGAATACTATCGACGCTTGGTCGGAAAGCTAATTTATCTTACGGTAACACGACCGGACATCTCATTTGCCGTAGAAGTAGTGAGTCGGTTTATGCATGCTCCGCGGACATCTCATCTTCAAGCTGTTGAGCATATTCTTAGATATCTAAAGAACGCTCCCGGACAAGGACTGCTGTACAAACCATCTACCTCACTCTTGTCGTGTTCAGTGATGTCGACTACGCAGGATCAATTGACGATAGGCGCTCCACCACTGGTTTCTGTACATACTTCGGTGGACATCTCATTACTTAGCGTAGCAAGAAACAGACTGTGGTTGCTTGCTCATCTGCTGAGGCTGAGTACCGGGCCATGGCAGCCGTTGCGTCTGAGTTAACCTGGATTGAAAGCCTTCTAAACGATTTAGGTATAAAACTCTCGTCTCCGACAATTCTTCTTTGCGACAATCAAGCTGCAATACACATTGCCAAGAATCCAGTCTTCCATAAACGAACAAAGCATATTGAAGTTGACTGTCACTTTATCCGGGAGAAGGTCCAGTCAAAGAATATAGAATTGGAGCATGTTCCCGCTACAAGACATGTTGCTGACATCCTTACTAAAGCTCTCTCCCGGCCATTATACTATCAATTTTTATCCAAGCTTGGTGCATACGACTTGTACGCTCCAGCTTGCGGGGGAGTGTTAGAAAAGAAACTAGAAAAATCCATGTAATAGACCCATATATAGGCCCATTTAATCCTTCTTCTCTTTAGTCTCACACCATGTATAGGTTTTTCTTTCTCACTCTCTCTCCTATATATATGTATTCTTCCTTTGTTTTTAAGGCATAAGAAATATATACAAAAGTTTATGGGGCTTTCCACACCAGCAATGGAAGAAAAAGAATCATTGTCAGTGATAATTTTATCTCGACCCGAAAGTGGAATGTATAAAGAAAACCCGACGATGCCCTGGTTATGTGATCAATCGCACCAGAATCGATGATCCATGCAGATTGGATTGCTGATGCAGATTGTGCGCTCGGAGTACCCAGGGTGACAAGGCAACGTGGGAAGAGTTGCCCTTTCCACGAAGGGGCAAGGTGAAGACATAAGAGAAAACCAAAGTCCCAAACATGACCATGTTATCCATATTGATGGAACATCCGAACACGTGGACAGGAAGAACGCCTCGAACAATGCTCTCGGCAAGCAGGGGATTACAATAGGAGCTCGCAACAAGGGCTTGTGGAAAGTAGGAGCTCAGGGCAAGAAGCTCGCAACAAGCAGGAGCTCACGATTTGCATCGCAGAGTGCGGATGAAGGCATGACAGAGCTCGCAACAAGTCGGCAGGGCTCGCAGGGCACACTGGGAATGGACGCGATGGCTTGCGGCTGAGCGGAGGAGCATCCAAACAAAAAAAAACTATAAATGTGGTGGTTCGTAGGGCTATTGCTGATGAAGATTGCGGGAGTCAAAGGAGTCGGGCCTTCCAATAATTTGATATGTTGTTGGATCTATCCGGCGAAGTATGACTGATGATTATTTTGCTTGTGACATGGTCCGTGATGTGAGGCAAAAAAGGAGCGCCGAGAAAAATCACCGTGCTAAGATACAAGTTGAGAACTGAAAGAATATATGATTTCCAATCTAAAGAATAAATATTACATGACACTTCTATATATACACAAAGGAAGAACTCAAACCAAGATTAGAGGTATGCGACAAAAATAAGAAAAAATAACATGGGCCTTACAGTGGGCCTTTACCGTGGACTTTTATTTAATTCAACTTGAAATTCTTGTGTTAAATTTAGCCAAAGTCTTGTTAACTTCCATAGGGTAAAAATATCAAGTTCCCTCATGGAATCTTGTAAATCCTAAATTCAACAACACCATGGAAAAGGTAACTCTAATATTTTTTTCAAGAATATTGATTCTCTTGGTTTGGCTAGGTTTAAGTACTCAACCTCATACTAATATCTTCAGTGTTCCTTAACTCCATGTCTCCACATAACACCTTATCTAAAGAACTCCCTTTGCGATCCCACAGGGTTCTCCAATAGTTTCTTTTGGCTAATTTGGATCACCTTGGGAGATTATTTTGTTCATAGGATCATAACATAGAATACTAAGAATAATTAGTCTGTGATAGAATACCTTAGATAAGCTCTCAAAGAGCATCTCAAAGAAAAGATCAACTCCAACATTGCCAATATCACCACTCTGCTGTTCGCCAAAAATGCTTCCAAATCCTCTTATTCCCATGTCTCTCTCAGCCAGTTGGAAGCCTTGACCTAGATCCTGGTACTCATCAATAGCAGCAAGCCTCTCCTACAATGGAAAGAAACAACCACATAATTCATACAATTAGAAACCTATGTAATGTTCAAATATATACCTGGGTTTTAAACTAATAAATAGAACAACTTAAGATAAAAGAGAAAACATGATAAACTGAAAGGAACACGAAATTGCATAGAAGAAATGAACTTTTTTAGAAAATAAAAGAGCACCAAAAATAACTCACCAGTGCTTGCTCAGAGAGCAATTCTTTGTCAGGATAAAATAAAAATGCATGAGCCTCTTTATCTGCTCGGCCAACTCTTCCCCGCAACTAAGAAATAAAAGTAAAAAATAATGAACTATTGACATTATGCAACCAGGCAATATGGAATAGTATTACATGGAAAAGACATTTAATAGGTCGTTTTATATTATGTTTCATGGCAGGATACTTAAAGGGCAAAGTGATAATATTTACATGTACTTGGAGAAATAGTGGTGCTAATTTTCCTTTATTGTTTAATGGACATTTGCTATTTTGGAACCATATTCAGCCATTATTTTCTAAATTCAATGAGATTCCTGTAAAGCTTTTTCTGTTTCAAACTATCATATTCAAGTTAGTCCGTAATAGATAGAACATATTTCCTTTAAAACAATTGTTGAATAGCTGATAATCATTACCCCGGGAGACATCAGCGTCTTCTACTAGCATATTCGACAGAGCTGCAAAGTGATTAAACCGTTAAATCCTCAGGTTAGCAAAACTCTTCAAAACTCAAAATGATGAGTTGCCTCCCCATGAAGCAGATACTTAAACCAAATCCAGGAAAAATGATGGCAGCAAAAGAAGTCTTCAACAGATTGTTTATAACTGGTAAAGACCAATCGCAAAAGCCCAAAACAGGGGCGCATTGTAAATTCTCACCTCTCTCATTTTTAGTCTCACATCTCCTATGGAGATTATTTTTCCTCTACTCTATATAAAGAGGACAGCCTCAATGTAATGATGTTGATTGAAAAAATAATAAATTTTATTTTCAAACTTTCACATGGTATTAGAGCAAGACGAAATTTCTCACTACTCTCCTCTTGCGTGAATACTCCTGAACTCGCATGAACCTCTCCGGTCTTGCGTGAACGCTCCCGTTCTCATAGAGAACTCCCTTCTCGCACGTCTTATGTGCAACTCCAGCTTCATCCGCTCGACCTTGCATTAGCATAGTTCTGCTCCAATGGACGGTCTCGCGAGTTCTTCTTCAACGATGATCACGATCAGATCCCCTCGCAAGGAGCTCCTCCTCTGGTTCTACTGTTCACTTCCGTGAAGAGTCCTCCTTCATCTTGGGTGAAGTCTCGATCTGCCAGCTCCCGTGAGTCCCAGCAACCACCGCGAACTCCCGCTGCAATGAACAACAAGTTCCATCCCCCGCAAGTCTAGCGACCTCCCTACGAAACCCGCAAGCTCCAGCGCCTGTGTTATGAACTTGCTAGGGAAGAAGGAGAGGTCTAGAGAGAAAGACTACGGAGAAGAGAAGAGATTAGGGTTTGGGAATGAGAAGAAGAGGATACCTGAAGATATTCGTTCATAGCCGCTAAGGAGGATCCCCGGGCCTATTAATACCCGGGGAAGGAGGGGGCCGGCCGGCCCCCTCATGTGGGGGCTGAACCGGGTTGGTTCAGCCCCCTCTCGGTCCTTTTACTGATTGGGGGCTGAACCGGATGGTTCAGCCCCGTTGCCTTGCGCGTGCTCCCTTGGTCGCCAAGAAAATTTATGCCCTGTGAACCGTAACGCGTGCGGGGGCATAACATTCCCCTCCCCATCAAAAACCAGCTTGTCTTCAAGGTGGAAATCTGGGAACCTCTCACGGAATTCCAACAAGTCGACCCAAGAATTGTGAACCTCCTCCATATGCAGCCATTTGACGAGCACCTCTGGACGGTAGTCCGTGCCCCGTTTTTTCCACTTGGTCAAAAGGATGGCCTCCGGTGAAGGCCGCAATTCGCCGCTGCTGGTGGCCTCTGGGAGAGTAGAACTGGCCTGAATTGAATCCCCGATCTTCCTTTTAAGCACGGATACATGAAATGTCGGGTGAATGTGAGAGCCCTCTGGTAATGCCAGGGTGTAAGCTACTGGGCCTACTCGATGGAGAATACGGAACGACCCGTAGAACCGTGGTGCCAGCTTCTGATTGGGCCGTCGAGAAACGGATAGCTGTCGATACGGTTGGAGCTTGAGGAAGACCTCGTCGCCCAGCGCAAATTCCCGCTCAGTGCGGTGTCTGTCAGCTTGGACTTCATGCGCTCTTGTGCGGTTCGTAGGTTGTCCCGAAGTAACGTTAAGGTCCGATCCCGATCCTATAACGTCCGCTCGACGGCCGGAAGAGCGGTGTTGTCTGGCTCATAAGAACGCAACGGGGGGGGGGGGGGGGGGGGGGGGGGGGGGGGGGGGGGGGGGGGGGCTACCATACACCACCTCAGAAGGGGTGAGCTTGCTGGCTGTATGAAAGGAGGTGTTGTAGCAGTACTCCGCCCAATGTAACCAATGAGTCCACGTGCGCGGTTCATCCATCACGAAGCACCGTAAGTCTCAACCCCCCCTGTTGAGAATCTCCGTCTGCCCATCGGTCTGGGGGTGGTTGGCCGGGCTCATGCGCAGTGTGGTGCTCTGTAGCCGAAAAAGCTCCTTCCAAAATTTGCTTACGAACACTGGGTCCCTGTCTGATATGATAAAGCGTGGTATTCCGTGGAGCCGCACGATCTCCCGGGCAAACAACTCAGCAACTGTCTCCCCCGAGTAAGGATGGCTCACGGCTAGGAAATGCCCGTATTTGGAGAGCTTGTCAACCACCACGAGGATGACAGACTTACCCTGAGACTTGGGCAGGCCGTCGATGAAGTCCATGGAGACAGTCTCCCAAATATGTTGTGGAATCTCTAGCAGGGTAAGCAGTCCCGCGGGTGATGTTGTCTCGTACTTCTGCTGCTGACAAACCTCGCATTCCCGCACAAACTGTTGGACATCCCGTCGCATGCCCTTCCAAAACACATTAGCCCGGACCCGCTGCAGTGCCCGGAGAATACCGGCATGGCCGCCTGTCGGGGACGCGTGGAACTCCCGCATCATGATAGTACGCCACACCGACGTGGCGGGAATGACCAATCGGCCCTGGTAGTAGAGCCGCTCACCCTGTAAGGAGTAGTCGGCCTCCGTGGTATGTCCTTGCTGAAGTGCCTCTATAACGGCCCGGAGCTCTGGATCCCGGTGTACCTCTGCCTGTATCTCATCCAACGACTCGATCACCGGCCCCGAAACGTGGGATAGGGAGCTCTCCGGTATGCGTGATAGTGCGTCGGCCACCACATTTTCCTTCCCTTGTTTGTAGGCGATTTCGTAATCGTACCCCAACAACTTTGTCAACCATTTCTGCTGTAATGGAGATGCCAACCTTTGTTCAAGGAAATGTTTTAAGCTCTGATGGTCCGTGCGGATCTGGAAGTGGCGCCCCAGAAGGTATGCCCGCCACATGGCGACCGCGTGAAGTATGACCAACATCTCTTTTTCGTACGTGGAAAGTCCCAGCGTCCTTGGTGCCAAAGCCTTGCTGAAATAGGCCAATGGTCGTCCCTCCTGCATCAGGACTGCTCCAATCCCAACCTCTGATGCATCTGTCTCCACGACGAACTCCTTGGAGAAATCTGGGAGTGTAAACACCGGAGTAGTGGTCATGGCCTTTTTCAAGGCCTGGAAAGCATCCTCCGCCTCAACGTGCCATTGAAAAGCATCCTTCTGCAACAACTGAGTGAGGGGTCGTGCGATCTTCCCGTAATCCTTCACGAAACGGTGGTAACACCCCGTCAGCCCGAGGAAGCCCCGTAAGGCCCGGATTGTCGTGGGTTGAGGCCACGTTACCATGCTAGCGATCTTCTTTGGGTCGGCCTGGACCCCATGAGCAGACACCAGGTGGCCCAAATACTCGACCTCTGCTTGCCCGAATGAGCACTTGGACCGCTTGGCATAAAGTTGGTGCTCCCGCAGAATAGTGAGTACGTGCTGGACATGCTCCAGATGGTCTGCCCAGCTCTTGCTGTATATCAGTATGTCATCAAAGAAGACCAAGACATAGCGTCGTAGAAGTGGCCGGAAAATCTCGTTCATCACCACCTGAAAGGTAGATGGGGCGTTCGCCAACCCGAACGACATCACCAAGAACTCGTAGTGTCCGTCATGGTTGCGAAACGCCGTCTTGTGAATATCCTCTTCCTTCATCCGAATCAGATGGTAACCAGATCGGAGATCCAGTTTGGTGAAAAGGCTCGCTGCATGCAGTTCATCTAATAATTATTCAATCATCGGGATGGGAAACTTGTCCTTGATTTTGGAGTTGTTCAGCCCCCGGTAGTCAACGCAGAATCTCCACGAGCCTTCCTTTTTCTTCATCAGTATGATCGGTGAAGAGAAAGCACTGGTGCTGGGTCGTATGACGCCGGTCGCTAGCATCTCGCGTACGCTGCGTTCTATCTCTGCTTTCTGAATATGAGGATATCGATAGGGCCTGATGTTGGTCGGATCTGCCCCCGCTTTCAACTGGATCTGGTGGTCACGAAACCTCGAGGGAGGGAGATTGTGCGGCTCATGGAAAACATCCTTGAACTGCGTCAATAAGGCTTGTATCTACTCGGGTTCCTCGGGGGTGCCGAGCCCGCAGGTCGCCACTCCTAATACCATGGCCATCGTGCTGCCTTGCTCCCCCAATCTCTGAAGGCTCCAGATAGAGATTTCTTTAAGTGGGGATGACCGTATGCCGTGCAAGCAATGGTCCGTCCCCTGCTGAGTAAACTCGAGCGTCATCCGATCCCAATTTGTGGTCACTCGTCTCAACTGGCGGAGCCACTGCACCCCAAGGACTATATCGGATCCTCTAATCGGCAGGAGGTAGACGTCGGTGTGGCACACGTACCCCTGCATCCGTAACTCGAATCCCTTCAGCACCCCTTCACACTTCAATTTGCTTCCATCGGCCACCATAACCTGAAAAGCGCCCCCCTGTCAACTGTATGCCCCGCCTTCAGTGCCAACGTGGGGTTGATGAAGTTGTGGGTGCTCCCACTATCGATCAGAATGGTCACCCGCTCCTGGCCAATCCACCCCTTGATGCGCAAAGTAAGAGGCGCCGCGCACCCCTCCATGGCCTGTATGGAGACCCCAAACTCTGCTAAGTCCAACTCTTCCTCCTCAAGGTTGACAGGACCCTCCTCGTCGTCCTCCTCTCTCAGCATGAAAACCTGGACATTCTGGCATCGGTGTTCCGGAGCGAACTTCTCATCACAGTTGAAACACAGCCCCATCTCCTTCCTTGCCTGCAGCTCAGGCCAGGTAAGTCGCGTCACCGTTGGTTTAACTGCCAATGGTGGGTCCCTTCGCCCCGTCACTGAGGCCGTCGGAGCTCTCGCCGTGGTCCGGTTCCTCTGGCGGTTGAAGCGTTCTTCCTAGATCCGGGCTAGGCTGATGGCGTGACTAAAGCTACGGGGCATATACGCATGCACCTCATCCCGCAGGAAGTCCTTCAGACCGAAAACAAAACAGCTCAGGAGTGTCCTTTCTTCCCAATTAACCCGATTGGCCAGCCGCTCAAACTCGGTGCGATACTCTGTCACGGTGCCCTTCTGTCGAAGCTTATGAAGCGTTGCCTCGACGTCTTCGTATTCCAGTGGTCCGAAACGCGCGGAGAGGGCCTCCACGAACTCCGTCCATGGAACGTATGCTCGGCGACGCTGAAACCATTTGGCCCATTGGTATGCATCATCTTCCAGATGGAAAGCCGCCAACTGGACCCACTGCTCTTTCGGAATCTCCTGGTAGTTGAAGAATTATTCTGCTTTTTGCACCCATTCCAGCGCGTACCCTCCTCTGAATTTCGGGAAATTCATACGTGTCCTCTTGGGTTGCATATAAACTCTTGGATTCATCTGACCATGTCCCTCGACTTCCTGTCCTGGCCCAACTGGTCGGCGGTGTTCCATTGGCGGTCCCTGTGGGCCGGGGTAATAAGGACCCCCACTACCATCTCCCCTGTGTTGCCCCCCTCCAAGATGTAGGACTGCCGGAAGGCGATCATAGCCCGGGTTTCCATTTCCGGCCCCCATAGGAGGTCTGTAGGCCCTGGGAAGAGGTAAAATTCCCGTGATTCCTCCAAACGACCCGTTCGATGCTCCGTTAGGTCGATAACCCTCTCCCATCTGCAAGGAACCACGAGCTCTCGAGAAGAGGTTCCTATCACATTCTCCTGTCCCGATGATTTCTTTCGCTCGCGCATGTTCTTCTGCTTGCGGGACTCTCATCGACTCCTGTCGAGTTCTCCCTTCGCTCGTACAGTATTAGGGCGGCAACCCCACTCACTCCAACTCTACCTACAATTTCTCCTCCACCCACACACATTTTCAGTGCCTCCAGGAACATCGGGACAACAATCAAAATAATTAGACTCAATTATGTTGATTGGAGTGTCTCATTCACCTTCCTTGTGCTATCTTAGCGCGAAAGAACTCAACTCTCTGACATTCCTCCTGAGTCTACATCTCCCCTTATGTTAAATGGAACACCATGATGCTCTTGTTTGCACATAACTTGCAAACAGTCTTTCTAATGCATATTTACCTATTATTCGACCTGATGAGACTATAAAGGCATTTTGGGATCATCTTATTGCTCTTTACTCCAAAGGTGTCAAAACGTCTCGCAGTCTCTTTGCTCGACCGAACCTCTCTCCTGAAGCTGCTTACCATGAAGTTCAGTCTCTCGACATTAAATTTCTACAACATCGTCCTTTCTCTGCTGAACTTGCAACCCAGTTAAAGTATTTTTAGGAGCTATGTGTTGTTTGTTATCTTCTGCGTCTTCCCAAGTCTTATGAAATGATTCATAAGCATATATTGAAAGAACCTAACATGCCCACACTGCAAGCTACTGTCACTCGTGTCTCTACTGTGACTAACCTCTTGAATTGACTTCTGATTACCCCCTGCATTCCAAGAATTATGCTCATTTTGTTGATCATGGAGCACATCGTGGCCGTGGAGGCTGCACTGGCGGCCGTTAAGAGAGTCGTCCTCTTTGCTCTTACTACAACAAACTTGGTCATCATGTTGAGCATTGCTTTACAAACCATCCTTATCTCCGACCTCATGCTTATGTCTGTACTACTGAGTTTGAGACTTCTTAGACCACCTGCACTCCACCACCAAAGTCCAGAAGACGGTTCTCCTCTACAGATATTGAAGCTCTGATTAATGGTTCCAATAAATCTATCTTTGTTGCCAATTCTGCGAACAGGCGTGTGTTCCTGCTCCAAGTGACTCATTGATTTCAATGGAACTAATCATATGATTGAGAACTTTCTTTCCTTCACTCACCTCAAGAGGCATACTCGGTTACCACGAGTGTTTGTGGCAGATGGCTCTGCTGCTTTTGTAAAACTGAAGTTGTTACTACTATCTCCCGTCTCAAATTGGACGACACTTTATACCAAATTTCCCTTGTAGTCTCTTATCCGCCAATATACTTACAAAACATTTACAATCTCATGTCTCATTCTTTCAACTCATTGTTATTTTCATGATATTTAATCGAAGAAGATGATTGCTACTGAGACTGAACTATGGGGGGCTCTACTATCTGGACGATCTTCCCACTTTCTCAGCATCTGTCGCAACAGTCTCTCTACTTCAATGGCATCACCGTCATGGTCATCTCCTCTACATCTTCAGAAGCTTCTGCAATCTTTTGTTTTTTAGTCTGTCCTAGAATGTTAAGCCTGCCAATATGACAAGTATCACCGAACTAGTTTTCTTATCAAATTATGAAGTGTTCTATATGACCTTATGATCTTGTTCATTTTGATGTTTGGGGTCCAAGTTCCACTTACTCTATTAGCGGAGGAAACATGTGTTATGTTACTTTTATCGATGATTACTCCAAATGTACTTGGGTGTACCTTCTAAAAAACTATATGAACTTTTTTCAGTTTTTCGAAAATTCTAAAATGAATTTCACACTCAATTTTCTATTGTTTTGAAAACTTTGCGTACAAATAATGTCAAATAATATATAAGCTAGTTATTGATGGGGATCGATGACCCAAATATGTTTATTCCTGCAGGAGGTGATGATTTGTTGCTTGTCCTGACGATTCGAGTCCACAGATGTGCCGGGATGGTTGTTCTGAGTCTGTTATATATATATATATATATATATATATATATATATATTGGAGTTGTATTTGACACCCGATCAGTTTGGACATTATGAGTTGTCTGATTCGGGTGCCCTAGCAGTTATCTTCTTTTTATATAAGCGTGTTGGCAACAGTTTGGGGATCGATGTTTTGGTTCAAAATTTGAAACCGCCGGTCTCTCATTCCGGTGCGACTCTGAGAGTCTCCGCTTGGTACGACTCCTAGGTTTTACGTTCTCATACATCACTCTCACTCACTGCTTCATCAGACATTGCATTATGCTACTTCATCAGACACTGCATCCTACTGCTTCATCAAAAACTGCATCATGCTGCTTCATCCGACACCGCATCCTACTGCATCATCTAACATTGCATCATGCTGCTTCGACATTGTATCCTGCTGCTTCATCTTGTTAACTGAAGAGAGTCGAACCACACTGCAATCCGCATCGAGAAGGATATATATACTTCTAACATCCCCCTCAAGCTCACGGGGGATCATACACCGAGAGTTTAGAGATAAGAAACTCATGCTGAGCGCAAGTTTGAGGCTTGGTGAGAAAATCGGCAAGCTGACGCTCGGTGGGAATATAATGAGGAAAAAAGAGTACCCTGAATGTGCTGATCACAAAGAAAGAAGGCATCAACACCAATGTGCTTGGAGAGCGAGTGCTTGGTGGGATTCAAGGTAATCTGGATAGCCCCAATGTTGTCACAATAGAGAGTGGTGGGAGCAGAAGGGGCAACACCAAGATCAGCAAGCAACCAGCGAAGCCGAACAATATCCTCAGCAGTAGTGGCCATGGCACGGAGCTCTGCCTCTGTGCTAGAACGAGAAACGCCGGTTTGCTTCTTGGATTTCCAGGCAATGAGTGAAGGGCCCAAGAAGAGACAAAAACCGGTAACAGAACAACGATCAACAGGATCGCTGGCCCATGTAGCATCAGAATATGCATGTAGCTGGAGAGAGTTGTTGCGGGGGTAGAATAGACCACGAGTCATAGTAGCACGAAGATACCGGAGAACACGCGGCAGGTGGGCGTAGTGAACTGATGTGGGAGCACTCACAAACTGACTCAGCACATGAACAACAAATGCAATGTCTGGTTTAGTAATAGTGAGGTAAACCAGGATCCCAAGCAGATGGCGGTACCGTGTCGGATCAGAAAGAGGAGAGCCCTCATCTAGACGCAACTGAGGGTGGAGCTCTATGGGGGTAGCAGCAGTGCGAGAGTCGGACAGAGCAGCACGGGCCAATAAGTCAGAGGTGTAGCGTTGCTGAGATAACTGGTAGCCAGTAGGAGTAGCAAAGAACTCGATGCTCAAGAAGTAACTTAGTGTGCCAAGATCAGTCATCTGAAACTGCTACTGAAGGTGATGCTTGACAAACTCAGCATGGGATGCATTGTCACCAATAATAATCATGTCGTCCACATATAATAAAAGAAGGGTCCGACCCCGTGATGAAGAGTAGACGAACAGAGCATGATCATAATGACTAAGCTGAAAACCGTTTGCCAGAACTACTGAACTAAAACGGTCAAACCAGACTCGAGGAGCCTGTTTGAGATCATAAAGTGCTCGACGGAGACGACAGACAAGACCAGGAGCGGTAGAAAGGCCTGGGGGACCTGCTGCAAGTCACCGTGAAGAAATGCATTCTTCACATCCAACTGAAACAAGAACCACTGACGAACTGCTACAACTGCAATGAGGGTCCTGATAGTAGTCATGTGGGCCGCAGGAACGAAGGTCTCATCATAGTCCCGACCGTGCTCCTGCAGAAAACCACGGGCCACCAATCGGGCCTTGTTCTCTCCACTGTGCCATCCGAGCGGGTCTTCACTTTGAAAACCCACTTGCAGGTGATGGGGATTACACCAAAAGGTAATGGGACAAGATCCCAAGTGGAAGTGCGCTCCAAAGCACTCAACTCGTCATACATGGCAGCCTGCCACTCAGGAATAAGAACAGCCTCCCTGTAGGTACTAGGCTCAGGAACACCACAAGTAGTCGCTGGAAGGGCTGATAGATCAAGGACTGGTAGATCAAGCAGCCGAGTAGCAAGATTGAGCCGATCAGGTAGATGTCGATGACGAGTGGGTAGAGTCGTGCTGGAGGATCATCCACAGGTAGCTCACTGGAAGAGGTCGGATATAGAGGGGCAGATGGTGCATCTGTTAGACAAGACCGCCGAACATAGTGTCGAGCATAGTGCTGAGGAAAAACAGGGGCACGATCCTGGATAGGAAGGTCAGGAGACTATGGAGATGACTCTGAAAGAGAGACATGAGATGGTGATCTTGGTGGAGACTGAGTGAGAGGTACCTTGGAGGGAGGTGAGGCAGACGGTGGTAGGGAGCGAAAAAGAACGTCATCAACAGTAGTGGAAATGTGAGTAGAGGAAGAAGAAGACGAAGACGAGAATGAAACAAAAAAGGGCGGTCCTCAGCAAAAGTAACATCTCGGATTCTCGGGAGATACGAAGACGACGAGCTACAGGATCATAACATCTATAGCCCTTGTGCTCAGGATTATAACCAAGGAAAACACAAGCAGTGGACAAAGCAGATAGTTTGGTACGCTCACGAGGAGGAAGAAGGACATAACATAGACAACCAAACGCACGTAGGTGGTCATAACGAGGAGGATGAGCAAACAGACGCTCACCAGGACTGTTACCCTGTAGGAAAATGGATGGTTGGAGATTGATAAGATAGACAACAGTGGATATGGCCTCAGCCCAGAAGTGTGGAGGCACATGAGAGGTAATGAGGAGGGTACGAGCCGTCTCAATGATATGACGATGCTTTCTTTCCGCGGTGCCATTCTGGGAATGAGCACCAGAACAGGAGAGTTGAGGTAGAGTACCGTTAGAGGCCAGAAGATCACGAAAAACATGTGATAAGTATTCCCCCCCCCCCCTGAATCAGAGCGAAAAATGCAGATAGACGTAGAAAACTGAGTACGCACCATGGAGACAAACTCAACGTAAATGCGAAAGAAATCAGAACGAGAACACATCATGTAAACCCATGTATAACGAGATAAGTCATCAACAAAAATAACATAATAATGATGACCACCTTTTGAAATAAAGGGGGTTGGACCCCATACATCAGAATGAACTAAAGCAAAAGGAGAAGATGATCGAGAGTCGCTGGATCGATATGGGAGTTGTAGCTGTTTGCCAAGCTTACAACCCGTACATAAGTGCGAGCGATCAACAGACACGACATAAAATACCCTGACAAACAAGATAGGATAGCAGAACTCCACTGGGAAGGCCGAGACGGTGATGCCACTGCGGAAAGCTGTCCGATGAAAGACAGATGAGAGATGCAACAGGGGAAGCTAGTAGCGAAGTGGGTGAAGGAAGTCGGAGATAGTCGAGCACATTGTAACAACCCTTAAAAAAAATAATAAATATAGAATAACCCTTCCTTTTTAATATTCTTGCTAGTTGCACCCCCTCTCGCCCTATAATTAGCTCTCTGTTATAGCTTCAGCAAACCGCATGGGAAACCCGTCTCTGTTGGTTTTTCCAAGGTGATCTCAAAGCAATCAAGTAGTTAGTCTTACTGCCAGCGCAATATGAGCTTATAGGGTCACACATAAAAGTGTTGGAGAAGTTGGATGAAGGATTGTGTTGGTACTACTCATATTCGATATGAACGGAGGACCAATCCTGTGATAGATTGGAGTTGAGTCGAGAATGTCTCGACAAGAAAAAGTAGTACACGATGAATCGTCGAGAGGGTCTCGTCGAACTGTCTTGTCCTCGACGAATCGTCGAAATTGTTTCGACGATATGTGTGTTAATTCGTCTCGTCGAATTCGTCGAATCGTTTCGACGAATTTGATGTTCTCGACGAATCGTCGAGATCGTCTCGCCGGAACACACATTGATTCGTCACGTCGTATTCGACGTTACGTCGAGATCGTCTCGACGGTACGCGTTGTATTCGACGTTACGTCGAGATCGTCTCGACGGCGCGCGTTGTATTCGACGTTACGTCGAGATCGTCTCAACGACACACGTTGTATTCGACGCTACGTCGAGATCGTCTCGACGGAGCGCGTTGTTTCTGTGTTAACTCCAATAAGGTCTTTGGTTTGTGGATAGTATGTTTTATGCCTTGAGTATAAAATGGGAAACGATTAGGTTTCCGGTTGTCTTTTCTGCTCTCGCGAGACTGATAGGGCCGAAACGGAAGCGTTCCGCATAGGCTTCGTCGGTTCCGCCCGCATTCCACGAGATCGCCGCCGCCTCTCCCTGTCGTCGGACCTAGCAGTTCGTGGGAGATGA
This sequence comes from Dactylorhiza incarnata, assembly GCA_033032865.1. NCBI lineage: Eukaryota > Viridiplantae > Streptophyta > Magnoliopsida > Asparagales > Orchidaceae > Dactylorhiza > Dactylorhiza incarnata. The sequence goes on from JAWHQI010000055.1 coordinate 10,338,472, forward strand.
AGAGGGCGTCCTTTCTCCATCCCAGATCTTGTTGGACAAGAGTCGTGGGGTTCTCCTTCACTGTGTGGACTTCTGTAGAGGCACGAATACACTTTCTGTGTTTGGATCTCAGAGCTTGTCTTCGGGAGTTCTTCTTGGAACATCTTGGTTGAGTGTTGACTCAATCCCTCTCAGGCATATTGCAATGTGTTGTTTTCCCTCTTTTATTTCTAGATTCATGAAATCGCATTATCCTGTAACTGTTTCGGGTTGTTCTTGTTTCTTTATTTCCGCTGCGCACATCTGAAGAGCTGTTCTTAGAAAACCCAACAGTGGTATCAGAGGGAGGTTGGCGATCTAGTGCGTGTAAATCGGAAATTTAGAAGTGTTCTAAATGTCTGGATTTCTTCCTGGATTTGAGGTTTCTGATGAAGTGTTTTAAATTGAAACTCCGTCAGGAACGCATGTGATTGCATTGCGATTTTCATGTTTCATAAATCGTTTCTCTTTTGCAGTAACCGTCCCTCGGAATGGTTTGTGAAACCAAATGTCTTAGATTTTTTAATCTGACATTGAGAGACGAACTTGTCTACTGCATAAGTGGAGTTGTTTTTGCCTGTGTCCAATGCATGTAAATCTGGAGATTTACAAGTGTTCTAAATATTCAGATTTAGCCCTTTTATCAAATTGTTGATATTTTGTGCACATCTGAGATGTATTTGGATTGTGAATGTAGTATTTCTGTGTTGTGAATGTGCACAATGATTAAATGTTAATCGATTATCCTAAAATCTCTTTTCAAATATTAAGTATACGGATGCCTTCCGATGGTGATACTCTTCCTGCCTCGATCGATGAAGTGTGGGCTTACCAAAGCAAGGTGCATTAATCTATCTTGGTAAGGGTGCGAGCGGATAATTGTGATATCCCACTGTCGACATCGGGTCCAACTTAACTAGGTGACCTCAAAGGTTGAGTGTCTAGAGGCATAGAGTTGACATGCACCATTTGATGGATGCGAATAAAAAGTTATTCACAAACCATACAGGAATTGCATAATGATGCAATTGACAAAAGTTGCCTACCTAAATAGCCACCTTGTAGGTGATCAGCCAAAGCTGACTTATGATGGCGGTGAAATACGGATCTTTCCCACTAAGAGAGTAGCTCGCATAAACTCTCCGAATTGATATTAAGGGTTATCAGTTTGAGTAAAATAGTGGGAGCTTTTAATAAAAGTCTTTCAACAACAACAACAACAACAACATAACCCATATAGTCCCCAATCATTGGGGGTATGGGCGGGGGATTTCTTCAAAATAAAATGTATTTTGAAATATAGTACTAAAATGTTTTGCAAATTTATTGTAGAATTTCCATGACAAGCACATCACACTCAACTCTGTCCCTGAGAGCCATCATTGAGAAGGACAAGCTCAACGGGATGAACTTCCGGATTTGTGGCAAGGATTTCTTCAAAACCCTAGGTGGAGTAAAAGCTTCTATTTTCAAATTTTTCTTCTTCCTTCCACTCTATATGATGATTAGAGGTTTCTAAAGTGATTCCCCCTGCCAAAACTTAATTCATTTCTTAATTTTGTCCAAAGGCAGTAAACTGTAAATTGAGAATCATGATTTTCCCTCATTTTTCTTCATGTTAATGATGGCTAATGACTGATATGAGTTGGTTTAGTTATTTATGCAAAAAACCGCGTTGTTTTGTAAGGGCAGCCGACTTGAGGGCTGTATAGGGCTTTGAACTATAAATTTATATGTGAACATATATATGAGCACTTGGAGTATGCAGGCAGCAGGATACATCAAATTCTTGGAGGGCAATGTTCATCATTTAGGGTTTCTTGTATGTTGAAATTAGAAAATTTTCTTTCAGTTTTAGAGGTTTTTATGACACTCTAGAAAAAGCAAATGCCAAATTAAAATATAAAATTGAGGGCAATATGATTTTTGTGTCGTTCTTAGATAACATGTGGTGGCAACACTTGTAACACGAAAGGAAGTTCTAGTTGACTTACAAGTTACATGCATTCATTTGTCCATGTTTACTTTATGTCTGGACATAGTCACATTATTATGTAGGAGTTGTACACCCATCATCCTAAGGACATTATGGTCTTTAATCCAGCGCAAATGTAACTCACATGAGAGAGAAAAGAAAGTTGGAGAATGATATAACTTGCAAAACATATGGTCTTCAAGCATTTAAATTTTGATCCGCAATAACTTATGTAGGAAATGGCATTGCACAGAAGGGATAAAGACCCAAAGAAGGACAAATGGAAGGGTAAAATTGGGGTGAGTTCTTCTTTACTTGTATTTAATTTCAACATTAAATGTTTACATGTGTTGTATTTCCGATTAAGTCACTGAAAAGAAATGAAATCTCTATATGTGATCCATTATGCCCGGACAACGTAAGGTGTCTGTAGGGAACTTGAATGAAAAAGATAACTTTAAAGGGAGCTATTAATTAAATTTAACTCCTTAAACATTAATATGAATGAATAAATGAATAAAAGGAAAACGATATGAATGATGCATCGGTGCAAGAGCTTGGTTAAATATTAACCCAACTAGAGGAGGTGGGGGTGTGAATATCCTCCCATTATGAATGCCATTAGATTCAGGCATCCTGACTGGACTCCAGGCAAGATAATAGCCCTGAATCTGAAAGAATACGAGTGTGTTAAATAAAAGGAACGAATGAATGAATGATTAATTTATCCTTAACATTGTCCAATGAAAAGAGCTAAAGATACAATGTATGATAAGATGATATGAATGATAAGATAAAATGTACGTCAAAATATGATTCAATTGAACGCCTAACACTTATAAGGAAAATATCTTTTTTGAATAAAGAGCATGATGATGCACTTTAATTACTCTTATAAACTGCTAGTCCTTAAAGAATTCGTTTAATCTTTGACTAATTCTTTAGATAACTAAATTAATAAAGTTGAAGGACGAAGCGCCCCCACCCCGATGCCAACAGTAAACAGATGACTGAGAAGAAGCTTCAGATAGAGAAAAAGTATCTTCTTTAGGTGGAGGTGACTACAACAGTGTATGGACTACTTGACGCTCACCGGGAGAGCTGCAAGGATCCAGATTGTCCTCATGAGAGTTTTCAGTTTTATTTTACGTAAATTAGTCTCGTCTGTATGTGATGTATATATTCTAGATGTCGGTTAGCTAGAACACTAGATATTGGTTAGTGTGTTTGCAGTTGATGCATTTTCTTTTGTAAGCCATAACTTTTGTGAACTATATATAGTGCTTTCTCTATGTCCATGTAAATGTTTAATGAAATGAAATGACCCATTTTATCCGGCACTTTTCTTTTAGTACTCTATCATGAAATGAATATTACAATGCACGCTAAATATTCCAACCTTGTGCCTCTGATGAGACATAAATGAAAAGTTTAAATTGTGCCAATTGTCAAAAAGGGGGTCACTACACCAAATACTACATAAATCCCATGAAGAGAATGACAAACAACTTGGCAAAGAAATAATGTTGTCCTTGTAGGTGTACGACTTCACAAATCTCGCGACTCAAACCTTCACCCTATTTGACATAACAACTTGCACCCTCAAACATCGGTGGATGGGTAACTCAAGCAGTTTTCTAGCGGGTCTGATGAAGTTGTGTGTACTACCTTAGTCAAGCATACCCCAACCTAAATTGTTCCAAATTACATTATGGAATTGCATGATCTGCTTTGAGAACTCCTGTCATAGTGTGTAGGGAGATCTCAGGATGAACCTTTATGGCCTCATCTTTCTCTTCAGAGTCATCCAACTACAACCAAAATAATTTCTTTCACAAATAAGTGGAGTGTATATTTCATTACAATTGAAGTGCGAACGCAACGGCTAAATCTCCTCACGGGAGTCTCCAAAAAGTTGATAGTTTGGTCGACTCCTGACTTCTAAATGATCCGCTGGTGACTAGTATTGATCCATGTTGAGTAAGAAGATTCTTGATCCTTGGCATGTTGTCCGCCCTTTGGTCGCCCTATCCATTTGCCGGCAACAGTCAAAAATCAGAATGAGGCTCATTGTTGTAATTAGATCAAGTAGATACTGAAACTCCACTTCTAGATGTAGGTGATTTGCAACCCTATCGTAAACACCGGTATTTGTAGATCCAGTCTAATGGTAGAGGCACGGTCCAAGAAATTTTGAAATTTTCTTAAGTAATCCTCAATCAATCTAATTTGGCACAATGAAATCAGCTCACCTAAGGTCTTGCTGCAATCAGGATGAATCATACGTTACAGAAGTTAATGAAATTTTCTCACGTCGTGCTGAAATGATCTCCATTGAGTTGGGCAAATCAAAATTGGGCGTCGCCAACCAAGCCAAAGGATGCATTTCATTCCTGCCATAATGCTCGATGATAGTTGAAGAATTGCACACACCGTGTTAACCATCCTCAAGAGTCTGCTTCGATCATAGGATCAATTTATAGTTGTGTAGATTCATAATAATTATGTAAAGCTTCTACATTTCCTTCAAATTGAGCTGCCATTTGTTATGGTCGTTCATTCCCGTAAGATAGTGTTTGCACCATAACTGTGCGTAAGATTTTCATCTCATACGTCTCCTCCCTTTTGTGCATATTACTAAAGGAATAATCCAAAACTCACTAATATAATTATAAACTTGCATAGGCTCGTATTTACACTAAAAATCTATAGTCAGTCTTCCCAGAAGAGATTTTAAGGTTTAGGGGGGGACCTTGCACCCTTATAACGAATATTCCCTTGCTCCATTCGAATGTTTGGATTTTCTCCCCCTAACAAGTTGTTCCTCCCCCTCGGTATATGTGTTGTAATGGTGGTACCGGTCCCATGAATCCCTGGTGAGTACACCGTTGTTGTTGGAATGGAGTAATGAAGCCCATATTTCTACCTATACATAGTTGAGGATTCATAAAGCTTATGTCCCCATGCTAGGTTCCCCTAGGGAACTTGAGGATCCTCCTTGTGGTTGTAAAGAGCCCTGTTTCCCTACAATTGATTGCCCAAAGCCTTCAATGGGCATGAGACTGGAGATCATAAGGCCATTGAGTCTTACGCGCATTGGAGGTTGCTTGTGTCCTACCTTTGTAGCCGCGGGGCTTGCGGTGAGGTTGGTCATTAAGTCGGTGTTCATCTGCATGAACTCACATAGTTCATAAAATCAGTCAACCTAATCTTCCATGACAACCGACTCCGCTCACATAAATGATTGCATAAAATGGCAATGATGCACAAAACAAGGAAAACGATGGGCAGTTTTTCGTTCTTTTCTCTAGCTAACTAATTGATGCCTATTGTGAAGATGAGACGGGGGAGATATTATCTAAACGAGTAAAATTAAATGTCGAAAGAGGAGATCTAGTTGTAGATTTCATGAGCACAAGGGGGATCGCTGAACTGGAGGAAGAAGAGAGGGGTAAAGGAAGAACAGAAAGAGATTAGGGCATTAAATTTTTCATACCATGTCATAAGAGTTCTGGACCTTAAATATGCCCAATACAAAACCCTAATTAAAGCATTAATAGTAAGCACAACTAAAGTGATTTACCTGATACAACTGAGCCAAACCAAACTGTTGGACATCCTGAATTATTATGGTATTAGCATTTTGGATATTCAGCCCACTTTCAACAATGTTTGTGCAGATAAGTATCTTGATGTCTCCGAGAGCAAACATTTTCATTGTTTCTTCTAGTTGCTTTGAGTATTGCTGTGAAAAGTAATATCATAGTTCTTTTAGAGAGAAACAAAAGAAATGTCATTGAAGTATCATAAAGGATAGAAAGTATGGACATGCACGGGTTCTCATAATACAAAAAATTCCTCTCAATAACTTATTCAGATAGCAATCCTATCTTATTGATATGCAAACTTCAATGATATTCGAGATTTTTTTTCATATAACACAAACATATATATAAATAGAAAATATCAAAATCTTTTTTTCACAAAGACAATTCAAAAGGTATTTTGCTTTCTACCATTTTTTTTCTTTTATCCTGATATATTTTTGTCAAGATATCCTGATAATTTATTTGTCCAAATTTAATAGTTAGTTCTGGGCTTTCTCCAATTTTTTAATATACAAACAAAAGAAAATAAACTCACTTTCCTTCACTTTGTCGACTTTCATGAGTAAACAAAACATGTCCTAGGAAATTTTTCAAAATAAAAATACCGATTTTAGTTATTGTTTAACGGAGTCCTGGATGGCTGGATGAGGGATGTCGGGAGCTTATTTTACTGTTTTTCATTGAAATAATCTAGGAATCAATCCCTAGTTTAACATAACATAACAAGTAAAGGAAGAGTATCTGCCTCAATAAAGGCAAAGAAGTATCATTCAAAGTTTAGGAAAAAGAACTGATTATATTTTAACACAAAAACTAGACATTACATGAAAAACAAGATTTGACATGAATACAAAACTTTACTTCCAATGTGATACTGATGGGGATCACAACACACATGGAACTACACGACGATCAAAGCCGTCCATTTTGTGTGAATCGACGATCTATGGTTTTGTTAGGGGCCTACTCGGATGATGCTGGAGGAGTGGCCGGAGGTGGAGATGATGGTGGAGAGGATACTACGGAGTCGTGACCGCGGCTGCCTAAGAGGGGCGTGCTCGAGAGAGAGAGCTTCCAAGATCTCTTTTAGGATTTGGGAAAATAATCTTTCTTTATTCATACCAATACAAGACTCACTGAGTCCTTTAAATAGGACTTACAATCGACACAAACAAGGAAAGAACTACAAAGAAATAACGTTATATGAAATAAGACAAACTTGGACACCACATAAAAACACGACATAAACAATGACGCCCAATAAGAACGCGACTCTAAGACAAAATAAAAGCATATTAAAAATTAATTAATACTAAATAACACCATAAAAGGACCCGAAACATCTCTCCCGCCTTGCAAAACGAGCTTGTCCTCAAGCTCGAGGGAGATTAATGGTGTCTGCGTCAGCTAACACCCTCATCATCAGAGTCCTCGACGTGCAGATAGAAAAGTCGTTGCACCGATGGCCGCGAGTGCACTGCTCATCGTAGTTGAAACATAATCTCTTGGCACACCGTTCCATCATCTCGTCCCGAGATAGTTTCCAGACTGGTGGGAATGGATGTCCCTCTGAATTACCTGGTTGAATGCCCGTGTCGATGGGAAAATAGACCTCCTGTGCCAGTAGGAAGCGACGGTCACATATCCTAGCCATCTCATAGCAGTCACTAAGTCTGGAGGAGCCTCAAATTCGACATCAAGTCGCAGACGATCGCGAAGTCCGGCGGTGAAGATGTCGACCTGCATCTTTGGGGAAAGCATGACGTGCGCTAGAAGAAGTTAACACTGGTCTAGATAGTCGTCCACGGAGCCTGTCTGGCGTAGTGTTGTGAGGGCACTAAGGGGGTTGCTGCAGATGGGAGGGCCGAAACGCAGGTTGCAAAATTGCTTGAAGTCGTCCCACGTTAGGCCCGACTGATCAGTGGGGAGACGAGTGACCCAAAGCAAGGCCGAGTCGAGAAGGTGGAAGGAGGCCAGAGGGATCCGTTCAGCTACCGAAGTTTGTTGATAGACAAAGAATTATTCGCACCTGGTGAGCCAACCCAAGGGATCAGTTTGTCCATCATAGATGGGGAATTCCAACCGGGTATAACGCGGTAAAATAGCATCTTCAGGGCGTAAAAGGGTCTGCGGTGGTGGCTCATGGTGAATGAGCGGCGGTAGAGGAACTTTACTACTGCTGGCGTGATCCTTGGTGGGGTGGTAACCACGGGGGTGTTGTTGTCCGTTAAGCTTGGTGGTGAGGGTTGTCATGTCGTCCTGATGTCGTGTGTCGGCGTTCCGAAAGCGTGCCTCTACGTCTTGAAGGCATGCATCCATGGCGGATATAACTGCGTATAGCTGGTTCATAACATCCAAGAAGTCGGTTAAGTCTACCATATTGTGGATGGAGGTAGCACGAGATATGGAGCGGGTGACGGGATGGCTAGATTGCTCGGGGTCCGCTGTTTGGGAGTTACCGTGAGATCCGCGTCGTCTCCCAATGGTGGCAAAAAAAAATTGGCTACTTAATTAATTCAAAATACGAATTATTAAGCAATATATATTATTAATAATTAATTAATCCAGAAGATGATTAATCAATTAAAAATAAATTCAATAGGAAGGAGCGGCAGCCCGACTTAAGATGGAATGGCAGCAGCGTTTAATACCGGATGATAACAGCGCTTTAATCAGGAAGGGCAGCAACGCTTAACCAGGAACGTAACTTAATCAGGAAATTTCGCCCCAAACAGAAGGTCGGGGGGATGGCGTGTGCGCGAATAGCGCAGTTGTGCGGGGATTGAGACAAAGCGGCGCGTGCGGGGCAGAGAATGGCTTGGACGCAGATGGATCGCGTGCGGTGTGGAACATGAGCGGCTAGACACTGACATCCTGCAACGATCACGTCGACGAAGAACAAAGGCGTGGTTGGATGAGTCGGCGTGAGAGAATCTGCGGCGGCTAGGGCCGATGACGGGCTTCGTCGAATCAGAAACACGAATAATCGTGTTTTGGAGGACAGACGGACGCTAGAGGTACTATTACGGGGAAGGAGTGGAAGGTTGATGTCGTCGAACTCAGAAAAGGGTCGGGGCAGTTTGTTGACGCCAAAGTGATGAAGGGGAAGGATTGCAACAGCTTTGGAGAGCGTCGCCGGATGAGGAGGATGAAAGATCTGATACCAAGTTGTTAGGGGCCCACTCGGATGATGCTGGAGGAGTGACCGGAGGTGGAGATGATACTACGGAGCCGTGACCGTGGCTGCCTAAGTGGGGCGTGCGAGAGAGAGAGAGAGAGAGAGAGAGAGAGAGAGAGAGAGAGAGAGAGCTTCCAAGATCTCTTTTAGGGTTTGGGTAAATAGACTTTTTTTATTCATACCAATACAAGACTCACTTGGTCCTTTAAATAGGACTTACAATCGACACAAACAAGGAAAGAGCTACAAAAAATAACGCTAAAGGAAATACGACAAACTTGGACACCACATAAAAACACGACATAAATAACGACACCCAATAAAGACGCGACTCTAAGACAAAATAAAAGCATATTAAGAAATAATTAATACTAAATAACATCATAAAAGAGCCCGTAACATCGCAGATCAATTGGTGATGCGCCGAGAACACGCATGCGGTGATGGGTTGAGGTGTGCGAGTCGCGACCCTGTTATATGGCTCGACCGGGGTTCAAAACCTGAATGAGGGGCCCATAACAGGTTTTTAGTTACTTTTTTTGTAATTTTTTTATTTTGATTTTAATGTATTTTGAAGGCTGTCATAATCGGAGAATCATATAACCGTCAATGATGGCCCCTAGTCTATAAGTAGGGATATAAGGCTCTTTGAAGGGATTGGAAGTTGAGTGAAAAGTTCACATTTTAATCACCCAGTCCCAAAGCCGAAACCCAAGTGCGAAGCTTTGAAGTTACCCCTCTTCCTACTCTCTCCACTAGTCGGACACCTCTTTTTCCCTTCCATACCACTAGCCAGCCACCCCTTCCCCCCTCCATTCGCCAAGCCGACCACCCACAAGCCTACCTCCTCCCAAAATTTCCACCACCACCTCAAATCCCCTTCATTTGCAATCTTTGTGTCAATATTATCCCGTGAATTGTCGGGCTATGTTCACTCTAACATTTGTTGTCTAGCACTTTTGCATGTGCATTATAATATTTGTTACCTTTCTAGAAGCTTTGCCTAGATTGTGATGATTGTCTTGTATTATTTATAACGTTCATTGTTGCAAGTTTAGTAGTCGGATTCGTGCCTAATTCATTGAAGCATTTATAGAGTCGACCAAAAATTTTGCTTTATCCATCCCGCGGCAGTTTGGTATCAGAGCCCGATTCGGGCTTAGTTTAGGATATGCAGGATTATAGTCTATATATCACCTATGTCATATCATAGTAGTCGTTGCTACTCTAATCCACTATTTGAGGAACCAGAGTACGCATATGTTCGAGCCCATAGAGTTCCTTCAGAGAGATCGTCATATTATTATGATGATTATCCGCATCCCCGATCCATCGATTATAGATATCGTTTTGACCATTCCACACCACTTGATTATGATAGGAGCATCTACTACGATGATCATCATTTTGAGGAGAATCTCAAGTATAGGTTTTGTAGGGTTGCCCCCGCAGTTTGATGGTTTGTCGAGTCGTGAGACTTTTAGTAAATCACTCGTGGACACGTGGAATTATCCAGATCACTTTGAGTTAGTCAGAGAGCATAGCGTTAGATTTCTGAAGCTTAGGCTGCAACGTCAAGCGAGAAAACACTGGGATAACATTGAGAGGACCCTTGTGCGAGATCGTCTTCGCCCCATCACTAATTGGGTGGAGATGAAATAGAGATTATGTCACAAGTACTTGTCGAAGTGATATAAGAGTCATCTCCTCGTGTAAGTATTTACCCTCCAGTAAGGACGATGAATGTTGCTGAGTATATAGATTATTTTGACGAGTTCGTGGGGAGGAGCGACATTCATGATGAGTCACTCACAATACTAGATTTTGTTCTGAACTTCGTTCTGCTATCTACGTAACACTGATTGGTGATCGGTTAGATTCTGTCGAACGGGCATTTCAGCTTGCATTCCACTACGAGCAGTCCTTGAGAGACACTAGAGTTAATCGAGTGGGTTCTCACCCTGACCTCCCCAGTATGAGCCCTTCCATAACCCAGTGCACTGTAAAGAATCCACATTTGGGTAGTGAGAATGAGTCTAACCCTGACCCAATAATGCAAACTGAGAAATATAATAATGTGACCATCACCAATGTTCCTGAGAGCGACATTATCATAGAGTGTTTGGTACATATGCTTAGCAATATCGAAGATGAGACTCAAATAATAGACTCGTCTACATGTGTAGAATCATTGAAATTTCTTCCAGTTATACCTCAGAGCCTACTCATCCTTGAGGATGTGGAGTCTAGTATTGTGCATGTAGGGCCTGTCTTTCCCACTCTAGAGCACATCCCTGATTTCTCAAAAGCAATCCTTTTGCTTATCGCACATACGATGAGGTTTTTTATGTCCTACCTAGTGAGCCACCGTGTGAGTTTTCCACCTTTAAAGGCTTTGGACACATCTGAATGCTCACTTATAGTGTTCATATCAAGCTTGCAGATGTCGGATGTCAGACTCATGTCAGTTTGGGGTTTTTATGTCGGATGTCGGATTGCGGGGGATATATCGGGGACATTTCAAAATGTCGGATTGTAATATTATATATCATAATATTTTTTTAATTAGATAGTAATTATTTTATTTAATGAAGTATACACTAAAATTCATATTAAAAAATGGAACTACTAACAAGTGTTTAATCAATTTGTAATAAATAAGAAATGTTGCATACTTTCAATCAAGTAATAGTATAATACAACATCACAAAATCATATTCAAGTATTAAACATGTAAACTAGAAAGTATAATCGTACCTCAGCTTATTACCAAAATTTTAATGCTCCATAAAAGCTGCTACTCTTATATAAATCTACAATCATTTTGCCTGAAATTAATTAGTACGACGTACCTTTGCTGAATGGGGCGCACGAACATAAAATTCGTAATTGTTTCCTTGTATTAATGCCAACTAACCGCTTATCAAAATAATATATGTGCTGTTACAGAACAGTAACCGTGACTTATTAGTACGAAGGTGAAATCCAATCCGGGTGATAATATTTGCAAACCCCTTTAAGATGTAATAACTGGTGATGCGGTTACTGCTATCAATGACCGCACAATTTCACCGATGGTGTCGAGATGAACTTAGTATTTGAGAACCGGAGAATCCGGTGCCATAACAATAACCCGGTGCGGACGTAACATACATGTACGCCCATCATAACGAAGAATATAACGATTAGGATGATAATTTATGTATCCGATAGAACTTGTAGTGTGTGCGACCACTATAGGTGTAGCTGCACGTTACCTTTAAAAATAACTTGAAATACCGAAACAGCTGATAACCATGGCGGTCACTGTAAGAAGGATTTCCGAGTAATACCATTCCAGATTATGCACAATATGGCGCGAGATTATCCGGATAATATGCGACCTATACCAGAGTGTCTACACTGTACAGGTGTTGATGCCATGTTCATTGTGATATCATGGACTATTAAGAGATATAATACCACGTGCGGCGTCCGCACGAGTGTCCGCACGATATAAATATTGTTGACATGCCCATCTTGACACCAAGGACTTTAAGAGATATGATACCATGAGTGACCTCCATATGAGTGTCCGCACCATGTAAAATATTATATTTATGTAATCACTTCTCCAAGTGATGGAGGTAATACCCGCTAGGTGCGGTTAGTATGCTAGTATTCGTCCCAAGTATGGGACGTAACCGTTTGCAGAGAACGAAATGTGGATATTCCTTCATATGGAATGTATCTTGCCAATCTTGACTTAAGTAATCTGAAGTCAGAGGTTATGTATAAGGACCAGTTGGTCACAAAGGGACGATGGAGCTTTCCTCTGCCAGAATCGTCCAATGGGGTTATGGGTGTCCGTAGACAGAGTGCTCCTCCGAGAGGATGTTTCAGGGGGATCGTGGCATCCACTGCTCGATCTACGGAGTCTACCGCCAGAGGTTGTGGTGGACCAGTTGGGCATAAGGCACCCGTAGAACTTTTCCGCCGCTAAGGCCGTCCAGTGGGGTTATGGATGTCCGGAGATAGAGCGCTCCTCTGAAAGGACGTCTAGGGGGCATAAGGCATCCAGACTCGGAGCATTTCGGCAGAAAGGTACCGAAACGATAGCGGCACCTCTGTTGATGCGCGACAGGTCGTAAAATTCACTCAGATCTGTAAGGCCTACCACGCATGTCAGTCGTGAGATTCTCCAATGAGGGCAATGGTAGTGAAGTTACGGTAGTGATAACAGGAGAAGAGCTCGTGTGACAGAGAGGTCGGAGACTTAAAGACCCGCGCAAGAGATTGAATCCGAAGATCGCAATTCGAGGGGGTTCAAATAAGTTTCTGTGACTAACCGAAGGGAGTTAATATTTGCTTAGAGTCCTCTGCATGATCGGATTCGGAGATCGTGAATCAAGGAGGAAACAGGTAAGCGAGAATCACTGGCTATTTGCCGCTTAGCGATGATTTGAGAGATCTCACACCAAAGAAAAAGTGTTAGCATCGCAATCATCAAAATCATTTAATTGTCTCAAGATAGTAATTGAAAACAAAAATATGAGAACGTAAGGTAAAGGTACTGATAAAAAGTTCTACGGGCTGTGTTCCGACTCAACATTCTTCGTAAAGAAGATAATCTTTTGCCTCCGCCTCGTGGACCTGAGGGGGAATGTATTCAACGATCAAATTGACTGAGCAGATGTAGCATTCTCTAGCAGTTTTGGGGTTGCTGCAAACCCTGAACTGCCTCCCTCCCAGATGGAACTCCAATACTTTGTGGAAAGTGGAAACGATAGCCTGATATTCGTTGAGGAGAGACTCCCAAAGATTGTGTTGTAGTTGTTGGACGCATCTATCACGATGAAAGCTTCCTTCCTCGTTATCCCACGGATTGTTACTGAGAGGTCGATACTGCCTTCGACCTCCATTTCCCCAGAGAACCATATAGAGGCCCATCACAAGCTTTTAGTGACTTACCTGTACCCATGGCGTCAAACACCGGCGTGAATACCATATTGACACTTGACAGAGCTACCCATATCAATTAGGATCCTCGATACTGTGTAGTTGTCCAAGACTGCTTTAATCACGACCGTGTCGTGGAAAGGGTTTGCTGTCTTGGGGAGGTCTTCTTCTCCAAAAGTGACTTCTTCTGGGGGTGCTCCCAGAGATGTGGAAACAACCTCCCTCTCCCGGAGAGGCTTTATACTTGCCTTCTTGGAGGATTCGAGACCTGCCCCCCATGGATGCAGTTGATATAACCGAGTTGGCCAACATCATCCGTCTCCACGAATCCCTAGTCATTGGTGCTTCCATAAGAACTGAAGTCTTCCTGCTCTATGCATTCACATCGAGGTGTCCTCGGTCCTGCCACCTCCTTCTCCTTCCCCTTCCCAGAGGTAGAAGCGGTGTTAGTCTTACCGGCCAGGAAATCCTTCCACATCTCTTCCTTCAGAAGCTTTTCAATTAGGTCCCGGAGAGCCCTACAATTCTATGTGTCATGCCCCACGTCACGGTGGAACTTGCAGTAAAGACCCTGGTTTCTGTTTTCGAAACCTGCTTTTAGAGGCTGAGGCCTCTTGAAACCCGGTTGTCTCTGCAGGATCTCTACCACATCATCCATAGACATTCCAATGTCGGTGTACTCCTCCTGATCATCCTCCCATTGCTGAGGATAGGTCGGTGATGCGTTCAAAAGAAGAGGGGGCATATTCCCACCCTGCTAAGGGAACTGGGACTGCACGGGCCTCATTTGTTGAAAATGCTGACGGGGGCGATGTTGAGGACGATGATCGAAATTCCTCCCGTGCTGAGTCTGGGGTTGGAACTCTTATCGAGGTCTGTTTGGCCGATGAGGGGCCGCTGGAGGGCGAGTAGGAGTATTCCTTGATCGCAGCTGTGCCAAATCGGAGAGAGAAGAGACGAAACCCTCATTCGTCACCTCCCCCTCGATGAAGCGGTTGGCTTGCTCTACGAGTTCCCCGTAGGATCTTGGTCTCTTCCGGCTTACCTCAAACTTGAAGAGGCATGGCTGCAGGCCGGTAGTGAATGCTACCTGATACAAAGCTGGGTCGATGTCATGACTCCCCATGATTTGTTCTTAAAAGTGATCTACATACTGACCCAACGTCTCGTGGGGAGCCTTGATTGATTTGGAAAAGTGCATGAGGCCCGCTCTTTCTTTTCTTTGAGGTCACAAACCTTAATAACAACACCTTTCTCAGTTCCTTGAAAGAATCGATGGAGTGGGACGTCAGCTTATAGAACCATTCTCTGGCTTTGTCATCAAAGGTGGCAAGTAACTTGCATCGGAGCCCATCCGAGAGAGGTTGAAGGTACATCACAGAGTCGAAGGCTTGGAGGTGAAAAGCTGGGTCCTCCCTTCTGGAGAATCTGAAGAGTCGGGGCTCTCGAAACCCGGCCGAGGCAGATTCCATTGCGACATGATCGACAAAGGAGGAGCCGGACTCTTGCACCTCCGCATAGTCAGGCTCTTCAAAGTTCAAGGCTCTGCTCGGGTAGGTCGTCGCAGCTCTTCTAAAGAAATTTCTGCGTTCGGCTGCGAACTTTCCGCGCACCGGGAACTCGAAGGCGGTCTCCGGGGGGGTACGATCTCTACTCAGGAGTGGCGGTCTTATGCGGTAGAGAGGTGTCCGGGGGAGGTAACTCCTTGCCCACCAAACGAGTGACCATCTCGATTAGAAGATTGGACTTCTGGTTGAACTCCTCCCTGGTGATCGCACCATCTCCAGGGTTTAAAACTGTTTGGCGAATTCGAATACTGATGTCCCCCAGTAATTGTGGTGTTTCCTCAATTGCTTGATTTGAATGTCGCGTGTTCGAACAGTTGGTGTCAAAAGTGTCACCAACCTCCATACATTGTTATGGGCCTTTAAAGAAATGGGGAATCAGGAACCTCAAGCAACTGGATACTTACCACAAGGAGTCGGGGCGAACAAAAGATAGTAGAGGGGGTTAAAGGAAAACGATGTAGCGAACGGCCACACCAGATTTGCCCGCAATGGCAAATGTTACTCGTTGCAGACACTTTTATTAGATTAAAGAGCTATTACAATCGAAAGGCACGAGAGAAGTAAGCAGCAGAGGGCGACCAAGAACTTGTAATCGAACTTACTACAGGGGAGGTTCTGACCCAAGTTCCATGTGTCCTCTAGGAACCCTTGACACACTATTTATACTAATAGAGGGCCACCCGAACGGGTATGTGCATTAAATGCTGCAATTAATGCAGGCTGCCCAGGATATAGGAGAGTCCGGGAAGGAGAGAGAGGGGGGAGGTGCGGCTAAAACAGGCTGTAACCGCGCCAACCAACATGGACTAGAGAGAGGAGCTGAGGTGGACACTTTGAGTGTTCACCCGGACCTCCCGAGACTTGATGCTGCTGCTAAGGCTGACTGAGCTGGCCGGCTGCCGAGGTTGGAGAAAGGGGTGCGGCTACACGGCGAGTGACCAGCCCTACTACTAGACCGGTGCGGCTACACGAACAGTAACACCACGCGCGCTTCTGGAGACCGATGGCTGGCTCTGGCTGCGTCGCAGGATTCTAGGTTAACACTAATGTTTATAATCACGGGATGACATACAGTTTCTAAGAAGAACATATTATGGTTTATATGCATGCTAAGAGGTTCTCATGAGGAACTACGGGAAAATAAAATGAAAGGCGAATGAGACCTTATGCAATCATGAGGAGAATTGGGACAAATGCTTACAAATTTAATTTTTCTCAGAATATGAGAATTTCACTTGTATTCAACATTATAGATTTGACCACATTAGAAAAGGCGCGTAATTACATGAGAGAGCATTACTTTCCACCGTTTCAAAGCCTCATCCCTAAATACCCTACCACCTCCACAATCAGCCTCCTCTCACCACCCAGCCTCCAACAGTACCACCAACACCACTCCCGGCACCATCTTCAGCACCAGTACCATTGTTAGCATCATCGTCAACGTCATCTACAACAATGTCATTTCAAGAATCAACACCATCGCCGTTCTTGACATCTACAACAGTACCATCATCAGTACTGTCTTCAACACTGATTTCCTCTACTCCGACAACTTCAACACTAATTTCCTCTACTCCGACAACTTCTACACCATTTCCTATAACAACAACAACAACACATTCAGCATCGTCGTCAGCTTCAGAAGTACCATCCTCGGCTCCATCGTCAATATCGGCTTCAACAATACCGTCTCCAACCTCCGCAACAATAGTACCCTCAGATCTATTTAATATTCTTACAAGGATCCTAGCCCATGGGATCACAACAACATCAAAGCTAGAGGGATTCACCTTGTCTTCAGACGAGAGCATGATCATCTTCATTCATAGAGAAGAATTTCGAGGGGAAATTGGTGAGGAGAACGACACACATGGGTCTACACGACGATTGAAGCCATACTTTGACGATCTATGATTTTTAGTTATTTTTTTTGTAATTTTCTGATTTTTATTTTAATGTATTTTGAGGGACGTCATGGTCGGAGAATCATACCTTCCATGATGGCCCCCAAGTCTATAAATAGGGATAGAAAACTCATTTAGAAGAGATTGAAAGTTGAGTAAAAAGTTCTCTTTTTGATCACCCGGTACTGCAGCCAGAACCCAAGTGCGAAACTTGGAAGTTACGCCTCCTCTCTCGACAAGTCAGCCACCTCTTTTCCCCTTCCATACCACTAGCCGGCCATCCCTTCCCCCCTCCATACCCCAAGCCGACCACCCACAAGCCCACCCCCTCCCAAAATTTCCACCATCACCACCAACAACAACAACCTCAAATCCCCATCATTTCAATTTTCCGGCAATGGCCGCCACCACCTTCGGCCAGCACCGCCACCACCTCCGGCGATCACCTACAACCATCCATGTCCGGCCACTACTCTCCCACCACCACCTCAAATCCACTTCATTTCAGTTTTCCAGCGATCGCCGCCACTACCTCCGGCCACCACCACCACCTCTGGTGATCACCAACAAACACCCTAGGCCGGCCACCCCTCTGCCACCACCATCCTAACCCCATCCCATAACGACCTCTCCCAGCCATTCCCTCCACTATCAACCCACCACCAAATCCATGGGCATCTTCCTCATTAACGCCCCTCCATAACTCTCCCCTTCCAGTGAACAAAATAAGCCAATGACATCTATTCGAGACATTGGAATTGGCCCTATCCATCATTCCAGCCATTTTCATTGCTGTCAATTCACAAAAGAAAAAATTGTTGTCTAGTCTCCGAACATCCAGATTTAGGGTATCGTCGCTTCTCCGGCCTCCGGTTCCTCACACCCGTGGAGCCTTCTATCACATAAGCATTGTAAGTTAATTAATTGATTATTTTTTCTTTAACGTCGAATCTTGTGTGAATTCACTTTATTGGAAAATATTAATTTGTAATTTTTGTGTCAATATTATCTCGTGACTTGTTGGGCTATTTTCGTTCTAACATTTGTTTTCTAGGGCTCTTGCATGTGTATTGCAATATTTATTGCATTCTTAGAAACTTTTGTGTAGATTGTGATTATTGTGCCGTATTATTTATAGCGTTCATTGTTGCAAGTTTAGTAGCCAGATACATGTCTAATTCATTCAAACATTCATAGAGTCGACCTACAATTTTGCTCCATCCGTCCTCCGTCAAATACCCATTCAAGATCGGCCATTAGTGAATGGTGTTCATGCCCACAATATGTTTGACCTAAAAGAACCATAACAAGAAAGTAGAAAACATAACTACACCAGTAAAGCAAATGTCATGTAAAATGATTACCTTCCCATGAGCAATTGCTATCCGAATATCTGAAAAGGACTGTACAAGGAATTCCATCACCTCTTCAAGGCCTGTCAAAAATAGTAAAAAATTATGAGCAATGATCATATATCACAACTCAATTACAAGCAAACATGTATTTTATGACATCCTGTAACTAGAGGAGCAAATTCATTTAAATTGAGTATAAAGTAAGAAATATAAAGGGCTGAGATCAAAAATCAAAGATAAAGAATATGATCTGCAATTTTAGTGTGATAACATTAACAATTATCAATTATCTTAATACAAAAGAAGGAAATACTTGGGTCTGATAGGTTTAATGATACACATCCACAATCTTCCCTGATGCAAACAGAAGGATTCAAATCTGCTATCAAGGCACAATAGACCACCAGAATAATTGGAAAATAAATTTATGAGTAATAAACCTTTATTAAAGGGGAGCCGTTTGGGAATAAAAGAATAATTGTTGCAAGTTGGAATTAGGAGGACAAATAATGCATTTCTTACGGTAGTTAATAGTCTTTTTTTTTATAATTGTGTCCACTGTCCACAGTTGATGTTATGTTACATTATATTACCAAGTCATATTAGGTCTGTGTTTTTTTGTCATATCTGTGTAATACCTGATAAGAGTAATTTGGTCATATGGGTACTGCATAGGGGCGTTCACGAACCAAATCGAATAGAATAGTTCTTCAATTGAATCCTAATTTGGCATAGAATGCAAAGGTTCTGATTAAGATTCAAATTCGTTTGAATATTTGGTGTCAGATTCAGATTCGTCATGAAATGTTGGATTTGAATTTGGGTTCGAATTCATATTCGAATTCTGATTCAAACATGGATTCGAATTCGAATTTTATAACGTTTAATTATATATAATGTTCAAATATAATTATATATAATATTTAATTATATATATTTTTTATTTAACTATATATTCTACTATTCGCGAAATCTTCGCGAATCCTTCGTACAGGAATAAAATTATTCAGATTCGGATTCGAAAACTATTTGAATCGGATTCAAAAAAATACGAATTTTTATCGAATCTTCACGAATCGAATCCCAAATTATTCACGAACTATACTATTTGTGAACAGCCCAATGGGTACATGTCCTCCACTCATCTATATGTATGAGTTGGGTCCCTTGTTATCTTTGATGAAATAATATTTTCTCTTCTTGCTTTCAACTTGGTATAAGAGTGACCATTCCCTAACCAGCTCTGTCGCTTCACCGCTTCACAGAGCCGACAACAACACTCGCTCCTTTCTCGATCGATCATAGCAGACGTCCTCTCCTCCCTCTCGCACGAGCCGCCGGTGGTGTTCTGTGGGTTCGGGAATGATGTCGAACCTGCAAATGCCATAGGAGGGTTACTCCCATCACCGATCTCTAGAGGATGGATCGCTCATTCCTGTTCGATCAAGTCGTGAACAAAGGCCTTGCTTCAGTGATTCATCGCCGACGCCCCTATGCCCTTGTCCGTTAGGATCTGATCGACTGGTTACATGGCATCTTCCAGTCGCTGCTCCTTCCAGACGTTGCTCCTTCCGGACGCTGCTCCTGCCCAGTCGTTGTACTTTCCAGCAAAACCGTGTTTGCTCCTTTTTAATTCCTTCCAACATCGACGATTGTTGACCCCGCTACTGCTCCGTCGAACACCGATGAATGTCGATTCATTCTCGTTGTCGCTCCGTCCAACATCGATGATTGTCAATCCATTCCTGATTTCCTGTAGCTTGCACCATTCCTATCACTGTTCCCTACCAGTTCGTGTTGGGGTTCATGTCCAGCCTCCGAGGGATGTCCTCCATTGATCCAACTAGGAACATCTGTGAAGCCACTTGCTACGCATGATTCCATGATTATCCTTTCAGTCTGTTTGCTTGTTGTTTGGGTGGCCATTCTTGTTTCCACAAAGTTGTGCCAACATGAGTGACTCTTCCGCCTCTTCGCCAAGTTTCTTGGTGCCACAGATGAGTGACCCTTAGCGAACTCATGGTCGCACTGGCCCGTTGAAGACCACTGTGCCACTTGATGGGAGAAATTAAATTGAATGGCCTCATTCAACTCAACATGTGATTCGTAGCCACCAGTTGTTTGGATACATAGATGGGACTGTCGTGGAGCCGCCCAAGACTGACACATCTTGGAACCGTTGGGACTCAAAAAATTCCCTAGTTGTCTCCTTCATTCCATGTCCCAAAAGGTGTATCAGAGATATATGTTTATGGACTCAGCCTTTGAGACCTGAACTCGGGCCCGTGAAATATACTCACAAATTGGCAACTCCACCTAGGTATATGAGTTTACTCGTCGTATTTTGGAATTGCGGTTGGAAACCATGAGTGACTCCATGTATTTTTTTGAGTTCAATAGACTATCAGGAACTGGATTTTTTTAGCACTTCACCCATGCATGTACTATCGATGCAATTCAGTTGCAAAAAAGGGAAGAACACTAACGCGTTCATGTCTTCCTTATGGATTTGAGCATGGAGTCGGATACGGTTCGAACTCACATCCTATATCTCTCGCCTCTCCTTTCTCTTCGGGAAGCATTCAGTATGGTTCAATGGGATGAACATCGTCGCAATTCTCTCAGCACAAGTATTCCAACGGATCGGTCTGCCTTGGCTAGTTTTGGTCGGGGCAACATCAACACTTATGTCCATACATGTGATTACTATAAACGCAGAGGGCATGTTAGGGAGGGTGCTTCAAACTCCATCCCCATCTTGCTCGTCCTGGTCGTGGTCGTACCACGGGTTGAGGGGGCTTTCGCCTGTGGGTTCAAAGCTGCATGATGTTTCTTATTCCATAGAGGTTCATGAAAAGCATCCCATGTATGCCTCTCTGTCGGGTCCTCTGCATACTCTCTCCTTTGGGACTTTCACAGCTGATGAACTTGAGACTCTTAGAAGGCTGCTCCTTCACAAGCTGACATGGATACTGGGGTCTCCACCTCCTTTGCTACAACAGTTATACCCAATGCGCATGCTGCTACCACCACTCCATCTGATTGGAGTATCGACTCAAGGGCCACGGATACCAAGTCCACCTCAAGTTTTGTTTCCTATACCCAGTTGTCGAGTAAGGACAAGGTCGTCTCAGCTAATGGCACTTTGTCCTCCATTACTGGCAAATGTCATGTCTCATGCTCTCTGTCAATGTCCCTCTCATTTGTTCTTCGTGTTCCTTCTTTTCCCCATAATTTACTTTCAACAGACAATATTACAAGATCTCTTAATTGCTCTGTAATATTCTTTCTTGATTCTTGTGTTTTTCAGGAACTGGGCACGACGCGTAACATTAACAGTGGCAGGAACCGGGGTGGCTTGTACTTCCTGAACTACCAGCTACCGCCTTAGACTCTCTCCTCTACCACGGATCGCACCGCTACTATTGAGTATGTTCGAAGATGGCATCGCCGTCTCGGACACCCTTCCCCATCTTATCTTCAAAAACTCTTTCCCTCATTTATGTTTTTTACTAAAACATTATCTTGTGATGTACGTGAGATGTCTAAACATGTTAAACATAACTTTTCTCATTTAGCTTCTAGTTCTAGTCCTTTCGATATAGTGCATTCTGTTGTTTGAGGGTCATCCCCATTTTTATCTTTGATTGGTTATCGATGTTTGGTTACTTTTATCGATTGTTTTTTCTTGTACGACTTGAGTTTATCTTCTGAAGAAAAAAGTGAAGTTTTTTTAAGTCTTTCATCGGATGGCGATGACCCAGTTTAACGATATCATCCGTGTCCATCGCAGTGATAATGGGGGGAATACGATGATCATGGTTTATTTGGCTCCTATCTCACTAATCATGGTATTATCCATCAAACCACCTGTGTAGCGCATGTTTTATGTTCTCTTATTAATTCTTCTTTTCCCTACATTGCTTCTTGTATATTGTGGTCTTTGCACCAGACTTTAACGAACCGTACTTCTCGATTTCGTAGTTGCTTATTCTGCCACTCCACAATTTTATATGACTCAATTGGGCTCGATAGATCAGGTTGAATTTGGATCTGATGGAAAGGAACTGTTTTATCTGGATCAGTAATATATTTCCTCAGCGAAGAAACGTGAAACTCATCCTGGATATTTTGAAGATTATCAGATAATGTCAATGGATGAGCTACTTCTCTGATTTTTTTCAGTGATCATGAATGGTCCCACATATTTCGGACTGAGTTTCCTAATTCTTCAAATTCGTGCAGTTCCTTTAAAAGGTTTTATCTTTGGACAAACCTGATCACCCACATTAAACTCTATTTGCGGTGTCCAGCTTTATAATATTTTTGTTGTTTATCTTGAGCAATTCTTAACCTTTCTTGCACAATTAATATTTTTCCGTGCATCTTATGCTCTTTCTTGCTTTGAAATAATTTTGCTCACCATCCTCAGCCCAACTCAGAGGAGTTCGACATCTCCATCCATATAAAGCCACGAAATGTGTCATTTGTATACTTGATTAATAACTATTAACAACAGCACACAAGCCTTTATCCCACCATAGTGGGGTCGGCAATATTGATCCTCTGTCGTCATTGCGCCCTATCTTTAATCATAGTCTCACTAATGCCTAAGTACATCATGTCTTTCCTTATAGTTTCATTCCAAGTCTTTTTTGGTCTACCCCTCCCCCGTTTAACATGTCTAGTGACTAAACTCTCACAACGCCTAACAGGTGCCTCTAATGGTCTCCTATGTACATGTCCGAACCATCATAAACGAGCTTCTCCCATTGCGCCACTCCTGTCTTATCCATGATACATTCATTCCTAATCTTATCCAGTCTTGTGTGACCACACATCTACCTAAGCATTCTCATCTCCGCAACTCCCATTTTTTGCTCATGTACACCATTCACTGCCCAACACTCAGAATCGTAGAGCATTGGTGGTCTAATTACAGAACGATAAAACTTGCCCTTAAGTTTTAATGGTACTTTACGATCACAAAAGATCCCATACGCGCCTCTCCACTTCAACCAACCTGCTTGGATTCTATGTATCACATCTTTATCTACACCTCCATCTTTTTGAATTATCGATCCCAGATATTTAAAGTACTCACTGCGGGAAATATCTTGGTCACTTAATTTAATGACGGAGTCATCCGCCTTCTTGCATTACTAAATTTAAGCTCTATATACTCCATCTTTGTCCCGCTCAACCTAAAACCCTTCTTTTCGAAAGTGTCTCGCTAAGATTCAAGTTTCGCGTTTACACCCTCACGCGTCTCATCGACCAAAACAATATCATCTACAAATAATAAACACCAAGGTATTGCTTGTTGGATATGTCCGGTGAGCTCATCTTAGATAAGGGTAAAGAGACAAGGGCTTAAAGCTGATCATTGATGTAAGCCAACAACGAAAGGGAATTCCTGTGCTAATCCTCCAAATGTCCTCACCCTGGTCACTGAATTTGTATACATATCTTTGATTACATCAATGTATGATACATTTACACCTTTCTTTTCTAAGACTCTCCGCAAGACCTCTCTTGGAACTCTATCATAAGCCTTCTCCAGATAGATAAACAACATACGCAAATCTTTTTTACTTTCCCGATAGTTGTCAATGAGTCTTCTCAAGAGATGTATAGCTTCCATGGTTGACCTCCCTGGCATGAATCTAAATTGATTCTCTGAGATGCTAGTCTCTCGTCTAACTCTTCTCTCTATTACTCGTTCTCATATTTTCATGGTATGACTCATTAATTTAATTCTCATGTAATTAACACAATTTTGTATATCTCCTTTGTTCTTATACAAAGGTGCCAAAATATTGTCTCTCCATTGGTCTGACATCCACTTTGTCTACAGTATCTTATTGAAGAAATTTGTAAACCATAAAATTCATTCCCTCCCTAAGCATTTCCATACTTCAATGGGTATATCGTCTTGGTTCAACCGTCTTTCCAATTTTCATCTTCTTCAGAGCGTCATCTATCTCTGATGCTTGAATTTTATGATAAAAAGTTATTTTCTATACTCCTCTGATTTACTGTACTCTTCCAAGTTTAATTCACTGTCTTTTCCTTCATTGTATAGTTGATAAAAGTATCTTTTCCATCTCTCCTTAATAGCCACATCATCCGTCAAAACCGTATTTCTTTCATCTTTGATGTATTTAACTTGGCTTAAATTTCTTATCTTCCTATCTCTAGCTCGAGCAATTTTATATATATCACGCTCTCTATCATTGGTATCTAGTCTTTTGTAAAATTCTTCATAAGTTTGACTTCTTGCTTTACTTACTGCATTTTTAGCTTATTACTCGGCGACTTTATACTTTGTCAAGTTTTCATCATTCCTACAAGCATAAAATATTTTGTAGCTGGCTCTCTTTGCCCTCACTTTGTCTTGAACTTCCTTTTCTCACCACCAAGATTCTTTTTATGGGGGCGCACGACCTTTTGAATCTCCAAATATGTTCTTTCCACTTATCTTTAAATGAGACATAATTCTCATATGACACTAGGATCAACATAAGGATCATCAACTAGTTGTTCTATAACCACTGCCTTGAAAGCAATCTGTTTTTCCTTCTTCAAGTTCCACCACAGAATTTTTGGCAACACTTTTGTCTTTCTCTTAAAGTTACACTTGATTAATAACTATTATTATAAGAAAATTGCACTAAGGACAAATACTTTTCCCATAATCCTTTTAGATCAAGCACTACCATTCTCAATAGGTCTTCTAGCATTTGATTGTTCATTATGTTTAACATCGATCTGCAGGTGAAAAGCAGTACTGTATAATAATTTTGTCCCCAGCCTTTTATGTATTAACTTCGAAGTATCAAACGTAACCCATCAATCTCTATAAAAAATTATCGTTCGAGGAATCATGCAGTTTCACAATAACATCTATATACTGATCAATCAATCTTCTATCAGACCACATTTCCTCATGGAAATAAAATGAGCAACTTTTGTTAATCTAACAATGATTACCCATATGTCATCATTATCCGCTTTACTCCATGATAGTCTCATGCCAAAATCCATGGCTATGTGATCTCACTTTCAGTTAGGAATGAGCAATGACTGTAAATATCCACCAGGTTTTTGATGTTCCGCTTTTACGACTTGTCATGTATGTGATATTTTGATTACATCGTTCTTCATTCCTGGCTACCAAAACTCTTGCTTCAACTCATGATACATTTTTGTTCTTCTATGATGGATTGAGTATGATGTATTAT
This sequence comes from Dactylorhiza incarnata, assembly GCA_033032865.1. NCBI lineage: Eukaryota > Viridiplantae > Streptophyta > Magnoliopsida > Asparagales > Orchidaceae > Dactylorhiza > Dactylorhiza incarnata. The sequence continues at coordinate 10,364,263 of JAWHQI010000055.1, forward strand.
AAATTTCATAGAGTAAATCTATTCGAAAATTATTAACATTTGTGATACATAATCGGCCATTAATATACAACAAGCCATCATCTTCTCTAAAAGTAATTGTTTGACCATGTCTTACTATCTTGAGAAGTTTGACAACAATTGGATCATGTTCCAATGTTTTCTTAATTCTCTCCTTGGTTGGATACTCAATCTTCATTTGGTAAATTTGACCTTGAGTTTGGTGCGTAGTTGTTATCGTGAGAACATCTAACTTCTACAATTCTTGTATTAACGGCTTCTGATCAGTAAGCTTCACTACCATTAACTCTACACTATTTCTGCTTAATGCATCAGCTATGCCATTAGCTTTTCATGGATGATATTTTATTTCCAAATCAAAATCTTTAATAAATTCTAACCATTGCCATTGTCGTAAATTTATTTCCTTCTGAGAGAAAATATATTTTAAACTTTTGTGATCAGTAAAAATTTCACACTGAACACCGTTCAAGTAATGTCGCCATATTTTTACTGCAAAAGCAACCGTTGCTAGTTTCTGATCATGAGTTGTATAATTTCTTTCAGCATCCTTCAATTATCTCGTAGCATATGCTATTACCTTATCATTTGCATCAAGACAAACTTAAGGTCTTTAAGGGATGCATCACTATAAATTTGAAACTCTTCGGTACCATATGACATAACCATTACTGGTGTTGTTGTCAATCATTCTTACAATTCATAGTTATCAATTAAGTATATAAATAACACCTTTTGAGACTTTATATGGACGGAGATGTCGAACTCCCCTTGGTAGTGACAGAGGATGGTGAGCAAAAGTTTCAAAAAAGGAAGTGGATAAGATGCACGAAAATATATTAATTGAGTGAGAAAGATTAAGAATTGCTTAAGATAGACAATAAAAATATTATAATGTTAGACAATGCAAAGTAGAGTTTAGTGTGAGAGATCAGACTTCTCTAAAGATAAAACATTTAAAAGAAACCGCTCGAATTCGAAGAATTGGGAAACTCAGTCCGAAATATGTGGTACCATTTTGATCACAGAAAGAATTGGAGAAGTGGCTTCTTGATTGACATTATCTGATAATCTTCAAAAAGAGGAGGTGGGGTGGGAGTTTCCTCCAATTATGAAAGATTAGATTCAGGTGTCCTGACTGGACTTCATGCTAGTTGATATCCCTGAATCTGAAAAAGAATGTGAGCGTGCTAAAAAAGGCACGTAATGAATGAATGAATTAAAAAGGTGAATTTTATACTTAACATTGTCCAAATGATGAAAGCTAAGGATACAATGAATAGTACGACGATGTGAATGATAAGATAAGATAGGAAGACAATCAATTAAACGACTAGCACTTACAAAGAAAGAAATTCAATAAAGAAAATAAGGATGTTCTCCAATTATTCTTATAAATTGTTGTTAATTCTTATTCCTATTGCAGATAATTAAAGAAGGTAAGAATTCACTTAGTTTGTTGACTAATTCTAGAGATAAACAAATTATCATAAGTGAAGGACGAAGTAGCTCCAGACGCCAGTAGTAAACAAATGGCGGAGAAAAAACAACTCCAGATAGAGAAGTATTCGACGCTCACAAGGAAAGCTATAGAGACCCGGACTTTTAGCACGACAACTTTTAGTTTTATTTTTTGTAGATCAATCTTAGTCTGTGTGATGTATATACTAGATGGTGGTTAACTAGTTATAGCACTCGATGCACTTATTGTAGTACCTTGGAGGAAAGGTGGCTAGGGTTAGGTAGTACCTTGGGTAGGAAGATGAGCGTTTAAGAGTCGTCAGCTAGGGTTCCACGCAGTCAGCCTCGTAGAGAGATTGCCGGATTTTGGGATTTTTATTCTCCAAAATCTGCAATGCCCTAATCAGCCCCTTAACACTCTAATTATAATAAAGAGAAGACTAGGGCATCCCACCTTCGACGGCTATGATTGGTTCGAGGTGGGGTAACCCGAATACATCAAAATAAATGCGAAAATAACAAAGTAATATATGAAATCAAATCGGAACGCGGATCCTGACGCATTCGGGGAGTCGGATCGGCGATCCGATCAAGTCCTCCTGCGCGAGTACACGAGCATGGGTGCCGCCTTGCGGCGAACCCCTCCTGGCCCCTATGTTGTTAAAGAAGCGCCTCATGCGCGCCTAAGGCTCCAGACTCAACAGGCTCAGAGGCTTGCGCCTTCGTGTGCCTTTTTGCGCCTTTGGAGCATAAAGGGCACGTCTGGGTGCGATTTCTGTTGCAAACCACTTTTTCCAAAAGAAAGAAAGAAATAATGTAAGACTCAATAGTTTTTGCATGATTTAGTGTTTGTGAAATATAATCGAGTGTTAAGACTTAGATATGATGCAAGTTACCACATTAATTCTATTTTTAAAAGATATAAATGATAGTAATGAATGATTAATGCGTAGAATAGATGAAAAATCTGATCAAGAAGATTAACGGATGTTTGATGCTTATTTTTTAAAATGAATGTGATTGCGCTTTGTCATAGTCAGACACGCGCCTGCGCCTAGGCTCCAAGACCCCTTTACGCCTTAGTGCGCCTTTAATAACTAAGGCTAGCCTTCTTGATACATACTATGATGGATCCTCATCACAAAGCTAGTATGTCGTTTGAAGAAGTCATTATATGGCCTGAAACAGCCACCCATGACATGGTTTGGTAAGTTTTACAAAGTCATGCTCAAATTTGTCTACAAGTAGGGACAATCTGATCATGTTATGTTCATTGAAAGAGGTGATCAGTAGATCATAGTTCTCATTGTGTATAGGGACAACATAGTCATCACAAGCGATGATTCTGAGGAGATCGCCAATCTCAAGGCTCAATTATCCACAGAGTTCGGGGTGAAGAATTTAGGAAGACTATGACTTCCTTGAAATTGAAGTGGCAAGATCAAATCAAGGCATCTTAATATCTCAACATAAATACGTCTTGGACCTGTTAAAGGAAAACTGGAATGCTCGGTAGTGCCCCAACAAACACTCCAATGGAAGAGAATCATAAAATTGATGAAAACAGTGACAGTGATCGAATAGATATATCAGGCTAGAAAACTCATTTACATATACCACACACGACCTGACACTACGTATGCGATTGATATTTTGAGTAGATATATGCATTCTCCCAGAGTCAGGCATCAAGAGGTTACACATTGAGTGTTGAGATACCCGAAGAAGGCACCTGGTCGAGGACTCCTATTCTCTAAGAATAATCATTTAAAGATTGAAATTTTCACTGACGGAGATTGAGCTAAAAGTCATGGTGACAAGAAGTCAACTACAGGGTATTGCACATTTGTTGGCGGAAATTTGATAACCTGGCGAAGCCAGAAACATAATGTAGTGGTCACTCCCTTTGTTCATTCTAAAGACCAATTGGATGATGTCTTCACCAAAGGACTGAGTTGTCATATGTTTTTAAATGATATACACAAACTAGGGATGATTGACATCTTCCACCCAACTTGAGGGGGAGAGTTGACGTTGTGTTACATTTTATTACCAAGTCGAATTATGTCACGTGTTTTTTGCGCCATATATGTGTAATACCAGATAAGGGTAATTTGGTCATATGGCACACTTCCTCCACTTATGTATATGTATGAGTTGGAGCCCTTTTTATCTTTGATGAAATAATATTTTCTCTTATTGCTTTCTACTTGCGCGAACGGCTACTTATGGAGAGTGAATTATAAGAGCTTAGGATCTTTGAATCATTTGAGTTTGGAGGGCAATAGCGAGAAAGCTCTTCGAAGGAACCAACCCTCAAGAGTATTGAATATTCGTCCCCAATTTTGCATTTGATTTTGTACTTCCTTCTCCTTTAGTGAAATCTTTTGCATAACCTCTACTCATCTCCTACTCCCTCCACCCCTCAGATTTTTGCTCCATAATATTTAAGTACATTGGATCAATTATTTAGAAAAACGAGAATATATCTTAGAGTTAAGATTATGTGGTTAAAATAACGAATTGCTTCAAAAGTACTACGCTATAAGTGAGATAACATGATGATTTAAAAGTAAATAATATAAAACTGAAATTAGGTCAGTATGTTGCATCGATCCGAGGTTTGGGTAGAAAAAATATTGTTGATATCTAGATTGAGAGTGAAAAATGAATACATTAAAATGGAAGCATTCACAAAACTAGAAAGGATAAATAAAAAATGATGAGGAATAATGGGGGTTACATTTATCAAAAAGATAAGATAATAATTAGAAAGGTGCATTCATATTACATCGCCCGACTTCTCTGTTGACTGCTCCTGCATATGAATAGTAGCGTGATATGAAACCCTAGCCTCCTAAATCACCTTAATGAACTGGACTTACTTGTCTAAACTCCCCCTCAAGTTGAGCATTGGAATTAGTCATCATTAACTTGTAAACAATAAAGCTGAATGATGTTCACTCAGTCCTTTTGGGAGTATATCTGCAAGATGATCCTTTGACTTGATGAGGGATGCAAATGATACCTTCTTTAATTTTCTCTTTAATAAAATTCATGTCAACTTCAGTATGCTTTGTGCGATCATATTGAACGGAAATGCGAGCAATACTGATGAAGATTTTATTGTCACAGTACAATCACATACATTCAATAATCTCAAGCTTTGAATCTTTCATAAGAATTTCGATATTTGATAAAGTTTCCTAAATGGCTTAAATATACCTAAGATAAATAATCATAAGCACAATGCATTATATCAAATATATTTTCAGTTAAAAATTCAATCATTTAATAGTAAGCACCATCCATCTACCTCAAGCTAACACTTATCTGACTTATTAACTTTTAATGCATGATATATACTTATATTATGATTACAAATAAGTAATTGTATAAAAAACAAAGTAAACTATTAACTATGATTTAAATTGTGAATACAAATAAACTACTACATAAAACACGTTGCAATCAAAATTTTCTACAACCCCCAAGCATTTAGCATATTTGGTTGGGATATAGCTAAATATACTCTTCATCATTCGAATCCCAAAGACTAAATTAATACATATCATATAAGAAATACTTTAGGATATCCCACCGTGGCAGAAGTAACAAAACATGTAAGAGTAATATCAGACAGAGATCATATAATAAATACTTTAGGATATCCTACCGTGACAGAAGTAACAAAACATGTAAGAGTAATGAATACTATAGGATATCCTATCGTGACAAAAGTAACAAAACATGTAAGAGTAATATCAGTCATAAAGATCATATAATAAATACCTTAGGATATCCTACCGTGACAGAAGTAGCAAAACATGTAAGAGTAATAAATACTTTAGGATATCCTACCATGTCAGAAGTAACAAAACAAGAGTAATATCAGTCATTAAGGATGATATCTAAATATACTGATTTGTAAGTTGTGTTTATGAAAATACTGAAAATAACTGAATTCATGATATGATGTGATTTGACACGACAATAATCATGATGTTTATTCATCATGTAATCAAAGTAAATGACAAAATAAATTTTATTTAAATGAAGCATATCATGTTCATTTGCCATACCTTGCCTCCCACAGCTCACAAATTATGTCATGTTAATTAGAGGGCACATCTCAGTAAATCTCTACTCATATAGTTAATATTGCATGTATAAAGCTGATAGATAATGATGAAGTATGACTACACATTTGCATGAAATTATCTGAAAATGTTACAAAAGTTTGTACAGAGAAATCATCCACCAAAGGGAAAACAATAATACCTTTAATCCGAGGCAGTACATAGAAAACTTGACCGCCGCGATCAATCTCAAACTTTATTGCAGATAGAACCTTTTCATTACTATAGGCTGAAAGATGAGTCTTTATTGGAACCCTTTCTGGGGGTGGTGTTGAGATTAAGCTGAAAGAAAATTAGGATGAGGAATGCCCAACAATTAGAAGATCATATTCTGAAATAATTTATGATTTGAGAAAGAATGATTCCAGAAAGATTGATTGAAAAACGTAATAGAGGACATTGTCAAACCCCCTTCTTCAGTGTATTTATCAGTACTGTTAATTGGTCATGCAGACTTTGTTAGAGCTGCAGTAATCTTATGGAATCTAGAGAGAACAAATGTTCTTCCAAGATGAGACCTAGGTAATTAGATCATCTCAAAGTAATTTAGGATAATACTACTGATGATGATGACAACGACGAGGATGACAGCGGTAAATTCATCAAGGTCAATCTCTTCCAACCTAAGGAGACTTAAATACTTCAAATGACAGTGAATAATGACGACTCTCCTCCAACTGAAGGAACTAGATGCAAGATAGGTACTAATTGATTTCACAGCTAGCAGATAATTATTAGCAGTCACTGCTAAAAGTACGAAGATTAGTTTCAAAGTATTTCTCTGGATAATTCACTAAATATTTACCGGATAAATCCCTCTAATTGTTTGTATAATATCTGATTTGTTTCAAGATCTAAACCACTTCAATCTAATCAAAGTATATTGCCTAAATATCTTCAGTTACATAAATCAACCCATAGTAATCTCCAGATATGTTGCAAATTATTTCTATAAATTGAGAGACAAATTTAAGATAGAAAACGTATCTCATCCTACCACCCAGAAATTTCCATTTTCAACAAGATTGGGAAGGACACTACAAGCAAGAGCAGGGCATGGGTTACAAGCAATGCCCAGTGTAGGTAGACACCAACGCACGGTTGCAAGGACTTGGGTGTGCGACAACATGACGATGCAGTAAGCAGTGAGTATGAGAGCAAGCACGTAGGGTGTACTCGTGGCGCAAATATCGGTTATTTTTCACATTGTTATTTACCATTTATTGTACTTCCCTCATACTCGTATAGCATTAATATGGCCCAGCCAACTAATTCCATTTCATTTTTCATTCTCCACACCCTACTCCCTGCTACACCAGTATTCTCCGCATAGTGACACCATTCCTTTGGTGAGGTCAATTGTCCCTTCATTTCCCTTCAGGTCAACATCAAGGACTTCATTGGGCTTTCGTTGACGTAGGTTAGTGCTCCCTTAACCGTCGATCATTTATTCTCCCTCTATCGTCGAGGTTAATTCTCGATGAAGGCAGTCCTAGAGAAATGGGTAAGCAAGAGGAACAGTTCACACTAAAGTTTCATTTCATCAAATTGTGCCTCAAAAAAGTACTCCAAAATTAATAGTTAGGGTTTCGGAGGAATTACTAAAGCCTTGCACAGATTTTTAAGAGATGGAGGAAAATAAAGATAACGTGTGAAACCAAATTTTAAGAGAACATGAAAGATGAACGGCGTGGGACTCCTCAATTAATTAGTGTGCCTCTGAATTCGATTGAATTGATCCATGAATTGGAGAGCGAGAGTGGACACATCATCCTCCCTTGGTTGGAGAGAGCTCATCCTCAAGATTGGAGGTTCATGATATTCATCACTTGAATTTGCACAAACCTTCACGTAGGAACGCGTCACTGGCTAAGAAAGAGAAGGATCAAAGGTCAGGTTGGAAGACTTCTTGCTCGGATTGCCTCGTTGTCTCCCAACGCTGACAAAGAACGTAGTGACGCCGGAGAAGATGAAGTAGAAAAGAGAAGAAGGGGGAGCTCCACCCTACGGAAGAGGGTTCTTAACCACAATCAAAGAGAGGCATCAGTAGAGCAACGTTGCAAGCAGAGAGAGGAGGGTTAGATGGGGAAATAATTAGGGCATCCAAATTTCTTTCCTTTTACATCCATTCTCTCCTATCTATATATAGAAGGTCCCAAAGTAACAAAAGAGTCCAAAGTAGGAGTCACAAATTGCAAAAATAAAAGCATTTAAATAACATAGGCCATGACATTGTTGTCGTCCTCCAAAACGAGATTGTCCTCAAGCTCGGTTCTCATGTCCCTTTGCCATCTCCGTCACCTTCGAATTTGAGTAGAACAATTTCTTACAATTATGCCATAGTATATAGAGCTCATCACAATCTGGCTGGGCAGTCTGACATATCGTCTCGATTAATCCTTTTGATGAAGAGTGGTGGTCCTCTAGGATCTGGAGTTTCTCGTTGTGGTGGCCAAGGTCGATGAGTCTCCATTGCTTGATCTAATTGTGGGTGACTAGTACAAACACGAGCTAGAATCATAGATATGATCGGATTATTTGGCATTTCAAACTCAACCTCCAAGGGAAACTTCTCTTGCAACCTGGCGGTAAAATGTGCATATGCTGATCCAGCGTAACTAAGGTTGGATATGTAATGAGTCCACAAAGTTGCTCTAATAACTCATCCACGTTTCTAGCTTAATGCAGTGAGATCAAATTACCGAGGAAATTTTCTTGAAGAGGGTGTCCAAAACACATGTTGCAATAGCGCTTGAAATCCTCTCATATCATGTTGAGATGCTCACGTCCGGAATATGTTGGTTCATAAAAAAATGTTCGCAACAAGTTAACGAAATCAGCCGGTCCTCCCGACAGACAAAGGTGGAGAACTACATCCTTACCACACGAGGCATTCCTGCACCATCTTGTCGAATGGATGATGCTTCTCCACACCCCCATTATAATAACCATAGTACTCATTCCCACCTCCTCGGGTCATTACCTGAAACCAATCATTAAAAAAATGTGTTTAGACGATACCTATCGAACCCCTGATCGATGATTCAATCAGAACGGCCCACGATTGATCCCATTCATGCACTGGTAATTGAAACTCTAGTGGTTATGGTTGATTACAGTCGGGACCCAATAAACATGTCACATGGGTGGCCGATGGCGGTGGCGGCCCTAGCTACATTGATCTGTTGGCCACAGGAGTCAAGTGTGGTGTTTATGTACGCCCAGACATCAATAACCTGTCAATACACATTGATGTGGGCGATGAAAGCTTGTGTGGAGACAACAGAGAGGGCGGCTTCCTCCTTCACCCTTGTGGAATCCCCGCGCAAGGCGTAAAGTAACTCGAAGAGATCTCCTTGGTTATCAAATTTCCTACCATGCCAGTGAGTAGCTCATATACAAATTTGTGACAAACCTTCGCATAGGATCGCGTCAGCGACCAAGAAAGAGAGGATCGAAGGCAAGGGTGGACCTTCTTCCTCAGAATCCCTTATTGTCCCCAATGTTAACGAAGAACATAGTGACGCCAGAAGAGGGGAGCACCACCCTATTGAAAGGGGTTCTCAACTACAATTTTATGAGTTACCTCTAGGATAGTTGTTTGTAACGTTAAAGCAACAATCAAGCATAAAGTGGACAACCCTGCCACAATAAAATATGGAAATATGTTATACCTGCCTTTTTTTAGGGACAGAAGGATAAGGAGAAGCAACGGGAACTTTCATTAGCTGAGCCTGTGATCGAAAAGCGATCGGCAATCATTGATCGTGTGAACAAGAGGCGGTCGATGATCGTTGATCGATGTTGAGGTCGGCGATCGATTAACTAATAACCTGTCATCGACGATCAGTGATTGGTGCAGTCGGCGATCGTGGACTGCATTCTTAGGCATGACAAAATCTGTTGCCTTTCCTTTACCTTTTTCCAAAGAAAATTTTTCCACATTCTTGAGTAGGAGAGAAGATAGTTGTTAACAACACTGTCAACAGGAATATGAGAAGGGTGAGGTGCATGTTGTTTGAATTTCTTCACAGTTCTAGAAGATGACATCTTTTCCTGATCAGCTCTTGAGCAACAAAGTCCACTTTTCTCATTCATAGTTCCTCCAAACACAAAAACAGGAGAATCTTTACTCAAAAGAAGAGATCCTGAGATGCATTCGTAGAGGAGTCAACTCCATCTCCATATCTCTTAAATCAAGCTCTTCCTTGGCTTTTAATTATTCAGTAATTAATCACTTATTTTCTTCAAGAGATCTTCACTTAAGTACATAGTTGTCTTTTAGTGTATCTGATGTATATCTTAATTGATGGATAGCCCTCTGCAGTAGCATCTAGTACAACTATTTTGTGCCTTCATTTTTCCTTTATATTTAAGGCATTTTATTCATGTAACGTTTTGTCCTTACAAGGAATGAAATGAAAAAATTTATTTTGCACTCCATTTCTATTTTAGTACTCTGTAATACAATGAATATTTCTATATGATTCACATTGAAAGTTCTTATCTTCCGCGTTGAAAGTTCTTATCTTCCGCCTCTGATAACACATGAATTGTAAATGTCCAATTGTGTCGACTGCCGAAACGGATGTTAAGATTTAGTGGTACCAAGCCAGGTTTGAACATTTGCGTGATATGAGTGCTTAAAGGGAAAATATTAGGTGGATAATGGATCGAAATCACGACATTCTGAATAGAGTTCTTCCGACCCCTGAAGTTAAGTCTACATGTGCAGGAGCCTTCCCGGATTTATACAAGTCGAAGACAGTGGGGAGATCCTGAAGTATAATAAGTCAGTATGGCAGGGTAAAGTGGGAGCGGGGAACGATCGAGTCGGTCAGTGTCTAATATTGCTCGGGATTTGCCTGAAGCCATAAAGATGGTCAAGGAAAGTACTACCGGAGAACAAAAGTCAATTGATTTATATCTAAGGTGCTTTATGGAGTTGAATTCGCCGACTTTTTGTGGTGGTTTGACACCAGTTGAAACTAAAGATTGGATCAAGAAGATAGAGACAACATTCCGAGTACGGAGGTGTCCGGAAGAAAGGATGATTAACTTGGTGGCATTTCTTTTAGAAGGAGAAGCAAAGAGGTGGTGGGATAGCTTGATGCAAGGAAAATATATCGAAAGAGACACTACTAATATTTCATGGGATGCTTTTTTGAAAGAATTCACTAGTTGGTTCGTTCCCCCGTCTGAGAAACGATTACTGCAAGAGAAGTTTCTTCGTCTAATTCAGGGAAGTAGATCAGACGTACATGTAACAACCCTTAAAATCTAATGATAATAATATTAAGTACCTCCTTCCTATTATCTAGCCGCACCCCAGCCCCCCCCCCCCCGGAGGTAAAATCCCGCAAGCCTCAGCTAGGGCTCCTGTCTCCCGATCCCGTCCCGTCTCCCGCTCCTAATACCGCTCTCGTCTCCCGCTCGCAGTGTCGCCGCCTGCCGCCCCTGCTCCTCCTCCGGTCGGCGTCTCCTCCTCTGTTCTGGCCGACAGCAGCCCTCCAAGAAATCATCAGCCTTCTCCCCCTTCCTCTGTCTGACCTCCTCCAAAGGGTCGGCTGCAGCAAGCTTTCTTCCTCCTCTCTCCTCTGACTTCTTCAAAGGCCGACAACCCTAATCCTCACTCTTCCACTACGTCTTGGCCGACGATTTGCTAGGGGACGACTAGGGTTCCCTTCTTTCTCCTCCTCGGGCTCGGATTTGGCTTCCTTGGGTAAGGATCTCCTCTTTCCCCCCTTTATTCAGATGTTTTTGAATTCTTTTGCAAATTTTGTTCTCCGAATTGCTTGTAATTTGCGATTCAAGGTTTATGCCCTATTTTAATCGCCTAACTGTGTCTTGTTCTCGATTTCCGGTGCCGCTCCTCGATTCAATTGGTGGAATCACGCAAAGCCCTCTCCGATTTAGGGTTTCTCCTAGCCAAGCGCCGCCAAGTCTCCGTTTCCGAGGTAGTCTCTTCTCCCCTCACCTTTGAGGGACATAAAATCTGCTAACCCTCGTAGTTTAAATTCCGCGTCGTAGAATGTTTATGTTAGCGTAGTAAATTATGTTATCGCTTTCGTTGTGTTTGAACAGGTTCAAATTATGATTTTTGTTTTGCTTGCGCCGCTTGGTCGCCTCCTTCAGATTCAAGCTTACTTAAGGCAAGTAGAGATCCCTCACTCTTGCAAGCATTGAACTTAATTACCATGTCTGTTCTTATAATTTTATGTCTCACTTTTAAATGCATGTTTCGTCATATAAGCTTAGATTCTGAATGTCTGAAATGACTTGTTAATAGATTGAGATATCACGTGTTTGAAATAGTACGAGTTGTGAATGTGGATGATGGTTATTCAGATATTCACGTAGATGAATTTTTGTCTCATTTGATGGATAATTAGTAGACTAGTAGGTTTTCGAGCACGATTATTAATTAATTTCAAAGATAACTGTTAAGATTCGTTGTTAGCGATTAAATGATTGGTGTTTGATGTCATGCTCGTATCGACCACATATGTGATTTGGAAGATATTTGTGTCAAGAGAATGGTTTATTGTAATAAGTACCAATTATCCCAGAATCGTCGCATGCCAAACTTACCCATGCATTTTTACTTGAATAATCTTCTTGTTAATAAAATTCTTAACTTCTCGAACTCCCAAGGTTCGAAGCTCTCTATCTAGTTTGGGTGTCATCTGCTCCTTTTTGCTTCGCAGGTATGCTTGAATGCAAGACTTGGTTAAATAATGTTTTATAACTTGATTTCCTCCTGTTTCACGTTGGTAAAATCTACTCTTGTATATCTGAATCAGTATTTGGTTACATGTCTTGATATGCTAGAATCACTCAATCATGAATTAAGTCATTAATAACGTAAGTTAACATTGAAAGGTAGGGTTTAATTGATGCAACTGCTTGACTTGGGTTCCCTCTTGAATCCTTAATGGGAACAAAGGACCGGTCATATCGAGCTTAAATTTCTGAATCTCCTGAATCCGTACTTGAATCTGTCTGAATCATGAGTCATGTGCATCAAACAAAAACATCTGCACTTTCACTTGTTACAACTTATGTTATTACATGATCATCTTTGTATGCTTTACCCCAGAGTAGCCTAATAATTTGAGATATTTCTGCTTGTCTCAATTGCTTGTTTGTCTTGTTAGCTTTGCTTCATGAAAAATGGTATACAAATATTTTGTTTCCCGTGCTTGTATTTTATTTTTGCATTGCTCCTGTTTATTTCAATGTTCTGAGGTTGTTCCTTCTTGTTTTGGAATTTGCCTTAATGTTCGTGCTGCGTCGCCTGCTTCCTGAGCCGATCTGCGTCAAGCTTCAGGTTCTATGTTTATGTTTCATTTCTTTTACTGTCGGATATTTCTTTTATGTAATAATTATAATCAGCCACTTTCTCTGTTTGCATGGACAACTACTAAGCTAAATATTATATGTACTAGAATTCGATATATTTGCATGCTCATTCATCTGCGATGATCACCGCATAAAAATCTCTTCCAAAACTTGTATCATAAGTTCTTCTGCAAAAATGTATGTGCACCTGTTTCAAACTATTATATTTTAGAGCTTCCGCAACAAAGCAAACTGTTTTCCTTCAAATTATTTACCTTAAAACTTATTATCAGCTTCTCTGCTTCCGCCTTAGCAGACATAGTTTTCTTTTCGCCTATGCCTGTGGCATCACGGCCCGCACCGAAGCGCACTCTGACTTTTGTCAAGACGGGTCATGACAGTACAATACGAAGAGGAATTCACTCAGTTAGCGTATTATGTCATCGTCATGATCACAAATGAAGAAGAGCATTTTTTGGCTTTCAACAAGACTTGCGAGATAATATGGAAGTGCATTTAATATCTCAGAGGATCAAGAATTATAATGAATTGGTTAAGACAACACGGCTCATAAAGATTAATACGAAAAGAGCTCAAAAATGAAAGGAATTTCAGAAGAAAAGACTCTAGGAAAGTCAGAGTAAGGAATACACGGGAAGGGGTGGGAGTTCTAATTGGAAGAAAAAGAAGGGAGGTCAACAAACACAAACCCCTGTGGAAAGTGACACTGGAAGTTTCAGCAAGCCATTGGAAAAGAGATGTGAAAATCTTGGAGAGTGTCTGATAGGAATAGGAATATGTTTCAATTGTCATTGTCCCGGGCACCGTAGGAACGAACGCCCATTATTGAAATCAATATCTGAGAAGAGCATCAAGGGAACTCCTACACACGTATCAAAGAGAAATTATATTGATAATTCCATCCCGACTGATATAGGTAAGGGTGTGGAGTCAATAGTGTTTGGAGCGATAATGGAGCGGCGGGAAGAAAGATAGATTCAACCTCGGGTGCTCAACCCGAGTCAGCAAGAAGCAAAGACCGATGTCACAATGATCACAAGTATGATTTATTCGCACAATCACCTCATTAAGGTATTATTTGATACAAGAGCTAGTCACTTTTTATATCTGAGAATGCTACGAAACGCTAATAATAAGACCCTATCAATCCAATAATGAGTTGAAGGTTTTGATGCCAAATAATACATAGATGAATAGTCGGCTTAAATGTATGGTATGGCTAACCATGGAAAGAAATGTAATAGAAGCAGATTTTGCATTCTTGCCCCTATCTTAATTTGATATCATTATGGGAATGGATTAGTTGTCGAGGTACAAGATCGTTATCAATCGTAAGAAGAAAGAAATTACACTTAAATTAGCGAATCAAATTCAATGTGTTTTCAAAGGAAAGATTGAAGTATCTAAAACTCTTATATCATCAATGAAGGCTGAAATATCTAGTCGTCAACCTAAATTACCTAGAGGGGGTGAATAGGTGATTTATGCGACTTTTGCGGAATTAAAACTTGACGAAATAACGAACACAGAAAGCAAATCACAAACACAGACGACACAAGGATTTTATAGTGGTTCCCCAATCTTGGGTACTCCACTTTCTCGCCTCGCCAATATAGCACCACGGCTAGCCTCGGCTACTTCACTATATCTCGGATCAAGAATGATCATACAAACTCGGAGACACCACTCCTACACCCCGAAGACAATTCTCCTACAAACTCGGAGTCACCACTCCTACACCTCGGAGAAAACTCTCCTACAAACTCGGAGATACTTCTCCTACAACTCGGAAGAGAAACTTCCTACAAAGAAATAGAGTATGTGTCCAAATAAAATGATCAAAACATAAGTACAGATCTGAAATACTATGATCTTCTTCCTTCTTGAGGCTTGGAGAACTTTGGCTTGAAGATGAGGAAGAAAGGTTGAATTCTCAAATCTGAACTTCTAGAACTCGACAACATCCAATAGATTTCTGTAGAAGATAAGATCACTGATCTGTCGAGTCTTTTCCTTCAAAAAGGATCGGTTGAATGAGAGAGATGAAGTTCTTCAACAATGGCAGGAGGTGTGCGGCTCTTTCTCGATTTCTCCAATTGAATAGAAAATTAGGTTATGATTCTTCTTAGAAGAAAGCAAATAATGACCTTTTATAGCAACACAAGTCTAACAGTAAAGAGTCCTTGATTTAAGGTAGAATTATCCTTAAAACACGTCACACGTGGCATTGACACCGTCAGACATGAATTTAAGATCCGTCAGAAAACAGTTTTTAAAATAGGTCCTGAAGGAAAACTATCTCTCGAGATAAAAAAGGATTTCTCGAGAAATGACGAGATTTCTCGAGAGAGGGTCTGCTACTTCTCGAGCAAAGACTTAGAAAAGCTTTCTGGAAATCCTGAAAGGAATTTCTCGAGAACAATATGATTTCTCGAGAAATGGTCTTGATTTCCCGAGAGAGGAATTGACTTCTCGAGAAAAAGGCTTAAAAAATCTTCACTGGACTACTGAGAAGGATTTCTCGAGAACAAAGAAGACTTCTCGAGAAAAGATCTTGATTTCTCGAGAAATGAAATGACTTCTCGAGAAATGGCTTGAAAAACTTGAACTTGAACTCTGAGAAAGATTTCTCGAGAACAAAACTGACTTCTCGAGAAATGAACTTGATTTCTCGAGAACCAGAAATGATTTCTCGAGAAAAAGACTTAGAAAAGTTCTGAACCTATTTCCTTCTTTCTTTCTTGAAACCCAGCAAATCTTTCAGTCCTAAGCATCAAAGTACTTGAAAAATGAAGTGTATCCCAATAGAGAGATCACACATGAGTCAACATCATGTTCCACACAATGAAGGATTACATTGCATGATACTGTGTTTAATGACTCGTTGTAATCTGACATGGTCTACACTTAGCAATAATAACCTGCAAGTACACAACTAAGAAACAACATCAAATACACCAGCAATTCAACTTGGTTCAAGGGTGACTTCTCACAAATCTAGGCTATTATGGATACAATACCCAACAATCTCCCACTATTTGTAGAAGTCAGAACCCTATACACTAAGATGAATTGTATCAAGATAAGATATATAAAATACACATCACAAAAGAAATGAGAAGCAGCATAGACCATCAAAATCAAAAATTATATACATAATTAAGATTGTCTAGAATAATTTTAAGTTCACACAATCATTCTAATCAAAAGATTTTAATGGTCTTCATTTCCTTTCTTCAGCAGCTGCTCTTCTTTTTCTTTTCCTGTCTATTAAAGTAGGCTTCAGGCTTTGGATACTCTCAATTGAGTGATCTAATGCTTTGCCCCCAAGATTTACAATTCTCTTAAGTCCATCAGTATTGGCTTGAATTTCTGTCAGTCCTCTGCTCATCTCTTTTTCTACAGTAGAGATTCTTGTATGGACCTCTTTGAGAGAGCTCTCAGACTTTTCTCTTTGCCTGTTCAGCATAAGCTCAATCTTCCCAAGGAGAGAATCTTCAGCAAACTCTAGAGGTGAAGGAGGTGGAGGAGGAAGAAGAGCAGTCCTCCAATCCTCAGGGATTTCTTCAATAACCACTGAACTAAATATCTTTTGGGAAAAGGATGGACCCACATCCTCTCCCTCACTAACTTGCTCAGGCTGAACAGCCTTACCTTTGTCCACTGAAATATCAGGGAGAACACCTTTTACAAATACATCAAACTCCTTCTCCCCCTCAATGTTTGCTAGGGGTGGAGAGAGTCCTTGCACTGAATCACCTTCGTCATCAGCACCAAAATCAAGGTCAGCCCCTGAGCCTGCCACATGGGCACCAGGGCTCTTCTGTGCATATTCATCTCATACTGTATCATCAACTGAGTCTTTCAGCACAACTGCAGGATCTATCTCTGGTGGAGGAGTGTTATCTGCAGCATCACCTACCAAGCTTGCAGATGTCGGATGTCGGACTCATGTCGGTTTTGATTTTTTATATCGGATGTCGGATTGCGGGGGATATATCGGGGACATTTCAAAATGTCGGATTTTAATTATATATATATGTTTTTAATTAGATGGTAATTATTTTTTCTAATTAAGGGCAAGCTCAAATTCATAAGAGAAGATTAAACTACTAACTAGTGTTTAATAAATTTATAATAAATAAGAAATGTTGCTCGAAATTTCTGATAAATTCATACTACACACAAAAAATATAAATATTTTTGAATAAATTAAAATAAAAGCAACATAAGTGATAAAAACAAAATAGAACAAATAATATCAATGTAGACACGAATGATAAGAAGAAGGCATTCAATAGCTAATTAGCATAGCATTTCAAAAATTGAAGCATAGTACTACAAAAACAAAAGCATAGCATTCATGGTTTCTTTTAGTAGTGTTTTAAAGTTAAATATGGAGTTAGTATGCTTTAGTCTTTGATTTATGACAGTAAACAGTAGGTAGCAGCAGGAAAAAAGCAAGTAAACAGCAGAAAACAACAGGTAAACAGTAGGTGGTAATAGCATCAGGTAGAAAATAGCTAATGTCGCCGCCATAAGCCGCCATAAACCGACATGTCGGGCCGACATGCAGACATGTCAGCCGCCATACTGGAAAACGTCATTTTTCTCATTTGTGTCGCTAATGTTGCGATTTCCCCTAAAAAATGACATGTCGGCTGACATCTACAAGCTTGTCACCTACAGAGGATGGAATAGGATTTACATCAGGAATTTCTGGAACTTCAGGAACAACTGAGGTTGGAGCTGATTCCTTAGCAGGAACTACAGGAACAACTGAATTCTGGGGGGCAGGGAGGAGAGCTGGAGAACCATTCTGATTGCCACCTACTCCAGAAATGGCAGGCTCCCCCTTGGAACTTGCACTCGCATCAACTGGCTTTTGAATTCTGATGTCCCATCTTTGAATGGTGGAGACATCTATCTTTTTCAGGTGATGAAGAACTGCTCCCTTGGACATATCAAACACTTCAGGGTTGACCTGGTTCAGATACAGGGAAAGTATTCCTGTAAAATTTGGAGCAAGGAGACTTTCTTTAATTTTCACAAATAGAATTGATGCCCAATCACAGTGTTTCCTGCAAACAACAGCTGACATGAGGCAGAAGAAATCTTCAGAAATATATCTTAGACTTCCAGTCTTGCAAAGAAATACTTTGGCAATAATGTCCACCAGCAGCTTCCCTACATCATTCATATTATGCCTTCTTACTGACTTGGTTGCTTTGTCTAATCCACAAAAGGTTAAAGTCCTTGTCCAATCTGCATCCTCAAGATCATCTCCAGTTCCCATTGTTGGCAATTTCAGAAATTTGGAGATAGACTTTGAAGTTATTTTGATCTTCAGATTTTTCACAGAGGATTTGAGCACCCTACCTTCCCTCTTGACCTTGACATTCAAGAAGAATTCTTCTACTTCCTTCAGCAGAATTCTACAGGGGTGCTCCAAAACAAAAAAGAGGCCTGCTATCTCTAGAAGAAGATATAGATTCTGAAAATCAGAGGACAAGGAGACTAGACCTGACCTTGTCAATTCACTGCCGATTCCGATCTTAGGTCTTGCTGGAGGTGCCATTGAATTGCGAGAAGAGAACTGTACGGCCGATGGATGTCGCGAGAAGACGGGGAGGCGCTAGGTCTTTTTCTCGGAAAGAATGTGTGAACTTTAAAGTTATTCGAGAGATCTTATATTTATATATAGTTTTTGATTTGACAGGTAAAATAAAAGAGACAGGAGTTTTAATATAGAGACGCGTACCTGACTTTTCGAATTCCAGAGAGAATAGTATAATTGTCCGGAAGAGAAAATTTCTTCTCGAGAAATAGATATTTATTTCTCGAGAATTCCAGGACATTTCTCGAGAGAAAATAGTATTTCTCGAGAGGCTCAGTTATTTCTCGAGAGATATAAGTCATTTCTCGAGATCATTCAGATTTCTTGGGAAATAGAAGTTATTTCTCGAAGAATTGCAAAATTCCCTTGATTAAGATTTTTCTCGAGAGAAATACCATTTCTCGAGAAATATTAGCTGTTTCTCGAGAAATCTCAGATATGACTTGAAATTCCCTTGATATTTTCAGATCTTTGGTTCCTTGAAAGTTTAAAGAATTGAAGGACTTCCTGGCTTCATTTATGACTTGATTAGGGCTCCATGTTAAGCATTCCAAGTTCCGTCTTGAAGAACGAAAATTTGGTCTCATCCAGTGGCTTTGTGAAAATATCCGCAACTTGCTTGCCCGTTGGAACATAACATAGATTGATGTCCTCATTCTCCACATGCTCCCGGATGAAATGATATCTTAACTCAATATGTTTTGTTCGGCTGTGAGAGACTGGATTATTTGCAATTGCAATAGCGTTGGATGAGTCGCAAAACATTGGGATGTCCTTGAACTTCATATTGTAATCTTCAAGTTGATTCCTTATCCAGAGAAGTTGTGCGCAACAACTGCCTGCAGAAATATATTATAACTCTGCGGTTGAGATTGCAACAAAATTCTGCTTCTTGCTACTCCAGGAAATAAGTCTCCTTCCAAGGAATTGGCAAGTCCCGGAAGTGCTTTTCCTGTCATCCTTACTACCTGAAAAATCTGCATCTGAGAACCCAATTAGCTCGCTGTCATTACTTCTTGGGTACCATAAGCCAAGATTTGGTGTACCCTTAAGGTATCTCAAAATCCTCTTTGCAGCGGTATAGTGATATTCCTTAGAGTTCACCTGATATCTAGCACATACACATGTAGAAAACATTATGTCGGGCCTACTAGCAGTAAGGTAGAGCAAAAAGCCAATTATGCTTTTGTACTTGGTTTCATCGAAATGTTTCCCTTTCTCATCCTTGTCCAGAGACATAGATGAACTCATTGGAGTCCTCATAGAGGATGCACTCTTCATTCCAAATTTCTTTATCAACTCCTTGGTGAACTTCGTCTGAGAGATGAAAATTTCATCTTCAGATTGCTTCACCTGAAGTCCTAAGAAATATTTCAGCTCACTCATACTGCTCATTTCGAACTTCCCTTGCATAAGTTTGGAGAACTTCTTGCAAAGGTTGTCATCCGTAGAGCCTAAGATAATATCGTCAACATAGATTTGAACTAGCAAAATATTGTTTTTTACTTTCCTAAGAAATAATATCTTATCTATCTTCCCTCTTGTGAATTTGTTCTCAAGAAGAAAGTTAGACAACGTCTCATACCAAGCTCGAGGAGCTTGTTTCAAACCATATAAAGTTTTTTGCAATAAGTAAACATAATCAGGGTATTCAGGATCAACAAAACCTGGGGATTGTTCCACGTATACTTCTTCTTTTATATTACCGTTGAGAAATGCTGACTTGACGTCCATTTGGTATACGGTGAATCCCTTGAATGCAGCATAAGCAAGGAACAGTCTGATTGCTTTGAGCCTTGCAACAGGAGCATAAGTCTGATCGAAGTCGATCCTTCTTCTTGTCTGTACTCTTTCGCTACAAGTCTGGCTTTTTTCATGATTATTGTTCCATCTTCATCCAATTTGTTTATGTAGACCCACTTTGTTCCAATGATATTCTTATATTTGGGTTTTGGAACAAGATTCCAAACTTTGCACCGCTTGAATTGATTTAATTCTTCTTCCATTGCAATTATCCAAAAGGGGTCCTCATTGGCTTCTTGGAATTTCTTTGGTTCAACCTGCGAGAGGAAACTCAATACATATTTTCATTAGTAGTACCTCTTCTTGTTCTTATACCGTCATAAGGATCTCCTATGATCTGATCAGTCGGATGATCCCTTAAGTGTCTGAACTCTAGATTCCTTGCATCAATTGGTCCACCAGGAACTTCTTCTACTACTGGAGTTTCTTCCTCCACTTGGATTAGCTCTTCATCTTGGTGATCTTCCTCTTCAGTTGAGGTTGGGGGAGAGATCTTGATGAAGTTTGGAGCATTTTATTTAACTGGCTCATCCAAGCTTAAGTCTTGCAGTCTTGAACATGCATCTTCAACAGAGACACTAGAAGAGTTGTTTTGTAGCATGCTCGTCTCATCAAATACAACATTAATGGATTCCTCTACAACCAGGGTTTTCTTATTAAAAACCCCTATAAGCTCTACTATGGCTACTATAGCCTACGAAAATATCTTCAAAGCTCTTTTCATTAAACTTGGTTTGTAATGCTTCCCATTATTAAGTACAAAGCATTTACTGTCAAAGATTCTAAAATAAGAGATGGCTGGTTTCTTGCCTTTTAGTAGTTCATAGGGTGTCTTTTCATGGTTTTTATTGATGAGTGCTCTGTTTTGCACGTGGCAAACAGTGTTGACGGCTTCAGCCCAGAAGTATTCTGGTAGTGAAGAGTCGCTCAACATTGTTCTACAAGCCTCAATGAGTGTTATATTCCTTCTCTCAGCTACCCCATTTTGTTGTGGAATTCGAGGAGAGAAAAATTCATGAAAGATACCAAGGCTTTCACAGAAGTCTGTCATGGCCCCAGATTCAAATTCTGTTTCATTGTCACTTCTGATTTTGGCCACCGAACAATCAAATTCATTCTGGATTTGCTTGACAAACTTGGTGAAAATATTAAAGGCATCTGACTTGTGTTTCAGAAAGAATACCCATGCAAAACGTGAGTAATCATCTACAATAACCAATGTATAAGACTTACCTCCTAAACTTCTAATTTGCAAGGGACCAAACAGTCCATATGAAGCAGGTGTAAACACCTGGTATAGTCTTTGCCAATTATGCTCTTAAAGGTAGCCCTTGTTTGCTTGCCTTTTACACATGCGTGACACGGTCTATCTTTAATGCACTTAACATTTGGCGCATTACACACTAAGTTTTGAGAAAATAATTTGTTTATAGTTTTGAAATTAATATGTGTTAGTCTCTTATGGCATTGGTCAATAAGAGATGCATTATCTTTTGCTAAAAAACACACTGGTGTAGAGGAGGTTAAATAAAGAAAGTTTAAACAGAAAATGTTTCTACAGCGAGTGCCTGATAAAATCATTTCTGAATTTTCTGCCGACTTTATCACACTTATCTTTACCAAAATCAACTATGTATCCTTTATCACAAAGTTGACTTATCCTTATAAGATTATGTTCTACTTCTTCCGTATAAGTCACATCTGAGAAGGATACATTACCATTAGTAATCATACCATAGCCTTTAATTATTCCTTTGTCGGATCCGCCAAAAATGACTTTTGGGCCGTTCACAACTGGAATGTATTTCTGCAATAGGCTTCTTGTCCCGGTCATGTGCCGAGAACAACCATTGTCCAAATACCAGATAGGAATTATGTTGGCCTTTGGACATACCTGCAAAAACAGATCATTTTGCCTTAGGAGCCCAAACATATTTGGGTCATTGGTCCCTTGTTAGCTGAGCACCACGTTGAACGTTAACATTCCGAGTGGTCTTCCTTGCAAGTTGCAATGTTTACTTGTGGTCTCTTAAAGTTAATCGGATTAAACCAGTAATCTACGGCAAAGTGATCAATCTTGCCACAACACCAACAATCAAATCTATTGTACCTTCGCTTTGTATTCTCCTGCTTCACTTTTTGAACGATAGTTTTGGCAGGAGCATTACTTTTTGATGAGGATCCCTCGTGAGTACAGCATACACATGGTTGTACTATCTCCTTTGGTTTAGGTGCAACAGTCTTCACCGTTGGTGCCTTCTTTGCACTAGGTCCATGAACAAAAGGACCAAAATCTCTTAGATTTATTTCCTGATAAGGTGCTTTGAGAGCACTTTCACCGAGGTTTCGGGGACGAGTCCACCCCCTGTAGTCATTGACAGGCACAAATTCAATTGGTCTAGTCAAGTGACCATAGGAGCTCTCCAGATCATAGGCATTTGTGGGAAAGATAACTTTCCTAAATGTCGTCTGATCCAGATGGGCCTTCCCTTTCTCTTCGGCGGTAGCTTTCATAGCAACCCTATCTTTCTTCTTGGCTCGGATACTCTTAGAGGATTTACTAGGGACGGCCACATGACCTAATCCACTGCCACTTGCTTTAGGACAAAATCTATCAATGATTGGAAGAACAGTTTTCGGTTGAGAGAACTTTTCGACTAGTTTTTTCTTGGCAGCTAGCTGTTCTTCTAGCTCTTTGATAATTTTCTCTCTCAGGGCAAGGAGCTCATCTGAGCTTTTGATCTTGTCTGTCAAGACTTGGATTTCCTCTCTGTGAGAGGTATATTGTGCAACTTCTTCCCTCAAATTGGATTACACTTCCTTGAGAGACATGATCTCCTTGGCCTGGGTTTTGACGACCTTTCAGCTTTTGTCAAAGCTTTTAAGCAATACAGTATATTGGGTCATGAGTTCTAAATCCTCATCTGAGGAGTATTCCTCTTGCTCAACTGAGGCATAGTCTGATTCAGACAAGATGGTGTGAGTGTTTACCTTCCCTTTATACTCAGGTTCTTCTTCGTCATCAGTCATGGCCATAAGTCCGAAGTAGGCTTCTTCTTCATCACTTGACTTATCCGAGTCACTGTCGCTGAGAGTTTTGGACTTCTTGGCAACGAAGCTTCTCTCAATTTTCTTTTTCCCATGGGTGGACTTCTTTTCTTCTCTCCTTCCACCCTCTTTCTTCTTGTGAGGGCAATCAGCGATCATATGCCCCGGCTTGTTACAACAATAACAAACTATGTCAGAAGAAACATGTTTATTCGGTTTAGACTTATACCTGTCATGGCTACTTGAGCTTTTTCTGTGATGATCACCATCACGACGAGAATGTCTGTAGTGTGAGGAAGGGGGCTTGTTCTTCATATGCCTTCTTTTGCTTAGCAATCTCTTGAATTGAAAGAAATTATAGAGAAATCTCCATCTGACATTTCAGAGCCATAGGAGCTAGCTTCAGACTCTTCTTCTTCATCAGTTTCTTCCCTGATTAGTGACACAGCTCAGCTTTTCCTGGAGCTCTCGGCCTTCAGTGCCAAGGTCCTCTCCTTGCCTGAGGTCCGATTCCCATCTTCTTCAGATTTGCGGATGTTCATCTGCAGCTCATGGGAGAGTAGCTTCCCGAACAGATTCTGTGGATCAATATTGGGTAACTTCCAAATTCCCTAATAGCAACGATCTTGCTGTCCCATTCTTTCGTCAGGGATCGCAAGAACTTGTCATTTAGTTCACCGTTTGTAAATTCCCGGCCATAATTTCTTAGGCCGTTTACGATTTTGAAAAATCTTTCATAAGCATCGGCAATGCACTCCTGCTTGCTTTGCTTGAAGGCCTCATACTCTTGGTTGAGTAGAAATCTTTTGTCGTCCCTTACTTCTTCGGTACCTTCCATGAGAACAATCAAGGATGTCCATATTTCTTTGGCAGATTTACAGTGGATTAAATTTTGCAACATTGAGTCGTCCACGGCACTGGCAATTATGTTCTTTGCCTTTTTGTCCAAGGCTACGATGGCGATCTCATCCTTGGTTAAGTCCATCATCTTCTTTGGCACCTGAACAGTTGGGTCAATTGTAGAGGCAGTCATAGGAACATGAGGGCCTTCTTCCACAACTTGGAAGATTCTCGGATCTGAGGCTTCCATGAAAAACCTAACTCTTTCCTTCCACATGAGGAAGTTAGCATTTGTGCAGATAAGAAGATTTAACGAGGAGGATTACTTGCTTCTTTCCATGATTTGCTAGCAACTAGAATGGATGGATCCTGTTCAAGGTGTTAACCTAACAACGAACAGCGACCCTCTGATACCAATTGAAGTATCTAGTTGTCAACCTAAATCACCTAGAGGGGGTGAATAAGTGAGTTTTGCGTCTTTTGCGGAATTAAAACTTGACGAAATAACGAACACAGAAAAGCAAATCACAAACACAGACGACACAAGGATTTTATAGTGGTTCCCCAATCTTGGGCACTTTCCCGCCTCGCCAATCTAGCACCACGGCTAGCCTCGGCTACTTCATTATATCTCGGATAAAGAATGATCATACAAACTCGGAGTCACCACTCCTACACCTCGGAGACAGTTCTCCTACAAACTCGGAGTCACCGCTCCTACACCTCGGAGACAATTCTCCTACAAACTCGGAGTCACCACTCCTACACCTCGGAGAAAACTCTCCTACAAACTCGGAGACATTTCTCCTACAACTCGGAAGATAAACTTCCTACAAAGAAATAGAGTATATATCCAAATAAAATGATCAAAACATAAGTACAGATCTGAAATACTATGATTTTCTTCCTTCTTAAGGCTTTGAGAACTTTGGCTTGAAGATGAGGAAGAAAGGTTGAATTCTCAGATCTGAACTTCTAGAACTCGACAAGATCCAATAGATTTCTGTAGAAGATAAGATCAGTGATCTGTCAAGTCTTTTCCTTCAAAAAGGATCGGTTGAATGAGAGAGATGAAGTTCTTCAACAATGGCAGGAGGCGTGCGACTCTTTCTCGATTTCTCCAATTGAATAGAAAATTAGGTTATGATTCTTCTTAGAAGAAAGCTAATAATGACCTTTTATAGCAACACAAGTCTAACGGTAAAGAGTCCTTAATTTAAGGTAGAATTATCCTTAAAACACGTAACATGTGGTATTGACACTGTCATACATGAATTTAAGATCCGTCAGAAAACAGTTTTTAAAATAGGTCCTGAAGGAAAACTATTTCTCGAGATAAAAAGAATTTCTCGAGAAATGATGAGATTTCTCGAGAGAGGGTCTGCTACTTCTCGAGAAAAGACTTAGAAAAGCTTTCTGGAAATCTTGAAAGATATTTCTCGAGAACAATATGATTTCTCGAGAAATGGTCTTGATTTCTCGAGAGAGGAATTGACTTCTCGAGAAAAAGGCTTAGAAAATCTTCACTGGACAACTGAGAAGGATTTCTCGAGAACAAAGAAGACTTCTCGAGAAAAGATCTTGATTTCTTGAGAAATGAAATGACTTCTCGAAAAATGGCTTGGAAAACTTGAACTTGAACTCTGAGAAAGATTTCTCGAGAACAGAACTGACTTCTCGAGAAATGAACTTGATTTCTCGAGAATCAGAAATGTTTTCTCGAGAAAAAGACTTAGAAAAATTCTGAACCTATTTCCTTCTTTCTTTCTTGAAACTCAGCAAATCTTCCAACTCCTAAGCATCAAAATACATGAAAAATGAAGTGTATCCCAATAGAGAGATCACACATGAGTCAACATCATGTTCCACACAATGAGGGATTACATTGCATGATACTGTGTTTAATGACACTGTAATCTGACATTGGTCTACACTTAGCTAGGGGTGTGCACGGTGCGGTTTGGTGCGGTTTTGGCCCAAACCGCAACCGCACCGCAAGGGCGCGGTTTTGGCCCGAGCAAAACCGCACCGCACCGAAATTATGCGGTGCGGTTTCGGTTTGGTGCGGTTTTTTGCTGTGCGGTTGCGGTTTCGGTGCGGTTTTTAGCATGCGATATACATAAATACCAAAATGATAATGTGAAATGAAATAAGACATAAAATTTGGGCAAAAATATAGTTATATGAGTTATATTATCATGAAAAAATATGCAATACATATATTTTTAAAATACAAATACAACAAAATCAACGAGCTAAAAATAGATCTTCAGATACTACAATCCTGATGATTTGACTGATTTAGTTGTATATGAAATGACACATCAAATGAAAATATAATGAATATGAATGGTTTTAAGTCCTTGATATGCACAACACTCACATAATTGTAGCTTTATTTATCCTTCAAACATTGAAATATTAAGAGAAAATTAGTGAATACGCATTTACAATTAGATGAATCATTATGATACTATTTGCATTTAACAAAAGTTTACAAATCAGTAAATTCATCAATAAATCGATAGAGAACAATCAAACTAAAGCAAGAAAGCAACTATATGCACTAATATAATTAGTTAATTACTATTATTAATTAATAATTTATAAGATATACATTTATTTAGATTTATGTAATGCCACGTGTTCATGAAAATTGAAAATGTAACTAGTCGGTGCGGTGCGGTTTTTGCGGTTTTCAAGATCTGAAAACCACACCGCACCGAACCGCGCTCGGTTTATAAAAGTTCAAAACCGCACCGCACCGTAACTACGCGGTGCGGTTTAAAAATCGGTGCGGTTTTTGCGGTGCGGGTGGTTTTTGCGGTTTGCGGTTTTTTATGCTCACCCTTACACTTAGCAATAATAATCTGCAAGTATACAACTAAGAAACAACATCAAATACACCAGCAATTCAACTTGGTTCAAGGGCGACTTCTCACAAATCTAGGCTATTGTGGATACAATACTCAACAAAGGCAATTAAAAAAATAAGGAAAGGATGTGAGGCAATGTTAGTACATTAGTAATGCTTAAAGGAAGTAATATGGTGAAGGGTGAATTACATACAATCCCTGTGATATGTGAATTACCAGAAGTATTCCCAGAATAATAACCAGTAGCACCAATATCGAAAACACTATCGAAAACAATCATCTTGTTGAGGGAGCTGCACCAATATCGAAAACACTATTTTGTATTTTATTTTGGATTTTATTCATGTTTGCTCTTTCTCATATTCCTCCTCTTAAATATATATGCATATATATTGGGATATGCCACCTTGTAATGAATCACATTAATGAATTCTATTGTTTTCCACATGGTATCAGAGCCCACAGTTAAGGCATAATCTCCTCTTGGTCCGCTCGCGCATCCCGCTTGCGCATCCCACTCTATTCGTACACACACCTCCGTCAGCCGCTCTGTTCGCGCATCCCGCTCCGCTCCGCATCTCCAACCGTTCTCAACTCCAACCAACTAATTGTTCTTGGGTTTCAAGGGCCCCACTTTACATTATGCAACAATCAAGATGAGGGTGGCAAGTCATTTTCTCATCTCGATCGAGCTCTTATGACTAATGATTGGTTCCAAAGATTCCCTGAGGCGCAGCTGTTTCATCTTGTCAGGACGTGCACTGATCACTGTCCCTTATTCTGGCAGCTTGAGATGGTGTATATCCCTTTGTCTAGACCATTCTGATTTGAGGACTTCTGGATAAAGTTTGTTGAGTCTCATCATGTTTTCTGACAGGCATGGGTTTATTCGGGCACTGGTTCACCATCACACAAGCTTAACTGTCTCTTGTTTAGAACGAGACTTACGTTCAGAAGGTGGAATAATGAGAGAGTCGGGAACCTTTTCACCCCCGTAGATACACTTGAAAGTGAAATCCTTACACAACAGAATATAGAATATGTTCAGGGTGGACTTCTGCATACAGATCTTGTCCTCCTTCAACTTAAGGTTCGTGAGTTCTGTAGGTTACTTCTTCTGCAAGATATGTTATGGCAGTAGAAGTCGCGTCTTCGTTGGCTTTTACAAGACGAGTTCAACACCATGTTTTGCCATTGAATTGTGTTATTGCGACGTCGTCCGAATAGGATTCTACAGCTTGAGAGCGGGGAAGGGGAGGTGATTTATGATTCTGAGGTTATCCATCACTGGTTGCTCACTTTCTTCCAGGATCGGTGGGGGCTGGCTGTTTCGGCGGTGGATGGTGTTGGAACATGGGTTCCACAATTCTTGGTATGAGAATAATAAATCATAATTTGTATTTCATCTACCTTGCTTATGTTTATAGTGTGCAGATTATACAAGTTGATAATGCGTAATTTGACTTAAATTACTCAAGCAAAAATATTAAATTTTGATATAAATTATATATATTTTCTCTAAATAATATTTAATTTAGCTTATAAATTAGTTTTATATAATTCTTCACTAATGTTTCGTTATTCTGCAGGCCTGGGGGTAAATTTTGTACGTCTCGAAGTGAAAGCCCGCTGCTAAATTTTATTGATGTTGCGCGCATGTTTGATGAAGATTTTGCAGGAGTCATTTCATTACTCGAGACGCGTTCGTGCATGTGCAGCCCGCTGCGCCATCGCCGCCACCTTTGCATTTCGCCGCCAACTCCAAATATATAATTTCATGTCGCCGCAACGTCCGCTTCGTCGCCCACCTCGTCAAAGCTACACTCGCCGCGACGCCATCGTCGCCATTTACCCATACCAGCCCATGCAAGTCCCCATTCTCTACGTGATTTTCATGCATTCCGCCAACCCTTCATTAATATGGCTGCCACGTTCATTTCCTCCATGGCCCACCTCAACATTTAATGCACGCCACCTCAACCACTCATATTGTTGTCTCATGCATGAACCCCTCTCTCTTTCATTTTCTTTTTTATGTTTCTTTTAAATAACATGCATGCATGAAGCCCCCTCTCTCTCCTCCCTCATCAATATGATTCATGCATCTCCACCCCATGTGCCCCTTCATTTCTTCCATCTAGAACATTCCCCCTCTTCTATATAAGGACCCCATTTCTCAAGCATAAAAAGGGAATGTAGTTGGAGTGTAGAGAGTTAGAGAGCAAGCTTCTATTTCTTTCAAGTATTTCTTCTTGTCTTGTCTTTATTTCTTCATGTAATAGTTAGTATTGTTGTATTCTTATTTCAAGTTTAATGAATATGCACTTTGTTTCTTCTCCTCTCTTTTCTCCCTATATAATGCGTAGCTAATTTCTTTTTGTGTTCGATCGCGATGAACTTTGCAATGAAATAATATCTTTATTTTATGTTGGCATTTGTACTTTTTATTTCGATCTCATATTTGAGCAGCCGAGAGACTCGTGAATGTGAAAGATCACTCAAGGAAGGAAGGAGTTGCACGCAACCCTAGAGATAGGACGACGTAAATCCTCCGGATTGGAGTCAAATCCAATAGTGCGTGTCACTTCGATAATGCGACTTTAGGCCTTTTTGATTTGTAAAGAGATTTCGGTCAAAACGTCTAGAAGTTAGGAGACTTATTGCTCTAGCGAGAATATTTCTTAGTTTCGGATCCGTCACGGTCTTTATGAATTTGCAAATGTTAAACTAAATTTCTCCGTTATTTTATTTCAAAGTGAATCGTCGATCGAGCACTCTTTTTCAATAGTTTATTTCTCTTTTAATTAAGCTAGTTTATTTTTATTCTCCAAAACCCAATCAATCGTTCGGTAGGATAATAGAAACGTTGTGAGTAATAGTAGTTGTCTGCCCCGAGTTTTTATACGACCTTGATATATTTTATATCTTATGCTATATTTCGATAGGTACACTTGCCTTAATCAAGTATAGATTGGAGAACACAAATTTTTCTATCACAAGTACAATAGCAAAAAGTAAAGGGGAATTCGATCGGGATGATCAATTGGAGACGCTGACTGAAATGACACTACCGCGACGCGACAAGTACTATCGTCGGCGGCAACTCTCCCTCCAGGAGGACAACTGCAAAGATCATTTCAAAAGGGGCTTGGCGGGAGCACAAAGCTTATTATGTAAAGTGTTACTGCGCCGCGATACCTCTATCGCGCCGCGATAACCTTTAGGCAACCCCAGGAAATGATAGCATGATTAAGGAGCCAAATGAAGCAGGAGATCGCATTCTGGAGGGATGAAATATTATGCTACTGCATGGCGATAACACCTACCGCACCGTGATGTGTTGCATAAGAAACAAGTCCAGGATTCCATTTCAGGCTGGCTGGAGCGGGAAAAACTTTTCAAAAGGATACCGCCGCGCGGTAGCCACTACCGTCGGCAATAGCCGACAAATCCCTATTTAAAGCACTCGTCGCTCCGTCTCCAACACCAACGAAGTACATGATTATTCTGAAGACAGGTTTTGTCCCAGAGGAGAACCAAGACACCTCTACAGCAAACGGAATAGGCTTCGAAGGCGGAGAAGATTAAAGCTTATTCAACACGAACAGAGTACGCATCCACGGCAACATCTACAAGTGTTCCTTCGTTCTCGCCTTCAAAAGTTCTTTAGGGAGTCTTCGTTCCAGAATTATTTTATATTCTCTATCCTAGTATATTATCTTTTGTTTTGGTTGTCTTTGTTATACGTTGAGGAATTCTCCCTTGTGTTGGCGGCTAGGTCTTTGTAGGGCTTAGGGATAGAATTCTCCCTCGTGTTGGCGACTAGGTCTGTGTGAGACTTAGGGGAAAATTCGCATCTTGTGTTAGGCGACTAGACTGAGGTTTAGGTCTAGGGGCGGCTTGAGGCCTATCTAAGTAGAGATAGGCTAAGACCAACCTGTTCAAGGTGTGAGTCAATATAAAAAACCAAAGAGTAAAAATCATCGCCTCGATCTTAGCGTTAGAAGATCATTATCATTGTAATAATTCATCTTGGTTTATATATTCTGAAATAGTTTTTTTTATTCAAGCTAATCTTCACAATACATTGTCGTGCAATGTTTTAAATATTTTTGAAAAGAAAACTTACAAGATTGAATTTAAATGATAAAACTCTCTTTGAATTAACATTGAATAATTCATCGTCAACGATCTTATCATCATCAAGATCGGACTTGTGTATTTAAAGAGAGTTATATGAAAATGTTGTGCAATATTTTCTTTATAATAGAGATCTAATTTAGGGTTGAGAAAGTTTTTACTAAACCTTATCCCCCCCCCCCCTCTAAGTTTGCATCACGATCCAATAGATGGGCCTTTACCGAGTGTCCTTGTCAGAGTTTTTATTGTGAATAATACACAACGTGTGCGTGAGGTCTTTGCGGAGGAATTGCGGTAGCGCGCCATTGACTTTCCGAAACATAAGGCCCCGGGGGTTGATAGCTTCAACGAGAGCTTCTATAGTTTCTCCTGGGACACTGTGGTTGATAATTTTATTGCAGTTGTTCGACATTTCTTCACCACTGGTTACATGCCCTCGTAGTGGTGGAAGACTAGTGTTGACCTTATCCATAAGGTTGCTCATCCATGCAAGCATGCTTGTCATGGCGACGCCTAGTCGTCCAGGCGCTCGAATGTGCCTTGTTATAAATTTTTTTTTTAAATTGAATAGCCAGCGATTTTTATAAAAATCGCTGTCTATACATACTTTAGATTGCGGTTTTTATAAAAACTGCAGTCTAAAGTATTAAAATTGACTTTAGACAGCGGTTTTTATAAAAACTGTTGTCTAAAGTCATTTTTAACATATATATCTTTTTTCAGCAAAAAAAAAATTTAAATGACTTTAGACAGCGGTTTTTATAAAAAACGCTGTCTAAAGTCATTTTTAAATATATATATTTTTTTCTAGCAAAAAAAAACAATTTCAGCAACAAAAAAAATTCTTTAAATGTCTTTAGACAACGGTTTTTATAAAAACCGTTGTCTAAAGTCATTTTAAAAAAAACATTTGCTGAAAAAAAATTTATAAAAAAAAAGGTGTTTAAAGTCTTTTTTAAAAACACATTTTTTAAGGAAAAAAATAAAAACATTTTTTTAAAACGACTTTAGACAGCGCTTTTTATAAAAAACGCTGTCTAAAGTCATTTAAAAAAAAACATTTCGCCACAATTTTTCTTTTGCCTCAACTTGTGCCCGACGCTCGCCTTGGTTCGCCTTGACGTCGTGATAAGAATGCATCCAAGTCGGAGCATTATTAGCCTATCAGCCAATGTAATACACTTTATAAGGTGGTGGCTCACATCCTCGTGCAACAACTGAAAGTTGTTCTTCCACAATTGATCTCCAAAGAACAAGGAGCTTTCATTGGTGGGCGGAATATTTCTGATAATATTTTCACTACCCAGGAAATTATGTTCAGTGTGTTCTTGCTCACTTCGTATTTGATGTGCGATAGACTTCATGGATTATGGGTTTCATCTATAACCCTCAGTTCACTATCTTTATTAATGTCACTCAGACACCTTTCTTTCATTCCACTGTTGGGATTGCCAAAGTTGTCCTCTCTCACCTTATTTGTTCATTCTATGCTTTGAGATGTTTTCTCTTCGCATAAAAAAGATGGTGCAAGTGAATCGTATTGAGAGATTCTAATTTTCTCCCCACCTTGCCCCTTTTATCTCAATTACATTATGTTTGCAATAGTCGTATTGTGTCCAAGGCGATTCGTGGGAGTGTCGCTAGGGTTCCAGAGGTGATCGAATACTATTGTGCAACCTCAAGCCATGTTGTGAAATTTAATAAATCGGATCTATGAATCAGCCGGTCAGTCCCGAAGTCTATTTTTCATGAGATTGAAGCACACTTGGGGGTCACCTGCTCTGGTGCAGATTTGCGATATCTGTGTATTCCTTTAGCTTGACAGAAGCAAGTCAACTCCTCCTTTGACTTTCTCGTACAGAAGGTTGAGAGGCACATTGTTGGGTGGAGTTCTGGTGCTCTTTCCATTGTGAGTCATCAAGTCCTTGTCAAGGTTGTCATGTGCTCGATTCCTATCTTTTACAGGTCAATTGCGGCCCTCCCTGTCGGTATCATTCGTAAGATTGAGCGGTTGATTCGATCTTTCCTCTGGAGTGGTCCATCCGGGCTTCGGGTTGTGAGTTGGACTCAGGTGTGTACATCGACCACTTGGGCGGGATTGGGGCTCTGTCGCCTCATCCAACAACAGGACTCATTGCTTGCGAAAGCTGCAGGCAGCATTGCTCTGAAAACTGATACCATGTGGAGCAGACTTATTCAGTGCAGATATCATTTAGGTGAGGATCTTGCAAGTTATTTTGCTCCTCGCCGTTGTTCCAATATCTGGCGGGAGATTTCCAAACGCCTCCTCTTGTTGTTCCCCATTTGTGTTGGGTCGTGGGTGATCGTAGATCGATTCATGTCCTTCATCAACCATGAATTTCGACCTCCTCCCTTATGGAGATCAGTCTTTCAACACTAGAAACATCCTGGAGACTGATCATGTTGTGGTTGATCTCATCACCCCTTCTCGGGAGTAGGATGTGGCAAGCTCCATAGTTGGTTTAAGGAGGAGTTATGTCTTCGTATCATTGTCATCCCGTTATCACAACACCATTCACAGGGCAGGCTTGGATGGGGCGAGGCCGGGGCGAGGCGTGTTTCTTCACGAGAGGTATATTATCAGATCATTTTGCCATGTCCCGATCTGTCTCTCTTGGGTATGAAAGGGAGCTTTCTCGCCTAGGATTCGATGTTTCTTGCGGAATTGTTTCTTGGTCGACTGCCCTGTCGGGATCTCCTCGTCTCCAGGGGTATGCTTATTACTTCATCCTGCCCACAATGTGGCCAATCATCTGAGCATATTTTTGTCTCTTGTCCATGGGCTAAAGCGTTTTGGCATTTCACTCTTCCCTTTATTCATCGTGCTCATCCCTGGGAGTCTTGTACCCACATTCTTCACGTGCTCTACTCTTGAGGGGATAAACGGGGCTCGCTTGGCAGCTTCTTACAAATGGTGATGGGATTCTGGCTAGGCGGGTGCGGATTGTATGGTTAGGAACCACCATGGAATTGTCCTTTTAGCTAGTGGTATTCGATTCTGATGCATGTTTGTTCCCAATACGGAATTGCGTGCTACGTGGGATGGCCTGCGTCGTGTCATCTCCACATTGAAAATTGAATGACTGGACATCTGGGGTGACTCATCCACATTTATCCAATAGATTCATGGATCACCAATATGCAATGGTGCTCGGGATGGGCATGTGAAAGATGTCAGAGTTTGGTTCATCGGCCTATTAGAGAGCTTTATTGGTAATGGATGTCGGGAGGTGAATCAGGTTGTTGATGGTAGTGCTAACCTGGCTATCCTGCAAGGAGATTTTCTTATCTTGAGGGAAATCTTCCTCTTCAGCTTCAACATATTATTACTGATGATTGCGCTCATCGAGTGTATGAGAGAGTTTCTAATTATATAGTGCTCTCTCCTCTACAACAACAACAACAGAACCCATATAGTCCCCATATAGTGCTCTCTCCTCTACCAAAAAAAACAAAGCACATCATGTATTGATTAGTGAAAGCCCCTTTAGGTATCTAGTCACTCGTTGTTCCTCCGTTTCCAACAAATCATTCTGTAAGATGAAGGAAATCTTCAGTATACTCGTACACAAATCTATTCCCATGTGGCAAGTTTTGAACACTGATAAAGGGACTGTGTGCGCTTGAATGGCAGGAAATGTGCCTTCAACTTTTCCTTGATCTTCTCCCAACATGTAATCTTGGGTTTTTCTTTCCACTCACGCGTCTTCTTAAGTTGCTTCCACCAAGCTGAAGCTTTACCTTTCAATTTCAAAACAAAGAAATTCACCTTCTTATCTTCAAGAATTTCCTTGTTCTCGAATTTGCACTCCACAGTGTTCATCTAATCGATGAAACCTTCTTCTTGTAGTCGCCCCGCATATTCCGGTATGTCAACCCGGAGGTTGGAATCACTCGATCGTTCCACTCGATATGGAGACTCCCTACAACGAACCTTATCATATAAACAATTGTCGAAGGACAACTTAGATCCTTGCTCTTCTTCTGCTTGTTCAGATCATTGTTCTTCCAATGGAATTCAAGTGCACTTAATTGTCTTTTGTGGATTTCAGTATCATCGTCAAGTGGATCCCTCCCAAAGTGAGGTTCGGTGCTGCCATTTCAACGCTCGGGTTTACTTTGTCCGCTCGGCATATTGTTTACGCCGTAGATATTGAATATTGATGGAGTGCCTTTTGTTGGGTGAAGAACGTTAGAAATGTCGTTGGAAGGTCATCGATCTGAGAGGAAGATCGATGTTGAACTATCAAGTTTGGGGAGCATCGTGCTCCGGGTTCAGAGAGCATCGCCAGCTACAAAGGATGCGACGAATAGGCCCAAGGCGCATCGTGCTCCGGGTCCAGGGTGCATCGTCGAGCTACTGCGGATGGGTCAAGTAGGTACATGGAGCATAATATAGTTGCTGAGGATGCGTGGAATCAACAAAAGAGCGTCGTCGAGCTGTTGAGGACACTTTGAATCAGGCCAAGGAGTGTCGTCGACCATAAAAACCTAGTCAAGCCTCCGCGGGCATTTAAATGGCTCGTTGAACATCCAGGGGGTGTTATCGAACTGCGGGGGTCCGTCGAATTGCAGCACACGCACCATCGGTCTCGACTGCCAAAGGAGAGGCCCTGCGATCAAATATCAGTGTTTCGATGTGGATAAACATGTGATCTAGATTGCAATGGTCGAGTAAGGAATCTGTATTTGATACAACTTAATAGAGGTAACCCTAGAGAAAATGTAAAGCAAGAAGAGCAAGTTCACACTCATTTTTTATTTCATCGAAAAATGCCTCAAAAAGAAGTAATTCCCAAATTAATAGTTAGGCTTTGGGAGGAGTTACTAAAAGTCTTACAAAAAATTTTAATAGATGGAAAATAAAGATACAACAACAACAGAACCCATATAGTCCCCAATCATTGGGGGGAGATGGAAAATAAAGATAACGCGCGAAAAATAAATTCAAAAGAACACGAAAGATGAACATCATGGGACCTCAATTGATTAGCATGCCTCTGAATTCAATCGAATAGATCCATGAATTTGAGAGCGAGAGTGGCGGCATCAATTCTTCCCTCCAATTTTTGAGGTTGGTGACTTCTATAACATCTGCGCAACTTCCTCCTTTCGCTTCCATCTGAACTTAGTCATCGTCGAACGCACCTTTCGCTTATATAGTATTGGTCTCTAATCTTGTTTCTCTCTACAAGTACCAAAACTACATACGACCGAATCGGAGCCCTAATAGCTACAAGCAAGAACACCCACTTCTATTTATATCGATCTCGCATTGCCTCTTCTAATTCTCTCTCGTCATATTGGGATCCAAATCAACTAGATTGGAGCCCGGATTCCTGCATACAAGAACTTGTTGCCACATATTATGCATCTTGTGTTTGCTCTCTTGTGGCTATGGGCATTTCCTCATTCGTCGCTTCTACAATTATTCTAACACTCATCTTTGTCACCAACTGAGCATCGTGAGGAGATTTGGATTGTCACTCTCATGCTAACTGGACAAGAAACTGTCCTCAATGGGCGATGTCTTTTCATCATGTTCTTCAGATGCAGCACCCCCACAATGTGACTCATGGGGTCTCTGATGTCTCCTATGACCAGTAGCTCTGTGATGATGGATCATTAATACATGGATGATTAAATGTAAGGAGAAAGTGTCACATGACCTCGTCATGGAACATGAGACAGCCAAGACCATATGGTACGAGCTTCGTTCTTTTTTTCAGGTCAAAATAATCTGCAACACTTTTATGATCTTCTAAACAAATCTTGTTCACACTCCTGAAACCATGGAGATATAGGTTGTTGTTAAATTCAAATGGATCTTCAATACTTGGATCAAATATCACCCTCTGACTAGTGATTTGATTACTCAAAGGAATCAAATAAAAGTTGTCATTGCTATGTTGATGGCAGACCATCCTCATCTCCACACGGACAGTTATCCCCCCTGATAATGATAACTGCCATGATGAGCAAAACATAGAGGGGCCTCCGTCCATCCGCACCTACACTTAGAAGGAGGCGTGAAAGATTACCACAGTTATTACTCCAAATTCTCCCTTGTACAATCTGAACCCTCGTTGACAAAATTCGATCTCATTCTTGAGTTACTTATATCCATTTGTAAACGTCATCGTTTATGTACTCGACGTCGTAAAACAAATTATATCTCATGACTCTCTATCCCCTCAATACCATGCAATTTTGGTTGTTTTGTCTTCTATTTCTTTAGCTAAGACAACTCAATAGGATATTTCTCAGCATGGATGGAAGCATGCAATGGTGGAGGAAATGAATGTATTAGACTGTTATGGACCTCACCTTGAGATCGCATAAGCGGCCTGGCGGGACGATGAAGGCGCACGGGAGGAGAAGGATCTCCTTTCCTAAACACGGGGGAGGCTATGATGGCAACGGAAGGGGGGCGCTGCTTCTGGCAGAGGAGGCGACTCGAGCGATCGGCGTATGCAGGATGCTAGCGGCTAGGTCGATGGGGTACGCGGGTAGGGCTTCGGCGATTAGAAAGAGAGAGAGAGGAAGAGAGGAAAGGAAGAGAGAGAGAGAGGAAATTAGGAATTAAACTTGCATGCATTTTTCCACTTGACCGGTTCCACCAAATAGGTTCACCAAAGTTGAAAAGAAAGATGCCCCCAATTTGGGCTTACTACATATAGGAACAAAAAAATGAATTAAAAGATGTGCAAAATAACAAAACTCTAACTTGACTAAAAGTGATAATAATTCGGTCACGCATCCGCCACATGTAGAAGGCGTTGGTAAGTGCGGCCCCAGCGCGGGTTGAGCTCGTCGCGCATCATAACATAGACACCAATGACACTTGGGATTTAGTTTACTTACCAAGGAGAAATTTAATAGTTGGGTACATATGGGTACATGCAGTCAAGACGCATCTGGAAGAGTCTGGTACTTCATTAAAAGCTAGATTGGTTGCAAAGGGTACACAGGTAGGGCTTCGGCGATTAGAAAGAGAGAGAGAGGAAGAGAGGAAAGGAAGAGAGAGAGAGGAAATTAGGAATTAAACTTGCATGCATTTTTCCACCTGACCGGTTCCACCAAATAGGTTCACCAAAGTTGAAAAGAAAGATGCCCCCAATTTGGGCTTACTACATATAGGAACAAAAAAATGAATTAAAAGATGTGCAAAATAACAAAACTCTAACTTGACTAAAAGTGATAATAATTCGATCACGCCTCCGCCACATGTAGAAGGCGTTGGTAAGTGCGGCCCCAGCGCGGGTTGAGCTCGTCGCGCATCATAACATAGACACCAATGACACTTGGGATTTAGTTTACTTACCAAGGAGAAATTTAATAGTTGGGTACATATGGGTACATGCAGTCAAGACGCATCTGGAAGAGTCTGGTACTTCACTAAAAGCTAGATTGGTTGCAAAGGGTTACAATAGATCATACATGATGGACTTTGAGGATACTTTCTCCCCAAGGACTAAAATGGCGTCTATTTAGTAAATTATATCCCGCATTTTATGGCATGCAAACTAAAGAAATCAGCGTAGTTTTTAAAAATCACTTCAAGAATGGTCTGCTTTTTCAAGAACTTTAAAGTGGTTTGGGTTACACAGATGTAAACTTGATCATTCAATTTCCTATCAACATACACAAGAGTGGAGCATTATTCTTGTTGCATATGTTGATGACATGGTGATCACAGATGCTAACATCAAGAAAATTTTAAAACTAAAAATATAGCTTCATGATCACTTACAAACCAAAGATCTAGGTAAGCTCAAATAGTTCTTTAATATAGAAGTTGCACATACCTCTTCAGCCATATGCTTGATGCAGGGGAAATTCACCATGGATCCCTTGCCAGAAACAGGAATGTTTTTGAGAATTCAATGGATCCTAACACTACGTTGATGAAAGATGATGGAGACTTAATTGAGAATCCAACACAGTATAGACGATTAGTTGGAAAATTAAATTATCTTACAATAAAGTCTTGATATTATTTTTCCAGCCAGTGTGGTTTGTCTGTTTATGGCAGCACCAAGAACTCCTCACATGGATGCAGTTATATGTATTTCGAGATATTTGAAGGGAACTCCAACAGTAGGCATTTTGTACAAGGATTAAAAAACTTTGATATAAAAAGCATCGGTGATGCAGATTAGGTTGACTCTCCATTTGATAGAAAATATGCTACATGATATTGTGTCTTTGTGGGACATCTGACTCATACAACATCTGAGCTTGTTTGAATTAAGCAAGGAAAGGAAGAATTGGGATATATTTTGGAGTATGCTATCGAGCTGATGTGTGACATTAAGGCAGTCATGTACATTGCTTCAAATCATATGTTTCATGAATGATCGATTGTCACTTTGTAAGAGATAAACTCATTCAAGGGGTTAATTCAACTAAGCATGTGATAGTAAATCATCAGCTAGTAGACATATTCAGTAAGGTTTTAGTAAGAAATCGTATCAAGTACATTCTAGACAAATTAAGCACCTTAAACTTCTTCGCACTGGCTTGAGGCAAAGTATTGGAATAAAGATATATAATGAGGAGAAGACCTAAAGAAATATGCGTGGAACTTTTAGGTATTCTTGTTTTGAACAATCAACTTAATCCATCAAACCACAGGCACATGAATTTACTCTGATATCCTTTACATATTGACGAATGTGTAAAATAAGATTTATGGTGTTTGCTTTTTTCTCTTATTCTTTAATTTAGGAGTACATCCATGTATATAAATAGAAACGGCTGCCCGTGAAAAAAATAGGAAAGAAATTGCAGTTTTTTTCGAAATGGTATGCAAAAAAGTAAGATATTGATGAAAAGAGCTAAATACTTGATGGCACATAATCAACTACAATCAAATATTTAGTTTACCTAGCATCACGGAATCCAGTCAAAGCCAAGTAAAGGGTGCGTGGAATAGGTGTTGCAGAAAGAGTAAGAACATCTACTGAAGTTTTCAACGATGCTATCTTCTCTTTCTGTTTGACACCAAACCTCTGTCAATCAAAAACTAGAGCTATGAAAATCAGCCACCCAACATGTTCAACAAAAGTACTTCAATAATATGGAAATTGAATTAATTTCAAATATTTTTCACATTAACAAGAGGCAGTGTTACGAAGACGGAAGAGGATACTAGATCAGTTTTAAGTGATGGTGTATGTGTGCACCCAAGTAATATAGAAAGTGTCATAAGGGTGTTGTAGCCATGCATAGGGTTCGAGTTTGTAATGCATAAGATCCATGAAATTTGATAGTATCTTCTCTATGCACAAAATGCTTTTAGTTTATTTTGATTTTGACATGCAATTCTTGTTTAATCATTTTTGGTGTTTCAAATTGACATTTGGTGCAACAATATGATACGCACGCGAGGTGTATTTAGTCATGTAGTCTTGTCATGTAGTGGGGCTTATGTCTATATAAGGAGCCCCTTAGGGAGTTATGATCTATCTTTGGAGTCTTAGTGTTTGAGCTCTCTTGGAGAGTGGAGTGTCAAGGAGGACCCAGCCTTCGGATGCTTGGCGGGAGCTTGTCTCCGGATTGTATCTTTATTTTAATGTAATGCAAGTCGCGTTCTTGTTTTAGATATTGATACAACCCGCGCGTACCAATTGGTCCGACCTGCCGCTCATTTAGAGTTTCCGGCGAAACCCTAATTTGATCTTCCTTCTCTGTCGGCTGTTTTTCCCCTCCCGCATGCGTCGACCAGCGCCATTATCTTCCAGCATGAGCCTTGCGCGTCTTCGTCCCCGCACGCATCCAATCGACAAGAAGGGTCATATCAATCTCGTGCTTGACGGGTCCTGCGCAGCTTGTCTCGCACGTCCCGCTTCGACCGTTCCGGCATCGGTGAGCCCGACTTGTGTTTCTGCGACAGATCTCAGCAGTCGCAGCCCCGATTCAGTCAAGAATACATGTTGACACCCTGAGCAGCCCGACCACAGCTTCTTCACTGATTCCAGCAATCACCTGCACTCACAGCAACGACTCGACAACAGCTGCAGATCGATGATTCCAACGGCGATTGTCTTCTTCAGCTATTCCAACACCTTCTTCAGCTACTCTGGTGCTTCCTCTATCGCCAGCGCCCCTTCTAGTCTCGCCCTTCACTCCAGTGCAATTGTTGTCTCTGCATCGGCTTCCAGACGTCTCCGTCCACCTCTGGTCGGTCTCCCAGTGTTTCCGTCGACTTCCAACGACCCTCCAGCTCTCTCACCCGCATTCCATAGGTCCTCCTGCGGCTTCTGCAGCCTTCCAGCGTTCACTCCTCGTCCTCGCCACCCTCCTGCAGCTTTCTGGCAGCCCTCTTGCGGCTCCTACAACATTCTGACATCCATCCTGCATCTCCTGCAGCATTCTGGCAGCCCTTCTGCGGCTCCCGCCGCATTCCGACAACCCTCTGTGGCTCCTGCAGCATTCCAGCAGCCCTCATGTGGCTCTTCTTGCATTCCGGCGGCCCTCTAGAGCCTCTTACCGCTTTCTGTCGCCCCCCCCCCCTTTCCACCATGGCTCTCTTTTCGGACTCAGGGCATACTCGTTGCGATCGAGTTAACGTTGCTCTTGATACTCTCCTCACCATGACGCTTGAGATTCATCATCGGCTTCTTCCGCATGCCCCGTTACAGCCCAGGCCCGTCACTTTGCTTCCCGACGAGCCTCAACCTCCTTCCACCCCATTGCCACCCCTCAGTGGGTCTTCGACCATTAGAACCGTCGTCATTTCCTCCATTTCCGACACCCCCCTTCATTCTCCCGCAGTCGATCGCGGTACGCACCCCCATATCCCCCCCCCCCTTTCGATTCCCACTAGTTACCCTTCCATACGCTCGCCTGCCAACATATCCATGATAGAGGCTCCACCTGGCGCCGTCGCCGCATGCTTGTCCTCCATCAGTCTTCATAGAATCTGGCCTCCGACCACAGCCCTAGCCCAACTGGCGTGTTCATCGCTCATCCTTGAGGATGAGCTAGTTTGCGGGCATGACAGTGTTTCACCTCTAAGGAAGTCTCATGTCGAGTTCTATGGTGGTTTCGGTCACCTGTTCAACAACTTTGCGGCAACTGGCCCGCCCCGGTGC
The DNA here is from genome assembly GCA_033032865.1 of Dactylorhiza incarnata. NCBI lineage: Eukaryota > Viridiplantae > Streptophyta > Magnoliopsida > Asparagales > Orchidaceae > Dactylorhiza > Dactylorhiza incarnata. The sequence continues at coordinate 10,406,687 of JAWHQI010000055.1, forward strand.
CTCTACTCTTCTGATGTTTCACTTGGTCCTCCCAGCAGAGGAGACACCCGAGTCTCGCCGACGCACCAATGGGACCTTGCCCGGCTCGACCTTGACAACAAGGTCTCTTTTTAGGACGGGTGTATTGATATGCACGCGAGGTGTATTTGGTCATGTAGTTTGGTCCTGTTGTCGGGCCTCTATCTATATAAGGAGCCCCTTAGGGAGTTATGATCTATCTTTAAAGTCTTAGTGTTTGATCTCTCTTGGAGAGTGGAGTGTCAAAGAGAACCCAACCTCCAAGTGTTTGGCAGGAGCTTGTCTTGCAATTGTATCTTTATTTTCATGCAATGCAAGTCGCGTTCTTGTAGATCTTGATACGGCCCCCGCGTACCACAATATTTACCAAATAAAAAGAATTTTGAGCAGTTCCAAAATCTTTATTTTGTCAGTGTCTGTATTTTCTCTAAGACATTAAACAAACCCATGGTCTTTCTCTTGTTCCTTATCTGTGTCTGCTCATGTTGACAGCAATGGGAATGATTGGCGGAACTCCTGACCGCGTCGTCATCAAATGATCACAAAGCCGCGGAGTATTTCCGTCGGGTCCGCACTGCGTAACATTCATGATGCGCTCCCAGATGGCGGACTGACTTGTTGAAGGCCGGAAAGTTTCTTTTGTCTGAATGTGTGTGTGTGTGTGTGTGTGGGGGGGGGGGGGGGGGGGGGGGGGGTTGTAATATCACTGCTATAAGAGAATATAAATAGTTTTGGGGGTTTTTTATGCTTATGCTTGTTATTTTGCTACCTGACGCCGTAGAGGAAAACTGCTCCCTTTTGTTTGTGCTTGTTCAGGGTACTCCCTTAAGGCATTTTAAATTCCAGTTTGTATCCTTGCTTGTTCTAAATTGAATCTGGTTTGGAATTATTATGCAAGTTGTTGTACTCTGTTTTCTGGAGTTACTGTTTGCCAAAAGATTATTATCAATAGGTATCAGAGTCAGGGACGGGGGAGGAGACATTATGCCGTTTCTGACGCCGCTCGCCGACGCTCACTGTTCACAGGATCTGCAAGCCGAGCTAGACCTCCTCAAACAATATCAATATTTCATGGCTCGATCGACTCAAGTATTATCCGACCAGCTGAGCAGGATGCTCGAGGAGATGCGGGATATGTTCACTAGCATAAAATCTAAGAGGGTCGGGGATCTTCATCGGAAAACCGCAGCGGCCTAAACGCCACCCACCAAATGGCTATGTGATTCACTCAGCTCGAGTTTCCCTGTTTTTTCGGCAAAGCGCTTCAGGAATGGATATAAAAATGTGACCAGTTCTTCGATATCGATGGCACTCATGATGATTTGAAGGTCAAAATCGCTTTGTAATATCACTGCTATAAGAGAATATAAATAGTTTTGGGGGTTTTTTATGCTTATGCTTGTTATTTTGCTACCTGACGCCGTAGAGGAAAACTGCTCCCTTTTGTTTGTGCTTGTTCAGGGTACTCCCTTAAGGCATTTTAAATTCCAGTTTGTATCCTTGCTTGTTCTAAATTGAATCTGGTTTGGAATTATTATGCAAGTTGTTGTACTCTGTTTTCTGGAGTTACTGTTTGCCAAAAGATTATTATCAATAGGTATCAGAGTCAGGGACGGGGGAGGAGACATTATGCCGTTTCTGACGCCGCTCGCCGACGCTCACTGTTCACAGGATCTGCAAGCCGAGCTAGACCTCCTCAAACAATATCAATATTTCATGGCTCGATCGACTCAAGTATTATCCGACCAGCTGAGCAGGATGCTCGAGGAGATGCGGGATATGTTCACTAGCATAAAATCTAAGAGGGTCGGGGATCTTCATCGGAAAACCGCAGCGGCCTAAACACCACCCACCAAATGGCTATGTGATTCGCTCAGCTCGAGTTTCCCTGTTTTTTCGGCAAAGCGCTTCAGGAATGGATATAAAAATGTGACCAGTTCTTCGATATCGATGGCACTCATGATGATTTGAAGGTCAAAATCGCTTCGTTGCATATGGAGGGGTAGGCGTTGTATTGGCACCAAGCTTATATGAAGTGAAGACTCACCCGTCGGTGGCCTAGTTAGGAGGAATACAACCAAACGTTGTCTAACCGCTTTGGCTCCGTGTTGTTTGATGATCCGATGGCCGAGTGGAAGAACTTAAAATAGAGGGGAATGGTGCAGGCCTTCTTGGATGAATTCGACATTCTCCTCCATCGCGTCCAGATTTCTGAAGAATATGCTATCAGTTTTTGTTTGGCGGGGCTAAAAGATGAGATTGGATTCGTTGTCCGGATGTTCCAACTGAAGACGTTGTAGGATGTTTTTTCTCTAGCTCGCATCCAAGAGCACAAAATGGCATTATCATAGAAACGGTCACACTCCAGCAACCATGATCTCGGTACAACATCTGAGAGGCGCACATTTGTTGTCAAACAGCAACCCCTGTTAATGCAACTGAAATCTTATGGCGGGGCCTTGAAGGGGAGCAACCATCTCACATCCATTGAAATGGATGAGAAGCGGAGTAAAGGACTATTCATCTGGTGCGACAATAAGTACAATCCAGGCCACCGTTGTTTGAAGAGGGGGAAAGCGTATACATTAGAAGCAATCTACAATGGGGAGGAAGCAAATCAGGAGATCAGGAGATTCCTGAAGAAGAGGAGTTGGGTTTAATTGAAGAGCAAGATGAAGAAGAAACAGCCCCTCAGCTCTTCGTCCATGCACTCACATGGTTCAATCATTTCCACACCATGCAGGTAACGACCTCGTATCAAGGCCAACCCATACAAGTTCTAATCAACTCTGGAAGCACCCATACCCATTTCGGCGTTGAAGCAGCCCGCCAATTGCAATGCAAATTAACACATATTCTAGTATTTAACGTAGTGACTGGAAACGGGAAATATCTCCAGCGCCCATAAAGTGGTTGGTTTTAAGTGGCGAATGGAAGGGGTGTTTTTTACCTCCGATATGTTTGTGTTGTCGTTAGGGGGTTGTAAAGTGGTCCTCGAAGTTCAGTGGATAATTACCTTGGGGGTGGTCAACAGGGATTTCAGCAATCTGAAGATGAAATTTTACGAGCCAGGGGCATAAGATTTCCTTGCGGGGCTCTAAAAATATGGTTGGCGTCTAAAAATGAAGCAACAAAGGTTGGAAAAATTATTATCTGAAGGGGGACAGTTGAGTATACTCATCGTCTGTAACTTCTAGGAGAGTGCTAGGCTCCAGATGTATGATCACTTCATTGCTCAAATTAAGGAGGCTGGTACTTCAAATGAAACCCCTCCCACTGGAGCCGAAAGTCCCAACTTTGCCAATCAATGGGGAACAACCTTGCTGCCTGAGCAGGTCCAGCAACTGCAGGAGCTATTGTCAACCTTTCGGGAGGTATTTGGAGAGCCCAGCGTCTGCCACCACACCGTGAGCACGAACGTCGCATTGCGCTCAAGGAAGGCCTTAGAGAGATCAATTTGTGACTGTATCATTATCCCCCGCTACAAAAAACTGAGATTGAAAAGATGGTCCAGGAAATGTTGCAAACCGGGGTCATTAGGCATAGTTGCAACCCATATGCCTCCCCGTCGTGTTAGTGAAGCGGGATGCCTAGTGTTGATTTTGTATAGATTACCGTCGGTTGAACACACATACGGTAAAGGATAAATTCTCAATTCCCATTATCGAGGAGCTCATTGATGAGTTAGACGGAGCTATCTTCTTTTCGATATTGGACATGCGAGCCGAATATCATCAAGTTGGGATGGCGGGGGAAGATGTTCACAAGAAGATCTTTCACACCCACCATGGCCATTATGAATTCTCGGTCATGCCCTTCGGTTTGACCAACATGCCCTCAACCTTCCAAAGTTTAATGAATAAAAATTTTCAAGACCAACTACGAAAGTTCATTTTGGTCTTCTTCGATGACATTCTGATTTCTTGGTCACCCACCATGGCCATTATGAATTCTTGGTCATGCCCTTCGGTTTGACCAACGTGCCCTCAACCTTCCAAAGTTTAATGAATAAAAATTTTCAAGACCAACTACGAAAGTTCATTTTGGTCTTCTTCGATGACATTCTGATTTTCAGCAAATCTTGTGGGTGATCGTGGACAAGAAGAGAAGGGAGAGGACATTGGAGGTGGGATCATCTGTGTATATCTGCCTCCATCCCTACCGGCAAACCAGCATTCGACCACGTGGCTGCCACAAGTTGCGACTTGGCGCCCAAATTTTTTGGACAGTTCCAAGTGTTGGAACGCGCTGGACAGGTGTCATATCGGTTGGATCTTCCTGACGATTCCAAAATACACCACACAATTCATATTTCACAACCGAGGGAACACAAGGGGAGCTGCCCACACAACTGATATTGTTACCCTCAACGGTTGATAAGGTAATATGCTGGTTGAACCAATTGCTATTCTAAATCGTCACATCATTCCCAAGAATTGTAAGGTGGTCACACAACTACTGGTTCAATGGCTCCATGGCTCGGTCGAAGAGGCTGCGTGGGAAGATTTGGGGTCTTTTCGAAAGCGCTTTCCACACTTTGATCCTTGAGGACAGGGGGGACAAGGTATTGATGCGCTCCCATATCACTGCTATAAGAGAGTATAAATAGTTGTGGTAGGGTTTTGGGGTTTTTTTATGCTTATGCTTATTATTTTGCTACCTGCGGAGTAGAGAACTTCTCCCTTCTGCCTGTGTTTGCTGCCTACTCAGGGTACTCCCTTAAGGCATTTTAAATTCCAGTTTGTATGTCTTCTTATTTTATTGAATTAAATCTTGTTTGGGCTTATTATTCAAGTTACTGTACTCTGCTTTCTGGAGTTACTGTGCGATTGCCACAAGATTCTAATCAAATTAGAAGATCAATAAGCTGGTCCAAGAATATAACTCAAGAACCAATGACAGAAAAGAACTATTAAGATCCCATGCCGCAATGAATTAATAGATTTGAAATAGATATTAAGGACTAAATTGACTAAATTTTATGCATAACAGATATCTAAGAACCGTCTGAATAGAAAAGGTAATTTCAGAAGATTTCTTGAAAGAATAAGAAATCAAATTTCTGCCTCAGTAGACAATTCAAGATATCTATTATTAGTTTACGTAAATTGAACAGTAAAAGAAACCACTAATCTTAAACAAAAATAGCCAAACTAGTTCCAAGTTGTTTTACGAACATGGGAGATATAGGAGAACCTGTTCCTCATCAACAACAAGCAGGCCAAGCCTGTTGTAAACCACTCGATCACCAAGAAGTGCATGTGTTCCAACAATTATGTCCAAATCCCCATTCTTAATCAATGAAAGATGCTCCTCTTTCTCTGACTTTGTCTGAAAATTAATCAAATTTAATTGAAGATAGGGTGAAGGAATAAATATCTGCAAAGATGATTTGCATTTATATGTGCATGTTAACAACTTCATGTTATCCCTAGCTGTTTTGCGATGGTGAAACATAAATATTCATCATTATGACACCCAACGAGTAAATTGTGTATAGCAATGCTCATTGCAAAAAAAGTCTCTCAAACACATTTAAGATTGTATTTAGACCATTTTTCCCCCTTTATGCCCATTATAAGTTTATGACACACAAGCTAACAATTTTTCAAGTAAGCTCCATCATAATAATATGGTTTTCTATTTTTTGATGGGATCATTCTTTAAATGATAGAATTCCAAATAATCAAGCTCATAATTCAAAGAATGAACATGCCAAAAGGCCTTTTCTCAAAATAGGGGAGATCCACAGCTTACTATTCATGTAAACATCTGTTATTATAACCAAGTCGCTGGATATCCTTCTGCTCACCTATTCATCAAACTTTCGCCTTTCTGTTCTTTTGGAAGATCTAAGAAATTAAGGGGCTAGATCCATATACCGAAAAGGAGGAGATGAATTGGCCAATTCATTGAATTTTAGTTTGGAATTGATGGCTGGTACATTGACTTAAAAGACGAAAAGAAGATTTGATTCACTTGAAAATCAGTTAGGAATAATACAATTTCTATGAACCAATTCAATATTGAACATGCCCCTTTCCATATAATATACAGTCGCGTACAAAATATAGGGTTGTCAAGGATCTATGACTGAAATAAATAAATAACTAAATTCTCAAAGATAGTGCGTCAAAATATATGTAATGGAGATTCTAAAGACGAAGATAAATGGTGGTTTTTAATTTTTGGTAAAAAATACTTCTCCAGGCATTGTTTCCCAAATGATGGGAACCAGGAGCATTAGTTAGAGCACATGCAACAGGGTCACCCAGTAGTAGACAGTTATAGGGTTATCATCGGGACGAGCCCTCAGATGCGTTCAACACATTATTTTCCTGATTTGTTTAGTAATTTTCATTTTTTAAAGTTATACTTCATTATTTTTAGCCAAGGAACAATCAGACAATCCGAGCCCTACATTCCAATGGACCAAGGTTTATGGTGTCTAAATAGAAATGGTTGAAAAAATTATTATGTCTCGAGTAATTTGGAAACCTCCCAAGATAAAGTTCTTATTAATCTTCTTGGTGATGAAGCCAAGACCACTGATCCTAGTACCAAAGCTAGGATCCCTTATGGATGTCCCCTTTCAGACATTGCCTCTTCCGACAATTAAAGCCTGCACTTCCTCTGCATCTTCTAGTCCGGCTGCACCTTCTAGTCCGGCTGCACGATATCCCTCCAACTAAATATACCCAAGCCACATCTTTTTGGCCAATATAAGCAAGCCTAGCTACTTCCTCCTCCCCACCAACCTCCATCTCACTTCCCCTTCTCGCTGGTTGTTGCTTTCACATTGCTCACTCCTTCTGGCAATATTAGGCTTGTTGATGGATCTTCTGCTTCTATGGCGGGTAAAGAGATTATACAAATTTCTCCAGCTATTTTTCTAAGATCTGTCATTTTAATTCCTTCATTTCCTACTTGTTTTCTCTTTGTAAGCCGTTTAACTAGTGATGTATTCTAAAATTGCGAATTTATATTTACAACAACAACACTCAAGCCTTTATCCCACTATAGTGGGGTCGGCTATATGGATCCTTTGTCACCATTGTGCACTATCTTTAGTCATAATCTCACTAATGCCTAAGTACATCATTTCTTTCCTTATAGTCTCATTCAAAGTCTTTATTGGTCTACCCCTCCCCTGTTTTAAATGCCTAGTGACTAAACTCTCACAACGCCTAACAGGTGCCTCTAATGGTCTCCTTTGTACGTGTCCAAACCATCTTAGTCTAGCTTCTCGCATCTTCTATGCAATTGGTGTCACTCATGTCTTATCACTGATACATTCATTCCTAATTTTTATCCAGTCTCGTGTGACCACACATCCACCTAAGCATTCTCATCTCCGCAACTCCCATTTTTGCCCATGTACATAATTCACTGCCCAACACTCAGAACCATAGAGCATCGCTGGTCTAATTGCAGTACGGTAAAACTTGCCTTTAAGTTTTAATGGTACTTTACGATCACATAAGATCCCTGACGCGCCTCTCTACTTCAACCAACCTGCTTGCATTATATGTATCACATCATTAACAACACCTCCATCTTTTTGAACTCTCGATCCAAGATATTTAAAGTACTCATTGCGGGAAATATCTTGATCTCCCAACTTAATAACGAAGTCACCCGTCCTTCTTGCACTGCTAAATTTAAGCTCCATATACTCCGTCTTTGCCCTGCTCAACCTAAAATCCTTCTTTTCTAAAGTGTGTCGCCAAGATTCAAGTTTCGCGTTTACACCCCCGCGCGTTGTTGGGAGGTACGTCGTGTGGCGCTATGGTCCAGCAATGCCCCCGGTGTTGGGAGGTGCGGCGCGGACGCTATGGCCCACACAAGTCGAACAGAAGGGCGTGTCCCCTGGGCCTAACTGGCTGCCCCGTGGATCCTATCTAGAGTAGCCAGCTCTATAAATGAGCGACAGCGCCTTCCCCAAACAGTCCGGATTTTTGGGAGATTTGGTAGCGTTGAGTCCCTACAAGTGGTATCAGAGGAGGTCAGGAGTTCGAAGCCCCCGGGGGGGGGGGGGGGGGGTGTTGGGAGCCCGGTGTTTGGAGGTACGGCGCGGGGGCTATGGCCCACACTAGTCGAACAGAAGGGCGCGTCCCCTGGTCCAAACTAGATGCCCCGTGGATCCTTCCTAGGGTAGCCATCTCTATAAAGGAGCGGTAGCGCCTTCCCCAAACAGTCCAAGCTTTTGGGAGAGTTGGTAGCGTCAAGTACCTACACGCGTCTCATCGACCAAAACGATATCATTCGCAAAGAATAAACACCAAGCGAGCAAGCGAGCTTTTCACGAGCATTATTAATCGAGAACCGGCCTAGGGTTCGCAAACGCACATAAGGCGCTAACATTCGAACGATGAGTAAACACAATTTAACATATTCCACAAGCAATCAATTGAAATATCAAAGAACTAGAGGATTTTAAGTTAACAACTTATGTAGGCAAAAATTAAAAGCAAGCTTTGAATTTTTAAGATCATTCATATTACGCATAAAAAGTAAACTAATAGCATCGAGCAGTGGATCAAGGAGAGGGTCATACCATCGGCCAAATGTCTGAAATGACAAGGCAGGCGTAGTCAGAATCGTAAACAGCAGAAAAATAACTCTGGAGGCGGGATGTGATGAGTCACTCTTTGGGCCCGTTTTGGTGTGCAATTGCGTGCTATGTTTGTTGGGGTAAGCACATGTTGCTCCCCAACCCTTTTTCTTTACTTGGATTGAGCTGGAAGGGTATTCCCAACTGTGTGAATGCTGTTTGGTGTTGTGCAGGTGGGTAGATCATCCATTATGCCCAGATTTCTTGTCTGCATGAATCGCACTGTCGTGCGTTTCCTTAACGCACGATCGCTCCGACCGTGCGCGTTCATCTATAGCCCAAAATAGTGTTCTGGATTTGGTCGTGCGTTTTGTTCACGCACGGTTGGTTTGCCTGTGCATGAGTAAAATCGCACGAGCTCCTCTTTTGTCTGAAAAATTTATGTATTATTTTGTTCACGCACGGTCGTGCGTTTCTAAAACGCACGGTTGTGCATGAACAAAATTCTGCAACTTTTCTATTTAAGCTGCGATTTTTAGGTTTTCACCCGACCGAATTGTTCCGCGATTTCTTCCGCCGGAAGGGGCGACTGCTCCGTTTTCTTCCACTATTCCTCCACCTTTTTCTCGAGGCCACCTCGCATCATCCAAGCGCTTCAAGGAGAGGATTTTACACTCATCTTCATCGCCAAGCAAGGAGTTCTTCGCATCGGACGTGGCCGGATTGTAGTTTACCGGAGAAAACGGGTCCATTGGGAGGAAGTGCAGTCCTCCTCTACCCCGGACGATAGTTGGGACCGAGCTAGGACGCGGATTGACACCCCGACGATTCCTACCGTGAATCTACAACAAGCCTCCGGATTCGGTTGTATCTCTTGCATTTTTCTCCTCTTGGACTATTATTGTTAGTGTAATCTTTTTTATGTTGATGTTGCACTCTATATTTGTTGAACTTCTTGTTATATATTATGAAATGTTTTCATGCTTTATGAGTGCTTGAGGTGTGCTTTCGTGGTGATTGTGGTGTAAGTGTTCGGTGTTGCCGCACTAGCAATTGCTAGTGGCGTGCTTGTTGATGAGGTGCTTGCGACCCTCATTCCGCCGGTGCGACCCATTCCATCAGCAAGCCTACTCTTCCATCCGCGTAGCGAAGCGATGCTAACGGCCCGTGTAATCCATCCGCCTAGCCAAGAGGTGCTAACGGCCCTCACACCTTTCCGCAGTTACACTCACCTCATCCACTGGCCTTCTCGTCCATCCGCCTAGCGAAGCAGTGCATAGCGGCCTGCATAGTTTCCATCCGCCCGGTGAAGCAGCGCATAGCGCCCTGCATAAGAGTAGTTTAGTTTTTTTCTTTATTTTCCACAATCCAAATCACCCCTTTTCAGCAATCAATCCGACCTAAAGGACTTCGATCTCAAGTCCTTCCTCGATAGATAACTCCACCTTACTGTGTTCCTTTAAGATTCGATACTTGGAGATTCACTCCCATATTTTATATTACTTGAACGATCGGTACACTGTCATTTTGTGCCGCAGTCTTGCTACCGCCTTTAGCGGTGTGCTAGGATTTGCGCATCAAGTTTTTGGCGCCGTTGCCGGGGAACACAGTCCTGTGAGTTTTCTTAAGAGGGAGAGTTGAGAGATAGAAGTTCTTCCATTTGTTTATTGCAACCTTTATTTTATTTCAGTTCTTGTTATTCCTTTTTCTTGTTTTATATTAGGTTGCCTTAGTAAATTATTGTTGGGTGTAGTATTTTGCATAGTAGTGTTTTTCTTCTGAATTTGGTTATCTTCACGAAATGTGGGCCTCATTTAATATTCGTTGTCGTTGGTGTGGAGATATATCTCATGCTAGTGATAGATGTCCAAAGGGAGATAATAGTCCTAGCACTCAAGGCCCAGTATGTGGAGCACCGACTTCGTCTGGTACTCCATATGGTGTGCGTAAGTCCTATGGCTATTCTTCTGAGCCTTTACCGACATACTTCTTTGCGGCTCCAGCACCTGTGGTGCCAAAGAATTCAGCAAGTCGGTGCTTGTTTTGTCAGAGCACGGATCATGCCTTGAAGGATTGTGTTGTTTATCTTCGCCAATTGGACGAGGATGACGAGCCGGATATCCGGATTGTCCCGACTCCTAACTCTGGAAGCACACCTTCTACTTCTGATTACGTGTCTGTGCCACCTTCATGTTTTGAAGGAAATGATGCAGACACGCTTATCAAAGTTGTGGCGGATGTATGTTCTGACATCCCTGAGCCAATTTTTCCCCTATACATAGATCACCTTGCATGAATTCGATTCTTTGTGAGGAATCGGTGCTTGACTTTTATCCAAGCACTATTCCTCCCCCTGTTGTGCATACAACTACATTTGTCTCTGACGACATTATTGAGGATGTTTCGCAGGATAAGGCAGGTGATTTATGTGTTGTGCCTATTCCTATGGAGGAGGATATTTTCCAAGGTGACGAAGATTCTACCTCAGCACCGGTGGAGGAAGTCCAAATCGTGGAGGAGGTCACTGATGATCCTACTGAGCCCTGCAGCATTGTCGATGGTGCCGACAATATCTTATTTCCCCAACCTCTTGGGAGTGAGGCCGGGACCACTCCCCCGATTGACATTTATTTAAGTTTTTCTTTTCTTTTATTCCCTGACCCCCCTTCTTTATCCGAGCCTATGCAGGTTGAGCCTCCACAGGTACTCCAGGAGGACTTGGAGCATGATGCTCAAGTCAATGATGAGCGTATCCTCATATGTGAGGAGGTTGACCCCTCCTCCATAGTGGAAGCCTCACACATTACCTTCTCCTCCTGGCGCCTCCCTGAAGACGACACCTCGCTGGGCAAGGATGTTTTTGGTGAGATTTGTGAGGAGTACTCCTCCTCCTCTTCTTACTTTTTATTCCTTCTACCTTTGAAGAGCAGATATTATTTATATTTAGGTAGGGGAGTAACTGTTCTGTCGCCGTATCGGTACCCGCTACCGACACGCAAATTAGAACATTTACCTGTACATTTCCTTTTTCATAGACTCATTAGCTAGAACTGTTTTAAATTTGAATAAGTCGTGCTGGGAGGAAAATAACCTCAGTAGTTATCTTATTTTTTTTCATGCATTTTCATTATTTTTAGTTCTATTTAGTTAGTTGCATTTCATTTAGTTTTCCATTTTATTTTGTTTTTGCGGAGCTCACCCATGCAGGTACTTTTTCTGGATGGCGGATGCTGCTCTTTGTCTTGGTTTACACATCAATCTTCTGGTATGCTCACTTCTGAGCATTGGGTAATCTCTTCCCCTAGATCTTTTCTGAATTTCATAGCTATATATTGTGTATTGTCTAGTTTAAGTCTGGGGGAGAGTAGTTCTGTGTGCCCACTCACGTGCACTATTGCATAGCATGCTAGAAGTACTTTTATTTTAGTTTATTGAAAATTGTTGTTCATTCTCTTTGTGCACCACATCACCCACTTGAGCGCGTACTCATCTGTATGCGTGCTCTGAGTTGAATTTAATTCTTCTGCTTATTTATGAAAGTCTAGGTGCTGGCTTAGGACTATGTAGCAGAATAAAATGTTGACTCCAGTAGTGCTCCTAGTCAAGTGCTCGGTTGCATAGAAATTTGTGTAGATTAGACTTTTTTTTATACTTATGGTTTTATATTTTTTCTATTAGTGTAAATGTTGTTTACTCTACTCAAACGGTGAATCCGGTGTGAATCAAACGGTAGCATAGGGATGCGTGTAAACGACCGCTAGACTCGTATTGCTTGAGTTGGGAGAAAGGAGAATCTTTCTCAGTGGCTAGAACTTGCCCCAAGCGATTCTTGAAGCATTGGCATAGGATAGTTCTAGTGCGTGAGAATGATGTAGGCCATTATTTTGGCCTGGTTGAACTTTTTATTTCATGCCTATCGTCTACCCTTGCTAGCCCCTTTGTGCCTACCCTTTCGTTGATTCAGCTCCGCATATATCTCACCAAAGCCTACAAGCCTAACCTAGTCGCACACCCAAATCTGAGCTTTAGTTATAGTTTTATTTACATTTTTTGGGGTGTTGATTGTGGTGTTTATTATGTGACTTTGTGGATATGCTCATTTGAAAATTTTTGCTGAAAGAAAAAGAAAAAAATGATTAAAAAAAAAAGAGAAAATTGAGTTTTATTGAAAATCGTTTAGAAAAAAAATTATGTATTGGGAGTAGGCGGTGCACACACCTATGTTGCAAAAGTCCAAGTCTGGGGGTGTGGTGCACTTGTTTATTTATAGTCATGCGGGTAGTTCTACCTTATGCTCATATTGGGTTAGGTGTGCTTAGCCTCCATGTTTATCTTTGTTTACCTCACCGTAACCCAAGCTCCATCTCTAACCTAAAGTCATACTGACTCACGCCTTGAACCAATCTAGTGTCGTAGAGAGAATGTGACCGGGCGAGCTTATGATCACCGACACCGATGGATTTTGGTGGAGTTTGTCTTGCACCCCAATCTTGAGCAATGCTCATCTAAGCGCTTAGTTTACTTTCTCCGTATGCGTGACCGGATGATTCACCGTGGTTCACCATTTTGAGTAGTTGTAATATGCTTTTACTCTTTTAGAAATACTGTTTGTATAATGAGAAATCTTCTCTATTATTTTTCTTATGCGCGTGAGCATGCGACTTCACATGGTACTCTGTATTGTAATTTTAAGCCATCTACTTTTCTTTCCCCGCTTGCTTAGAATTTGTTTGCTCAGGACGCGCAAACAGGTAAGTCTGGGGGTGTGATGAGTCTCATTTATATACACTTTTATAGACTCATATGGGCTAGTTTTCATGCATATGCACTTCACTTTTAGTTCATTATTGCTTATATTTCACTTGAACACATTTCCTCACAAAGTGCACTCTTTGGGCCCGTTTTGGTGTGCAATTACGCGCTATGTTTGTTGGGGGTAAGCACATGTTGCTCCCCAACCTTTTTTCTTTATTTGGATTGAGCTGGAAGGGTATTCCCAGCTCTGTGAATGTTGTTTGGTGTTGTGCAGGTGGGTAGATCATCCATTATGCCCAAATTTCATGTCTGCATGAATCGCACGGTCGTGCGTTTCCTTACGCACGATCGCTCCGACCGTGCGCATTCATCTATGGCCCAAAATAGTGTTTTGGATTTGGTCGTGCATTTTGTTCATCTATGGCCCAAAGAAGAAGAATTTACATTTGGAGAGGTGGGAATTAATACAGGAGAAAATGTACAATGGGCCTCTCTTTGGGTTTTTAATTTTGGGCTTTAACACTCCCCCTCAAGATGGAGCATAAATATCGATCATTCTCAGCTTATCACAAATATCTGAAAAAGAGGAAGAAACTGGTTTGGTGAAAAAGTCGGCCAGCTTTTTGTCTAAAACAACAAACAGAGGGCATATTTGATTTTTGATAATTTCCTCTCTGATGAAGTGACAATAAACTTCAATATGTTTTATTTTTTCATGAAATACTGGATTTTTAGATAATGTTGATAGCAACTTTATTATCACAAAATATCGATAGAGGATAATCGTAGATTTCTCTCAAATCTTTTAGAAGTGTTCTTAACCACTTCAACTCACAGGCAGTCTGAGACATACTTATGTATTCAGCTTCAACACTTGACCTGAACACTACCGTTTGTTTCTTGTTTTTCCATGTTACCAAATTTCCTCTGACATATGTGCAGAATACAGAAGTGGATTTCTGATTTTCTTTATCATCTGCATAGCTTGCACCAAAGTGTGTTTTAATGCGTAGATGATTGTCTCTTTGGAACAGCAGTCTTTTCCCATTTGATGTTGTTACGATCTAAATAAACCCCTCCCCCTTATATAGATGAGGGAGGGCAACCAAACAAGGAAATACAAAAAGCAATCAAAAAGGAAATAATAAGAAAATACAAAATACTTAATTAATATTAATTAATATTCATATGCGCGCTCCATGGTGGCTTCCATATGCGCGTTCCATAAATTATGACGAGTGGGGTCCACTTGAGTAAATGCGCCCACGACCACGGCGGCTTCCATATGCGCGCTCCTTAAATTACGACGAGGGGGTCCACTTGAGTGAATGCGCCCACCACCACGGCGACTTCCATATGCGCGCTCCATAAATTATGACGAGGGGGGTCCACTTGAGTGAATGTACCCGCGACACGTGGACCCGTAACAGAGTATTCCAATATTTTTAAAGCAACTTGCAGGTGACACTCTCTGGAGTCCGCATGAATTGACTAACCCACCTTGCAACATAGGATATGTAAGGTTTGGTTACGGTAAGATAGATGAGTTTTCCGACCTGACGCCTATATCGAGTAATACCCTATAGGAGAAGAGATGTCGCATCCCGAAGTTTGTCAGTTACCATAGGCATGGGATTCCGAGCAGGTTTCATTCGAAGGAGACAGACTTCGTTGAGTATATCTAGGGCACACTTGCTTTGGGACTTGGGAGAGAACCATGGAGCTATTACGTCGCGCAATTTTAATTCCTAAGAAGTATCTTGGAATTCTCATATCTTTGGTAACAAAATGCTCCCGAAGATGTTTTTTGTTCTTCCCTATTCCAAAGGAGTCATTTCCGGTAAGAAGAGTGTTGCCGACGTAGATAGCGAGAATAACATGGGCATAGTTGGTTTTTTGTATAAAGAGAGAGTGATCAGCATTGCTTCTGGAGAAACTAATGATATAGACGACTTGATTGAATTTGTCGAACTATGAGCGAGGCCTTTGTTAGAGACCATAGATGGCCTTCTGAAGCTTACACACCTGAGACTCCCCATGAGCAACATAACAAGGTGGTTGCTCCATATAAACTTCTTCGTGTAGGTCACCATAAAAAAAGATATTTCTGACATCAAGTTGGGACATTTGTCAATTCCGGTTGACAGAAATGGAGAAGAGAACTCTGATAGTACTAATACAGCTAACTGGAGAGGTGCCAAAGAAATCAACATTATATGTGCGGGTGAACCCATTGGTAAAAACCTAACCTTGTAGTGATCCACATTGCTGTCTGGGAGAAACTTGATGACAAAACCCAGCAACAACCGACAATATCTCCCTCAATTGGGAAGGGCAAGACTCTAGGTACCTCGTGATTTTAATGCAGAGATTTCCTCATCCATGGCAGCTTTCCAGCAAGGTATATGAAGAGATTCTTTGTGTAGTAGGAATGGTAGTGGTAAAGAATGCCCATGCAAACTTGCTGCAAAAGGGTTCGAGATTGGCATAGGATACAACATTAGTAAGAGGATGTTGGGTGCTCCCCCTTACCTCTTTGAGCAAAGCAATGGGAAAATCCAGGTCCGAGTCTACTGAAGTGTGGGAACCTTCTTAAGAGGAAATCGCTGGCATGGGAGCTGTCGACGGGGACTTTGGAGTGGAAGGAGCGAGGATAGGTGGGTTAGCAGGACATCGACGATAATGATATGGAAAGGGTGAATTGGAGGAACATATGCCGTAGTTGGGGTCGGCTGCGGGATATCAGGGGAAGGGGCATGAATGATAGAGAACGATGAAACGGAGGGTGGAGGAGGAGAGGTGGTATAGAA
This sequence comes from Dactylorhiza incarnata, assembly GCA_033032865.1. Classification (NCBI taxonomy): domain Eukaryota; kingdom Viridiplantae; phylum Streptophyta; class Magnoliopsida; order Asparagales; family Orchidaceae; genus Dactylorhiza; species Dactylorhiza incarnata. The sequence goes on from JAWHQI010000055.1 coordinate 10,422,824, forward strand.
AAGAGGATTGTGGTTGAAAGTAAGAGTCACGCAGTCATTTGAAAAGTAAGGGTGGACTCAAAAAGATGACGTCAGCAGAGACGTATTGATGTTTGGTGATAAGGTCGAAGCAGCGATAGCCCTTCTGAGTTGGAGAGTGCCCCGCAAAGATACATTTGGTGGCGTGAGTGAAGATTTTATCACGACCAAAGGCAGGACTGTGGATAAGCAGTACAATTAAACGCACGCGGGGTGAGGGAAAAAGGTGTACCGGTTGGATATAGAAGAGAGAAAGGAGTCTTGCCCTAAAAGGTGGAAGAGTTTATCACAACCAGATGCATGAGCTGGTAGAGAAGACGCATCGGCAGATGACCAAGGAGATGATTCCACTGGAGTAGAGAAGTGGAGACGGAGGAAGCAGAGAAAGCGGTAAGATCGTCGAGTTAGTAGAGACCATCGAGTTCAGTCCCAGTAGCAATCATCCTCTTCGAGTGAAGATTCTGAAAATAACAAGCAATAAAAGAAAATGAGACAGAGCGTTGCAATAGTCGTGAAAGAGCATTGGCAGACAACAAATTGCATGGAAATTTGGGGAAAAAAAAGTGTCTTCCAACTGGAGAAGAGAGGCGGTAGTCACAACGCCAGATCCACAAACTAGAGCAGGATAGCCATCAGCCACAAAGACATGTGCTAATCAGTTATGCCTCTCGAAGTGGGAAAAGAGGAGAGAGTTCTCAATCATATAATTGATGGAACCAGAGTCGTTGAGTCACTTACCCTGAGTTGCAACGCGCGCGCTACCTGAAGAACTGGAAATTGTGGCAGATTGCTTGGAGGCATTGATGAGAGCCTCAATATCCGTGGAAGAGAACCACTAGAAGGATTTTGGTGGCGGAGTGGATAGTGAGGCAGAAGGCTCAGGTGCATGGGCACTGACATGGGCCTGAGGACAGAGGTGAGGATGCATCATAAAGCATCTCTCGACAAGATGACCAAGCCGACCACAATGAGAGCAAAGAGGTTGGGGTCTCCTGCGACCCCTGGTGCGTCCTCCACAACCACGGTGAACTCCACAACTGGCTACATGAGTAAAGTTGTCGGATGCAGAGGAGACACGATCGGTGGCCGCTGGAGAAGGTTAGTAACAGCAAAGATACGAGCGACACTGACATCCAAGGTGGGAGTGTCAGATTATTCCAAGATTTGTTGGCGTATCATCTCGTACGTATCTGGAAGACGAAGAAGATAGTAAACAAAAGGGAGTTCTTGAAAATGTTTATGCTGAGTTGCAAGGTCAACAGAGAAGGGCCGATGTTGGAGGAATTCTGCGCCGAGAGACTGAATTTCTTGATATGCAGCAGTAGAAGAGAGTGTTGTGTAGGGATACGGCGCAACCAACTGCACCAAAAGACCGGCATGTTGGTCAAGGCGCCTACCGCTCCTTTATAGAGTCGGCTATCCTCAGGCGGATCCACGGGGCAGTCAGTTAGACCCACGGGGGGACACACCCTTCCGCTTCGAATAGCACCGCAGCGTCGGGGGCAATTCTGGCACCCCAACAATCCCCCCCCCCAAAAAAAATGACCCCGGGGTTTCGAACCCGCGACACCCTCTGATACCACTTGTAGGGATACGGCGCAACCAACTGCACCAAAAGACCGGCCTGTTGGTCAAGGCGCCTACCGCACCTTTATAGAGTCGGCTATCCTCGGGCGGATCCACGGGGCAGTCAGTTAGACCCACTGGGGACACACACTTCCGCTTCGAATAGCACCGCAGCGCCGGGGGCAATTCTGGCACCCCAACATGTTGGTCGGGCGAAGATATTAGAGTAGAGGGTGTAGATGCCGGAGGTTTTAACACCCTTGGAGCAAATGACAGCAAGATGATCTTATGCCGCCTTCATAGTGTCATCATGACGGATGATAGGCAAACATTCATCAGAGAGGTTGTTTGCAAGTCGGGTGCGAACAAAGGCATCACTAGCGTCCCAATCAACATATTAGGAGACCTCTAGTTACCAAAGGTGTCTTTGACGGGTATGCTGTCAATTTGAAGGTGTGCAAGTGCTACTGCACTCATTAGTTGAGTAGGTTTATTTCCAAAAATGTTATCTTCTGTCAACATATTTCGTTTTACTCCAAGGAAGGATAAAAATCAAGCAAATGAGTAAATAAACTAAAAATGATCATGAGATGGATTCTTTGCATGATCTTAAGGATGTCATTCATGAGAAGATTATTAGTGAGCTTATCTAAGAAAGGGTTGATACCACTGGCACTTTGGATCTATAATAGAACAAAACGCTTTGAGTTTATCATAGAAAATAAATCAGAAGGGCTAGATAAGCATATTGATACTCAGATCCCACTTTCCATTCCAATTCACCAGGACAAGATGACTCCTAAAGCTATATTTGACGTCCTCGAAATTCAAGCACCGGGCATCTTATTGAGCAGTATGTTGGGTATCATTCTTCTTCCTCCTCAGTAAAATCTTACATTGTTTCTATTTCTTCTATTTCCATGCCTAATGGTTTCTGGGATGCTAATTCTAATTCTTGATGGAGGAAAGCCATGGAAGTTGAGATAGAAGTACTTCAGATGAAAAATACTAGGGATATTGTTCCAATTCTCAAGGGTCGTTACATTGTTGGATGTATGTGGGTGTATCTTGTTAAGTATCTGCAAGATGGCACAATTGATCATTATAAGGCCAGACTTAAGGCAAAAGGCTTCACCCGAAGTGAAGGTATTGATTTTCAAGAGAGATTTTCTCTGGCAGCAAAGTTAAATTTTGTGATGATATTTTTGTCTATAGAAGCGCACAAGGCTTGGCAACTTCATTGATGTGAGGTACATGTTCCTTCTGTTGAAGTTATCATTATTTTCACATTATTAGAATCTTTTAGGTGTATATGGATTTTGTCCCACATTGCATGTTTACCTTTATATGTTCGTTGTAATCCTTTATATACCCCTTTGTGGATGAATAATATGCACCAAGTATTTCTTTTCTATAATTCAATACGGTATCAGAGCTAGGTTCTATTTCTCTTTGAAATTTCGGAGCCCTAAATTGTTGGCTTTTTGAAATTTAAAGCCGAAAATCCTTCCTTCTGCCTCTTCCTCTCATTCTCGTCGACGGTCCAGTCCCTACTCCCGTTGAGCGGTTCTGCTTCCACTCCCGTCAACAAAATCAATTTCTGATTATGTCGATGGGAGCGGCCTTTGGTCCCTACAACGTCTGCGCTGGAGGGGACTCCCATCTTCGCTGTCATCGACAGTCTTGTCATCTCCCTAATTCTTTGAGAGATCGAGCAGCCGCTTCCTTCTTCGGCAGAGAGCCGTCAGTGAGCCGATCGTCGATGTCTTCTCCATTCGGCTGAGCCCAGGCCGCTTGCACGCGGAAGGCCCGTTTGGTGTTTTCTTCCAATCAATCTGTCGTGCTGCTCCCGCTGCTTCCATCATTGATCCCTCTCGATCTCGTCTGCTCGTCGACGAAGAAGATGCTCTCTTCCGACGATCCGGTCGACATCCCTCTCTACTGATCCCGTCGATGTCCCTCTCTGCTAATCCCGTCGAGCTCCTCTCTGCATGTTGTCGCATATCCTGACATCTTCTCGGTCGCCATCATTTGCGATCCCACTAGAGCCAGTTACTGCTCCAAATCTGCTCCCGATCTGGCCCTCACTTCTCTCTGTTGCTGTTCTGGAGCCTCCTCTTCCTGTATGGAGCTTCCAACTCCAGTTGTAAGACCCCCACGGAAATTAGGCATGACAAGGGGATCTTATCGCACGCCAGCACCGCAGCAAAGAAGGGAATAACGGAAGAGTAGAGGCATGAACGTCTCAACCCTCTCCTGTCATTCTCTCCTAACGCTATGAACTAATGATGGTTCTAAGCAAATAACCATTACATCACAATCAGATATGCTATAAGCAGTAACAGAAAAAGTACTAGCGGAAGAATAATAACCACGTAGTAGATCACAGAAATATACGAGTAATAAGATAAGACATAAAGTAACCACAACAACGGCACGATGGTCCCACAGTCTAAGTACAACAGTCTTAGAAAATCCGGGGGCTAACAAGTAAACATGTCAAGCCGGATAAAAGTCAATATATAAAATGATATACAACTATAGACCTACTGAGCTAACTATAAGATTGATGATGTTGCTAAGGGTAACAACGATCATCAACATGTCTTCTATCTCCACGTCAAGTCCACGCTGAGTCCATGTTGAGTCCACGTCAAATCACTGGGAGCACCTAGGGCATGACTGCATCACCATCGAAGGAGGTCTCCGCCTAAAATGTTAAACGCGAGAGCATCAATCAAACTAGACTGAGTGGACTTCACGCTCCCCCCAAGCCCTAACGCTCAAAGGAAGGGAAATACCACGCTGCAGAAAGTAACAGGGAGTATGTATGCAATAATAACAGATGGTACTAATAAGTATAGTAAGCAAATAAAAGTACCACTAGTAGGCTATCAATATATATGCATTTAAATTAAGCAATATTTATAACCTACTATTTCAAACCTAACGGTGTTCACACTCATGCACCGAACGATGCTATCTACTAACAATAAGAAAGAGTTACCATCTAAAATAAGTAATGTTAGTAGTAAGAAAAGGACACACAACTATACACCATCATCATCAAGTACACACAACCTACTATATCGACATAGATTTAACAAACACACCGTGTCGAGACGCCGACACCCGATCATAATCAAGTGCAAACTAATGACTGGGATCTCTTATTCGTGGGGTAGCTAGTCCCATGGGCACCACCGTCGTTGCCAAATGGTGGCAGTGACCCGTCCATACCACTACCAGGGTATTTAAGCACAATCATCCCTAGGCCTTACGTACGGCTATCTGAGCCCGTACTCATTCTTCGCCATCAGACGGCATAACCAAAAGAACCAAGGCATAGCTCATGTCGAATTCCAGGTAGCTAACACCTACACAAACAACAACTAGGCTAGGGCTCACGCTGTCGTTGACCATGGCGTTATCCATGAGTCACTGTTCAAACCCTCCAGAGTGTGCCACCGGCAGGGACAGTAGACCCGCCGCATGCATTCACACATAATCATCACATCACACATACAAAATTACCAACAGTTTAATGTACCAACTAGGAGAAGCGAGCAACCTGCACTCTAACCAAGAGGGCTAACCATCTCACCTCTGCCAACTTACAATCTCAAAACCATTATGTATATTCAGATTAATACAAATGCAATCAACACCTCAGTTTAGGTATCCTAAACACATCCCAGACTTTAAGTAGGATTTAAGCTATCAGACATCATGTCGTTGATTAAGTATCATTTCAAACAGGCAGAGTTACCTACAATTTAGTGTATCAACCGGGAGGCGAACAACTTGCTACTCTACCTAATCAAAACACTACTCAATCATCACTTATGCCAAATCCATAAAACCACTAAATGATTAAGTATAAACATGTGATTTAAATGTGATAAACGCATCAGATTAGAGATCATAATCACTTCCCAGACCTAGAATAAGATTTGGGTTTAGCAATCTCATATGCTTGGCGGGCACGACCGTGATTTATCAGACATCAAGTCGCGTTAATTAATTATCATGAAAAGGGTAGTGCTAATGGCGTCGGTTTAGTAATTTTATCCTCGGTCGAATAAGCATTCCACAGACTGGTAATCTTCACAGTCGAAGGTCTCCGTCGCAAGATTCATGATTATCTCAAATGTGTGATCATCGTTGGCGTCACACGGTCCATCACCGATTTAACCGCATGATTTAAAATCATTTATCGATAAACGATCGTTGTTATTTGAATCGCGCACATCCATATAAGTTATCGTCGTGTGATCGTCGTTATTTTGATTACACGCACAAATATAATTTATCGTCGCGCGATCATCGTTATTTCGATTGCGCGCACCAATATAATTTATCGTCGCGCGATCGTCGTTATTTTTATAGCGGGCACCAATATAATTTATCGTTATGTCGCACCTCAAGACTCCCAGAGAGGGGTCACAAAGACCCACTCTACATCATCCACGGCTACCCCGAGCACGACTACGATCGGGTGTCTGTGGGTTGCCGAAAAAAACAAGGTTAACATCCATAAATAGAAACCTTAAGAACTAGGCTCGGAAGAAATCGAGGAAACAATCATCGGGTGTCCATGCATGCTACCCAATAGCCGCGTATGCGGCATTTATCCGTCGCTCCCGTCCATAGTCGGATCTCGCTGGATCGGATCTCGTCGAGCGTCGCCGAAGAGGAAGTCGGCCTCTTTGAGTGTGCTGTTTTGGAGAGATCAGATGTTTCAGAGAGTGAGAGCTCGTTGTTTGAGTGAAGGAGAGCTTGGTTTGTGGTCTTGCCCGCCGGAGAAGATGGAGGCGGCAGCTTGGAAGAGAGGTGACCTAAGAGTGAAATGTCGTCCCCATCATCCATGGAGGGCCGTTCGGAGCTCGCTGGAACAGAGCTTGGAGCACTCGGTTGCTAGGGGAGCTGCTCGTGGGGCTTAGGCCGGACGGAGCATGGAAAGGAGGTGGAGCTGCTCGGTTTGTAATGTGTCGAAGAGGAGCTTGTCGGAGAAGAAATGGTACAGGGAGGAACTTGGTGGTGGTCGGCCGGAGAGGAAATCGGAGCTGCTCGCCAGAGAAGAGATGGTTTCGGCCATGAGGGAGGCAGAGTTGTGGTGGTCGGATTTGGTCTCGGTCAGATCTGGAAGGAGAGAGAGCTTGGAGGAGGTCGCTCGGACAGGGCTTGGAGGAGCTCGCCAGAGAGGAACTTTGTTGGTCGGAGAAGAGGGAGGTTGTTCATTACATCGGGTTGCAGGATGGAGGCAGGGGAGTGACGGCAGCTGGTTTGGATCGGGCTGCTGGGGTGGTAAGTGAGCTCTAACCAAATTATTTACGTGTGTGTGGGTATAATATTATTATCATTATTTTTGTATTATTATTAATGCATTCAAACGCTCGTATATCGCTCTAGAGGACTCAGAATTTGTCCTGGAAGGGCTTGTTATGACCGTCTCGTCGACACGCATCCACCAGAACGATCCGAGATCAATTCTGAGTTTGTTTGCTCATTTTACGCTTCCCGAAGAGTTTACGGCCCAATTTACTTAAACATCAAAAACCACTCAAACGATGTCAGAATCGCAAACGGACGGCTCCGTTGAACTCGTATGGTCTTTACGAGTCTAACAAAATTAACTGAGGTTAGTTTCGAGGTCGTTTGCTCAATTTCACCTTTATGGATAATTACGATACTTAAAACTCGCTTCTGGATAATTTCTCTGATACTCATCGGAATTGAGTGCAGACAGTTCTGTTGAACTCGTATTGGCTTCACGAGTCTAAGGACCCTAACCAAGATCGATTTTGAGGTCATTTACTCAATTTCCACTTTTCGGGTGAAAACGTTACTCAAAGTTGGGTCGACACGTCAAATTCTCTGATACTCATCAGAATTGAGCGCAGTCGACTTCATTGGACTCGTATAGACTTCACGAGTCTAACGACGCTAACCGAATTTGATTCTGAGATCATTTGCTTAGCTCGTGAGAAACCGACATGTTTAGGTCATGATCGAGTAATGAGTCAATTGAACCGACTAGACTCCTAGATGGCTCAATTGAAAAGTGGGATGTTACACCAGTTGTTGCTCGCTTCTCACTATCAATTCCGGTCGTTGCCCCCTTCTGGGTGATATCCTCATGCTGAGGTTGTAGCTTCGAGATGTTTTTTTTCATGTGTCTTTGTTTTGATTGTTAGTGTTCATTGTGTATTCATGCTTTCTTGCACGTGCATCCCACGTGAGGGGGAGTGTTTGAGACAAATGCGACTCGGATGATATTTCTTGACTCTCGCCTTCGTCCCACTCGGCCTCCAGGCATATTTCTTGTATTGTTTGTATCTCCCCATTTTTCATCGTTGTTGGGTAGGTGTGGTATGGTCTTTGTCGGTTGACCTTTTTATCCGCAGGTTGTATCGTGTGGGAGTATCACCGGTCACCCGTTTGTTGATTTCTTTCTCGTGAGTCCACGTCGTGTGTGGGACTTGCATCGTGTGTGGGTCTACGTCGTGTGTGGCTATGTCCCCGACTTGATTCCCTAGTTTGGAATTTCCACCGGTGGCTCGTATGTTGTCTTGTCACACTTAGCCTACCACCATTATCTTTTCTTTTATGATGTTTTCAAGCTGGAGTTTTGCCCTCCAACTTGAGGGGGAGTGTTGAAGTTATTATTATTATCGCATTATTAGAGTCTTTTAGGTGTATATGGGTCTTGTCCCACATCGCCTATTTACCTTTATAAGTTCATTGGAATCCTTTATATACCTCTTTGTGGATGAATAATATGAAACAAGTATTTCATTTCTATTATTCAATACCTTCATGGCACTCTGAAGAAGAATCTTTGCATTGATACCATGTTAGAATCCAAACATGCAAAGTAAAACTAATTGATTGGAGGTGGAGAGACCTCTTATCTATGTTAAGTGCACAAAGTAATGTTAGTTTCCCAATGTGAAACTATTCCTAATATAATACACATTCTCTGTTTTTACATCAAAAATGTTGAAAGTATTTAATTTTTATATGGACAAACCTTGTGAAGGCAATTATGGGTACACCACAAACCAATACAATTAAGTTATTTTTGATTTGATATATTAGGGTAATAGTTAATGCTAATAAATGATGCATCCTCGTGATAGTCCAACTGTCATAAATTTACCACAAACAAATATGAACATTTAAGTGCTCCGGATAAGCTCCCATTTAAATATTCAAAGGGAAAAATGATTGCTGACATACCCACATTTCACAGGTAAAAGGGAGAGTGTAGAGAACAAAATCGCTACAAAAAGCAAAACTCAATCAAACATGTTTGTATAAACCAATCATACCTGAAACCTACTTAATAGGCCAATATGGATGTGATGGTAGCTAGAGAAACGCTCCGAAATGACATCATAGTGCTGTTTGGCAAGAACAATAGTTGGTGCCAAAACCATAGCTTGTTTGCCAGCAGAAACAACAATAAAGATGGCACGCAATGCAACTTCAGTTTTACCAAAACCAACATCTCCACAGATAAGCCTGTCCATTGGAGTTTCTCTTTCTGTCAAATCTTTCTCAATATCAATAAATGCCTGTCATGAAACCTAAATAAATCAATTGTATCCTCTATCAATGTAATTAAGAAGTTAGCTAACAAAGAAAAATGACCTAGAAAACAATTAGTCAATGTCATTCAATTATACTTCTGAAAACTTAATTCATACAAAATAAGATTTGTTTGGTACCCCTATAATATGAAATTTGTCAAACCAGACCCAGAAGACCATGGGTGTGGCCGGCACGCCGAGATGGTTTCGAGAAGAACATGTGATTCCGAGTCCGTTTGAACCCTCAAACGCATGTCGTAGCTGTCCGCGGGAGCCCGGCGGACCGGCCCATGCCGGTCTCCACAACTGAGCACTAGGGAGAGCCCTAGCGCTCGGTTCGCGCAAGGGGTGTCGGAGGAGGCCGTCGAACAGCCTTGGGAGGGACGCCCGAAGTCCCGTAGTCATGGATGGCCACTCTTTTTTCGGAAATCTATGGGAACCATAACTTTTCAACTACTCAACGAAACTCGAATCTAAAAGTGGCTATGGACTCCTATCGGAAAAACGCACAAAATGAACTTATCAATCGAAGGTTTTAGTGGAGTTTTGATGGGGCAACCATTTCGCTCAAAGTGAACTTCCACCATCAATTCATTTAGATTGGTTTTAGAAAAAGAAATATACATGATGCTGATAGAGAAAAGGAATGGTATGGAGGAGCCTGGGACTCAAACTCAAGTGGCAAGCTTCTCGCCCGACAACAAGTGATCGATTCATATATCCTATGTCATAATCATTAGACGAATTCCTCAAACAACTCACCACTTTATACAAAGAGGTTTACATAAGGTGAGGAATAAAACATTTACTAAAGAAATAAAAATACTAAAAATAAAAGTTGAGCTTGACCAGCATAAAATAGCATCCTTCGTGGCCGATCACGCTCTTCCTTCAATGGATTGATGAAAATGCACGTATCAATACTCCCCTCTTAAAAATCGACATTGCCTTCAAGGTCAAGTCAGGTTAGGATAGTCATTATGCTCAAGGGCTTCAAAATCAACAATGGTGATGTCTTCCTCTCAGGCACCAACTAGCATACATAATTCTTTTATTTAGGCATTTGTGTGTAGGGCAGAGGGGATATTTGCAACATAGCGAAGGTCACGATGGTGTAGCTCGAGGTACTCTTGGTGGGATAAGTGTTGAGGTTTAGGGTTCGTTTTGGGTGGAGCTGTGAGTTGTGGCAGTGGGGTATTAGTTTGAATGTTGTGAAAGCTCGAGTGTGAAATATGGCACTGGTGAGAGAAATGTAGGTACATTGAAATTTTTTTTTTGCGGGGGAGGGGGATATTGGTGTGGTGTGATGCCTGATGAGTCATGGAATTATTCTTCTGTGAAACGTGCTTGCTCCATATTTTTTATTGGAGGGGAAGGATCGAGTACCCTGAGATAAGCGTGAATGTGCAGTAGTACTCCATGAGCGAAACAAACCAAGTGGTATGTAGTAATAAGACCGAGAATATGAGCGGTGACCTCAATGAAATCATCCATGTATGCATTCACTGACTCCAATTGGTGAACAATGCAAAGGTATTTGAATGATTGCTCGACTGGCGGGTTTCGTCGCGTAAGATTAGTTCTTCCTTAAAGAGTCTCTAATGGCATGGATTGGTTTGGCATGTCTAACAAATCTAATGAAGTGTCGAATTTGTAATGTAGATTATGGATAATGGCACCTTTTGATTTTATGCCGTGCTTTATAGTTCACAATTGTGCTTGACATGAATATATCCCCCTAAATGGTAAGCCTTGTCGAACGCAGGAATGTCGAGTCGGCGTAGGTGGCTTGGATTGGGGTAGAAGATGGAGTGGAAGAAGAGTCGGGCTATAACACTCCACCTGTCCACGCAATATAATATGGATCCGGTCAGGCCCCCACAAAATACTATATACACAACTAAATGTAATAAAGAGGTACAAGAACAAATCTCACAACCATAAGAGTAACAGCAGCGGAAGCAACATCTAATAATATGACTGTTCATCACTACGGGTCTGTTTGGGACACCTCTGGCGGATTGAAAAGTGATTTTTCAACCGCCAGAGCTGTTAAATAGGTGTTTGGAAGAGCTCTCCTAAAGAGCTCTTTGGGAAGTGATTATTTTAAATAGCTCATTTTAGGCTCAATTGAAAAATCTAGTTGGAGGCAGCTTTTCGCGGTTTAGGAATCGCTCCCTCTTCTTCCCCGATCCCGCCCCGTCTCCGCTCGATCCCCGATCCCGCCCCGTCTCCGTCTCCGTCCCCGATCCCGCCCGATCCTGCCCCGTCTCCGCTCGATCCCCCGCCACTGGATGGCTGCTGGACGCCGACGCCGATGCTGGAGTCCGACGCCAACAACGCCATGGCCTAGGTTTCCTCCTGGGCTCTCCGTCTCCAATCTCGACGAAGGTGTACTGCTCCCTATCTGCGAAGCCGAACCCTGCATTTTCTGCTCCAGATCTACTACGAAGAAGGTGACCTCCTCCATTTTGCTAGGTAGCTCCAGATCTGTGTTTTCCAGTTTTTTTCTCATAATAGTTTCAATTTCTGCTTGAAATTCCTTGGTAGCTCCAGATCTGGAATAGTTTCGATTTATGCATAGTTTCCTAAATTGTTTGCAGATCGTTAATGGCTACAGTGTTTTTAGAGCATGAGGATTTGTGTGTTTGGATGTGTGATTTGTGTGTGTGGATGTGTGATTTGTGTGTGTATGTATATATGTGTTTGTGTGTGTGTGTATGTATATATGTGTTTGTGTGTGGATGTGTGATTTGTGTGTTTAGAAAAAACAGCTCTCAAAAAGTTGTTCTACCAAACAGTCTATTTGAAAAAGCTCTGTTCAATCAGCGATTATACACAGACCATCCAAACAGCCTGCAGCTTTTCAAAACAGCTCCTCAAAGAGCTCTGTCTAAAGAGCTCTGTTCAATCAGCAGCTTTTCAATCCGCAGCAGCTCTCCCAAACAGACCCTACATTAGAAACGTATAAGCAGTTTGTCCTTATGGCCTTACATCACATCATAAAAGAGTACAAAATACAATAAGCAATTAAAGTAATCGCTTCGTCGGTGGCATGTCGGGATCATGCACAACCGCATTGCATTCATCTTTCCTCTGAAAACAGCTTTGGGCTTTAGCCAGCTAAACTCCATCGCGAGCTATGCTACATGCACTAAACACAAGTCAGAGGAGACTCTCCTATGCAAGAAATCAAAAAGGATACTAACATTCATCGGTCCTAAGACCGAAGAGAGAAGTCATTACCCTTGGAGCTCTTTTTGGTGCCATAGCGGGTAGAAAAGATCAAGACGAGGAGTCCTCCACAGATCTAGAATTAGATTGTCGTTTGAAGCTCCCACTCGACTCTAGCAGCAAGATCGCCCAAACTGGGTCAGACCCTCTGTCTCTCGGTCTCGATTTCCAGAAAGGTTGAAAAGAGAGTTCTATCCCCTCCCCCATTCTAACCGGAAAGGGTCTCGGGAAAGGGCCCCAGCCATCGAATAAACTCTCTTGATCCACGGCCTTAAATGAGTGAAGATACTTTATTTCATTTTCCTGAGCCCGTCGCATCTCGCATTTCGGCTTTTCGAGAGATCAATGATCGGTCGTTGGCCGCTCAACGGTCGTTGATCAGTTCGTCGATCAATGATCGTAGATCAGCTTCTCTCGATCGACGATCGTAGATCGGCCTCTCGGTCAGCGATCGCCGATCGGTCCTAGGGGTCAACGATTGCGAATCGGACCCAACAGTCAACGATCACTGATTCCACTTCCTCTGCATATGGTAATCTCCTTGGCCTCTTCAGGCTTGTTGTACACCGGGTGTGTGCAAAGTCGTGTAGAACTGGAAGGCCTCCTGCTCAGGCTCTACAGCATATACCAGTTGCTACTCAATGTTATAGGTCCAACCAAAACGTCAATCGTGAGAAACGGGGCGTTACAATTCTCCCCTCCTTAAAAAAATTTTGTCAGCAAATTTATAAACAGAGGCACAACTGAATGTACCAAAATTTACAAACAGAACCAACTATTATAGCTTAAGGTACCTGAGAGAATAAGTCGGGATATTCCTCTCACAAGGTCTGCTCCCGCTGCCACGAGAGTTCCTCATGACCGCAGTTGTCCCAACGGACTTTCACCATCTATATAGTCTTGTTTTTAAGTTGTTGGACGTCCTCGTCCTAAATACAAACAGGTCTAACCTAAGTTGTCAAACCATGGTCCACCAGCACTTTGTCAGCCTCAACAATTTAAGTAGGCTCTTGAATGGCTTTCCTCAACAATGAAATGTAGAACACATCGTGCAACCCGCTAAGTTCGGAAGACAAAGCAAGTCGATATGCAGCATCACCAACGTGTTCGGTAATCTCAAATGGTCCCAAGTATCTCGGACTTAGCTTCTTCAAGCATAGAATCTTTGACACTCCTTTGGACAGTTTGATCTTCAAATATGCCCAATCGCTCACGGCGAACTCCACATTTCTATGCTTAGCATTGTAATACTTTGCTTGTCTATCCTAGGCAACTAGCAACCTCTCACATATCGCCTGAATCATTGCATTTGCGTCATCAACATCATTTCGCTTCAACAACTTTGTGTCTCCCGTTCCGCCCAAGCCAAGGGCATGCGACACTTCCTACCATAAAGCGCCTCAAAGGGTGCCTTCTGGATACTATTTTAGCAATTGTTGTTGTAAGCGAATTCAATCATATAGAGGTGGTCTTCCCATCTCTTTCCAAAATCCAAAGCGCATATTTGTGGCATATCTTTCATCGTCGTGTTGGTCCTCTCGGTCTACTCATTCGTTTGCAGATGGAAGGCAGTGTTAAACTTCAGCTTAGTGCCCAACAAGTGATAAATATGCCTCCAATCATTGGACGTAAAGCGCTCATGTCGATCACTAACGATGCTACAAGGAACATCGTGTAATCGAACTATGTTCTCAACATATAGCTTAGCAAGCTTCTCCACTGAATTGTCTTTCCGGTTCGGAATGAAGTGTGACACCTTTGTCAAACGATCAACGATCACCCAGATGAAGTCGTTGCCATGTTGCGACCTCGGCAAGCCTTGAACAAAGTCTATAAATATGTCATCGAACTTCCATTCCGAGATCGGCAAAGACTTCAAAATCCATCAGGTCATTGGCATTTGGCATTCACTAGCGTACAAGTATGACACTTTGCAATGAACAGTGCAATGTCTTTCTTCATGTCTGGCAACCAAAACCTCTTCATATACATGTACATCTTCTTGCCCCCTGGATGAATCAAGTACTTGGAGAAATGAGTCTCGCACATCAACTCATCACGAAGCTTCCCAAAGTTAGGGATGCATAATTTGTCATACTTCCGTAAGAGTCCATCCTCACAGGAAAACACGGCATTTGACTCATCCATTAACTCCGCCACATAGCGTTGCATACTATCATCGAGTTCCAAAGCTTGTCGAACTCGGTCTGCAATATCATATTGGACCTCCGTCCAGTTGAAGTACACAGTAACCGACGTACTCTTATCAACGCATGTGATCTCCAACGCTTAAAGGTCGAGATAAACGGCCAACATAAGCCAAAATCCAACCCGCTTGCGCTGATGCCTGTCGGCTCAACACATTGGCGACAACATTCCCCTTCACATGTGTATAGTGGATGTCAAAGGTGTAGTCCCCAAAGAATTTCATCCACCTTCTCTGACGCATGTTCAACAACTCTCTTTGACTCAACAAATATTTTAGACTTTGGGGTTCGTGAAAATGTCGATCTTCACGCCATACAAGTAGTGTCGTCATAGCTTTAAGGTAAATACCACGGCAACCAACTCTAAATCATAGACCGGGTAGTTCCTTTCATGCACCTGCAGCTGGCGCGAACCATAAGCTATTACGTTGTCAGACTGGTACAACACACATCCTAAGCCATTCCTAGAGGCATCATTATAAATTTGATAACCTTCTGCCACACGGTGAACACAGAATCGATGTCGAGATCAGTCGGCCCATCAATTCCTCAAAGGCTCGTGCGCACTCTGGCGTCCAAACGAACCTATGCTCCTTCCTAGTCAATGTAGTGAGAGAAAGTGCGATCCTCGAGAAGTTTTCCACAAAGCGTCCATAGTAGTTGGCAAGTCCTAAGAAACTCTGAACTTTCACCGCATTCCTCAACTCAGGACAATCGCGAATAGTTGTAATCTTCGATGAATCCACTATTATGCCCTCTCCACTAACGATAGCCAAAACTCGCACTTAAAGAATTTGGCATACAACGGATGTCTCCTCAATATGCTCAAAACTACATGAAAGTGTTCTGCATGTTCGTCCTCCGACTGCAAGTAGACCAAGGTGTCGTCAATAAAGACAATGGCGAACCGATCTAGGTACTGTTAGAATGTTCTATTCATCAAATCCATGAATATTGATGGCGCATTCGTATGCTTAAACGACATTACGGCTCATAGTGACCATATAGTGTACTAAACACCGTCTTCGAAATATCACATTCCCGTATATGTAATGGGTAGTATCCGAAATTCCCGTATATGTACTAAACACCGACTTTGGGGTTCGTGATCCAACCAACTAATCGAACAAGTCATTGATGCGAGGGATCGGGTATTTATTCTTCTCTGTCAACTTGTTCAGCTCTCGATAGTCGATGCATAAACACAAGATGTCCTTTTTTCACAAAGAGGGTTGGTGCACCCCAAGAGGAAGAACTCTGGCGTACATAGTCTTGTTCTATCAACTTCTGTTGCTGGGCTTTCAACTCTACAATTTCTTTTTGCATCAATCTATAAGGTCAGCATGACACGAGATTGACACCTAGCACTAGCTCAATGCAGAAATCTATCTCACGTTGAAGCAGAGCACCAAGGAGTTCATCAGGAAAAACATTTGTGTATTCAGCTACCACTGGTACATCACCCAAACTGTGTTTACGCTTTGAAGCCTCCAACAAAGCGATGAACAATTCGGCGCCTTTCCGAATTGCCTTTACCACCTGAAGGGCAAACATTAATATTTTGCTCACCCCTCGTAAGCCAGTGAATGTGATCTTGCCTTCGGTTCCTCTACCCAGTGTGATTTCCTTTAACTTGCAATCTATGGACGCACACTGCTTTGCTAGTCAGTCCATGTCAAAGATCACATCGAACTACAATAGTGGTAGTAAGGATGCTCCCAAATCAAAGTCTCGGTCTCCAATCCGGACCTTCACACGACTTTTCATATCCGTGCTCATCGTGTAACCATTAGGCAGCAGCACATCCAATCTATCCTTTCCCAGCCCATACGGACCTTCGACCCGAAATGTGAATTCCTCCGACAAAAAGAGTGTGAAGCGCCGCTATCGAAAAGAGCTCTCGCCGGATAGTTGAAAATCAATACAAAGCCTAGTCATCAACATACAAGGTACACACACACACATGGGGTATAAATTAATTAAAGTTGTGCAAGCTAAATAAACTTCATATATGTCACGACGTCACTTTGTCAGATAACCTCTTGTTGGCCAAGGGAGTACACTATCAGTTGGGTGGGGGATATTGGGAAGCGGAAGATTCCGCTGTCTTCCCTTTCTCCGCGTAGCTCGGACCCGCTACCTGAGTAACCTCCACCACTCAGTTCTTCGTCTTCGGAGGGCCGCTCCGACATGCTCGTGTCAAGTGTCCCACCTTCTCGCATGTATAGCAAGTCAAGGGACCTCGTCCAGTAGAGGCTCCTAACATAATAGGTGGAGCCGCCTCTACTTGTCGTAGCTTCCTCTTGTGTCTACCACCCTCGAATTTCCCATGAGAGTGTGACATCTTTGGCTCTGAAACATTTGCATTGTAGCCCTTCCTACATTGAATTTTTTCCAAGTCCATTTTCAATGACCTAGTAGTCTCAACAAGGGTATAGAACCCAAGAGAATTAGACCCCACAAATATTAGCCTTAAGTCACACGAAGACCTTCATAAAACATGTGAATCTTAGTCTCTTCACCTTCAACTAACCTCACCGAATAACGGCTCAGTGTGGTGAACTTGTGTAAATACTCATCGACTTTCAGGTCCCTTTGGATCAGTCTCAAAAATTGTTCCTGCAGTGTCAAGCGCGTCACAGCGGGTATATATTTCCTAAGGAAAGAGTCAAAGAAGTCCTCCATAGAGATCTGAGTGAGTCGTCGCCCATCTAAACTACGCTCCACCTCTTCATCTCACCAAAGCCTTACCTCTCCATTCAGTAAGAAGGTAACTAGAGTCACCATCTTCTCCTCTTTATTATCCGTTGCAGACAAAATCCTCTTCACTCTGGCTAACCACTCCCCAGCCTCGGTTGGAGTTTCGACTCCAAACAATGATGAAGGGTTGAAACTCAGAAAATACTTAACTGATAACCGAGTGCTCGCGATTCCGCTAACAACATAGTAACGATAGGTACCAGTGCCACGTTAGGAGTGGGAGGTGCAGCATTTGGTGCAAGTCTCTACGGTCAAACATCTAGTGCGGCTATTATCGCCTCTACGGACAAGCATCTAGTGCGGCTATTACCGCCTCTGTTATCATCCTGCACATCTCTGCAGAAAGAGCGCTCGCTGCAGTAGAGGGTCACGGGGTTGAGATGGCCCCGCACCGCGCCTAGTCACCTATAAACCTGAAACACGCAATTTAATAACTGAAAACACATCATAACAGCAATCATGGAATGCTCAGGTTCCGAAACAAGCAAATATTTTTCATTCCTAAATGAACATTCTTCTTAACACTAATCGTTTAGGTCAACGCACTACATGTGCACATCGCCCCTTAAAAAGGTTCGTCCTCGAACCTAATGAGTACTGATTGAATTCCCTAAGGCTCTGATACCAAATTTTAACACTCTACATGTCCACGCAATATAATATGGGTCCAGTCGGGCCCCCATAACATATTACATGCACAAGTAAATGTTATAAAGAGGTACATGAACAAATCTCAACCATAAGAGTTACACTAGTGGAAGGAACATCTAATAATATGAATGCCCATCACTACATTAGGAATATATAAGCAGTTTGGCCTTGTGGTCTTACATAAAATCATAAAGGAGTACAAAATACAATAAGCAATTAAAGTAATAGCTTCGTCGGCAGCAAGCCGGGATCATGGACAACCACATCTCATTCATTTTTCCTCATAAAACAGTTTTGGGCTTTAGCCTACTAAACTCCGTCGTGAGCTACCCTACCTGCACCAAACACAAGTTGGAGGAAACGAGTGTCGGCTATAAGCTGACCACAAACCGTGTAATAACTCCTCCCCTCGATCGTCCTAGCGGACTTCGGGGCGGATCACCACACACCTACAAGTACGTACAAGCAACATGCAATATGCATCCAAAGCAGGAAAAACAACTATGATATTATATACAAAGTAAACGCTCAATCACAATCAACCTTCTATGTTTAAACATGTATATGAGTGGACATAGGAATACATGATGGTTGGGTTCAACCAAGGGCTCACCACAACCTCATATCACATCACTGCATGTACTTGCAGTAAACATAGCAATCACATATGAATTAGGGCACTCACGTCCGCCAATTCCACAGCACAAGCCATCAAGCAACGAGGGAGGTCTAAGGTCATCTCAACCTCATGGTGGGAGGTCTAGCGGCATCTCAACCACCGCACGTTATGATAGGAGGTATAGGTTCATCTCGACTATCATCCAACAATATGGAGGTATAGGGTCTTCTCACTTCTTGGAGGGAGGTCTAGGTGCATCTCAAACACCGAATACTGAGCAAGAAGATTTAGATATCTCTATGATCACAAAGCATTGCACAAGAAGTATATAAACAATATGCAATCAATGCTTTCACCACTAGCCATTCATTAGGTCATCCTCACGGTTAACGAACGATAACACGTTCTACACATACCGTGGCATCCTTGACTTCTCTTGCTAACGGTTACCATCATGGGGTTTTCCTGGGAATACCGAAAATTGCCGGAAATACACGCATCTACGTATCTACTACACCGTTCATTTCAGAATCATTCTCAGGTACGCCATCTAGAGAAATCTATATGCATCGTCATATCATAACCGATTTGATCCTACGTCCATGAGTACACTTCACACAACATGTCTAATCTGATCTCATATGTCATATTCTGTAATGCATTCTTATCGGGGTTGTAATCACACGTCCCGAGGTTCTAACGAACCAAAGGAGGTCGTACCCTCCACTAATTAATAGAGAAGACTTTTCTATGCAAGAAATCAAAAAGGGCATGAACATTCATTGGTCCTAAGATCGGAGAGAGAAGTTGTTACCCTTAAAGCTCTATTTGGTGTCATAGTGGGTAGAAAGGATCAAGACGAGGAGACCTCTACAGATCTGGAATTAGACTGTCGTTTGAAGCTCCCACTCGACTCCAGCAGCAAGATCGCCCAAAATGGGTCCGTCACTTTCTGTCTCTCGCTCTCGATTTTCAGAAAATCCGAAAAGAGATTTGCCCCCCCCCCCATTGAACCTAAGAGAGGGTCTCGGGAAAGGGCCCCAGGCCGCCAGGCGTCAGATTAACTTCCCTTGATCCACGGCCTCAAACGAATGAAGACACTTTATTAAATTTTCTTGGGCCCGTCGCTTCTCCCATTTCGGCTTTTTGAGCGCTCAACGATCGTTGATCGGTTCGTCCGGTCGATGATCGGTGATCGGCTTTGTAACAACCCATGATTTTAAATCAAATTCTAGTGGAGGGTTAACTTAATGGCATTTTTGTAAATTTGCTAAAATCCCCCTTAATACCTAAACCGAGCCGGCCCCCCTGTTTCCGAATCCCGCTCCAGCCCCGTCTCCCGCTCCTCCCGATTCCGCCTCCCGCACGCTCAGCCGCAGCGCCGTCGACGCCTCCTTCCTCTCCCGATTCCACCGGCGCCGCCTCCTACTGCTCCTGTCGTGGCCTCCTCCGCCTCCTGCTTCCTATGTGCTCATGCCCGACGGCCACCCTGCCTCCTCCTCCTCTTGCTCTTGTCGCAAACTCCAGGAGGCTGTCCGACCTCCTCCAAAGGGTCGGCTGCAACAAGATTTCTTCCTCCCCTCTCCTCCGACTTCCTCAGAAGTCGGCAACCCTAATCCCCACTCTTCCTCTTCGTTTTGGCCGACGATTTGCAAGGGGGACGACTAGGGTTCCCTTCTTTCTCCTCCTCGGGCTCGGATTTGGCTTCCTTGGTAAAGATCTCCTCTTTCCCTCCTTAATTCAGATGTTTTTGAATTCTTTGGCGAGTTTTTGTGCTCTGAATTGCGTGTAAATTGTGATTCAAGGTTTATGCCCTATTTTAATCGCCTAACCGTGTCTTGTTCTCGATTTCCGGTGCCGCTCCTTGATTTAATTGGTGGGATCACGCAAAACCCTCTCCGATTTAGGGTTTCTCCAAGCTTAAGCGCCGCCAAATTCTGTTTTCCGCGTGGTAATCTCATCTCCCCTCGCATTTGAGGGAGGTAATCTGCTAAATCCCTCTTTGTTTAATTTCTACGTCGTAAAATGTTTGTATTAGCATAATAAATTATTTTATATTGCTTTCGTCATTCTTGAGCAGGTTTGAAACAGGGTTTCTGTTTTTGCTTACGTCGCTTTGTCGGCGTTGTCAGTTTCAGTCTCATTTAAGGCAAGTAGAGATCCCTCTCTTTTGCAAACATTGAATTTTATTTAACCTGGCCTGTTCTTTATGATTTTATGTTTCACCTTTGAATACATGTTTCATCAAATAAGTTTAATTTTTGATTGCTTGAATTGACTTGATAGTAGTTTGAGGTTTCACGCGATTGAAATAACACGAGTTGTAAATGTGAAATGGTGATTTTAATTGGAGGATTAGTAGTTCTTTTGAGCATGAACATTAATTGGTATATTGACAAAGGTTAAGATTTCTTGCTAGCAAATAGATGAATTGTGTTTGATATGAAATGTTGGGGTCGTACACATGTTTACTTAGAAGATCTTCGTGTTTTGGAGTGGCTTAAATCTAAATGAATACTTGATATCCTAGAAAATGATGTATATTAATCTTATTACTCGTGAATTCTTGAACGCGCCAGATTCAAAACTCTCTTTCGAGTTCTTTGAGTCATCGAATTCTATTTCGTATGCTTGTTTGGTTGAAAGACTTGGATAAAGTCTATTTTCTTGATCTGAGGTTTTTCTTCAGCGTGAGTTTAATCTAATTAGAATCACCATTCTATGAATCTTTTAAATTATCTAATGTCATGCACCTCTGTTGACGTTGGTAAAATTCTACTATTGTATATCTGAATCAGTTTTTGGTTACTTGTCTTAATATGCTAGAATCACTCAATCATGAATTATATCATTAATGACACAAGTAAACAATTGAACGGTAGGGTTCTAATTGACGCAACTCCTTACTTGGGTTCCCTATTGAATCCCTAATGGGAACAAAGGACCGGTCATAACGAGCTTAAATTTCTGAATCACTTATAGCTCCTGCGTGTCATAAGCAAATCTTGGAAGCTAGGGTTTAGATGGTGCATCGTCTTGATTGCATGGTCACGGTAAGCAAGAAATACTCTTATTCTAGTAAGACTTACACTTGAACTTGAGTGTGAATCATGTGCGCCCACTGTAAACACCTACGCATTTCAACGATTACAGCTTATGTCGTTGCAAGAATATTTATGTTATACTCCGGAGTAGGCTAATATTCCCAGATAGTTCTGTTTGTTTCAGTTACTTGCTTGTTTCACTGGCTTGCTTCGGGATTAATTGGTACCTTAGAATTTCTAATTTCTTCTGCACGTACCAAAATTTATAGCTTATTTACTGCTGATTTTCATGTTCTGAGGCATTTTCTTCTATTTGGATTTGTCTTAGTGTTCGTGCCGGCGCCACCTGCTCTCTGAGGCCGATCTGCGTCAAGTTTTAGGTTTTGTGTTTATGTTTCATTTCTTTTACTGTCGGATATTTCTGTTATATAGTAATTACGATCAGCCATTTTCTCTTATTTCATGGACAACTGCTAGGTTAAATATTATATGTACTAGAATTTGATATGTTTTGCATGCTCATTCGTCTGCGATGATCCCTGCATAAATTTCTGTTCCAAAACTTGTATCATAAGTTCTTTTGCAAAAATGCATGTGCACCTGTTTCAAACTATCATATTTTACAGCTTCCGCAATAAATCAAACTGTTTTTCTCAAAAGTAAGTATTTTAAAACTTATTATCTGCTTCTCTGCTTCCGCCTTAGCCGGCATGGTTTTCTTTCCGCCCATGCATGTGGCATCACGGCCCGCCCCGAAGTGCGCTCTGACCCTTGTCGAGACGGGTCGTGACAGGCTTCTCTCGGTCGATGATCGTAGACCAGCCTCTCAGTCGGCGATCGCCGATCACCAGTCAGTCCTAGCAGTCGACGATCGTCGATCAACGATCGGACCCAATGATCAACGATGTTGATCATCGATTTCACTTCCTCTTCTATAAGGTAATCTTCTTGGCCTCTTCAGGTTTGATGTACACGGTTCCTGTACATGGGCATGTGTCAGGTCGTGTAAACCCGGAAGGCCTCCATCTGCGACTCTACAGCCTCTACCAGTTGCTACTCAATGATATAGGTCCAACTCAAGCATCAGCCGTGAAAAACGGGGTGTTACACGAGACACGTATTGTCAAAGGGGATGTAACATCTCACTTTTTGGGTCTGGTCAATTGAAACAACTATGGACTCTGGTTGGTTCAATTGATCCTTCAATTGAGTTCAGTTTGGGTCAAGATGGCCTAATCGGACAGTTGATCCAACTTCAGTCCAATGAACACAAGAAAAGATTCAGTTGAATCCATTAATGAATACAGACTATTGATTAGTAGAATAAACTTCAAAGTGGTCAACTGACCTTAGTGGACTCAACTATAGTCATCTTGACTCTCCTTAGAATAGTTTGACCCATAGTTGACCCAATTGGGTAATTTTGGACCCAATGAGCTGATTGAATCCAGAACCCAACTAGGTCCAACTGACCAATCAGACCTACCTTGAGTCTATTGAACCCTGATTAATTTATGGTTGACCAAAATCCACTAAGGTAACCATATTGTGTTTGGTCTGACCCAATGGGTTTGTTTCACACAAACTTCGATGGAATGTCATGGGGCACAGTCGGGGACCCAATGGACCTACTAGGAGTCTTTTGAACTTATTGGACATCTCCTTGGGCCTTAAGATTATGGATTTAACCTAGATTAGCCTAATGGGTTCATCATGACCCATTAGGAGTACTTGAGCTTTTTATGGAAGGTGAGTACCATGGGGCCCACCTTGGGATCTCATGGACTCACAATGACATTTTGGACCTTTGACCAATTGGTCAAGGGTGGAACATGTTAAGCCTAATGGGTCAAAGTGGCCCATTAGTGAGTTATAGGTAGAATTGAGTAGATAATTGACCATTGTGGGCCATGGGGGCACACCATGGGTGACTAGGGCGCTCTTGGACTCATTGACCATCACTTTACCTCTTGGTCAAAGGTTTAACCATAAATTTTGGGCTAATGGGCCAAAGTAACCATTTAAGGTTTTAAGGAAATTGGTTGCACAACTTATAAGTATTTTGATCACATTGATTCACTAGATATGTAATTGGGCTATGTGCACCATTCCTGATGGCATTGGTCAATGGTTGAGTAGGTTTGAATCTAATAGTTCATAATGACCTATTATGACTTATATAGGATGCATCCATGCATAAAGTGGTTGTATTGGAGTGTGGTAGGATTAGATGGGTTTAGGCCATCCTAAGACAAATACTAGCCTATATATAGACCCTATCATCAAGCCCAAAACCCCACTCCTTCTAGCAGTCAAACCCGAGCTTTCCTCCCCCACTCTACTCACTTCCTCTCCATCATGGACTTAATTTGTTGCCTGAATCTTCTACCAACACCAATGACCTTAGGCAACTCCACTCCCTCCAATAAAACCCTCTGGCGACAGCAAACGCAACCCTGAAAGGTCGTAGAGACAATCTGAGCCCTCCTGGACTTCCATGTCACCTCCATGGAGGTCTCTCCACTTAGAGCAGGCAATGTTGAGTTCCTAAACCTCCTTGAGCTATTTGAAACATGGAACCGAGCCTAGGAAACCCCTCAGAACATCATGGTCGCAAAGAGGTCCAGCTCCTCTGCCGCCTTTCAACACTGGATATATGGAGGTGTAAGGATTCAGATCTACCCTTTAGTAGATAGGGAGGTCGTTCCGACCTCCCCATATAACTTTTGAGACGATAGAGGCTCCTTGAGCAAGATCCAAGCAGTGGATCCCTCCAAATAGATTTATTTTGTGCATTCTGGGCGCCTTCGGTGGAGGAAGACTACCGAGTGTCCAAATAGGCTCTCCATCCGATAGTGTGCATATCAGAACAGTCACCTCCAATGACCACCACGACAGTGCGGTCTGGAGGGACACAAACGTGGCCACTCCACTGCATGAGAGAGATAACGTATTGCAATCCCCCTATCACTAGGCCTGTGCAACAGATGAGGTCGTGCGGCATAGACTCATCCAAGTCATCTGATCTTGCCAAGATATGCACAGATACGATGGCGTGGATGAGCGTGAAGAGCGGCGTCAGTGTAGTCGTCGTTGTCGGTTGTAACTCGTGTTGGAGGTTGCGTATGTTTATATCGAGGGTAAGGCAAAATTTGGATTGCAAATATGCATCCAAATCCACGTTAAATGACATTTGTTTCATTACAGCACGCAGCGTTATCAAAATCGTCGTCGTGTATTGTTATGAGTGTTGTGTGATTATAATATGAGATGAAATTGGTTGATGTTCATTTTGAGGGCGAGAACGTGGTTGCCAATACAATTTTGTGATTTTCGGCCCCTCATGGCTATCCCACATAGCAATTATGCTGGGGATTTGTTTCATTTTGCTAGAAGACATCCAATTGGAGCCTTCCAAGCCAGTTTAAGTTAACCTATGGGTTTAATTTGATAAGCCCCTATTCCACGCGGCATGAACTAGTTCGGTGATGCGTACTGTCGATTTTTGGTTAACTAGGCTGCCCATTAGTGAAATTTCTTTAGGGCTTTTATTCCTCGGGTTGGGTGGAACCCAATTGGGTCCACCCAATGCCTATTGGACTCTGCAAAATCCTTCAATTGATTAAACCAGCCACTTAACTGATGTGTGGGGCTCACTTGGTTCCCACCATTTCAAATTGAGGGGTCCTTAGGGTGACCCCAATGAGGGCCCACCAATTGGTTGTGGTGTCCCACTCCAATTTGGGTGGGCCACCCCAATTGGAGTGATTTATGAATATGGGTCAAATTGAATATTATATAGAACTGTAATCCTGATTAACTAATTTGTGGGTTGTTTGGTGGGCCCAAGGCCACTCTAACATTGCCCCCACTAGCTCAAGTCCATGGGCCAACCCAATTTTTGGGTGGGACCCTTGTTTGGCTAAGTGGTCAATTTGGGCTAACCGGGGTTAGCCAAGTGGATCCATTGACCGAATTAAATGATTCAAGTGCGATTGATGTGACATGTACTTCCTTAACACGGTCACAATGCAAATGAACATTGCTCCACCCCGGTTTGGTGGTGGGACCCTAAATTGGTCAATTCGGTCAATTGGGCTAACTCAGATTAGCCCAAGATGATCAGTCGGACCAATTGACCTTCGTTAACTCATTTGGTCTTATCTCATCCTAATTAGGTTTGATGTAAGTGTGTTTAACCCTATTTGTGGGTCCCAATTTGATATGGGACCCATCCGACATTTTGACCTATGTGGGTCTCATACCCTTATCAAGAGCTTGATTTCCATAAGTTGGTCTTAAAACTAATGAATCTCCTATTGTGTTCCCCTTTTTTCCTGGTACTAAATAAGTTGGCGAGTGGGAGAGGTGGCTACCGAGTGGGAGAGTGGGCTGCCGAGTGGGAGAGGGGGCTGGCGAGTGAGAGAGGGGGGTTGCCGAGGGGGAGAGGGGGCTGGGGAGTGGGAGAGGGGGCTGGCGAGTGGGAGAGTGGGCTGCCGAGTGGGAGAGAGGGCTGGCGAGTGGGAGAGGGGGGTTGCCGAGTGGGAGAGGGGGCTGGCGAGTGAGAGAGGGGGCTGCCGAGTGGGAGAGGGGGGCTGCCGAGTGGGAGAGGGGGCTGCCGAGTGGGAGAGGGGGCTGGCGAGTGGGAGAGGGGGCTATCGAGTGGGAGAGGGGGCTGCCGAGTGGGGGAGGGGGCTGCCGAGTGGGAGAGGGGGGCTGCCGAGTGGGAGATGGGGGCTGCCGAGTGGGAGATGGGGGCTGCCGAGTCGAAGAGGTGGCTGCCGAGTGGGAGAGGTGACTGGCGAGTGGGAGAGGGGGCTGGCGAGTGGGAGAGTGGGCTGCCGAGTGGGAGAGGGGGTTGGTGAGTGAGAGAGGGGGGTTGCCGAGTGGGAGAGGGGGCTGCCGAGTGGGAGAGGGGCTGCCGAGTGGGAGAGGGGGATGCCGAGTGGGAGAGGGGGGCTGTCGAGTGGGAGAGGGGGGCTGCCGAGTGGGAGAGAGGGGCTGCCGAGTGGAAGAGGTGGCTGCCGAGTGGGAGAGGTGGCTGCCGAGTGGGAGAGGGGGCTGCCGAGTGGGAGAGGGGGTTGGTGAGTGGGAGAGGGGGCTGCCGAGTGGTAGAGGGGGCTGCGAGCGGGAGAGGGGGCTGGCGAGTGGGAGAGGTGGCTGCTGAGTGGGAGAGGTGGCTGCTGAGTGGAAGAGGTGGCTGCTGAGTGGAAGAGGTGGCTGCCGGGAGCAAAGCATCAACCAGAAATAACATGATCGTAACCTAGCTCTGATACCATGTAGAAGAACAGAGTTGGAGACCACTATTTGGAATATTCAACCACTAAATATGTTCTGTAACTTAATACAAGAAGAATAAGTCCTTAAATAGGACAAGGGAGAAAGGAAGAAAAGAGGAAAGGAAATGTGGGACTAAAGGAGCCTAAAGAGGAAAGGGCCAAAAGGGCTTTATACATGGGCTTTCTATACATGGGCTTTTATTTGTTCTAACAAAAAGATTGCCCAGTATGAATTGATGGGTCTTCACCCTCTTCCGTCTAATTATAGATACTAATGGACTTGTGGACCTAATCCGGGGGCTGATCCATATTTAGACGATCTTATGATCCCTAACCTAATCTCTTCATTGATACATATTCCATCATGTCATATTACTAACTCTTAACAACTTATGCAAATTAGGTTGGCTTGAAGACCAGGAATATTCGTTAAGGTTCAAGTCTTATGTGATTATATTTATGATACGTGACGAACTATGAAGATGTTTAGAGTACTAAATATATAATCTTATATTGTATATATGTGGTTGAACATTGTGAGTTGTCGAGGAAAAGGTTAATTGGTGATGATGATTATAGTAGCATTTGCTATGGTGAGATAAACATGTTGTGACTTGAAATAATGGATGTTGTTTGTGTGGAAGGTTTATCGGCCCTGTCAAATATAGAACACTAAAGTAGAGCTTAGAGGGCAAAGTCTTCTTTTGGCTAGATTTCCATTAACTAGCCTAACGAGAGAGCTCTAGTGTAAGATCGTGTTTCCTAGGAATTTGCTACTCGTGAGGTCTAGTCCTGGAACCTAGCTCCCATACGTTTATACTCTTACAAGGATGACAGATAATAGTATATGCTTTCTACCATACACTTTAAGGCTTAGGACTAAAGTGTGGCATTGTCCTAGAAGTGGAGTAAACATATCCACTATCGCCATATGATCACAACGTGTGAGGTCTATGGTGTTAGCTACCCACGAATAATTAGTTAAGATTATTTCGACATAGGGTGATGAAATGATTGTAAATGGTATGTTGTGATGATAATACAGATATAATTATGATGTGATATTTATATGGTTTAAGTGCATTATGTGTGTATGTGGACATTAACGCAGGACAAATCTATAAGTGACGGTCATGCGATGCCCTAACCCTAAATGAATGCAAACAATCATGAAATGCAATAGGGATATGGACTAACTAAACTAAAGAGTTGAATGAATGCACGCACGTAATCCGATGAACTAATGAAGGTTACCCCTAATGCGATGCAAATGCAAGGACTTAGGGTGCGTTTGGCGCGGCTTATTTCCTCCGGTGCGGCAGAAAAGCAATGGAGGTTTAGGCAAAAGCACCGTTTGGCGCGGCTTATGGAATGAAACGGAGGTTATTAATAACCTCCGTTCCTTTGTATAGCCCAGACGCGACTCGCCTCTCCAGTTCAGCCGCGCCGTTCCGGATTTTCTCCTCTCCCCTGCGATCTCTAGGTTTCCTCTCCCCCGCGATCTCCGATTTCGCTCGATTTCGTCGCCTCCGCTGTCACGCCGCCTGTCGTCGCCAACGCCGCCTGCTGTCACGCCGCCTGTCGTCGCCTGCCGCGCCGGATTGCTTCCTCTTGACGCACCCAGATCTCCTCCTCGCCGGTGTTTCCGGAGGCCGCCGCCTCTCCAGTTTCTGTGGCCGTCGTCGCCGCCTCTCCAGTTTCGTGCCCCCATTTTTAGGTATATCTCCTCCCATTTTCAAATTTTATTGAGCTTGTCATTTTTGGGGGGATGAATGTGTGTGTGTGTGGTTATGTAATGTTTTTTGGGGATGAATGTGTGTGTGTGATGATGGCAGTCCTGTGTATGTGTGTGTGTGTGTGGTTGTGTATATATGTGTGTGTGTGTGGCTGTGTATATATGTGTGTGTATATATATGTTTGTGTGTGTATGTGTGTGTGTATATATGTATGTGTGTGTATATATGTATGTGTGTGTATATGTATGTGTGTGTATATGTATGTGTGTGTGGCTGTGTATATATGTATGTGTGTGTGTTTATAAATATGTTTGTATGTGTTTGTATGTGTTTGTATGTGTATGTGTGTGTGTGTATATATATGTTTGTGTGTGTGTGTGTATGTGTGTGTGTGGCTGTGTATTTATATGTTTGTTTGTGTGTGTGTGTGTGTTTGTGTGTGTGTTTTTGTATGTGTGTGTGTGCTTGTGTGAGTGTGTGTTTGTGTGTGTGTGCTTGTGTGTATGTGTGTGTGTGTATATGTTTATGTTTATATGTGTGTGTGTGTTTATGTTTATATGTGTGTGTGTGTATATATATGTTTATGTGTGTGTGTGTGTTTGTGTGTGTATGTGTATATATATATGTGTGTGTGTGTGTGTGTATATATATGTGTGTGTGTGTATATATATGTTTATGTGTGTGTGTGTATTTTTGTGTGTTTGTGTGTGTATGTGTATATATATATGTGTGTGTGTGTGGCTGTATATATATATGTGTGTGTGTGTGGCTGTATATATATATGTATGTGTGTGTGTGTGGCTGTATATATATATGTATGTGTGTGTGTGTGGCTGTATATATATGTGTGTGTGTGTGGCTGTATATATATGTGTGTGTGTATATATGTTATTGTGTGTGTGTGTATATATGTTATTGTGTGTGTGTGTATGTGTGTGTGTTTGTGTGTGTGTTTGTGTGTGTGTGTGTATATATGTTTATGTGTGTGTGTGTGTGTATATATATATGTTTATGTGTGTGTGTGTGTGTGTGTATATATATGTTTATGTGTGTGTGTGTATGTGTGTGTGTTTGTGTGTGTATGTGTATGTGTATGTGTATGTGTATGTTTATGTTTGTGTGTTTACATGTTTATATGTTTACATATGTTTATATGTTTGAATTTTTTTTTAAAGATGGGTAAGGCGAAAGACGGTGGTGTGTCTGCTATTTGGGATGCAAACGATGTTCTGATTTTTTGCGATATATGCATTCTTGAAATAGAGCTTGGTAACCGACCCACAACCCATTTTAGTAAAGAGGGCTGGTTAAATGTGACTACAAAATTTCAACTACAAACTGAAAAAAAGTACGATAAAGTTCAAATGAAGAACAAATGGGATCATTTGAAGAAGGAGTGGAAAATTTGGAGTGAGCTAAAACGTGAGTCCACTGGTTTGGGTTGGAATCCGACTACAAAGACTATAGATGCTTCGGACGAGTGGTGGACTGAGAGATTGAAGGTATTCATTTATTTAAAAATGATGATTTAACTTTATGTTCAATTATTTTCCCTTCCTAATTTGTGTTATAATATTGTAGGTTGTCCCAGCGGCCAAAAAGTTCAGATATGCGGGCATCCCCCCTGAGTTAGAGGAACGATTGAGCAGGATGTTCGATTATGTTATTGCATGTGGACGTCATGCTACCATTCCTGACTTAAGGAGTAATCCACCTGAGTCTACCGACGAGAAAGCGTTGTCCGGTGGGGAGAATGACATCCAGGAGGATAATGTTGCACCACCTCCCCCCGAGGTCACATCGGCGAGGAAGAGGAAGAAAGGAAAGAGAAGTGCCACCAGCTCCGTCTTAGAAGATCTGGCAGAATCTTCAAAGACCATCAGTCGATGCATTCAGGAACATCCAAAGAGCAACCCTTATACTATTACTCAGGCATTAGAGCGGTTAAGTGGATACCCTGACGTTGTAGCGGACGAGAAATTCTATGACTTTGCCATCACATTTCTGTTGGACAAAGGTCATAGAGAGGCATTTATGTTCCTACCCGAGGGTATGAACATAAAGTGGATTTATAACCGCTACAATGGTGGGGGGTAGAATTATGTTGGTTAGGGTCATGGACTTTGAGACTATTATTTTTATTTCTGATGTTGTGTTTGGATATTTATAGTATTTCTACTGTTGCTACTGTTAGACTGTTATTCATGTTTGACTGTTACTGTTATTCTGCTACAATGTTGGATATTTCTAGTATTTGTATGTTTCTGCTAGACTGTTTACGACGTTTTATGTTATTGTTGTTGTGGTTGTGTTTAGACATTATTCTTATTAATGTCCTCTCTTTTGTGTATCAGAATATGTCTACCAATGACTCTGATGATTCAGAAGATAGCTTTGAGGCTATTCAAAATTATGCGATCGCACATCATCAAAATGTGGTAGCAGCAGTTAGTATCTTAGCTGAAACCAGTTCTCTTTTCAACCAACCAGTACCTTGCATGACTTCGAAGCAAACAGGTGATAAATGGGTAGGAGAAATGCTAGCAGGTTCGACAGTCCGGTTTCATAATTCATTTCGGATGTCCCAAGATATTTTTATGGATCTATTGCATATCTTGGAGGAGAAGTACGGATTTCACGGGACGAGACGGACTGCATCTAGAGAGATTTTGGCACTGACCTTGGACATACTGTCTCATAACGAGGTCATGAGGAAGACATGTGAGCGGTTTCAGCACTCGACAGAGACTGCTAGCAGGTTTTTTGGAGAAGGCATTCGCGTGTTGATACTACTGGCGGCCGAAGTGATTCAACCATTAGATAGATCTTTCAGTAGCACACCGCCAGAGATTCTGTATGACACACGTTACATGCCATTCTTTAAAGATTGTGTCGGTGCAATTGATGGAACACATGTTCATGCATGCGTACCTGTTCGTGATCAAGTACCGTACATTGGGAGACATGGCATGCCAACACAAAATGTGATGGCTGCTTGTGATTTCAACATGTGTTTCACGTTTGTTATGCCAGGTTGGGAAGGCTCTGCGCATGATAGCCGCATTTTCAATTATGTGCTTCGGGATCCCCGTTACAAATTTCCACATCCACCACCAGGTAATAAGATTTCTACTCCATTTTTTATACTTCTCACCTTTGAAGCATAACGAATTTTGATCCTGGTTTTCAGGAAAATATTACTTGGTGGACTCTGGGTATCCGCTACAAAGGGGATACTTGAAACCATATCCAGAGACACGTTATCATCTCCCGGACTTTGCTCGTGGCGGGCGTGCACCGGAAGGACGCCGAGAGATATTCAATCACGCGCACTCATCCCTTAGAAGTGTCATTGAAAGATCGTTCGGGATTTGGAAGAAAAAGTGGGCCATATTGCGTGATATGCCGAGCTACAGCTTCGCCAAACAAACAGATATTGTGATGTCGACAATGGCATTGCATAATTTTATTCGGAGGCACCCGTCGCGGAGGGATATTGATTTCAATGAGTTCGAGCAGGGAGGTGGTGATGAGGGGGTGAGCACACAAGGGCATCAAGTAGTTTGTCCTGATACAGCAGGCGGGGTAGATGAGATGATCACGTTGCGTGAAAATATAGCGCAACAGTTGTACACTTCTAGATCTTAGATGGTGAGATGAATTATTGGTATTTATATCTATTATAGTCAGTATTATCAAGATTGTGTATTTTATGGAAAAATAATTTTTTTTTTCTAAAACTCCATTTAACCCAAACAAAATTTATAAAACTCCATTTCAATAAGCACTGAAAACTCCATTTCACCCAAACAGTTTTTTAACAAAACTCCATTTCTCAGAAACAGCTCTTTTTCAAAACTCCATTTCTGATCAGCAGCTTTTCATCAGCAACAGCCCAACCAAACGGACCCTTAATCAATCAATTAATTCCGACGTGAAATTAATTAAACAATATTATTTTTATAAACACTTGTGCATTTAACCTTAAATAAGCACAAACATCCGAGATTAGAAATTATGCGACGAATGCAGAATATATTGAGACTTGAGACAGAGTGCACTGAAATTAAAATGCGGGGCGAATAAATAATGCGCGTCAAAATAAAGAGCCCAGACAAAACTAATGAGAGACAAATATCACTAGAAATAAAGAGTACATTCGTACAATGTAAAATTTGAAAATAAGTTGCGGAACTTACCAAGGAGCCAAACGCGATGGCGTGAAGATCAAATGTGTAGTGGATGTTTGGTAGGGGTGAGGAACGAAAATTGAAAACCGACTGAACCGCACTGATTGTAAAACTGAGCTGCCGGATCCGGTGTCAGTTCAGTTTGGGGCTTGTGAAAACCGAAGTCAAATCGGCTCGGGTCGGTTTCAAGTTGTAAAAAACGATCAAACCGAACTGCACCACCTGCTATTATATTAATTATTTAATTATGTGTATGCCAGCAAGATACTTAATTAAGAATACAAGATCAGTTAGATACTTAAGCGTTTATTGATCAGTTGGATACGTAAGTGTTTATTTCGGTCCAGCCTGCGTGATTACCTATAGACTGTAGTGGCCTATATTTCGGTTCAGCATGCGTGCGTGATTGTGAAGTCGTGACCCGTGAACCTGTTTCGGTTCAGGATATTAATATTAATTATATCCCATTCTCATTTCTCATTCTCTGAAGCCCTATCAATTAACAATCCCATTCAGCCATTCCCGACTTCACGTCTGACCGCCTCCCACTCCACAAATAGCAATCCCATTCCCGTCGCAGCGCTGCTTGCCTGCGTCGCGCACCTGGATGCTTCCGGCTCCGACCATCGGCGCAGGAACTAACAACATAGGGTGTCGCCGCCGGTAAGAGAAATCCCAAACTCCTCTTTTGAAGCAAATAGTAATCCATGCACGCATCACGCATGGATTGAAGCTCTATCTCCCTGGTCCCTAGTCCCTACGTTTAGAACCTTTACTGAATGTCTGAATTTCTGTTAAACCCTACCTCCTCCTTGCAGGTAATGAGATAATCCTCATCTTCCATGCAAAATTACACCCGCAAAGCCACAGATTAGGGGGTTTCTCATTCTCCATCTGCACATAACAGAAATCCAAGGTCTGTTCTTCTAATTATGTGTGCATCTTCTAAATAAATTGATTTAAGCAAGATTAAGATAGACTCCGTCGTTTCTTCTCTTTGAAGGCTAATACAATTAGAGGCATACATGTGCACTTCAATAACAATCAACTGCCAACTGCCGGTCATTTTCCAGTGGCAGCGAGAAATATTAGAGTAGACCAAAAGGGTTGATAAGTTAGAAGAAAAATGTTTAGCTATTGGATGAAAGTCCCTCGCGGGTAGGGAAAAATTGGATTGGGAGTTTGAATGCATCATCTTTAAATATGAATTATGCTCATTCAGTTATTTTATGTCCCGCTAACGAGAACTTAAGTATGTTCTCATTTAATTATGATGAATGTGCTTAATATTAAAGCAAGGTAGCTAATGGTCAAAATATAATATATATTCCATTGAGTGCGGTTAGACATAATCTATAGCTATGCTAATTGTTAGAGAGTTTCGATAACATCAGTCTCTTGAAATTGAAAACCACTAATTGTATTTCTAATAAACATGAAGCATTACATATTGTTTTTACTTTGGGAAGGCATAGTCTTAAAAATGATAATTCTGCATGGTATTATCTAAACATGTTTCAGTACAACTTTTTGGTGTTAAACTTGGTTATTAAAACATTTACTTTTATTTTAATGTTCATGTTAATTTTATTTATGTAGATGTCCTCTTCTTCAAATCAGAACAAAGGAAAAGAAATAATAAAAAAAATTGTGGAGGTTAATTTGAGAAAACCATCGCAGGGGGAGGATGTATCACAAACTGTGTTCAAGAAACAAAAAATTGATGACACTAACATTAAGCCTGAAGAAGCTATTGTTGATGACACTAACAATAAGTCGGAAGTGTGGGAGTGGTTTAGTAAGTTTAAAGATGGTGAAGGAAGAGATAAAGCTAAATGTAAATATTGTAATAAGGTATATGCAGCTGATCTGAAGAAGAATTATACTAGCGCTTTAAGGGCACATATGATAACTTTATGGTGGTTCAGAAAAGTCGAGAGCAAACAAAAAATATTATCTTTCACTCAAAAGGAGGATGATGGAATAATTGGATAACTAAAAGCTATTAAGTTTGAGGAAATAGAGTGCAAAAAAGCTTTGGCGAAAATGATAGTTGTGGATGAGCTGCCTTTTAAATTTGTTGAACATGAAGGATTTAGATATCACTCCAATCAATTAGAACAGAGGGTTAATGTACCTTCTCGTACTACTATAGCTAAATATTGCATTGACCTTTTCGTTGAGGAGAAACATAAATTGAAA
Organism: Dactylorhiza incarnata; assembly: GCA_033032865.1. Classification (NCBI taxonomy): domain Eukaryota; kingdom Viridiplantae; phylum Streptophyta; class Magnoliopsida; order Asparagales; family Orchidaceae; genus Dactylorhiza; species Dactylorhiza incarnata. The sequence continues at coordinate 10,457,925 of JAWHQI010000055.1, forward strand.
AAAGTATTAAATTTTGAAAGAATATGTTTGACAACCGACATGTGGATCTCCATTCAAAAGTATGGCTATATGTGTCTCACTGGTCAAAGGATGACAGAGTGGAGATTACATAAAAGGATTCTAAATTTTGTAAGGATAGTATATCACTGTGGTGAGAAAAATTGTTCAGAAATTATGAAGTGTTTATCAGCATGGGATGTTAAAAAAATATTCACAATAACGATGGAACAAGAAACTTGAGAAGACAAACAAAGGATTCGATAAGTACTATTTTAGGTCACGAGTTTTTGCAGGTTTGATGTACTGCACATATTCTGAATATAATTGTTAAAGATGGGTTGCTTGAATACAATGAACCAATCGAGAAGATACGATCAACTAATAAATATGTCAAGTCATCATCACAGCGTCTTGAAAAAGTTTAATAATTTTGTTAAAAATGCAAAGATAGAGAGCAAAGCTCTTTTATGTTTAGATGTAGATACAAGATGGAATTCAACTTACCTAATACTAGAAATGGCAATAAAATTTGAAAGAGCATTTGATAGATTGGAGGATGAGTTTATTATCGGAGTTGTTTTGAGAATGGACCACCTAATGGAGAAGATTGGAAAAATGCAAGAGTATTTGTAAAAATTTTGAAAATGTTTTATACAGTTACTTTAAAGGTTTCAGGGTCCAAATATTCAACCTCACATTTATTCTTTCAAAATATTTCAATGATGGAGCATATGCAAAATGATGTTGCAGCTGTGATTCTGATATTAGTTCTATTGCACATCGCATGAAGATAAAATTTGATAAATATTGAGGTGGTTTAGAAAAAAGTAATATATTATTGTATGTGTTGGAATAGCCCATATAGAGGGCCCGTATTTGGGCCCATGTATTCTTCCCCTCTTTAGTCCTACATCTTGTATAGGAATATCTCTCTCCTCTCTCCTATATATATGTACTCACTCTCTGTATTTTAAAATAAGAAAAGGAATATACGAGCTTCAGTTTTCTCTACATGGTATCAGAGCGAAACGATCTCGCCTGTCTCTGACCACAGACCCCCCCGCCTTCCGTGCGGTCTCCTCTTTTTCAGACCGCAGCCCGCCCTCCTGCGTGCTCTCTCCGGCTTTTGCTCCTCCTCCTCATCGCTTTTATAGGCTTCTCAAACCTGTCAAGTGGGCCCCTCCTCCGATCGGTCTCTCCTCCGCAGCGAGCTCCTCCGCCGATCTCACAGCAGCGATCACCTATCTCAGCAGCGGTCTCCTCCTCCTTCTGCTCGCAGCGATCACTTCACAACAGCGATCCTTCTCAACAGTTCTCCTCCAGCGGTCTCCCTCTGCAGCGGTCTCCTCTGCTCGCAACGAGCTCTCCAGTCCAGCTTGCGTTCCAGCGACCTCCTGCGAGCTCAGCCCAGCGAGCTCTCCAGTCCAGCGACCTCCTGCGAGCTCTGTCCAGCGAGCTCTCCAGTCCAGCGACCACCTGCGAGCTCTGCCTCCAGTCCAGCCCATCTCCTTCTCGCAGCTCATATCCTCGGTCTCTACAGCCCAGCGAGCTCTGTCTTCAGTCCAGCGAGCTCCCTCTGCGAGCTCCCTCTGCCGAACTTCTAGCAGCGATCGTGTCCCTCTACCCGCCTTGCCGACCTCGCAGCGATTGCAGCGGTCTGTCTCTCAAGCCGAGCTCTTGCAGCGATCTCCTTCTCCCTGCTTGCATCCTGGTCTCCTGCTCGCTGCTCCCTGTTCGCCGGTCTCCTCCCAGCAGAAGCGGTCTCCTCACCGCAACTCGCCCGGCCTCTCCCTGCCGGTCTCCTACCAGCAGCCCGCCAGTCCCGATTCTATCTCTAATGGGATCCTCCATTGACTCCACCTCGATATCTGCTCCGCCTCAGCCTGACAACCTGGGTCAGCCTCCCGAACTTCGTGATGAGCTGCGAATCACCACAATCTCCCTCTCCGGAAAAGGAAACTTCATACAATGGGTTCACTTGGTCCGGCGAGTTCTTCAGTCCAAGGGACTTCTGGGTCATCTCACCCAAGGGCCTCCAGTCCCTGCTACGGAGACCTGGCTCCGTAATGACGGCCTAGTTCAGACTTGGCTCCTCAACTCGATGGATGGAGAGTCATACCAGATGGTGATGTATCACGAGACTGCTAAAGCAATGTGGGATGAGCTCCACTCTCTATACTCGGGCAAGGGCAGCCTTCAACATCCTACGACATCATCACAGATCTCCAGGCTTTAGATACGGCTGGGGATGCTAACATGATCTCCTTCGTTGCTCGCACCAAGACTCTGGCCGAGGCATGGATCCAACATCAACCATCCACCAATGATCACGCTGCTCAACGGGCTCAGAAGGAAGTTGTCATCATTGATATGATCATGGCTCATGTTCCACCACACTTGCAGAGCATCCGGAATCAGGTTCTGGCCTCGGCCATCACTCCTTCCCTCTCAGATGTGTGCTCCATGCTCCTCAAAACCTCAGCACCTATGGTGGCTCCTACTCTTCCCTCACCGGCCCTTCTTCAGCACACTCCCGCTCCCTTACTCCATGTGCCTCCTTCAGCTTGTGGTGGACGTTTTGCCTCTCGGGGAAGGGGACGTAGTGGTCGTTCTCGACCAAAATGTTCATTCTGTGGGCGAGATGGCTACTTAAAGACGACCTGCTATCGGAAGCCTGGGAATCCTCCTCGTCCGACTGCCGCTGTTGTTACTGATGACAGCCCCTCGGTCTCCCGCGCCGATCTTGGCGCTCTCCGCCTACAGTTCCAAGAGCTTCGAGGGATGATGTCCCCACCAGCCTCAGTCGCCTCCCTCTCCAATTCAGGTATAACCTGTCTCTCAACAAGTCCACGCTGGATAGTGGACTCTGGTGCTACTCATCATATCACCTCGCTACAGCCACCAACGTATTTGAATGCTCCTCACCCGAAGTGTATCACCGTGGCCAATGGGGAGACGGTTCCAGTCTCTGGCTCGGCTGACCTCTCTCTTAGCCCCTTCATCTCCCTCCGCTTGGCTCTTCATGTTCCTGGATCCCCGTTCAATTTACTTTCTGTTAGCCGTCTTACTTCGGACCTGGATTGCTCCCTGACATTTACATCCTCTTCTTTTCTGATACAGGATCGGCGGACGCGGACTACCATTGGTAAAGGGCGACTGCGTAACGGGCTCTACCTTCTCGACGACTCTCCCACTATCCTCTCATCGATCTCCTCTGCTGAGTGGCATCAGCGTCTTGGACATGCTTCCCTCCCAGTTCTCCAGAAGGCACTTCCCGATGTATAATTTCCAGATTTTAAATGTGATTCTTGTATTTTGGGCAAACAGTCGCGTTCTTCGTTTCCCGCACATTGTACTCGGAGCTCTGCTCCTTTTGATCTATTACATTCTGATATATGGGGAACCTATAAAATTACTAGTATTTCTGAGTTTCGATATTTTCTTACGTTTATTGATGACTATTCACGAGTTACGTGGTTATACTTACTTCGCGATCGCTTGGAGCTCCCTCGCGTCTTTCGGGCGTTTATCCTTGAAACTCGCACACAATTCTCCACCACCATCAAAACTCTACGAACCGATAATGCTCGTGAATACACAGGTAACGAGTTTGCAAATTTATGCTCTGAATTCGGGATTATCCATCAGACGTCATGTCCATACACCCCACAGCAAAATGGTGTGGCTGAACGGAAGAACCGACACTTACTTGATGTTGCCCGCTCTCTCATGCTTCACATGAACGTTCCCAAAGCCTATTGGAACTTTGCGGTCTCCACAGCCTGCTTTCTTATTAACCGTCTTCCATCCTCTGTCCTCAACAATGCCACTCCTTTCAGTCTCCTCATTCCTTCTACTCCGGCCTTTCCCCTCACACCTCGAATCTTCGGGTGTACGTGCTACGTTCATATTCTGGGACCGTCTACGGACAAGCTGGATCCCAGGGCGGCCAAGCAAATTTTCGTTGGCTGCTCACGTACACAGAAAGGCTACTTCTGTTATTCTCCTACTACTCGCAAAGTCTCTGTGTCGCCGGATGTTACCTTCCGGGAGGATCAGCCATTCTTCTCTGCTCCAGTACCCACACCTACGCCAATACCTACCTCACTGTCTGTCTTCCGCCCTATCGTTCCCGTTCACACATCGTCTCCTCCTTCCCCGAGTTCTGCTCCTGCCCCCTCCAAGCCACCTCTCATCCATGTCTACTCTCGTCGCACTCGAACTCCCGTTGCCCCTACGCAGTCGGCCTCAACCTCGGGTACTCAGCGTCTGCCTGATCCGGTAACAGAATCAACCGCTCATCCGATGGCGAACTATGTTTCCCTACATCGTCTCTCTCCTCAACTCCAGACACTTGCTACCTCTTTGTCCACCATTGTTATTCCTAACTCTGTGCAGGAGGCTCTTCAACATCCTGGGTGGCGCGTTGCCATGGAGGAAGAAATGGCTGCTCTTTGGGCTAACAAGACATGAACTCTGGTACCCCGTCCTCCAGGACAGAAACCCGTTGGGTGTAAATGGGTTTTTGTTATCAAGCATGCTCCTGATGGCACCATTGACCGGCTGAAAGCTCGCTTGGTTGCTCGTGGCTACACTCAACAACAGGGTATCGACTATGAAGAGACCTTCTCTCCGGTGGCTAAACTCAACACTGTTCGTGTACTTATCTCCGTAGCCGTACATCGTCAGTGGTCATTATTCCAGCTCGATATTAAGAATACGTTCCTTCACGGAGATCTCCATGAAACTGTTTTCATGGAGCAATCTCCCGGGTTTGAGACCACGGGGGAGTCCTCTCTGGTCTGCCGTCTATTGCAGTCTCTGTATGGTCTCAAACAATCACCTCGCAACTGGTTCGACAAGTTCAGCAAGGCTCTTCGGGAGATTGGCTTTACTCGAAGCTCGGCAGACTTCTCCTTGTTCACTCGTCAACAGGCAACGGGAACAGCTATTCTTTTGGTTTATGTGGACGACATCATAATTACTGGAGATGACGCCAAAGGAATACAGACGGTCAAACAACATCTAAGCTCTGTATTTCAGACAAAAGATCTGGGTCACCTTCACTACTTCCTGGGTCTGGAGGTCGCCAGAAGACCAGATGGCATTGTCCTCTCTCAGAGAAAGTACTGTCTCGATCTCCTTCATGATGCAGGATACTCAGGCTGCAAACCAACGAACACCCCAATGGATGTCAATCACAAACTGTGTGCACAAGCTTCCGACTCAGACCTGCAACAACAGAACCCAGAATACTATCGTCGTCTTGTTGGAAAATTAATCTACCTAACGGTAACGAGACCTGATATATTCTTCACCGTGGGGATGTCAGCAGATACATGCACTCCCCTCGGAGATCTCACCTTCAGGTCGTCGAAAGGATTCTTCGGTATCTCAAAACAGCTCCTGGTCAGGGACTGGTTTATAAAACATTATCGGCAACTCCAAGATTGGTGGCATACTCTGATGCTGACTATGCTGGGTCCCTGGACGATCGACGGTCAACAAGTGGGTTCTGCACATACTTTGGAGGACACCTGATTACCTGGCGAAGTAAGAAGCAAGTTGTTGTTGCAAGATCATCAGCTGAAGCAGAATACCGGGCAATGGCATCTGTGGTCTGAACTCACATGGCTTGAGAGCCTCCTGACCGACCTTGGTGTAAAACTTCCTTCACCAACTCTCCTCTTGTGTGATAGTCAAGCTGCTATATACATTGCCAAGAACCCAGTCTTCCACAAAAGAACAAAGCACATTGAAGTAGATTGTCATTTCATCCGGGAGAAAGTTCAAATGAAGAAGCTAGAGTTAAAGCATGTTCCGGGTACAGAACAAGTGGCGGATATCCTCACAAAGGCCCTATCCAGTACTCTCTTCTATCAATGCCTGTCCAAGCTTGGATCCTACGACTTGTACGCTCCAGCTTGCGGGGGAGTGTTGGAATAGCCCATATAGAGGGTCCGTATTTGGGCCCATGTATTCTTCCCCTCTTTAGTCTCACATCTTGTATAGGAATATCTCTCTCCTCCTCTCTCTTATATATATGTACTCACTCTCTGTATTTTAAAATAAGAAAAGGAATATACGAGCTTCAGTTTTCTCTACAGTATGTTGCTTTTATTTTAGATCCTTAATACAAATTAAAGCGAAAATCAAAATGCCTATTTGCGGTGACCGACACTATAAAAGCAAGGGAAATACTTGGAATGGCTGAAAGTGCAATCTATCGATTGTTTGATCACTATAATAATGTTGACAATCCATCTTTAAGTCAGGCTCTAAGTTATCAAGCAACAACCTTAGGTATTTGTAAGGACGATCAAGGACATGTCGAATATACTTTTGCAGCTTATCAAAAAAATATGTTTCAAGATGATAATGAAGATGAAGATTCAAGTTCAACAATTCGTAGATCTGAAATAGTGCAATACATAGATGAAGATACATTGAAGATACAACCAAACTTTGATATCTTGAATTGGTGAAAAATCAACTCCCCCAGGTTTCTGATTGTATCAAAAATAGCAAGAGATATTCTAGCAATTCCAATATCGACGGTAGCATCTGAGTCGGCTTTTAGCACTGGTGGACGAATCCATGATCCATTCAGAATTTCACTACTACCAAAGACCGTAGAAGCACTTATTTGTACTAGTGATTGGTTGTGTTGCAAGCCCGATATTAATGACATGGATGAACTACTTGTGGATGTTGAAAAATATGAAGATCTAGACAAAGGTAACTAGTTTTACATAAACTCAAATATTTAATTTGCAAAGCTATTTTGTGATTTTATTAACGATTTTTTCTTCTTGTTAGAGTTGGAAATCAATGTTTCCAAGGATGAGTGAAATGGTTTGTTCTTTTATAACTGTATGAAGACCAAATTGTTACTGTTTACTACCATATGAAAAGCTGATTTAGAAACCAGCCGTTTAACTGTATGAAGAGCTACTGGAAACATTGATTTAGAAACCAAATTACTATCGTTTACTTTTGAATAGCTACTGGAAATGGATGGTTCTTTCATAATGTTTACTACCAAATTCCAATGTTATACAGCCTGCTAAATACCATTTTGCCTTCACCATCTACTGGAAATCCTGGTCAACAGCAACAGGTTTTAATTATCCTTTAAATTGTATGAATGGATGGTTTTTTTATAGCAATTGCAATATTGTTGTCATGTCTACATTCTAAATGAATTGCATGCACCTCAAAAAGTAAGCATACTAAAAGTAAGGATGTACAAAAACCGACACTGACCCGCCAAAAACCGATAAAAACCAGAACCGACAACAAATCGAATCGACCGGGTTCGGGTCGGTTTGGACCTTCCGAAAACCGAAGCATGTTGGTTCAGTTTCGGTTTCAATACAAACCGACTCAAACCGAACCGCTTGCGTCCCTAATGTTTGGTGATTAGTGAAGGGTAAGAGCAGTTGTTTTGTGGAGGAGAAAGGGTATGGGCGACGGGAAGAGGCCTATCGGAGAGGGGTGGGTTGTTTGTGGACTGGATATGGAGGGGGAGGGGGAATGGATGCTTGTCTAGGGTTTGGAGGTGCAAAAGTGTGGTTGAGGGTAGGGGAGGCTGGAATCGGCGGCTGGATGGGCTAGGGATGTGGAATCATGCGGCTAGAGAGGTGGGAAAGGAACCCGGAGGCGGGGGGCTCAACTGAGGTAGGAAGGGAGGGGGGAAGGGTTGGTCGGAGCTTAATGGAGTGGTGAAGGTCGGCGAAATGTAGGAGGTGAGACGAGGCGGAATCTAACGACTGGGGATGGTCTGAAGAAGGGGAGCGGCAGAAGGATATAGGAGAAGGCACGACAGTGATGGAAAGACGTCAAACTAGAGATGGCGGCGGCGATGGCTCCAGGAATCAACACTTCGAGGAGGGAATGACCACGTCTGAACGTGGGGGGCTGGAGTCGGCACCAACGTGACCGAACGATTCATTCTTTCTTCCGAAAAACCGTCGATACCCTTATCTGTGACCTGATGAAGATATAAGTAGGGGGAGTTTTAGGGCAATGCCTCCAACGGCTCAAATCGTCCTGGAGAGTAATCTACCCTAAATTTCCAAATACGACTAAAAAAAATAAAACAAACACAAAGTCGGACGCGGCCACGATCTCCGATCGCCTATCTGACGATCCAAAATGGTCGACCTAGTCGAATCCTCTAATGTCACGCAAACAATCTCCATCGGACACTACTGGGACAGAGAACTGTAATATGAGATTTACTTACAACATTCCTATTATTGTCCATTACTTTATTATGCACTTTGTTCCATATTCATTTTTTGCATATATATAGAGAGAGAAATAATTACCCGTACCTCCCCTGTAAGTTAGCATAATTACTGAGAGCACCCCTCTTATTTTCGAAATTACAAAAACCTCCCCTGAACTTTTCATTTCAGAACATCATGAACAAAAATTCAGGGTTTTCTGTAATGAAATTGTACACCGATGGGGTTTTTTGTAATGAAATTAAAACTTCAAGGGAAGTTTTTGTAATTATGCTAACTTATAGGGGAGTTTTTTGTAATTTCGAAAATAAGAGGGGTGCTCTCAGTAATTTAGCAAAGTTAGATGGGAGGTCCCGGTAAATGGCCCTATATATATATATATTGGTGTGCTGACACTTACTGCATGACATCTATGGCCCAACCCACCCTTGAGCAATTAGGAAGCCCCAGGGGAGTTGGATTCACTTAATCATTCTTTGATTACTTCGTTCGTTGTTGACACTTGTAAGAGATCCGGTACTAGAGGATGCACCATGACCCTATGATAGACATTTTAATCCATAGCATTGCCAACGATGGTAACATAACCACTGATGTGAGGAGATCAATGTAGTTTTAGTTAGTTATACTTTATCTTTATCTATCAGACTTGGCATTTTTTTGTGAACCCTAGGCTATCCCGAACTTTCTATATTTTGTTGTATTTAGACTGTATGAGGCATGTGTCTTTGTTTACTATGATTTTTGTTCTGTCTCTTTAGTTATATGGTTTACCTCTTTGTATATGTGGTTTTGAAGAGCTTACTCTTCCGCTTACTTTACTCTTTTGCTTTACATATGAAATGTGAGATGATGGTTTGTCTGACAAGATCTAGTGTCAAGAGTAGTGTAGTGATTGAATTTTGATAGTTGTACCCCACCTCCTTCACTAGACTACTCCCTCGCTGACTACGTTATCAAGGCGCGCGCCTGAGACGTTGGGCGCACCAGGCGCACCGGCCAGCGCCTCTCCAAGGCAGAGGCGGGGCGAGGTGCCTCAGGCACGCCCAGGCGCTCCTAGGCGCGCGCCTTACCAACTCCCAGGAGCACCAAAGGCGCGCCTGGGCTTTTCAAGCTGTTTTCTTCAACATGTTTTTTTGAGGGGGGCAAAAACATGATCTCAGACACACCCGAGGCACACCTAGGCGCACTTGGGCATTCAATTCACCGATTTTCAGTGAATTGGGTGCCCAATTCACTGAAAAAACAGCGAATTGGATGCTCAATTCATTGATTTTCAGTGAATTAGACGCTCAATTCACTGAAAATCAGCGAAATGGGCATCCAATTCGCTGATTTTCAGCAAATTGGACACTCAATTCCCTGAAAATCAGCAAATTGGGCACCCAAATCGCTGAAAATCAGAGAAGGGCACCCAATTTCCTAAATATCAGCGAATTGGGCACCCAATTCCCTGAAAATCGGCGAATTTGGCACCCAGTTCACTGAAAATCAGCGAATTGGATGCCATTTCGCTGATTTTCAGTGAATTGGGCACCCAATTCACTGAAAATCAATGAATTGGATGCCAAATTCGTTGATTTTCAGTGAATTGGGTACCCAATTCGCTGATTTTCAGTGAATTGGGCACCCAATTCATTTTTGCGCCTCAAGTGCCTCAGGCGCGCGCCTGCGTCTTGCGCCTAGGCTCCAGGACCCTTTTGCGCCTCGGTGCGCCATGCGCCTTCGATAACTTAGCTCGCTGTGAACTGGAGGTCCTGGACATAAGACGCCTGAGCAAGGTATTGTACACCTAGAAGGGGAGTCTCACAGGATAGCATCTTGAAGGTGGGTGGATCTTGGGGGCGTGGGAATCGTCAACGGTGGCATTGGGTGACCAATGGGGAGGGGGGATCTCTTGTACAGCGACCTAGAGATCAAACAAGGGTGTCTCGTGTGATCCATGCAGCGGGAGAGGGAGGAGACCATGAGAGCTAGTTCTTTTTAGAGAGCGGCCATGGAATGGGTGATGAGCATATGCAAGAGGAATCAAGGACTAAAAGAGGGGGCATGCTGAAAATGTTAGGGTAGAACCTTGATATGGCTAAGGCTGTCACAAATCCGACTTCGAGCTGAGCCAAACTTGATTTGAAGTTGGCTCGAAGAAATTCGATCAGACTCAAATCAACTTGAGCTTAAATTTGTGCGACCTAATTGTGAACTGACTCGAAATTCTTCGATCTTGAGTTGATACAAAATAGTTTCGATTTTGCTTGAAATTTCTATTATAGTCAAGACTCGAGATATCGAAAGCGAGAAAACCCTGCATAAAGTGAATATTATGCGCCGAGGGAGAGAAATCGACACAACCTAAAGTTGATTGCGTTGAAGCAAGAAAGATAAATGAGTTAAGTTCATCGGGTGGTCATCATACCCCGAATAACTCGTGTGATTATTTGCAGCCAGCCATGCCTATTCAAGAATGATTTTATTTTATTTTCCCCGTGGATATTGATGGCAAAAGAGATAGTGTTGGTTGCCTTCGTCCTCCAAAAAGGCATTTTTTATGAAACACGGTATCACAGCACGACAACCACATCCTTTGAGTTTGTCTTCTGTTGTTGACTTATTTCTGGATCTACTTCCAGTGTTGGTGTCTTCTTCTTCCGTTGTCGGGCTCTTCATAGATCTATTTCTAGATCTGCTCCTATCAAGTCGTGTTGTTTGCATCTTCTTCTTTTGACACAAGGACTTCTCCTATCGATCATTTAGCCACAAGGATCAATAGCAGGATCTGCTCTTATCGATCATTATATTATCACTGGCATCACTTATCGATCATTGGTCTGTCCATCCACGATTGTCAACTCCAGTGTCATTTTGCTAAAGGATTATCAACTCCCATCAATGGCAGTGCCATCTCTCGTCAAAGCTAGTGGCCTTATGCCAATCATTAGTCTGTCCAAGATAGTTGGTCTATCCTTTTGCAGTGTCGGATTGTCTATTTTTAGCCATGTTTATTTCCAGCAGTGTCATTTTCCAACTTAGCATTCAATAAACAACCTCCATTCATTATTTTGTTTTATGGGTTTCTTTCGCATCCTTTGTCTTTGCTTTTTCTATGAATTGTAGTGGCCCCTTTCCTTATATATTATGCACAAAGAGTTTAGTAAGGAGATTAAAATCACCACCGAAAACAATAATGGTATGTTTGGCGCGTAGGAATTGGCTTTTTGGAATTGGCTTTTTGGAATTGTCTTTGGGTTCCAGAAAGTCAATTCTCCAGTTCGACGCGCTATATTTTTGCGGGTATTGGATTTGAAGGCTTGATTTCTTCTTCCTCGGGTAACATTCTTCTTCCTCAGGCTAGATTTCTGGCTTGTTTTCTTCTTCCTCGGTTTAATGAGAATATGGCTTGATTTCTTCTTCCTTAGTTTTGTTGAGAAAATGGTTTCTCTGTTCCGCATAGGGAAACAGAGAGTATCAATCTTAGTTCGGCCTATGGCATCTTCCTCAGATCCGCATATGGCATCTCTACCTAAAGTGACTTAGTTTTAGGTTGGATATAGTTCCTCGTGGGGAAACTCATGTATTGTGTTTAACATGATATCAAAGTTGCGTAGACACAACAATCCACTCCATGTTACCTAACTAAAATGAATTCCACATGTTAGAAGTCAAAAACACTGCACATAGGGGGAGTGTTGAAAAAATTGTATTGTGGTTACAGTCTCATGTTGGGAAACTCCTAGTTTTGTGAACTTAGGGTTCTGTTACATTTTCATTTCTAGCATTTCTGGCTTTTAAAAAAATTGAACATAAGGGACACTCTAGCTATAAATATATTCAACGAATATCAGAGTCATCATTAAACAATATTTTATGTAAAAATTTCATTTAACCAGTTGTTAATATTTCATCGAACTTTTTGTTACCTCAATGTCTGCTTCAACCTGTTATTAGTTTTTCATGTTAATATTTCAATCACTTGTTTTACATGTTAATATTTCACTTGTTTTTCATTTTAATATTTCATCCAGTTATTAGTTCAGATATCAAGGATAAGAGCTCAACAAAGGTTGGTGGAAGGGCTGAGCGGTCTTACATGCATTGGACATCTGAAATGGATACCGCTCCATCAAACGCATTGTTGGAACAACACAATTTGGGTCACAAAACACCAAACGGTTGGAAGGGTGTTGCATTCACCGATGTTATGACCGAGTTAAAAGATATATGCGGTGTTGAAACTAGCAAGGAGAAGTTAATGGCTTGTCTAAAGACTTGGAACAAGTAATATGTCGAAGTCAGCGTAATGCTGGACACGAGCGGATTTGGATGGGATTGGCAAAGAAACATGGTGAAGGTGGGCAGTGAAGAAGTGTGGGCAAACTATGTGAAGGTAGAATTTTATGTAAATTACTTACTCGGTGTATTTGAAGATTAAAATTAAAATAATAAATTATTTGTAATATTGCAGGCTCATCTTTCTGTGAAGCATTATAAAGATAAAGTTATTTTCAAACTGGTCTGATTTGGATGTGCTATGTGGGACTGATAAAGCGACTGGTAGTCATGGCGCGACTACGAAAAGACGATAAATGAGATAGATGTGGAGTCTATGGCAAACAAAACTACTAATACACAAGATCGCACTAGAGTGCAAGGAGAAGGAAGCAGTGGAAGGAGGAGGAAGCGAGCGGTAGGAGTTGACGCAGTGGCGATGTCCTTAGAAAAATTGGTTGAATCCGTACAAGGTTTGGTGGGCACCAAACTTGCTAGCTCGTCCTTACATTCATCGAGCAATATTGATGGCATCTATGTCGCACTTACTCAGATAACTGATTTGGACGAGAGTGATTTACTCAGGGTCATGGATATAATGTATCATGATAGTATCAAGCATGACATATTCATGACGTTATCTGATAACTTGAAGGGCAAATGGCTGCGAATGCAGTTTGATCGCTAGTTGTGTTTTTATTTATAGACAATGCAGTTTGATCTAGATGGTTGTCTATTTCTTTGTTTTTATTTATGACAATGTTTATGGATTAGAACATATTTATGTTTAATGACCTTCAGTTACTACTAGTATTCTGTTCAAATGATTCAAGTTTAAGAATTAAGAATTTTTAAAATTTTAATTCCTCTGAATGAATTCCAGCATGCAACCAAACAGCTTTTATGTATCAATTACAATTCTGTTCACTGAATTCCATCCTGTAGCCGAACAGCAGAATTGGTTTTCTGCACAAAGCCAGTTCCTGTGGATATTGGTTTTCTGACCAAAGCTAATTCCAGAAAGCCAATTCCTGCACGTCGAACGGATCCTAATGGAATTATAGGAAGTGGTGATACTTCCAACAGTGTTACAGATATTACGTTGAATGGGAAAAATTACCTTTTGTGTGCTCAGTCATTAAATATGTTTATTTGCAGCCAAAGAAAAATAGGGTTCGTGAGAACTCATTACAGACATCAAAGTGCTCCCAGCTAAGGCAAATGTGTCCTATCAAGATTGGGGGAAAATCTAACTATTATGAATTGATTAACACATTCAATAGAACCAAGCATTGCAAGTCATTTTAAGTTTTGTCAAACTGCAAGAAATGTAGGATCTTATTTAGAAAAATTACTCAAAAAGAATCTTGCGAGAATATATTAACTTCAAACTGTACCGATTATATTATCTAATATAAACAATATTGAAGATTATTATGGAAGTTCACACATAAATGTGTTGAACTAAATCAATATTCCAATATGTTGAAGATTATAGAAAGGAAATTATGCAACTGCGTGTGTTTAAGTTGTTTTTAGAGCCTCCACAAGACCTTCAATTTTAGACAGTTATGATGTTGGGTAAAATATTGTGCCAAAACTTGATATTGTATCACATTACATTCGGGATAAATCCAATCGTATCTTCATCTTGCTATCCAGTGGGAATGGAGGGTGAAAGGTTTACAATGGTTGTTGATCATCACAAAATGGATTTCCAAGAGTGCAAGTATTTCTGAGTCCAAGGCTCATGATGATAAGAATCGTATGAAGTATACTCAATGTGGGAGGAGAGTGCAAAGGAATGATAAATGTTGGGAACTTCATTCCAACCTTCTTCCTGAAGGGTGGATCTGAGAAAATGATGGTGAATTAGGCCAGGCCTCAGACTGCTTTGTCTAGGCCTGATGAAAGGCAAAGTTTTACCAGAGAATTGGCTGTACTTAAAGACTTTGTTAGTGAAGAAATGATAAATCCTCCAAGCAAGTGTTGCATGTATTCCCTCAACATGCGCTGATGAGTTGCGTCTCGCTAGTAGTGTCCCTGACAAGTGCCTGATTCAAACTAGTGGCCACAGAGGAAATGACTTCCGCCAAGGCATTAATCTCGGTAGCTTTTTTCATCCTCGTCCGAGTGCTACCTTCGTTGTCAAAGCTAGAACGATCATGTACAGTGTTGCTTTCTTCTGCAACCAATGCTACACCTATCTCTTTTATTGACTGCAAAAGTCCCTGCATGACTATTGATATCTTTATTGTTCTTGCATAACACCGTCAAATCAGTCCATCTATATATCAATGTAAATATAGGTACATATATAGAAACACAACATGGTTACATGGTCCTAAAACACTCTAAGCAATGTGGAACTAATTACAATATATACACAAGAATAATGGGCCCTCATATGGGTCTTTTTAAATGAGCATAAACACTCACGCGCAAGCTGGAGCAGAGAAATTGATCATGTCTAGCATGGATGTAAAGAATATGAAGAGACCTCGGGAAAGAAATTATGTAAGATCAGTAATGGTATATGTTGGAGGACCACTTTCTTTTATTTTACTTTCTCTGATGAACTGAACATCTACTTCAATATGTTTAGTCCTTTCATAGAACACTGGATTTTCAGCTATGTAAATTGCAGTCTTGTTGTCACATTAGAGATTAGTCATTGTCGCAGTCATAATTTGAAGTTTCATAAGAAGAGAGTTGAGTCATACCAGCTCAGAGACGGTTTATGTCAAGGCTCCATATTGGGCTTTAGCAAACGAGCGAGCGACAACCTTTTGTTTCTGATTGTGCTAGGTAATCGGATTTTCTCCCAAGAATATCATATAGCCACTTGTAGATCTTCGATCATCAATCGAGCCAGCAAAGGGGGCGTCCGCAAAGGCTGTGAGCGACAATGTAGAAGATGGTATGTCGGGAAGTCCTTATCGAGAAGTTCCTTTCAGATAACGTAGAATCACGTTTACATCATTTTGTTATGGGATCCAGGCATAGTTATCGTTAGAGATTTTGTGCATAGTTATTTTTAATTAAGCTATTTTATTATTATTGTTTCGAGTCATTATTAGTTGTTGGGAGTTATCAGTTAATGATTATCATTAAGTAAGCATATTTAAAGACAATTGATGTTGGAATGAAGGTATCAAGGAATTAGAATCTCTCATCTTATCTTGTTAAGAGATCATGATAGCTCTCTCTCTCTTTCTGAGCACACCCCGCTTAGGCAATTGTGGTTCTGCCTCTATAGTATCGTCATCCTCGCCTTCGGCCACCCTCCGGCAAAGTGACCAACGTCTTAAGGGTTTGCCCATAACAACTCGGTATCAAAGCCTCATTCCTTGGACCCATGCTCAACTTCTACAGTTGTCATGCTCTATTCAGATCTAGTCAATGCACCTGTTGTCTACCTCCAAAAATATACGACTATATTACTGGTCAACTACCCGCACCCTATGTTCTCAGCATCAGAGCACAAGTCCTCGTCGACGTCCAAAGAAGGTTGTTGTTCGGCGCTCTTGCCGTCCTCATCGACGTCCCACAAGTAGTGTCGACATCCACGTCCCACGAGGAGTGCTGACTCGTCATCGTTGTTACCCAACGATTCCTTCTTCGTCGACCCATCGACACGATCTTCACCATCATATGTGTGTCACCCCGCCAGCGTCAGCATGCACTTTCCCACCGTCCGCATGCAATTTCCCGCCGTCATCAACGTTCTGTCCCAGTCAATGTTCTCTGCATCGTCGTCAACGCTACTCCAATTGGTGTTCACAGTCCAAGCTACACAGGCATGCGCATCTTGTGGATAGACTATTGTCTCAAAGCCTAGGGGAATGTGCCTTCTTCTTCGAACCGTACACCAGCTAAAACTTGTGTTTTATCACAGTCCTGATTACCTGTTTGAGCCCCGCACATGTTCAAGTGTCCAGCTCTCGTGCCCCTGCTTGAAATCAGTTTGCCACATGGAGCCCCGCACAAATTGTTTCTTTTTTTATTAATCTCGAGCTCCGCACAGCAACTGGCCTCATTAAGCAACACCATTAATTAATATTTATCAAACATAGCGAAACATAGCGATACACCCTCAATATAGGGAAGTGCCACAGAACTCGTGGCACTTCGAACACGCCATCCACATCCATCCCCAGGGACTCAAGTCAGCTCATCGCTCGCTCCTTTTCTCGTTCTTCTCACAACATGGGGGACTCCACAGACCAAATGAATCAGCTTATTGTGTTAATGTAGACACTCGTCGCGACTAGACTGACGCTAAAAACAAACACCAAGAAGCTTTTGTCGTCATTCAGACCAAACTCAATGGTCTCATACTATCCGTCCAAGTCATTACCATGCCGGCACAGGACCAGGTAAGTAGCAGTCAAGGATCTCTGCCACCCCTACTACACAATGCGCCACCAACTTTTGTGCGACAGTAGCTCACCTACGATGGGAAGACCGATCCATTGGGATGGCTCACCCAATGCGAGCAATTTTTCGGCCACCAAAATACTACGATAGTGAAATGGATTCGACTGACGTCCTTACAACTTCTCGATTCAGCACAGTTATGGTTTGCCCATTTGCACGTCGAACGGCCAGGAATGACTTCGGCCGACTTCAAAAGGTTCTGCAACATGCGATTCGGCGCACTCACTACACTACGACAAAAGGGGTATGCGGATGCATCTAGAACAATTTCAGATTCTTCTAGCACACGCTACGACACATATAGAAGGCCTTCAGGAATGCCTGTGACTGGACGTCGTGTTCGAAGACCCCCGAGATTTAGTTACGGCGATGAGTCTAGTCAGGCTCTGTGAGCACCAACTGCATATGGATCGCAGCAACAATCGACCTACATGCGGCAACCCATACACCCTAACAGAACAACACCACATATATGATGTTTGTCGCATGCAGTAATGTTTGAACGCCTACAAAAAGGTTATTTTATAACTGCGACGAGTACTTCACTCGCGGTCATCACTGCAAGAAGTTGTTCGACATGGAAGTGGAGCACTCTTACGAAGAAGAAATGGGGTGAATCGAATACAGAACCTTGATCTCACTCTGAGCTTAAGGGCAAGCTCAAATTACAAGGCTAGAGTGATGTTCTAGGCTCTGGGCCTAATTGCCTAGTTATCATTAATTTAAGTTGTCTTTTATTATTATTGTTTCTAAGTCATTATTAGTTGTTGGGACTTGATAGTTAGTGATTATCATTAAGAGTCTTGTAAGCTTATTTAAAGGCAAGTGATGTTGGAATGAAGTTATCAAGGGATTAGAATCTCTCGTCTTGTCTTGTTAAGAGATCATGGTAACTCTCTCTCTCTCTCTCTCTCTCTCTCTCTCTTCGAGGACAGCCCGCTTAGGCAACCGCAGTTCCGGCTCCATAGTATCATCATTCCCGCCTCTGCCAACCCTCCGAAAAAATGACCAACGACTTACGGGTTTGCCAATAACACATTCATGTGAGGTATTAAAGAATCTTGCATGGATATTGGCTCGCAATGCTCACTGCAAAGGTTATATCGGGACGAGTAACAGTGAGGTAGATAAGCTTCCCAACTAATCATCTGTATTGATCTGGATCTGATAGAAGCGGATCAAAAGGTGATTCCATTCAAAATAACTTGAAGTTGGAATTCAAAGGTGTATCGACAGGTTTGCATTCAAGATGGTTTGTTTCGGCTAGAAGATCGTGGGTGTACTTCCTCTAAGATAACTATAGTTGATTAGAATTACTTAGTACCTCAATACCTAAGAAATAGTGAAACTATCCAAGGTCATTTGTATGAAATGTATAGTCATATGTGTTTTGACCTTAGAGATGTCAGTTGTATCGTTCCATGTAATGATAATGTCATCTTCATAAACAATTAAGAGTACAATACCTTGAGTTCTCTGATGGATGAAGACGGACGTGTCAGAGACACTTCTAATAAAGCCAAGTTGTTGAAGTACAGTGTTGAATTTGTCTAGAATGTGCATGGTGATTGCTTTAGGTCGTAGAGAGACTTCTTCGACTGACAGACTAGAGATTCCCCTAGTCTCTTAATTCGGAAAGTTGTTGCATATAAATGGTTTCGGAGATAACATTGGGTGGAAAGCATTTTTCACATCCAATTGATGAAAACGTCATCTCAGAAAACCGGGACTAAAGGAGACATAAGTAGGGGAGCTTTGGCAAGAGAACTCGCGCAGTAGATAATTTTGTTACAGGTGAAAAGGTGTCAGTATAGTCAACTCCAAACTGCTGAGTAAGTCCTCTAGCTACAAGGAGAGCCTTGAGTTATTCAATTGTAGCATCAAAATTCTACTTAAATGTAAACACTCACATTGGAGGTAAGGGAACCAAAGCCAACGTGTGACTTGGGGTCAGTGTTTTCATTTCCTCCAACATGGCAGTGCACCACCCAGAGTGATCAAGAGCATCCTAAACCGAGCGCGGAGAGGAGGAAGTCAAAGATGTAACAAATTTCATTACAAATGGTGTAAGAGGATGATAAGATATAAATTGAGAAATCAAGTGAGATGTTCAAAGACATTTACTTTTCCTTAGGTCAATAAGTAGATTTGCATCTGAAGGCCCAATTGTGTGTGGGTAGTGAGGACAAATGTATATGAGGATTTGCAGTTAAGTGATCAGTAAAAGTTGGTGATTGTAAGAGTTAATGATTGTCCAAGAGAGTTGGAGATACACTTCTGACGACAAACGTAATGATGATAGAAGGATAAGAGAAATGTGGAGAATCAAGAGCAAGAGGTTGAGTGGTTTCAAAGTTTGTTCCAGAAGAATAAGGTGGTGTATCATAAGAGTAATGGAGGGATGTGTGGATGGAAAATAAGTCTTGTCTTCAAGGAATATAACATCACAAGAGATAGTTGTGCGAGATGGAAGGATCATAGCTGTAGAGAAATACGAAACCTTGTATATATTTCCTCTCAACTTAAATACAGAGTATGAATACATATATATAGGACGGAGAAAGAGAAAGTAAATCCTATACAATATGTGGGACTAAACAATAAGAGACTACATGGGCTCCAATATGGGCTTTATATGGGCTTTTATATGGGCTTTTCTAACACTCCCCCGCAAGCTGGAGCGTACAAGTCATAGGCACCCAGCTTGGACAGGAATTGATAAAATAGGGTACTTGGTAGGGCCTTGGTGAGAATATCAGCAACTTGGTCAGTACCCGGAACATGCTTTAATTCTATCTTCTTCATTTGAACTTTCTCCCGGATGAAGTGACAGTCCACTTCAATGTGTTTCGTTCTTTCGTGGAAGACCGGGTTCTTAGATATGTGTATAGCAGCTTGACTGTCACATAGTAAGATAGCTGGTGAGGAAAGTTTTACTCCTAGATCAGCAAGGAGACTTTCAAGCCATGTGAGTTCAGAAACAACTGATGTCATCGAACGGTATTCTGCCTCAGCTGAAGATCGAGGCAACCACAGCTTGTTTCTTACTACGCCAGGTAACCAGGTGACCTTCAAAGTAGGAACAAAAACCACTGGTAGACCACCGATCATCCAGGGAACCTGCATAATCTGCATCTGAGTACGCAACCAATGTTGGAGTAGAAGACGGGGTTTTATATACCAGCCCTTGACCAGGGGCTGTTTTTAGATATCTCAGGATGCGCTCGACAGCTTGTAGATGAGATATTCGAGGAGAATGCATAAACCGGCTGACCACCCCAACTACAAAGGATATGTCTGGTCTCGTGACTGTTAAGTAAATAAGCTTTCCAACAAGTCATCGATAGTATTCTGGATTAGGAAGAGCAAGATCATCATCAGAGGCATGTGCACACAACTTGTGATTGACATTCATAGGAGTGTTAACTGGCTTGCATCCAGAGTAGTCAGCATCTTGAAGAAGATCGAGACAATACTTCTGTTGAGAGAGGACAAGTCCATCAGGACGTCTCGCGATCTCAAGACCAAGGAAGTATCGAAGGTTCCCCAGATCTTTGGTTTGAAAGACGGAACTGAGATGTTGTTTGATCGCTTATATTTCCTTTGAATCATTGCCTGTGATTAGGATGTCATCGACATATACCAACAGAAGAACCGTGTCTGTAGTTCGATGTTGAGTGAACAGAGAGAAGTCTGTCGAGCTTCGAGGAAAGCCAACTTCCCGGACAGCCTTACTGAACTTATCAAACCATGCCCGGGGGGATTGTTTGAGACCATAGATGGAATTCTTAAGATGACATACTCGGGACTCCCCCGTGGTTTAAAACCCGGGAGGTTGCTGCATGTATATTGTTTCTTGTAGGTCGTCATTTAAAAAAGCATTTTTTATATCCAACTGATGGAGTGGCCATTAACGATGCACAGCCACGGAGAGAAGGAAACGAACTGTGTTGAGCTTGGCCACCGGAGAGAACGTTTCCTCATAGTCGAGACCTTGTTGTTGAGTGAAGCCACGAGCCACCAGGCGGGCTTTAAGACGGTCAATTGTCCCATCCGGAGCATGCTTGATTACAAAGACTCATTTGCAACCAACAGTAGTGTGGCCTGGAGGGAGAGGAACTAGATCCCACGTCTGATTAGCCCAGAGAGCTGTCATTTCGTCGTCCATGGCTGCCCGCCAGCCCGGATATTGGAGAGCCTCCTGCACAGAGTTAGAGATAGATATAGAGGATAGAGAAGTAGCAAAGGTGTGTAGCGGCGGGGACAGGCGATGTAAAGAGACATAGTTCGCCATGGGATGGGCGGTGGAGGTCGGTGTCGGATCAGCAGGTTGCAGAGTGTCAGAGGTCGAAGCCGACTGCATTGGGGTGACGGAGCGGGGAAGGCGACGAGTGTAGACATGGAGAAGAGGAGGCTTGTTGGGAGCGGGAGCCGGGAGAGGAGGGAGGTTTGGTGGAGAGGTGAATGGGATTACAGGTCTAGGTAAGGATTGTGGTGGAAGAAGGGGGTTTTGGTTGGAGAAGAAAGGTTGATCTTCCCGGAAGGTAACATCAACTGATATTGTCACCTTGCGGGTAGTAGGAGAGTAGCAGACATATCCTTTCTGAGTACGGGAGTAGCCGACGAACACGTGTTTGGCTGCTCGTGGTGCCAACTTGTCTGTGGACGGACCAAGTAAGTGAATGTAGCAGGTACATTCAAATATTTGAGGGGTGAGGGAGAATGGTGGAGTAGAGGGGAAGAGGAGACTAAACGGAGTAGCATTATGAAGGACGGAGGAAGGTAGACGGTTGATGAGGTAGCATGTTGTTGACAACGCAAAGTTCCAATAGGCCTTGGGTACCTGCATTTGAATCATGATGGAGCGAGCAACATCAAGAAGATGTTTATTTTTGCGTTCAGCAACACCGTTTTGTTAGGGTGTATAGGGACAAGACGTTTGATGAATAATCTCAAATTTTGAGCAGAGGTTGGTAAATTCATGGCTAGTGTATTCGCGAGCGTTATCCGTTCGAAGGGGTTTTATTGGTTCGGAAAACTGAGTGTGAATCTCAAGGACGAACGTGCGAAACACACGGGGAAGCTCGGAGCGATCACGAAGTAAGTATAGCCATGTCGTTTGAGAATAATCATCAATAAACGTGATAAAGTAGCGATAACCAGAAACACTTGTAATTTTATACGGGCCCCAAATATCAGAATGTACTAAAACAAAAGGAGTCGAGCTCTGAGTCCAATGAGGAGAAAACGATGAGCGGTGTTGTTTACCCAGAATACATGAATCACAACTAAAAGAAGGAAGATAAATCTCTGGAAGAGCCTTCCGGAGGCCTGAAAGAGGAGCATGACCGAGACGTCGGTGCCAATCAACTGAGGAAACGGAAGAGAGGATGGTAGGGGGGCTTCAAGAAGGTAGAGCCCATTTTGCAATCGTCTTTTACCAATGATACTCTGCGTCCGTCGATCCTGCATAAGAAAGGAAGAGGAGGTGAATGTCACAGAACAATTCAAATCTGTAGTGAGACGACTGACAGAAAATGAATTGAACGGGGAGCTCGGGACATGAAGAGACGAGCGGAGGGAGAGAGAGGAATTGAGAGGAATATCAGCGGAGCCGGAGACAGGGACGGTGTCGCCATTGGCCACGGTGATATATTTAGGATGCGGAGAGTTCAAGTATTGAGGTGGCTTCAGCGAGGTGATGTGATGAGTAGCACCTGAGTCCATTATCCAGTGTGGACTAGTGGAGAGACAGGCGATACCTTCATTGGAGATGGAGGTGGCGGAGGCAACGGAGGCGGGCGGGCAGCTGAGCAGGCCATGGAGTAGCTGGAGGTGGAGGCGGACATCTTCGAGGTCAGCACGAGTGGCAGAGGGACTGTCGACAGCAATATTTGCAGCAGGGCGAGGAGGAAGACCATGTTTGCGGTAGCAGGTCGCCTCGAAGTGTCCATCCCTACCACAGAAGGAACACTTAGGACGTGTTCGGCCACCACGACCCCTTCCCTGAGAACCTGAACGTCCCACACGAGCAGGAGGGAGAGGTAGTAATGGTGCAGAAGCTTTCTGAAGGAGGGTTGGTGAGTGAGGTCCCGTAGTATCAGGAGGAGGTAATACCTTTAGGAGCATGGAGCACACATCAGAGAGAGACGGAGTAGCAGCGGATGAGAGGATCTGGGCTCGAATGCTCTGAAGATGAGGCGAGACACGAGCCATTATCATGGTAATACAAACTGCTTCCTTCTGAGAACGTTGAGCAGCGAAATCCGTAGTAGCGGGCTGATGGCGGATCCAGGCTTCGGCCAGTGTCTTAGCCTGAGCAACAAAGGAGGTCAAGTCGGCTACACCACCAGTGTCAAGAGTCTGATGATCCGTGATAATGACATAGAGGTGCTGGAGACTGTCCTTCCGGGAGTAGAGAGAATGGAGCTCATCCCACATTGTCTTGGCCGTCTCGTGATACATGGCCATTCGATAGGTTTCGCCATCAAGAGAGTTGAGGAGCCAAGTCTGAACACGGCCATCGTCCCGTAGTCATTCATCCGTAGATGCAGAAGGAGGATCCTTATGGAGATGATGCAGAAGTCTCTTAGATTGGAGGACCCGTTTGACAGAATGCACCCATTCAACAAAGTTCTTCTTCCCGGCAAGGGAGATGGTGGTGATCCGCAACTCATCACGGACCTCCGGAGCAGGAGACATGCGGCATGCAGGAGAGGATGCGAGAAGCTCTGAGGATCCCGTCGAAGATCCCATGGATGAGACCGCACGAACTGGCTGCACGATCTGGCTGCTAGGGGCAGACCGCTGGTGGAGGCAGCAAGTTGCTGGGATGAGGCCGCACGATCTGGCTGCACGATCTGACTGCTAGGGGCAGACCGCTGGAGGAGGCCGCAGTGTCGCACACTTGAGGAGGCCGCAAGTTGCTGGGAAGAGGCAGGTCCCACGATCTGCGTGTAGAAGGAGCAGTCCGCTGGGATGAGACCGCCAGAGAGAGCGGCGAGCAGGAGACAGCTGCAAAGGGAGCGGAGAGCGGGACTGCTGAAGGCGCAGACTGCTGAAGGCGCAGACCGCTGAAGGCAGAGACCGCAGAAGGCAAACCGCTGAAGGCAGAGGGAGCGGCGAGGGAGCGCGAGCAGGAGAGAGCTCGGAAGAGAGAACGGCAGGCCGCACGATCTGCTGGAGGAAGCAGACCGCTGGGATGAAGAGGCCGCACGATCGATTTGAGGGAGAAGACCGATGGAGTCCGCGGCGACTAGCAAAGATCGCGGCGGCAAGAGAAGCAAGCGGCAAGAAAGGCCGGAAGGAAGTGAGGCCCAGCTGTCAGAGGAGAGATGGCTATAAGAGAGCCAAGAAGTTGAAGAAGTTGAAGAAGTAGAAGCCACGAAAGAGAGGGAGTAGCGGAAGCGGATAGAAAGGAGAAACCGCAGGTGGGTTCTGCGATTAGACGGGCAGGCGAGCAAAGAGAGAGCTAGCTGTAGTCCACAGGCGGTAAAAAAAAGGTGTAACCGCAGGTTCAGACCGCTAGCTCTGATACCATGTAGAGAAATATGAAACCTTGTATATATTTCCTCTCAACTTAAATACAGAGTATGAATACATATATATAGGAGGGAGAAATAGAAAATAAATCTTATACTAGATGTGGGAATAAACAATAAGAGACTACATGGGCTCCAATATGGGCCTTTACATGGGCTTTTCTAACAATAGCAAACATAGTCTATTTAAGATCTAGATTATCCCGCAAATATCATTTGTTGGGCCTAAGGGTCAAGTTTATCACGAGTGGGTGTTAGGATGTGAGAGTAACAAACATATCCAAGAACTTGAGGAACAAAATCAGCATTTAGATACAAGATGAAGAACAAAGTTCGATTGTGGAGGATGCACGAAGGCATGCAATAGATGTAAAAACATGCGTTTAAAATAGTAAAATTTTAGAAGTGTTTGGGAACATTCATAGGAGAATTAAGGAGCGGGTAATCCTAAAAGATGTTTATTTTTTCATTGGCCACCCCATTGTGTCGAGGAGCATATGGACATGTAGTTTGGTGAAGAATACCGTGTGAGTGAAAGAACTCTTGAAGAGGTTTGTTAATGTATTCTTTGGCATTATCGAACCAGAAGACATCTATCGATGTGTTTAACTAAGAAGTTCTGCATAAACCAATTTGAAGACGAAGAAGAACTCAATGCGAGAGCGTAATAATTATAACCAAGTCATGTGAGAGTGATCATTGATACGCTAATCTTGCACGCCGCTATAGGCGGGAGCAAACCTGCGGCACGAAACGGCAGTGTACCGATCGTTCAAGTAATATAAAATGGGAGTGATCTCGAAGGAACACAGTAAGGTGGAGTTTACTTTTGAGGAAGGACTTGAGAGTGAAGTCCTTGCGAGCGGATGGGTTGCGGGAAGTTTGGTTTTGGTTTGCGGAAAACAAAATAAAATAAACTAAATTAACACTACTATGCAGGCCGCTATGCACTGCTTCGCAAGGTGGATGGAGACTATGCAGGCCGCTATGCACCGCTTCACAAGGCAGATGGGAGAGAAGGCAAGCGGATGAAATGGTTCGCACCAGCGGAATTGAAGTGGATTATACGGGTCGTTAGCACTGCTTCGCTTGGCGAGTGGAAGAGTTGACACGCGTAATGGACGAGTAGTCAAGCGGAATGGAAGAGTAGGCTTGCGGAATGGAAGAGTAAGCTCACGTAGTGGAAGAGTAAGCTTGCGTAATGGAATGGAGAGTAATGGCGGATGGAAGATGGAATGGGGGCACTCCTCACTTGCATAAACCACAAGATAATTTCACATAGACATGAAATAAACTAAATAGCATTTAGGGTTTTGCAATCATCGTTCATACAAACAAGGAATCAAAGGAGAAAATACTACAATATGAAGGGGGTGAGATTACAACCAAAGGGACGGAGACTCGTTGGAGATTCACAGCCGGAATTTAGGGTTGTCAAGCCTGTCCGTGCTCGGTCTTCAACTGCCGTCCGGGGTCCGGAAGAGCTGTCACCTTCTTCTAATATACCCGTCTTCTCCGTCAATTGTCTTCGGCCACGACCTCGCCGGAGAACTTCACACGTGCAGCGAGAAATCCCTTGAAATCACCCTTGGATGCAAGCGAACGATGGAGGAGGCCAAGAGGATGCTGCGGCTATGGATTTGCAAGGAAATGGTGGCCGGAGCTCCTCTTTTAGGTGGGTGGCGATGGAGCGGCGGAAAAAACGGCGGAACTGGAGCTCTGTGTGCGAAGAAGACGATGGATCCCCCTTTAGGTCGAAATCTACAGCTTTTATAGAAACAGTCAGAAAAAATAGGCACGCACGACCGTGCGTGGATCGTGTGTATTAACTGCCCAGAAACGCCCAGTCTGGCTCAGCAGCAGACCGTGCGATTTTACTCACGCGCGGTCGAAACCGACCTTGCGTGCAAAACGCACGGGCAAGTCCAGACAGCATGAAATCAGGCTGACAACAGGAGATCGTGCGTTTCCTTCGCACACGGTTAAGTCCAACAGTGCGTGAAGCAAACATACGGACAGTAAGACTTACACATATTTGGACAACAAGAGATGCTCGTGTGATTTTACTCACGCACGGGAAAACTGCCCGTGCGCGAACAAATCGCACGAGCGGGGACAGAACACCATTCTGAGCCGCAGATGAACGCGCACGGTCGGATCGATCGGGCGTCAAGGAAACGCACGACCGTACGATTCATACAGACATGAAATCTGGGCAAAAATGGATGATCCACTCACCTGCACAACAATCCAAACAGCAATCACAAGCTGGGAACACCCTTCCAGCTCAATCCAAAACACAGAAAAAAAATGGGGAGAACCATGTGCTTACCCCCAACAGAATAGCGCGCAATTGCACACCAAAACGGGCCCAGAGAGTGCACTTAGAGTGAAAGTGAATGAGAGTGAAATACAAGCAATTAAGGCTTCAAAGTGAAGTGCACACGAGTGAAAACTAGCCCGGATGAGTCCATAAAATACTATAAATATTGGACTCATCAATCATCAATAAATATAATGAAATAATTATATCCATTCATACAAATAATTTAAAAAGGTCCACAAATATCACTATGAACAACATTAAATATATGTACAATGTTCAAAGTTGCTAGGAGAAAAGGCAAATCGATGGTGTATATTTAGATAATAGTGTCTATGATATTATATGATGTCTATAGATGTATATTGTAATAGAGTTATATATATATATATATTAAAAGGGAAAAATTCACATTGGTGAAACATTCATAATGTCAAAACTACCCTTGCTTCTTTATTCTAATGTCATCAAATTCTTCTATTCATTTCAAAATAATTTAAATTATAATGTTCATCTATGTAATTATGCATCCATTAAAGTAAAAAAAGCAAGTCGTCGAAATCAAGTTGTCAAAAGCAAGTTATCAAAAACAAGTTTTCAAAATCAAGTTTTCAAATTGTCGTAATTATTATATTATTTAATGGTGATTGTCAAATAAATGTGACTTTGAAAGGAGAATGAAAGAGAGAAGAGAGAGAGAGGAGAGAGAGAGGGGAGGCTGCAAGCCACGGGAGTGTCGTAGCGTCGTGGCACTGTCGTGACCGTTGTACTATCGTGGACGCACGGGGCCCCCCATGTAATGTAACTTGTATATATATACTCATGTATTTGCACTCTTATGTAGATGCATATGTGGATCTTGGAGATGACTATGTATCGATATACTTTTAATTAAATAAAAAAATTTATTTTTTTTTTACATTTTAGTACTCGTTGTAATTATGTATCACTGTGTCGCGAATTCAAAACTCTGATATGTAACGAATACTGTAAAATTGTGGTGGTCTGCGGGTTGTCACATTTACAACTGAAATCGGAAAAAGAGAAATTAGGTAACATAACATCTAAATAGGTAAAGGTGGATAGACGAGGCACCGATGTCACAGGATGGTTGAAGTGCTCATAGAGAAATTCTTGGCACATGTCAGTATAGTACAATCTGTTTTGCTCATGTCCCCCACCAAGCGGTTTTTTTGAAAGCAGATCATATATCACAAAATGAGATGAGAAAAATATCATAGAACAATTAAGATCATGAATCAATTAACATATTGATAGGACATTATGATTAATATCAAGGACAATTAAGATATTATGCAATTGTAATGTGGGAGAGAGAGATATTTATGGACCCTAAAACCAGTATT
The DNA here is from genome assembly GCA_033032865.1 of Dactylorhiza incarnata. Lineage (NCBI taxonomy): Eukaryota > Viridiplantae > Streptophyta > Magnoliopsida > Asparagales > Orchidaceae > Dactylorhiza > Dactylorhiza incarnata. The sequence goes on from JAWHQI010000055.1 coordinate 10,486,111, forward strand.
GTAGAACCATCAACAACAGAGATAAACTTGTAATGTGAGGGGCAAAGGTAGGCAGGATCATCTTTTGACATACGATTAGAAGCAGTCGAGCCAGCAACCCAAGAACCAGAGTGAGATAAAAAGGAGACGTAACTGAGTCAGTACAGCAGCAGATAGGTTGTCTTATCCATCCAGGGAGTCGGTGAGGAGAGTAGTAGATTTAGCTGATGTGCAAATGATTGACGAGTTGTAGGTACATCTTCAGGATAGTCATGTTTCTCCAAACATGTATCTTCACGGTGATTGGTTTCACCAGTCCAACTACGGTGTAGTCCATCACATTCAGACGGGCCCCGACCATGGCTCTGAAGGGGTTGCGAGGTTCCTCGACTCCGAGTTGAGTCCCAATCACTACAAGTATTACTACGGGCCTACGGCAAGACTAATCAAAGCCTCACCAACCTCGTGTAGTAAGTTAGAATACATAACTTCAGCCGTAGTAGACGGCGGGGTAAGACGATAAATTGGTCTTCGGTTGGGGCGAACTATGTTGTGAGAGGATGAGGAAACTAGCAGCATCATAAGAGCTGGGTAGGCATGCGAAAAGTAAATACCGACGAGAGCTTCTCTCTGGAATTGAGACGCGGCAAGATCTGTACAAATTGGATAGAAAGCATTTCATTGTTCAAGAACGTCGGTAAAGAGAACATCAAAATCATGTATTATATCTTCAGGATAAGATGCAGAAGTCAGTTGCTAAAATATTTCATAAAGTTTTTGTAAATTATCTTCAGATGAGTACAATGATAGAAGAGTGAGACCATACCTCCTTAGCAGTTTATTGGAGAAAGTGCATAGTTGCTCCCTTGAGAATTCTCTAGAGGGGAGGTGAATAGAGATTTAAAAACTTTTACTAAGAAGTGCACAAAAAAATAATTCTAATTCCTAAGCATCCAAGATTCCTACCAGAATTAAATCAATCACAGAATAATAAAAGTAGACAAGAGACAATCACAGAAAATTCACAACACATAAGACACAAAAGCTATAGTGGTTCCCCAAAATCAGGATAGTCCACTCTTCTACCACTTAGATAGGAATACACTATCACAGTGCCCGAGTCTTTTGATATGGAGACTCTTAGAAACACTGAGTCTTTTGATAAGGAGACTCTTAGAACCAAGAACTGAGTCTTTTGATAAGGAGAATCTTAGAACCAAACCAGATTTTTTGATAAGGAGATCTTAAACCAAACCAGATCTTTTAATAAGGAGATCTTGAACCAAGACTGAATTCTTTGAAGAGGGATTCTTAAAATTACTCAGTTTACGAAAATGAGAATTATAGTAAGATGAAGAAGAAGAAGAAGAAGAAGAAGTGTAATCTTCTGATTTGAATCCTCTTTCAGCAATCACTGAGGATTCTAGGCACTAAGTGTTCTGGATCATTTGTAAAATGATGAATTCTTGCTTAGAAGAAGATGCAAGGATTATAAGCACTGATCCAGTCTTTCATATTGATCTATGTATCTTTGATGAGCTTCTTTCAGAGAGAAAAAGGAGAAGAGGTTTTCTGCAGTTTGAGGAAGAAGAACTGATGTACAGAAATCTATCGGGTAGAATGAGAGAGAGAAAGACAGAGAAGAACAGTTCTATCCTTTTTTGAATTTTGTATGTATATAATCCTCTGTTAATTTAGAATTTAATCTCTTTCCCTTCTGATCGATTCTCCAATTGGAATGTAGAGAATGAGAATTGTAGCTTTCCATCTATGCATGTTGACAGCTCGTCAATATTTTTAATATATCTTTCAAAGTTCCAATTATATCACCTCTGAATCTTTAATACCTTTCTTTCTCTTTACATCTTGTTGCGACCTGTTATGATTTAAATATCTTCCATATATACATTCTGAATAACCTTCAGAATCCATTCCAGGAAGTTTCAAATTCTTTGATTGTATTCGACGTTGCGTCGAATTCTTTCTGACTTCATATCAACGTGTCTTTGAATTCTATTAGAAGCTACGTCGATATTTGCTTCACAGATTTGAAATGAATTCTTTTATCGTCGTGGCGTCGATTCCTTATCGACGCATCCGTGGACTTCAACTTCTGGCTTCTGCGTCGAATACTAATCGATGTTGCGTCGACTTCATCTTGAAAGAATGTATGCATCGACTTAAGCCTTCTACGTCGATATCTAGTCGACGTTGCGTCGACTACCAATCAAATGAAGCGTCGACTTGACTTCTGAAGATGCGTTGATATCCATTCGAAGTAACGTCGACTTTCAGTTGACGTTGCGTCGACTTCTAGTCGACGCATAATTACTCAGGATAATTTTCTTCATGATTTCAGTTTGTCTTTCTCATGACTTTGACTCAACTGACTTCCTATAACTTCTATGACCAAATTACTCTTACTATACAACATGGGTAATAAACCAAGGGAGTAAAATCACTTATAGTTAATTTGTTAAGTTAAATCAAAAGAAGGTTTTCCCAACAATCTCCCACTATTTATCTTAACAAATTTTTAAAGTTATTTTACAGAATAAAGGAATAACACAAAAATGTACATCATTTATAAATAAAGAGAAAGAAGAAACCATGAGCAGGAAAATGAAAACTTGTGTCTTCAAGATAGAATTTTAAATTTTGCCCTTTAAAAATTCAGCATCAGCATTCAGCCTTTGTTTCTTTGTTCTTAACTTCATGTTTCTAGTCTGTAAAGAATTCTTTCAAATCTTTGCAAATTGTAGAGGTGACTCTTCTTCATCATCTTCAAGTTTAACTTGATTAGGAGTTTGATTATCATCTTCCTCCCCGTGAATATGTGCACCCTATTCAGCATGTTCAATATCAATCTCCCCCTGAATATGTGCACCCTGTTCAGTATGTTCAATCTCAATCTTCCCCTGTTTATCAACTTGATCCTCCTCCTGTTTCTCCTCCTTTTTAACCTCATTAGCAAGGGAGGTTAAGAATGACTTAGTCACGGAGGAGGACATTCTTGACTGCAAGGACTGTACAGAGACAGTGACTGCACTAAGCTGAGTTTGCATGGGTTCAAAGATTGTTTGAATTTGAAAAGCATGCTCATTCATAAGAATTGAGATTGTGTTTGTGACCATCTGTCTGCCTCAACTTGTGCAAAAGGTGGAGGAGATTATTCTTTTTGGAATCCAGGCTTTGTTATCTGTCTGCTTTGATACCAGCTCTGGATATTGCACCATGGGCAGAGACTTTACATAGCAGTACTTTCGCAACAATATCTCTTTTATTTCTCTGTCAGATAACTCCGTTTCTGTTTCTCTGGAAAGAAGGTCAAAGGTATATCCTGCACATGAAACTTTTTTAACTAAAATTAAAGTCCATTATATCTACATTACCCTTCCTTTAGTTGGGCTATCATATGATATTTATCCTACACATGTAACTCACATCAGTAGGGACCCAGATTACCTTGGCCTCATTGCTTCTACCTTGAAATGGTGAAATGAAAGTATAACAGGTCTTTCATGATACCCCTTAGGATAGTAGAGTGGTAGTCTGTTAAACCAACAAGTTTTAGCATTGTGTCCATTTTTACAGCAATAATAACATTTAGAATTAAAGAGTGAGTTTGCAGGAGAGAATCTAGAATTGAAATTTCTTGAAAAGTTTTCTGGAAATATACGTCGAGTAGAAGTCGACGCATTTATAGGGTTGTGTCGAAAGGAATTCGACGTGCCTGCAAAGTTGCGTAGATAAACAGTCGACGCGGGTTTCTGGTTGCGTCGAGTATTCGACGCACCTTCATAACTGCTTCGAATTGATGTCAAAGCATTTGCAGAATTCCGTCGAATTGGATTCGGCGTAACTTCAAGGTTGCGTCGATTTCCATTCGGCGCGTAGTTCCTTTTGTTCAAAAATTGATTGTTGTTTATGAATTTTTCTAAATGTTGTTTGCCTAGTATTCCTTGTTGATTATTAATGTTCACCCTATTGAATACTGTAACTTTATCAGGATGATCATGTAATTCTTCACAAATTTCACTGTTTTAACTTGATTCTCACTAGATCTAACAAATATTAATGGATTCTCCCATGCAGGTTTGCTGGAAGATCCATTATTGATTGATGGATCTGCTCCTAATCCAAGATATTTGAATCTCCTAGAGAGATTCTCTGAGATATCTTTTAGTTTTTGACTCCTCCCATTGAGTGAATCTTCAAAGGCTTTTGCCTTTGTAAGCTCTTCCTTAGGGTTGGATTTTCATCATTTACCTTATCTATTTGTTTTTCTAGCTTTCCTACCTCAATCCTAAGTTGATAATTAACATGGTGATGATTTTCATCTAGTCTTTTACTTTTCCGTTCTTCTAACTCTTTCCTAAGTATTTTTATTTGATTTCCTGCCTCTAGATGATCTTTACAGAATTCTTTAAAACATTCTTTAAATTCATCTGAAGAGAAATCAAAATCATCAAAATATGATACCTGATCTTCCTCAGAGAAATCTTCCAAAGCCATCAGGCAGGCTTCTTCAGCAGTAGCTTCTTCCACACTTTCAGATAAGGAATTCGACTCAGATTCTGAGTCACTCCAGGTTGACGTATGAGGCTTATAAGGAATTAGGATTTCTAAGTGGACAATCAAAAGGAAATTTGTAATCAACTTACGTAGAGCGCACTATTTTGCTTGACGTATGAGGCTTCCAGAAGCCCTCATCTACCTATCAAATATGCACCATTGCTCGGCTTCTACATTTTGGGTATATTGACATGGTATCAGAGCAAGTCACATGAAATTTGCATCACTCTAAAATGTATGTAGTCGCACCTCGACTACAACTTAAAATCATGACTAACAATAGCAGACGGCAAATAGCCTCATATTTGTCTGTGGCGTCAATACCTCGATTATGACTTAATATCTGGGGATCTAATCGTGGGTTGATCAAGATTTTATTTTAGGGATGAGCACAAGGACGTTGTCAATGGTTGTTATTCAAGATTAGAACTGTGGAGATCATGAGGGTTTGTTCTACTTGTGCTAGGTGTGAAGACAGGGAAGGGAGGATTTTTGATCCTCTTATTGGCCTCCCTACTAAGCATGAATTCCAGAGGATCCACATGTTAAATAGGAATATTGTCCCTGATGTTTGATATTGTTGCTAGATGCGATCTCATAGGATCAAATGGGTGGATCAGGCGGCACTGAAAGTCATGAGAGATTTGCTATGGTCGTTGATAAAAGGAAATGGAATATTGAGTGAGTAACAAAAAATATTAATCGAACCATATACTCCTATGAAAAAGGCTAAATTGGTATGTTCTCAATGTAGAGCAATAAAATATGTGGAATAATATTATTGGGAGTTGCATCATCATCTAATGACTAAACACTTCATCACAAGCGTTGCGGGAAAGTTTACGCTGACATCTCCAATTTGCTCGTATCGCCGCTTCTAATTTGGAGAGTGGAGATTACTCTACCAATTAAAATTGTCGAGCCTACAAAAATTTTTGCACCCTAGCAAGAATCCCCCAGAATTCAAAGATACATTGAAAGACACTTTTTTTACAATGAGCAGGTAATAGGACAAAGAGTAAAGCCAAAGAAGAACCAAAAACTCACCAAGAAAGAGGATACCAAAAAAGAACTTTGGACAAATGGAGTACCTGTTTCTGATCTTGGGTTGGAACATAAGGAAACTGAGATACAAACTCATCCATGGCTGGAGTTTTACAATATGGGGGTCTCTTTTGCTTCAACCTGTGTAGATAGAGTTCCATTAAGTCAACAACCATTTTTTGAACAGCAACCTTCCCTTTTATCCTTCTCTTCTCCCATGCACTAGTATCGTTCAGTTTGCTCAAGGCCCGTGGTCTTCTGTTTTCATTGGGACTGCACCATGGAAATTGGACAAATATTAACTACCTAACAATGAACATTTTCCAGCTTGATAGGTAATCTTTCACAGTTCATGATATTAATAAAACCATTTCTGGAATCAACAAGCTTCAAAAAGTTACAAATAAGGAACAGATAATTCATAAATAGTGAATATGGAAAACAAAGAGAGAGAGAGAGAGAGAGAGAGAGCAATTAATAAGAAGCTGGATGTGCTAATTTAACACATTTTTAACAGTAATGAGCGTTATTCAAATAATCAAATGTAACATATTACAGGATTAGATAAACACATTCATAATGATGCAGGAGAAATAGCTTGCTTCATTTTTTTAAATACAGTAGATAAACCTATCTGTACTAGCAAAGAAAGTATCTGTAGCGATGAAGAGAAGAGAAGAGGAGGAATGAACGAACCTTAGGGTTCTGTCGATCATGGAACCTCTCGTCGCCCACCAAACATTCAAAAAATCTGATATGAGAACCGCCGGCTTAGTAGGGAAACTGGCTTAGGTTTAGCCACCCTTATTCTCACCACCCGGTGAGGGGGTTACTTGACATTTAACACCCCCCCCCCCCCCCCCCTCAAGCTAACCCCATAAGCATCCAGCATTCCGAGCTTAAGAGAGTAAGAATGAAGGGATTTGCCAGAGACTGCTTTAGTGAGCATGTCAGCCAGTTGATCTTCAGAGGGCACGAACACCATAGTCACAGTTTGATCCTGAATTTTGTCCCGCACGAAATGGCAATCAATTTCAATATGCTTTGTTCTCTCGTGAAAGACAGGGTTGTTAGATATATGAATTGCAGCTTGATTATCACAATGGAGTTGCATAGCCTCAATAACAGGAAATCCCATTTCCCCCAAGATAGATTTAACCCAAACCAGTTCACATGCAGTAACAGCAATGGCACGGTACTCTGCTTCAGTGGAGGAACGAGCCACAACATTTTGTTTTTTACTTCTCCAGGAAATAAGATTGCCACCAACAAAGATCGTATATCCACTAGTAGATCTCCTGTCCACGGAAGAGCCTGCCCAATCAGCATCGCAGTACCCATGGACCTTAAGATGACCATGATTTTGATAGATAATGCCTTTTCCAGGTTCCTTTTTTAAATATTTCAGAATCCGCAGAACAGCTTGATAGTGATGAACCTTTGGGTTGTGCATGAATTGACTAACCAACCCAACAGCGAAGGAGATATCAGGTCTGGTGATGGTCAAATAAATCAATTTCCCCACAATTCGTTGAAAATCAGACTTCCTCTCAAGATCAGGAGAGGTCTCCTTATGAATGTCAAAACCAGGGTCCACAGGACTATCCACAGGTTTGACTCCCAAATATCCAACATCATTGAGAAGGTCCAAGACATATTTACGCTGGGAGATCATAATCTTCCCGGCAGAACGCGCAATCTCAATCCCAAGAAAGTACCGAAGGAGACCCAAATCCTTAATTTCAAATGCGGACGCTAATTCCTCCTTAACCCGAGCAATGTGGAGGTCATTCGTTCCTGTAATAATGATATCATCCACATAGACAACGAGAATAGTAGTGCGTCCTTCCCCTTTGTAGACAAAGACAGAATGATCTGAAGTACAGCGATTGAAATTCAGATGAACGAGTTTATCTCTTAGCTTGGCAAACCAGGCACGTGGAGACTGTTTGAGGCCATATAGGGCTTTCTTGAGGCGACACACATGTCCTTCAGGAACATCCATACCAGGAGGTGGAGTCATATAGATTTCTTCCTCCAATTCACCATGTAGGAAAGCATTTTTAACATCTAGTTGATGTAGAGTCCAAGACTTATGAGCAGCAATAGATAGGAGAATTCTGACGGAGTTCAACTTAGCAACCGGAGCAAAGGTCTCTTGGAAGTCTACACCATCAACCTGAGTAAAACCTTTAGCTACCAATCTCGCTTTGTACCTATCAAGAGTACCATCTTGAAGAAATTTAGTAGTATAAATCCATTTGCATCCGACTAGATGGCGCCCATTAGGAATAGGAACAATTTCCCAAGTCTTTTGACGTTGGAGAGCGTTCATCTCCTCCTCCATAGCCTTTACCCAGTGGAAATTTGAGCTAGCTTCTAAAAAACTGTTAGGAATAGGAATAGAGGAAACAGAAGCAAGATATACTTGTAATGAGTGAGAGATAGAGTGATACCCAACATATTTATCCATAGGATATCTAGTACGACCACTCTGAAGCAGAAGAGCAGAAGGGATCTCTGAAGTGGTGTTGTAGCTTGGATCTGGCGGAGTGGTGGTAGGTGGTAGGTGGTGGAGCATGAGTGTGACATTCTTGTCCGGTCTTGATGTGTTTTCGTCTTTGATATACTTGAAGATCCCCTTTTCTTCTGTAAACACGAAGATCACTCGTTGGGGTGTCCTTTATAACAGGAATATCAACACTTTCTGGAGCAGACCCATCAACAAGAACAGGAAGAGGTGGCAACATTTCACTTTCTTCATAGTTTTCCTTCTGAAACGAGATGAGTTTGCCCTCATTGGAATAATACGGAGTGTTCTCGAAAAAAGTAACATCTTTTGATATAAACCTTCTCCGGAGAGTAGGAGAATAACACTTATATCCCTTTTGGTTGGCAGCATATCCCACAAAGACACATTTTACAGATTGTGGCCCTAATTTATCCTTATGAGGCCCCACGATGTGAACAAAGGCGACGCACCCAAACACCTTAGGAGGAAGGTTGAATAGAGGCATATTTGGGCATAGAATCTGAAGAGGGTACTTTCCCCCCAAAGTATCGGTAGCCATCCTATTAATAAGATAGACAGATGTGAGAACTCCTTCATCCCATAGTCCCTTAGGGACAAACATCTCTTGCAACAAGCATCGAGTAGTCTCCAAGATATGACGATTCTTTCTTTCGGCAACCCCATTCTGTTGAGGGGTCCCCGGGCAGGAAGATTGGAAAATAATCCCATGATCTCTCAGAAACAACTGAAGGTCACTGCACGTATATTCGCCTCCATTGTCACTCCTAAGAATTTTAATTGCAGTTCCAAATTGAGTCTGCACATAATGATAGAACAACTGAAAAAATTTTGAGACTTCATCCTTCTTTTTCATGAGGTACACCCAGGTAAAGCGTGAGTGATCATCAATAAAAGAAACAAAATATTGAAAACCATTCACAGAACAAATAGGAGATGTCCAGACATCGGAATGTATCAAATCAAAACATTTCAAACTTCTACTCAAACTAGGAGCATAGTTGGTCCTACAATGCTTAGAAAATTCACAAGACTGACAATCAAAAGTAACAGTTTTAACATTAAGCAAATGCGGAAAAATAGCTTTCAAGGTCTTCAACCGAGCATGCCCAAATCTCTTGTGCCACAGCCTCAACTGATCCTGGTCGGTAATACTCTGAGAACTAAAAGCCTGACAGTTGTCCATGACATACACTCCACCTGACTCATGTCCACCACCAATCGTCTTCCCACTCGCCAGATCCTGAAACATAATGAGAGGAGAAAAAGGTGATAGAGCAATTAAGTTGTTTAGTTAAACTGCTAACAGACAAGAGATTCGTAGGAAATGTGGGAACAATAATCACAGACTTGAGGGAGACAGAGGGAGAAAGATGAATATCCCCTTTACCAGTAACAGACGCCGAGGATCCATCAGCGAGTTTCACACTGCCAGAGGTAGGAAAAATAGAGGAGACTCCCATAGAAGATCCGGTCATGTGATCGGAAGCCCCCGAGTCAATAATCCAAGGGGTGGATAGATCTTTAGGGAACACAGTAGTAGAGCGAGCATGAGCGGCCGTACCTGCCCAATCACCAACAGAGTTGGGTTTCAGAGCCTTGAGTTCTCTAATCAACCTTTCATTTTCTGCCTGAAGATGCCCAGAATTATCAAGGTGGCCATACATAGCAGTAGGAGGCCTCACATATTTCCCATCAGAACCTCGAATCCATCCTGGAGGGATTAAATGAGGATGAAGATCCCAACATTTCTCTTTCCCATGGCCTTTCTTCCCACAGTGAGGGCACTTCATTTTACTCTTGTCTTCTTGCCTCATATTTCTAGGATGCCATTTCTTCTGTTCAGCAGCAAGGGCAGACACCTCATGACCCACATGAGTACCTGAACGAAGGGAGTTTATACGACTAGCTTCTCCCCTAATATAGTGAGCCACAGTCTCTAGATCAGGCACAGAATCACGTCCCAACATCTGAACCCTCTGGAATTTAAGTTCAGGAGGGAGACCAGAGAGCATCTCAAATACCCTCCGTTGCATGAGTTCAGTCTTGTAGTCTTCAATAGTCTGAATAGCAGAATACTGATCAATTTCAGCCCACTTATGGGTCAACTTGCCATAATATTCTTCGAAGTCCCCCATTCCAGCCATGTGGATCTGTTCAGTTTGGAGTTGATATATTCTGGCTAAGTCTTTCTTTTTTGAGTAATTTCGTTCGATCTGTTCCCACATATCTTTTGCAGTTTCACAGAATAGAAAGTGGCTTGCAATCTTGGGTTCCATAGAATTGACAAGCCAATTAATCACTGTGAGATTCTCACCTTCCCATTCCTCGTATTTGGGATCGGTCTTGTTTGGAGCCGGTTTGGATCATGTGAGAAAACCCATTCTCCGACGGCTCCCAATGAAAATCCTCATGGACTGAGCCCATAGAAGGTAATTCCTTCCATTGAGTTTAATGTGAGTAACACCTTGACTGAAGTCCATGTTAGGACTCCCTCCACTGTAGTGTTTGGGTTGGTTAGCGGCCCCTTCAGAGGCATTTGCACTTTTCAAGTTGTCCTCCATACGGGCAAACAAGCCGGAGGACCTTTAGGAAGAAGACGGAATACCAGCAGCAACAGAACAACGGCAGCAGGACCTTCAGGTCCTTCAGGCCACGATAGATTGGTAGCAGATACCAGCAGATACCAAGCAGACAGCAGACAGGTCACTGCAGCGGGCGCGGATCGGCAGCAGGCGCGGATCGGCAGACAGCAGACAGGTCACGGCAGCAGGCGTGGATCGGTAGACAGCAGACAGATACCAAGCAACAGAACGGGATCGGCAGCAACGGACGCAGACGGGATCGTCAGCAACGGGCCTTCAGGTCGACGGGACGAACCAGCTTTGATACCATGTAGCGATGAAGAGAAGAGAAGAGGAGGAATGAACGAACCTTAGGGTTCTGTCGATCATGGAACCTCTCGTCGCCCACCAAACATTCAAAAAATCTGATATGAGAACCGCCGGCTTAGTAGGGAAACTGGCTTAGGTTTAGCCACCCTTATTCTCACCACCCGGTGAGGGGGTTACTTGACATTTAACAGTATCATTATATTCTTGCAATAAATAATGGCTTGGAGTATTGCAAAATACTTTTTTGTTTAATATGTAGTGCAAGTAACCAACAAAGAATGAGAGGAAGGTATTAACTAATATCTGCTTTTTAAAATGGCACTAACCAACAGAGAATGGTAAGTGGAGTAGTGATAAGATACTCTCATCCCTTTGTAAACCCACCTTTCTTGAAGTTGTGCGTTTCTTTTCTACTCTGAAGCAAAGCAAGCCCATGCACTCCATTCTTTTCTTTTCTACTCTGAAGCAAAGCAAGCCCATGCACTCCATTCTTACTACTCGTTGGAGTTATCACATTTTAATTAAATATTGTATTTCAGTCTTTGTATTAGAGTCTTTAGGTATGTGTGTATGTGTTTAGTCTCACATGGGCTATCTCTATTTCTTGTGTCCTTGTAGTCCTTTAAATACCCCTTAAAGGGAAGAATAATATGCACTTTTTCTTTTCCTCTCAATATTTCAATATGGTATCAGAGCGAGGTTATTTCCCTTCTTGAAACTTCTCTCGGTACCATAAGCATTGTGGCTTCTTCACATCGAAGAAGGCTTCCCACTCCCGCAGCTCCACGACTTCCGCTCAAGTCACTTTTTTCTGTCGCAGATCCACGTTTCTTCGTCAAAGTTGATCCCTTCGATGTTCTTGTGGCCCTTGACGATCAACGTCGAGCCCATCGCTGCTCCAGATCCCGTCGCAGCACCCGTGGCAGATCATGTCGCACCCGTGGAAGATCCCATTGCAGCTCCCGTGGAAGATCCCGTCGCAGCTCCCGTGGAAGATCTCGTCGCAGCTCCCGTGAAAAATCCCGTCGCAGCTGTAACAATCCAAATTTTGCGCGCAACAAATTTTTTTTTGATGTTTTATAATTTTCCACGATGATGAACGCAAGGCAGTGCGGATTTTACGTATTATTTTTTTTTTTTTTGCATTTTTCGTTTTATTTTCCTAGTTTAATTTGCTTTAAATTTTTGGGGTGCCATGAGTTTTATTATTTGTGGACTGCTGTTATCCTTTATGGGCTGTTGGTATTCTTTGTGGTGGGCTGCATTTAGTAAATTGGGTTGTTAGGTTGGCTTGAGTGGACCTGGTTTGGTCCAGCTAGTAGACTTAATATATGTTGTAACATTCATGAAAAAGAGCATTGGTGTTGGTGACTTTTAGCTAGGCTGTTTTGGTTTGTGTTTGATACGTAGAGTGAATACATATTTTTACAGGTAGAAGAACCACCGCCAAGCAGATTGCATAGAGTTTTGGCGGCAGAACTTGCAAAGGTAGTAATAGAAGCTCGGGATTGGCATAGAGCTAAATGTACTGGTCCCACTTGTATTTACTGTAACAGAGCTGTGTAAATGTTGTACCGTAGTATGTAATAAATTTTGCGTGTAATGCTCTTTGTACTTTACATTGTCAATGTGATGCGACCTTTTATTTAAACCTTGATCCGATTCTCGAATCATTTGGAGAGCCCAGGAGTTTGGGTCTCTACAACAGCTCCCGTGGAAGATCCCATCACAGATCCCGTCGAGCGAAAGAACCCACTTCTGGCCTCGACAATCTCCTTCCACATCCCACCGTCTGCCCTCTTCCGGTCGACATCAGCTGCCATTCTTCAGGTAACAATTCTCCAAATCGACGCTCGCCTGACGTGAACTTCTACTTTCATCCACGACGCATTCTCATTTTTGTCCACGACGCATACTCCCGTGGCCCTTAACAATCGGTTGCGTCTCTTCAGAGATACGATATAGAAGCTTCTTCGTATGTTCAGAGATACGATCCAGTCGATGCTTTGTCCAGGACGTCCAACTGTCGTCGTTGTCAAGATGTCTCACCGACTTCTTGTTTTCCATCCGCAGGGCCCTTGGATTCATCCTCTCCATCCTCGGTGGGCTTTTTCATACCAAATGTCGACCTCATCGACTTGCTGCAATCGACGTAGCACCTGTCGACTTCCTCCATCCTCTGTGGGCTTCTTCATACCAAATGTCGACCTCATCGACTTGCTGCCATTCAGATGTTCATTTTTTGTGTTTCTTTTTGTCTAGAAGCACGTGTCCCGCGTGAGGGGAAGTGTTAAAGATGAAGGCGACTTGGACCCTGATATGGGCTAGCTATGTTGTATCGCGAACAAGAACATGAATCAGAAATTGCATTGCATGAAAATTGTTGAACCGTGAAAAACGAACACTTTCATTACAACAATGATCCCCTATATATAGGGTTTACATACTACAAGAGATATTATCATATTCCAACACTCCCCCTCAAGTTGGACGCGTGATGTTAATCATGCCCAACTTGCCAACAATCTTGCAAAATATGTTCCCACTCAAACCTTTGGTGAGAATGTCAGCTACCTGCCTGTCAGAGGGAACGAACGGGGTACAAACAATTCCCCTTTCAATGTTCTCCTTAATAAAGTGGCGATCCGCCTCAATATGTTTAGTCCGGTCATGTTGAACTGGGTTATGCGCAATGTTGATGGCTGACTTACTGTCACAATACAGCCGGATTGGTCCTGCTTCAACAAGACCAAGATCACTCATCAAGGAGCAAAGCCATAACCCTTCACAAATCCCGTGAGCCATAGCCCCAAATTCTGCCTCAGCACTAGATCTCGCCACAACATGTTGCTTCTTGCTTCTCCAGGTAACAAGGTTACCCCCAACAAGAGCACAATATCCTGAAGTTGATCGTCTATCAGCAACAGACCCGGCTCAATCAGCATCAGTATAAACTTCAATATCAAGACCTCCATTTGGTGCAAACAGAATACCCCTTCCTGGTGAAAATTTGAGATACCGGAGAATCCTGTGAGCAGCATCCAAGTGACGTGTCTTAGGAGCATGCATGAACTGACTAACAACACTCACCGCATAGGAAATATCTGAACGGGTATGGGACAAATATATCAATCTCCCCACTAACCGTTGGAACTCTGAGACATCACCAATATCCTCTCCATCATTGCGCCCCAAACGATGATTTGCTTCAATCGGGGTGTCAGCTGGTCTACATCCACTCATCCCCACCTGCTCAAGAAGATCCAAAGTATATTTTTGCTGAGAAATGAAGATCCCTTGCTTGGATCTTGCAACTTCTATACCCAAGAAATATTTGAGTTCTCCCAGGTCCTTGACCTCAAACTCTATAGCTAACTTCTGTTTCAAATTCCGGATTTCATCGCCATCATCTCCAGTTATCATTATATCGTCAACATATACAATGAGAACGGTAAGTTTCCCAGCCGCACGTTTGATGAACATGGTGTGATCTGCATTGCTTTGATTATATCTGAATGACACCATAGCCTTGTGGAACCGCCCAAACCAGGCTCTTGGGGACTGCTTCAGCCCATAAAGAGCCTTTTTCAATCTGCATACTTTTCCTTCAGCACCTATAGGGATGAGACCCGGAGGGATAGACACGTAGACCTCCTCATCAAGATTGCCATGGAGGAAAGCATTTTTCACATCCATCTGCCAAAGATTCCAACCCTTGCAAGAAGCACAGGATAACAAGACCCTGATGGTACTCATCTTTGCAACCGGGGCAAAAGTTTCCTGATAGTCGATACTAGGGGTTTGTGTATACCCCCTTGCCACCAGTCGTGCCTTGCACCGTTCAACAATCCCTTGTGTGTTCTGTTTCACTTAGAACACCCATTTGCACCCAACCGGTTTTTTGTCGTAGGGAAGAGGGACCAAATCTCAAGTATGGTTCTTCTCCAGAGCATTCATTTCCTCAACCATTGCCTCACGCCACATAGGAACCTCCAGAGCTTGCTGCCATGATACAGGTAGAAAAAGCGGCAAGAGAGAAGACAAAGGCCTTATAGGTAGTGGAAAGGTGGGCATAGGAGACATAATGTGATAGAGGATGACGAGTGGAAGAACGGATACCTTTTCGAAGAGCAATCGGGAGGTCGGAAGGCCCTGAGTCAGGATCCACTGACTGTTCTGGTGGCATAATCGAATCTTGTGTGCTCGTCCCCATTGTACGCCGAGTATAAACCTGCAAGATCGGAGGACGAGAGGGAAGAGGTGGAGAAACAGGAGGAGGACTCACTTCCACTGGAACAGTCTCCCCCTGAAGTGAGGGATACGGTGGAGGAACAGGGAGAGGGTTGGATGGGCTGTGTAAGGAAGCACCCGAGGGGTGGTCATCTGTGGCAGGGTAGTATGCCTCGGACTCACGAAACGTGACATCCATACTGACATAAACTTTCTTAGTAGGGGGGTGAAAACACTTGTACCCCTTTTGCGTAGGCGAGTAGCCAAAAAAGACACATTTGAGAGCGCGAGGGTCAAGCTTAGAAGGGCGAGGGTGGTGGATATGAACGAAGCAAACACATCCAAACAATGAAAAGTGTTTTTCAAAACCTATAATGAAGGGCGTGACGACGATATACGATAGGAATAAAAAAAAACTCGTTCTTCGAAGGAAGCCGAGTAGGTGGCACATGAAGAGTGTCAAGGGGGGTAGCATTCCCAAGTACACGTGTGATAGGTCGCGGTAAGGACGGCATCACCCCAATAGAACTTCGGAAGATGCACAGCGGATAAGAGACAGCGAGCAACCTCTAAGAGATGCCAATTTTTCCGCTCAGCAACACCATTTTGTGCTGGGGAATAAGGACAGGTAGTCTGATGCAGGATGCCATGATCAGCCAAATATTTCTCAAACTGAGAATCAATGTATTCCCGGCCATTATCGCTCCGAAGAATTTTAACAACGGATGCCAAATATTTCTCCAACAAAAATAAAAGATATAACTCAGGAGACAAGCTCCCACCAAGCACCCGGAGGCTGGGTCCTCCAAAGTACTCACCTCTCCAAAGAGAGATCAAATGCCTAACACTCCAAAGATAAAAGATAACTCACCCCCTAAGGCTCCTTATATAGATGGACCCCCCCCCCCCCCCCCACACACACACACACACTATAGGACAAAATACCTAAAGACAAATGTGTATCAAAACACCCGTCCTGAAAAGCAACCTTGTCCCCAAGGTCGAGCCGGGAAGGGTCTCATGGGCACGTTGGGGAAACTCGGGCGGCTCTAGTGGGCGGATCAGGTGAAACATCAGAAGCTTAGAGGCATCGTGGCGGGCTGGTTACTGCAGATCTATGGTACAGGTGACTAAAACAGGCGTAGAACTCGGCATGGGACTGCCCGAGTGGTAAAGCAATGGCATGCCCACAAAAGATCTTATCCTTAAGGTCGAGCGAGGTGCACGCCAGTTTGGTCAGGGCCTCAGTCGGAGGTCAAATGCTAAGAAGACAAATGGCGGAAACTCATCTAGATCTTGAACGAGTGTCGTGGGGCCGGACATTAGGACGATGAGGAGTAGGTAGTGTTGATTTGGAATGAAACTCGATGGGAAGTCTGATCGAAGTGGGAGAGTAACAAAATGTGAGGGCAGGCTAATAGTGGGCTCGAGAGATGTTAGAAAAGAGAAGTTGGGAGATAGCAGATAAGAGAGCGGAAAGGAAGGCGGGCATCTCCAAGAAACGGCGGGGAGAAGAAAACGCTTGTGGCGCCATGTGAAAAGCTGGTGAACCGCAAGTTGGAGCCTCCACCACGGATTTGTTAAAAGGCGAGTAGATTGGAGGGCAGACGGTGCAAATCGGAAGATGCAGGGGTATTAGGGGGTGCATGCCACGGTCGGCAGTGGGAGAACAAAGTGGTGTTGGGAAAGAAGGAAGCGACAGCGTTTTCGATGGTCGAAGACCCGCTAAGGGGTGGCGGTGGGATGGAGGGAGAAGGAGGCTCGTTGGGAAGCAAAGACGCGGGCATGGATTGTAAGGGGGCATGTGGAAGAAGCTGACGACAAAGCACAAGCGCCATGGAAAGGAGGCTATCCATGGCAGCATCAATTTGATCGCATCGAGCATGCACTCAGTACGGAAGGAGGGCCATGGAGGAAAAGGGGGGGTGAGGGCCAACGAAATGCGGCAGGAGGCTCTGCAGGGCCGTCGGAATGTTGCAAGAGCCGCAGGAATGGCGGTCGGACACGGCAGTGGCCGAAGAAGGCGGCGCTGGAAGGCAGAAGTGCAGCTGGGAGACGTTGGAGGTGCGGTCCGATGCGGGTGGAGAAGAAGAGCCCATTGATGATGGCAGGGAGGCCCACGAGCTGTGGGAAGTAGTCGAACAAGGCGCTGGATGCGGACTGGGCACGAGGAAGGCCAAACAGTGACAGGCGGCGAGGGAAGAAGCGTCAATCGGATGAGCGCGGCAGAGGCGTCGATCGTAGCGAGCGTCATCGAGCACGTGTCGATGAGGAGCGGGTTGTCATTGAATCGCGTCGAGGGAGAACAGAAGACGAGCTCGGGAATGGAACAGATGAGCAGGCCGAGCGAGAAGTGAATGACGGAATCGGCGGGCGAGAAACGTTGGAAGCTGGAACCAAGATGCAAGTCCAATTAGGATTTCTACCGAAGCCCTAAAAGAGCGGCAGGTCGGACCAATTGATACGGGCTAGCTACATCGTATCGCGAACAAGAACACAAATCAGAAATTGCATCGCATGAAAATAAAAGATACAACTCGGGAGACAAGCTCCCGCCAAGCACCCAGAGGCTGGATCCTCCAATGTACTCCCCTCTCCAAAGAGAGATCAGATGCCTAAGACAACAAAGATAAATAACTCATCCCTAAGGCTCCATATATAGATGGAGCCCCCCCCCCCCTCCCCTCCCACTATAGGACGAAATACCTAAAGACACGTGCATATCAGACCCTGACAACGGTTGACCCCCACATAGTGGAAATCGTCCGAGTGGACTCCTTCATGTTGGATATTCGTCACCGCGATGGTATTTCCCAACTCTCGCCTTAGTCCCACACGGCCTTTCTATAATACGAACTTTCTATATGGATGTCTCGTTGTGTGTTTAAATATACACTCGACCCCACATCTTCAGTTACCGTGTTTCTTCCACATATTTTTCGAGTGTAGATGATGTTATTGTCGTACCACCATGTGTGGTATTGACTAATGGAATCGTGTGTGTATTGCTCGTGTGTTTTGTCCGTTCATGTTGTCGCACCCAGAGTCATCATGGATATTCATCCTTTCCCATCTCTACCTTCATTACCTTTATCAACATATGTAATTTACAAGTTGTGGGTTTTACCCTCCAGCTTGAGGAAGAGTGTTGGAGTTATCAAATTTTAGTTAAATATTGTATTTCAGTCTTTGTATTGGAGTCTTTAGGTGTGTGTGTGTATGTGTTTAGTCCCACATGGGTTATCTTTGTTTCTTGCGTCCTTGTACTCCTTTAAATACCCCTTAAAGTGAAGAAGAATATGCACTTTCTCTTTTCCTCGCAATATTTCAACACTACTAAAGCACTTCGTAGAAAATTATGGATAAAATGTTTCATGCTTCAAATTATAGCTTTTGTTCACTACCTTCATTACCTTTATCAACATATGACATTTGCAAGTTATGGGTTTTACCCTCCAGCTTGAGGAGAGTGTTGGAGTTATCAAATTTTAGTTAAATATTGTATTTCAGTCTTTGTATTAGAGTCTTTGTATTAGAGTCTTTAGGTATGTGTGTATGTGTTTAGTCCATGGTTATCAGGATCGCGATACGGATCGTATACGATCCAGATTTTGTAAATCAAACTGGATCTTACCTAGGATCTAAATCGGCACATCTACGGCTGGGATCGCGATACGGATCTTAGGATCTTTAGGATCGCGATCCTGACCCGATTCTACCAGTTCGGCCAAAGGGAACTAGAAACATGTTCAACCCTATCCCGACCCCATTCAACCGGTCCAACGTCCATAACTCATTGTTTAACCTTATCTCAATCCCTCCCACATACCCCATCACATAATCATATCATGCTGCTTTACCGTATCCCAAGTGTCGATTGTCGACTGCAAACGAAGGCCAAGAGCGACGTCTTCGGTCGCTCCCAGTCTAGACAATGTCTTCCTTTTCATTCCTTACCAGGTTCCATTTCAAGTGGTGTCAGTGTCTTAACTTATATTTCTGTGTATGAGCAATCAAGTGGTTGGTAATATAGTGGCTTCCTGCTTCCTACTTTCAGGCCGACGTCTTTTCTTCCTTTCTAGCGTACGAGCAATCCAGTATACGAGCAATTCAAGCTTCCTGCTTCCAGCGTACGAGCAATCTAACAATCTGGGTTCGTCTTCCTGCTTCTAGGCTTCCACCAATCCATCAGTCCAGATTTGTTTTTATTGTTAGTAGACATTGGGTGTCCTACCTGAAACTGGAAGTGAACTTAGTATGATATTATCTTTTTGATTTAGTTATTCAAAAAAATTTAATATAATTATTCACATACTGCTCAATTTATTGATTTTTTTGTTAATTGAGCATGTAATTGGATGATGCAAAATTCAATTTTATATTTTTAGTCTTAATTTATGAATATTGTAGGATCTTACGATCCTCGATCCGATCCGATCCAACCTCGAAACGATCTCACCTAGGATCTCGATCCTGACAACCTTGGTTTAGTCCCACATGGGCTATCTTTGTTTCTTGCATCCTTGTACTCCTTTAAATACCCCTTAAAGGGAAGAATTATATGCACTTTCTTTTCCTCGCAATATTTCAACACTACTAAAGCACTTCCTAGAAAATTACGGATAAAATGTTTCATGCTTCAAATTATAGCTTTTGTAACTACCCTTGGGAATGCAAAAAAATGGTTCTGTTTGTAATGGCTGTTAAGAGCTAGGGAACCATATTGGTTCATGTTCAAAGATTATGAGGAAAATGCTTTGAAAGTTTCTATGCCCTATAATCGGTTGTAGATGCTGTGAACAGTTAAAATTGTTTGGTTTCCCTATGTGTCGGGTAAGTGGTACCTAATTACGAAGTTATTGAAACAGAAAATATGGTAAAGCTGGAAATAATATATTGAGTTGGTTAAGCCCAGTTCTATTTGTTATACATTTAAGAACTCCTGAGCTGCTGGATTATGTCATGAACAAATTAGTTGTTAATCTTGATATTTTAGTTAGGTTTCAGAAGTGAAGTGAAGTTATTAGGCAATCAAGAAGAAGAAAGAATTATTGGCTTGGACTAATATCCTTGGAGTATTGCGTGAGTGAATCAGCTCTCTTCCATATCAGTTCAACTTTGGGATGCTAATAATAAGTCAAGATAAGAATACTCCTGAGAGACTTCATCTGATAGAGCTCTCCAAACTCTTAGCATTCCACATTTCATCTATTTGTCATGACCAATTTTAATTGAAATCAGTTGGGGGATCTGGCTTATTCAGATACTCAAGATTTGAAAGCAGGGGTCAATTATCTGATACAAGCACAAGCGATCCCACAACAGGACAGCGATACGTACGGATTTTCCATCAGCTCTGCCCATAGTTGCACCTGTTAGATGTGTTGTATATTGCGTAGTAGTATTAGCCTATAATCACCTCGGGTGTTAGAATCACCCTCCTATTATTCTTGTATATGTATCTTTGTTCAAGTGTGAATACATACAGAAACTCCTTTCTTCCTATCATGGTATCAGAGCAACTGATGATGATATTGAATGAGAAAGGAGGAGGGGACAATCCAACGTTCCTCTCACGTTACCCCAGCAGCGCCCTCAGTCAGTTCAACCTAGGTCGATAGCAATAGCTATCAACTGATCCGCTTGTTGTCTTTCCAGCATCGATCATCGTCTTCATGCGCGTTTCCCGCGCACGATCTACTTACTGTCCGTGCGTGCCCTAGCGGCAGTTTCCGTGTGCCTCAAGCACTCGTGTCTGCCACTATTCTATTTCTATACAGGCACGCATTTTGCCAGCGCCTGACCGACAGTTGCTCCGCTCAACTATCCACCCAAGCTCGTCTCTTTGTATGCTCGTGACCCGCTGAATGACTAGCAATAAGGACGCCCCCTTTCATCAAAATCATCTCTGACCATATGGAGCCATCGTCGCCATCTGCTGATGCGACAGCATTCAGTTATATCCACTAGCTACGTTGTTGCCCCTTTCTTTGTCAGCCCCTTCAACAACCTCCACAACCATCTCGGACGACCCACTCGGATTCCTACAATCGTCGTGCACCTTGGCATTCACGTGTTCGATGGGACCAATCCCATGTGGGGGTTAGCCCGTGTGGAACAATACTTTGACCTACAAGGCACCTTCCTGCTAGCCTACATTCATATGGAGGTCACAGCTCTCCATTGGATATGTTGGATAAGCCAATCCAACCCCGCCCTTTCAAGGTTATCTCTCAAGGACGAGGTAATTCGTTGTTATGATACGAATCACGCCAGCAACCCGTTTAAACGCATGAGTTTCATTAGACAGCGGAGTCGAATGACTCCTATATCGACGAATTCATCGAGATCACCATTCAAGTGGTTGCCCTGGCGGCGAAGCACTGCTTGGGGTATTTTCTGTCCGGTCTACAACCTCGCATTGCGTGCACAATCTGAACACTCTCTCCCGGGATATGGAGCAAGTGTGGTATGTCGAGGAGGATTTTGCTACATTCTCTTCCAACCCACATCAGCGGACATCCATTCCCTCGCCTAGCCACTAGACTCCCCCTTACTCTTCAAAGGTTCACATCTCTACTGGCCGCCCCTCCGCTGAGCCGACTGTAGCCTTGGCTAGTCTGCCGCTGCGACTGCCGCCATTGTTGGCTGAACTCAAAATTCCACCTTACCGCCTCTCACATCAAGACTACCTCGAGCCCCGTAGCAAGGGACTCTACTTCCATCGTAGACACCCCTACTTTCAGATGCACGACTACCTGAACAAAGACCTGTGGATGCTATTGGGCGGCTAAGATGATGACATCTTCTCAACTCAACAACCTTGTCTTGCCTCTTTTTCGGTGGGTGGCATAACCATCTCTTGCACAATGAAGTTTCAGGCAACACTACGGGGCCTCACGGTGGTGATTATAGTTGACAGCGGTGTGAACCACAGTTTTCTCTCCAATGGTGTTGTGTGGGTCTTCCACTAATGATTGGCTCTTACTCGGGCCCTGCAGATCCTTATATCTTTGGCTTGGTGACATGGAAGTCATTCTTGGTGTCACTAGCTGCGAAATCTGGGGGACTCCAGGGATAACTACGGCCGGCTCACCATGGCCAGACATCACCGACATTCTTTAGGGGGGACCCCTCCTTGGCTCGTTCACCAGTGGGATTACGATCTCTGCTCAAGATAATCGATCCTGACTTGAGCGTACTAATATGGGTCTATGGCATATGGGGACCAAGATGACCACGATGACGGCACTGCCACGCCAAGATATTCAGCTCTTGTTGAACAAAATCACTTCCATCCTCTCCACCCCTCGTGGGCAACCACCGAGTCAGTGGCTGAATATTATTGTCACCGCACACTGCTCATGAGGATCCGTGCACAACCACCATCTTATCATTGAAAAAATCATCATTCATTCTGAATAGAACAAGCAGATGGTAAAGATTTAAGTACTCATCATCTACACTTGAGATAGTGATATTTTGTTACAGACCTCCCGTAATGTGGTCAGAAGCTCGTCGAAGATGTGATAAGAGGCAGCGAGGGTGCGGGGATGTTGAAGATACAAAAGGAGTCATCTGAAGGGAGCTAAGCTCAACCTTTAGGATGCAATGAGGGATTCAGGCTCAACCTCACAATTAGAGTGGTGATCATTTAGGGTTAGGTGTGAGAAGAGGGAACTAAGAAAAGGAGGAAGAGATTACTTCATGCTTACCATTCCATCGCCGCAAGGAGCCTTTAAATAGACTTGCAACGATCACATCCGAACTAAATACCAAAATGCTCTTACATGAATATAATAGATGTGACATGCATAGCAACCTCTAAGCAATGGCATTGACAAGACATTAATGAAGCATGCACCAAAAATAATGGATAATGGATCATGTGGGCATAGAACATCTTACATGTCCTTCTCTTTGAGCTTGTACTCAATCTCGGAAGGCGCTCAGACTAACTTTTTGATTTTTTTATATCTCCTCAAAAGACCTTATAACGAGCCCCACAGTAGAGGCATCTTTCCTTGGTGAGTACCACTCATGCGCACCGATGGAGTGAAGGAAGAGTATGTTGCAGGAAGCAAATTGCTTGCGCATCGATGGACTCTGTGGTTGGATTCAGTAGACTGAGCGGCTTGGTGATTGATGTTGACGCAGAAGAAGCACTGGATGTGGACATCAAGGGTAGATGGGGTGGCTCATTGTGTCAATGTTGGTGGAATTTGTGGCTGGAGAAGAGGGTGTTTGATGTAAACAGCAAGGAATGATGGCGGTGCCTCGAGGGTTGGTGGGTATGGCATCATGAGTATTAGATGATTGTTATGGCCAGCGGCGGTGTCTGTGAGCACGAATTCCAATGGCATAATGAGTGGCGGGGTATGTTATTGTACAGTTATACGGCCATCGAGTTTGGTGAGGATTGTGGTGTAAAATGTCTCTGATGCCCTGTAAACACCCGCATGTTCGTTGTAGCCTATTTCCATTTTATTGTGGTCTCCAAATATTTTTGTCATGCCGCCTAAGCTGACATCATGATGTCGGTCCTCGGAGGTACTGAAGAAATCTCAGTTTCTCTACGACACCAACACATAGATTTGTCCCCCCCCCCTCTCGAGGGAAGGGAAGTCATCTTCAAATCAGTGATGGTTTTTGCTTTCAATAATACCATAATAAATTAATTCATTAATTCATTACTTAATGAATCAATGAATTAAAATAGTAATTAAGGAATGAATTAATGATGTCAGAAAGGAGCAGTGTAGAGATCGTGCGACAAAGGGCTCGAGTTGTGTTTCTCTAGATGTGCGAGGTGGGGCGAGAGGTGTTGCAGATTAGCGGACATTGGCAACTTGATGGTGATGGAGTGATGCCCTATCGTGTACGGATTGGACTGAGAAGCGTCGAAAGGATCCCCAAACGTATTGGGAGCAGGTCTGCCCCCTATAGGATGGAATGGAGGATCTACTGGGCGGACCCGAAGGGCTCAGTGCATCGGAAAGCAGGAGCGGCGGGTTGGTCGGGCTCGGCATGCCAAAGCGTAGGAGCAGAAGCTTGGTCAAGCGCAACCGAGGCATGAAACGCACACGGATACGCGTTCAGATCATGGGTTGGGTGTGTGCTGCATTGTAGGGCATACAGGAAAGGAGGAAGTGGTTCATGCTTATCATGTTGAATATTTCGTGTATGTCCGCACGTGTCGTGACTGACCCGATAAGGGCTCGTGGGTTTCGTGTCATTCTAGGGCATCGCTCTACGCTGGAGGTACTATAAATACCTATTCCATACTTGATAGAGTATTGTAGAATACTTTGAGCGGAGCCGCCCCAACATTCTCAAAGTAACGGTTAGGGTTTCGCTCTTCGTATCCCGCTCTCGTTTTTTCTCCCTCGCGCTGCTCGAGTTCGCCGCCTCTCAAGTTTTCCTGTTCTCGATTTTTCCTCGCCGCTGCTCGATCGAGAAGGAGGAACAGTGGATCTCTGGAGCCCGCTCTCGTCTTCGATCTCGCCGATCGAAGAACCTGCCCTTGAAGGAAATCGCGCCGACGCCTGCCTGTAAGGGTCCTGCGTTGCTTTGGAGGTTTCTCGCGAGGGAAATCTGACTTTGCTGCCATCGGAAAGCTTTCCTGCGCCAGATCGAGAAGAAGGCTGCCGTTTGCTCTCTTGTCCAATCAAGAGGAACCTCACCGCTGCTCGTCGATCGCAAGAGGAGTTCCTTTGGAGAAGTTCATTCCCGTCTCCCAACTTGTGCAGATCTCCCGTTGCAAGTGAGAGATCCAACAGGAGATCTCTATCGCTGGTTTCTAATTGTCGCAGGGAAGAAGATCTGTCCAGGCCCTCTGTTCCTGTTCTCTTTTCCCCACTACAGGAAGGAAAGGTCAAACTTATACAATCAGGGAGCTGTCGACCTTTTTTGGCTCTTCGATTCAACAGATCTGGGAGAAGATATTTGGAGCAGAAATTACGCTATCTGGAAAATCTCTTGGTTGATCTTGTCAAAGACCAACTTTGCAATTTTATTTGGTTCATAGGAGTGTTGCAAGTCAATACCAGTTGGATCCATCCAGATCGAGCCAACTTTGTTCACATGCCGAGTTTTTTGTCGCGGAACCTCTTGCTTGCGCCGGGTTTTGCCATGGAATCTCTTGCACCTACTGAGTTTTATTGTGGCTGCTGGATTGGATATGGAGTGTCTTGATCGACTTCGTCCGGATCAGGTGATATTTTTCTGATTTACATTTTATCTGTTTAAAATGTCGAAGCGCAGCACGTACGATTTAGTGAAACTGCAGTCGTTCGATCCCACTGAGTTCCATGGTTGGAAACTTCACGTTCAACTCGGCATGAAAGAACGGGAGATTTTCTACACGGTGCTTAGTGATTTTGCTACGACGACTGTAGATGTAGACGAACTGTTGTGGAAGAGAGACGAGGATTTCTGCAGGGATTACCTTCTAAATTCCCTGAATCCCCGCCTCGCAATGACGTACAGTGGATTCAAAACTGCTAAAGAGATCTGGGACCGTTTGGACGCGCATTTCCAGAAACAGGAAGGGTTGTCGAAAACTCTCCTCGCAGAGAAGTTTTTTAATTTCAAGTTGAATGCAAATTCGACAATCACTTCACAGTTGATCGAAATGGAAAATATGCGGAACAAGCTGCATGACGAGAAGTCTGAAATCTCCGATAATCTTTTTGTCGGTCTGATCATAAGCAAGCTGCCTCCTGAGTGGGCCACTTTCAAAACTGAGATGCATAGGCTAAAGGAGCAGATTGGGCTTGATGAACTCATGAGGTTCATACATATTGAAGATCAGAACGCTGTCAGGAAATGCGCGGAACAAGTTAGTCAGTCTACTCAGATTGCTAACTTAGTTTCACGTCCCGGCAAACCTCTCAGGAAGCCGTCTGCATCAAAAGGTGAACCTTCTTCACAACTCCAGGCCAAAAGGCCTTCTTTCAAAAAGAAGAAGGGCAAGTGTCACAATTGTGGAAAGTGGGGTCATTGGGCCACCGACTGCAGGGCTCCGAAGAAAATCAAGGAGGATGTGCCTCAGAATAAGACGAACATGCTGGTGGACACTTCTGGTCCCCAATCTTTCATAGCTATGATGGGGAGAGGTCGCAGTGGCAGTGACTCGTCTGAGTGGTGGCTGGATTCTGGTGCTACCTGCCATGCAACAAATGATAAAGGTCTTCTTACTGAGGTGACCGTGGTCAAGGACACTGTGCAAAATTGCAATGGAGGAGAGACAGTAGTGTCTCATGCTGGGACTGCAGATCTGATACTCTCGTCAGGTAAAACTCTAACTCTAAAGCATGTTAGAGTAGTTTCTTCCTTAACCAAGAATCTAATCTCTATGAGTTTGTTAGATAAGGCTGGAATGTGTTTTACAACCCTAAATGGTAGAATAACGTTAACTGTTAATTCACACTACTTCGGTTGTGCATATCTAATAAATGGAATGTATAGACTCAGTTTAAACAATGATAGCATTCACCAAGTTAGTTCAACTTTAATTGATCCTAAGTTATTACACAATAGGCTTGGACATGTGAACTATAGGAAAATGTGTGATCTAGCTAAGAGTCATAACATCCCTTTAGATTTGTCTATTCGATTTGATAGATGTGAGGTGTGTGCACAAACCAAGATCACCAGAAAACCCTTTAAGTCGGTTTCTAGGAGCACACAACTTCTTGAGTTGATACATTCTGACCTCTGTGACTTCAGAAGTTATGTCACTAGAGGAGGAAAGAAGTGTCTGATTACCTTCATAGACGATTATTCTAGATATTGTTATGTATACCTGTTGAAATCGAAAGATGAAGCAATCGAGACCTTTAAGATCTTCAAATCTAGAGTAGAAAATCAGTTGAATCTGAAAATTAAGAGATTTAGAAGTGATAGAGGAGGAGAATACACCGCTACTGGGTTCAGAGAATTTTGTGCCTCTGAGGGCATAATTCTAGAAACTACCGCTCCTTACTCACCCCAATCAAATGGTATTGCTGAGCGTAAGAATAGGACGTTAACAGAGATGTTGAACTCTATGTTACTTACAGCTGGTTTGCCAACCTCTTTCTGGGGTGAAGCAGTCCTAACTGCAAATCGCATTCTAAATAGGGTGTCTCACTATAAGCTCACTTCTACACCTTATGAGCTGTGGCACAGTCACTCTTGTCGATTTGATACTCTTAAGACTTGGGGTTGTATTGCCTATGTGAGAATACAAGACCTAAAGAGGCCTAAGGTAGGACCTAGGGCTACAACCTGTGTATACCTAGGTAGTGCTGAGGATAGTGCAGCTGAAAGGTTTCTTGATCTATCCACTACCACAGTGATAGAGTCTAGAGATGCTGTTTTCTTTGAAAATAAGTTTATCAAAGATCAAGGCTTTAATTTATCTGGGTCTACTGAGTTGATTTCAGACTCGACTGTAGAACCTGAAGCTGGCCCCTCTGGCACTGCTCCACAACCTTCTTAGGTTGAACCTTTTCCTATTAGAGTATCATCAAGAGAGAGAATCCCCAAGGATTTTGGTGAGAACTTTGTTACCTACCACTTAGAGGATGATCCATTGTCCTTCCAGGAAGCAATGAGATCGAGAGATTCGTTAATGTGGGCAGAAGCCATAGATGATGAAATGGACTCGCTGCTGCAGAACAACACTTGGCATCTAGTTGACCTACCTAAAGGTGCAAAAGTCCTTGGATGCAAGTGGGTTTTGAAGAAGAAGATGAATAGTGACGGGACAATAGCTAGATTCAAAGCACGTCTGGTAGCTAAGGGCTATAAGCAACAAGGGGGAATAGACTACTTTGATGTTTATTCACCTGTGTGTCACCTGTCAACTATAAGAATTCTCTTAGCCTTAGCGTCTATCGAGAACTTCATAGTCCATCAGATAGATGTAAAGACAGCCTTCTTGAATGGAGAGCTAAATGAAGAAATCTATATGGCACAACCTGAAGGTTATGTCCAGAAAAATTTAAAGAATAAAGTGTGCAAATTGGATAAGTCAATCTATGGGCTCAAGCAAGCGCCTAAGATGTGGCACCTTAAATTTGACAAAGTGGTAAAGAGCTATGGGTTTCAATCCAGTTATTCTGATAAATGCCTTTATCATCGTTCTGTGTCGAATAAGACCGTCATCATATGTCTCTATGTGGATGATATGTTGATTTTGGGGTCGGATCTTTCTGCAGTGAGTGATATAAAATCCACTCTAGCAAAATAATTTGATATGAAGGACCTTGGTCCTGTAGATACCCTTCTAGGTATGAAAGTTAGTAAAGATAAGCATGGTTTTACCCTTAGTCAAGCTCATTACATTGAGCAACTACTTTCTACCTGGGGATATAAAGATTGTAGGCCTGTAGAGACACCTTTTGATCACAATGTCAAATTGAGTCCAAATGTAGGGACCAGTGTTGATCAAGAAAAATATTCTAGTATAATCGGTAGTCTCATGTATGCCACAAGTTGTACGAGACCAGACATTGCTTTCTCTGTTGGCATGCTGAGTCGTTTTACCAGTAATCCAAGTAAAGAGCATTGGAATGCCTTAGATAGACCGATGAAATATCTGAAAGGAACCAAAGATCATGCTCTGTGCTATACTGGTCACCCTCCTACAGTGGATGGATTTTCTGATGGCTCCTGGTGTTCAGAAATCAGTAACAGTAAGTCTACCAGTGGATATATATTCACTTTGGGTGGAGCTGCTATAACCTGGAAATCCAAAAGACAGACTTGCATAGCTTTGTCGTCTATGGAAGCAGAATTGTTTGCCTTAGCTTCAGCTGGTGAAGAGGCAGATTTGATCAGAAATTTAATTCTGGATGTTCCCTTATCTAGATTACAAGTCAATTCATTGAACTTGTATTGTGATAATCAAGCAGTTGTCCAAGTCGTTAAAAATGCCCTCTACAACACTAAGAGGAGACATGTACGACTGAGACATGCTCTGTTGAATTATTTGAAGGAACAAGGAGTTATCACTTTGATTGATGTGCGATCGAAAGATAACTTAGCTGATCCACTGACGAAAGGAATGCCTAAAGATCGATTGATCAAAACAGTGGGGGAAATGGGACTAAAGGCGATTTAGTTCAGCCTTAGTTAATGTTTTGATGCTTTTTAGATTTTCCTTTGTCACTTAGTAGCATATTGTGTCTCGCTGATGCTCATGGTTGCTTATCTTGAATCTGGTGAGTTGTTTCATTCCAATTTTGATGCTTATAACTCAACCTAGATTCTCTTTCTTACCTGGGAAGAAAGTGTTATTCCAAATTTTGATAACACAATCCAACTGGGTTTGATTCTTCTTTTGTTAAATAGTATCATTCCAAATTCTGATGATATCTGTTTAACTTTAGGGGAACAGTGACCGTAACATTCCAAACTGAAACACAAATATAGCTGAGTTGAGTAGAAGTCCATAATATCGTCTCTTGTGAAACAGATAATGGATTCTGAACCTGGAACATAAATACTCTGTGTAGGTGTTCTCCTTGCTTAATCATGTAGTACTAAGTTCTTATAGTAGAACTAGATACTTGTAATTTTTCAAATGATTGAATTCATTCTGACATGAAATTCTCTGTTTGAAATTTACATGAGATGGTGCAGATGGAGGAGCATTTGTTGATTGGGATCCTGAAAAGGACGACCTACTGGACATCTGAGGACGATGACAGTATCGAGTGTTTTACTTTATGTTCTTGGTTTCTTGTATCTCTACTTAGAGTTGTTGTTTCCTATTTTCATGTTCTATTTTGGACTATTGTGCTTTGGTGATTAGTAGACACTTTGTTGTGCTGGACTATGTGCTACAGTTTTATCATTACAGTTTGTGATGCTGCTTTGAATTTATTATATTCTTATGCCTACATACAATTCTTCTTTTAGTCTAATATTGCTTTTAACATGTTTGTGACACTAATGTGAATGATTCATATACGATTGAACATTGCTCAAACCACTTATATCGAAGTCGGGTCTACGGCGGACATAGGAGGAGATTGTTGAATATTCCGTGTATGTCCGCACGTGTCGTGACTGACCCGATAAGGGCTCGTGGGTTTCGTGTCATTCTAGGGCATCGCTCTACGCTGGAGGTACTATAAATACCTATTCCATACTTGATAGAGTATTGTAGAATACTTTGAGCGGAGCCTCCCCAACATATCATTCCATAGCCCTAAGGATCCTTTAAATAGCCATACAAGGATCACGCCCAGACTAATTACAAAAATACACTTACATGCAAATAAAAGACGCAACATGCATAACAATCTTTAAACAGCAACACTAGCATGAAATTGATTAAACGTACTCAAACAAATTAAGGACAATGGATCATGTGGGTCCAAAACAGATGTACATTGCAAGAGAATACTTAAAACTAATAGTGACAACAATCCACCGGCAAAAAAAACACTATTTTAATCACAAAAATGGCAATACTTGCTCCACTGATGAAGCCAAAACACTAACTGCACGGGTTTTTGCAATCAACATCTTGAAAATCAACGAGGAAAGAACGAAAAGAAGAAAAATAACTCCACGGATACAAAACTTGCAATGTTGCCTCCTAAAACAAATACCTTCATACGCAGATTAAGGTAATAAATAATATAAAATTATGCAAGTGAACATAAAAATACAGCTATGCAGACTTATTAGAACGGAAGTAGCTCACAGGTTATAGCGGTAAAGCATCCGGTATGCCTGCTTGACAGGAAGCTTCGCCATCCCATCCGCATACTCGATAAAGACATACTCACTGGACTCCGACGAACTCTTCGACACATCATACTTGATCGCCACGAATCTCCCTATGCCCACCTTCCTATGCACAACATAATCTCCGGGCTGAAGCGAGTAAGGATCGACTCTGTAGCCAAACCCACCCTTCTCGTGCGCGTTGCCTTTGAGCTTCTGAAGCCCAACTTGCTGCTGCTGCTTCACCGTCTTGATATACTTCTCCGCGTCGGCGGATTGTACGGCGTTGCTGCCTGATCTCAAACCATGTCTCTTGCCATGCTCCTTCCGTATTCTCTCGTTCAAGATGGAGATGTCGTCCACATCGGAAGGCGAGTCGCCCTTCTCTTTCCAGGGTGCCGCCGCAGGGGCACGGGATGCCTCCGTGTAGACGGCGTTCGTGCGGACAGAGTAGGATGGTTTCCATTTCTGGGCCTGACACGGGCATTTTGAAGAGGGGAGATTTGGAAAACTATGACTGTAGGGGCTGTAGGGGAATTCAAAGGAGAAGAACCGAAGTGATGAACCGCGGTGCTTAGGCCGCAAGTTTGGAAGAGGGGCGGCCCCGGCAGACGCCATTGCTGCGGCTGGATTGGGGTCTGCCGAGAATGGGGAAGGGGAGGGGGTTTTAGGAGGTAGAAGGTTTTTGTGGACGAAATATGTGCGCATGGGTGGATGATGTTGATCGTACGGTTGGCTAAAGGGTCTTCACGGATTTTGCGCCAATCTTCGCGCCACGATTTTCTCTTTGGACTCCTATTATAGGCACCCTTGTCACTAGGACCTGCGGGCTCAGGCCGGGCTCTGACCCCTTGGGATCAGGCTTTTTTGCTGCCGGATCTAGACCCGGCCCTGCTCAAATCGGGTCAAAGTCGGGCCCAGACATAGATAAAAAGGGGGCATAATTGAGCCCTTTAGAGCGGGCCCAATCAGGCCCCATTGGCAGCCCAGCAAAAATGCTGGGCTGCCAGCATTTTTATGCTGGCTGTCAGCATTTAATGATGGCTGTCAGCATTTAATGATGGCTGCAAGCATTAAATGCTGGTTGCCCGTGGGCTTTAATACCCGGGCGGGCTTGGGCCTGGTCCGGGCCGGCACCAGGTCAGGCCCTGCCCAAATAAGGGGGCATGTTAAGCCCTCTTAGGTCTGGTCCGGGCCTAATCCAGGGCAGGCCCTACCCAAATAAGGGGGCCTTGTTTGGGCATGGCGCATAAAAAGCTCGGGTCTGCTCCAAATTGCGTCATGTATGAAGATCTATGTATGCAAGAACATGACTTCTTTACATGATATATATGCATGCTTTAACATGAAATAAAGTATAATAACATAAATTACCTTTTATGTGTTTAACCATATCTTCGGGTTCTAGTCTTAACTTTAATTCTCTAATGTATTGAAATTTTTGAAATATGTGTTCTTACTTGTAGTGGAGAATATTCATGTTCATGTTGTTTTTTTACATTTAGTTTGATAGTTTTTAAGCGCATCTTGAGATTTGAGTCATTAGTACAACTACAAGTTCTCTGACACACCTCTAGCATGAGATAAGACTAGGGGTGTTCACGAACCGAATCGAATCGAATAGCTATTCAATCGATTTTATATTGGACATAGAATGCAGAGATTCAGATTCGGTAGGAAATGTTGGATTCGAATTCAAATTCGGATTTAGATTCGAACATGGATTCGAATTCAAATTTTATAACGTTTAAATATAATTATATTTAATATTTAATTACATATATATAATTGATTTAACTATATATTTTACTATTCGTGAATCCTTCGAACATGAATAAAATTATTCTGATTTGAAAACTATTCGAATCTGAATTCGGATTCGAATCCGGATTCGAATTCGAAAAATAAAAATTTTAATCGAATCTCAAACTATTCACGAACTGTACTATTTGTGAACAACCCTACATAGAACTCATATCTAATTGCTTCCATGCGCGGAAGAATGTGTCATTGATCCCCATTAAGGCTCATATTATCTACTGACATATGAGTGATAAATTGTGTTCATCAATTATGATAGAAACACCTCCCATGCCCCCTAACTTCTATATATTTAGTGGTCTACATGTTCAACTAAAGTGACACTCGCATAAGTCCGCTAGTCTAGAGCATAACCATTTAATTCATGTATACATAATAAGTCTTTAATGCAGTTGCACAGTTTCATACATATCAATGAAATAATAATTTTAGATATTCTCAGCACATATACTTATATACCCAAGTTTCTTTTATAAGCATTCACATAATCATAATAGGCAAGGAAAATGAAATTTCACTAGAACCACCTTTTGAAAGTTAAAATAGTTGATTTGGCAATGTTTTAAAAAAATGATTGATTTACCAACATTTTAGAATAAATGAGTTGAAAATTAATTGACAAGCATGGGTAAATGACCATATGAAACCCCATATATAGATTTATTGTGGATCAATTATTGTTCTTTGGATTTGATACCTATGGTCGTTTAAGCCCAAGAATCAATCAAATGCACACAGTCAAAATGAGTCAACAATATAGTTGTACGTGAAAAATCTGAAAAGAGAAAAAATCACGGGCATGACCTGGTTTAGGAAAATCCATTAGTAGTGTTCTGAGTACAAAGTTGTTGTTTCAATGAGAGTATATGTCATATAACATCTCGTTTTCAATTGAACTATCTTTGAGTTTAGCTAGTCGGGTCGGGCGACACGTTACGTCACCCGACTATGATTCGAAATATATCTGATAATTTAAATACATGTAAACCATGAACTAAGTTATTGAACTATGAATTGAGTTAGTCCTAGTGAATTCCATAGATCGATACGAACACAGCAAACTGTTCGTCCTCAATTTCGACTAACATCAGAGAAGTTGGTATTTTGGGCTCGTACTTAAGTAACATGACGACCCAAATATGTGAAAGTGAGCAAACAACCTCAGAATTAACATTAGTCGGCTTAGTTAGGCTCGTAACAATAATATGAATCTAATGGAGTCATGCACACATGATTATGGCATCGTTAGAAAAGTTTTCGACGAATGAGTAAAAATAGGTTGTGAATGCTCCAGAAAATCATAAACTGAGTGAATGAACTCAGAATTAACCTTGGATCTATTTGAACACGGTTTTCTGCATCCCTTTGGTTTGAGGATAACAAATCCTACTTGTATTTGATCAAGTTTGTCATTGTATTTTTAGTGTGCAGGATTGAACAAGGATGACACTAGGATGTTATATTTTGGTATGGACTAGCTCAATGTACTGAAAGGAAAGGATGTGGTTTAACGTCGGGTGTTAGAGCCAACGCCGATGTTGACCCTCGATCTCACCAGTATGAAAATGGTATGGAGGGAAGCTGCCAAGATTGTATGTGCATTTTGGGAATGATTTGGCTTAACGACAGGCGTTAGCCTCAATGCTAGTGTTAGGGTTGCCTAAAATGAGATGTTTCCAAACATGCAATATCTCCTTCCCTGGAATGAGGGTACGTGCCATCAAAACATTTCTAAACTGAGTCAATGTCCGACGTTAGCCCCCAGCGTTAGCTTCCTCTCTTATAAATAGGTGGCATTCATTCTATTTAACTTTACAACTCAATGAGGCCTATTATGTAACACCCCAAAACTTCCTGTGATGCGAGCAACCAAATTTTAAAGGTATAGTCGAAGTCGTCTATTTGGGTATAGCCGAATTCGTCGAAGGGAATTAGATGAATTCGCCGAACGAGTTAAGGCTTTCGACGAATTCGTCGAACGCTATAAACTTTCGACGAATTCGTCGAACGAAAATAAGGCTTCCGACGAATTCGTCGAACGCAGCCAGCCGTACGTCGAACGCAGGTTTATCAGCCATTCGTCGAACGCAGCCAGCCGTCCGTCGAACGCAGGTTTATCAGCCGTTCGCCGAACGCAGGCAGCCGTTCGTCGAACGCAGCCAGTCGTTCGTCGAACGCTGGTTTATCAGCAGTTCGTCGAACGCAGTCAGCCGTTCGTCGAGCGCAGGTTTATTAGTCGTTCGCCGAACGCAGCATTTCAGCCGTTCGCCGAATGCAGTTTATTAGCCATTTGTCGAACGCAAGTTTATAGTTGTTCGTCGAACGCAACTTTTTAGCATTCGTCGAACGCAGCTTTACTGTCATTCGTCGAACGCAGTCTTAAAGCTGTTCGTAGAACGCAGTTACAATACAGCGATTTGCGATTTAACAGACCCGTGACTTCTTGATCATAGACGTCAGATCCAGGGCTTTAAATCCAAGGGCTGGAATTTATTTCTGGGTTGTCTTAGGGTTTGTCCAGAGGGGTATTTATATCCTCTTTGACTTATAATCTTTATCTTCTTCAAGCGTGAAAAAGACGGAAGCCGAGGAAGAACAACGACAGTGAGGAAGAAGATCGAGGCTTCTTCTGCCATTGTCGGAGCTTCGGAGCTCCGAATCGCGAGCCATTTTCAGATCTGGAAAGAGCAGCCCGTTGCGGTTCTTTCTATCCGAGTGAAATCTTAGATCTATGGCGAAGAAGAAAGCTTCAAGGGTAACGATCCTTCCTCCCGGTCTTAGGACGTGTTTGTCCTCTCATTCCTTTTTTTATGCTTGCATGAGGAATCCCTTTTAAAAAACGGGTGAAGTGTAGGATTTCCTCTAGTTCTTCGGAACTCCGGGTCGATTTTGTCCGTCCCCGGCATATTGTATTTAGAAATCCGCTAGTCGTGCGGATTTAGGCATTTTGTGTGAAGCCTATTCGTGGCCGTGATCCCGGATCAGTGATGCTTGGATTGCGACGTTGCATTTAGGTTAAGCCTAGAATGCGCGCCAGAGAATGTCTCCGTGAGATTTCCTATCATAGTGCGGGACTTGAGTTTTAGGTGCCTTTTGAGAGCCTAACCGAAGCCCCTTGCTTGGGTGGTTGAATGCAAACCTCCACCACTAGATTTGAAGATGAGTGGTCTTGTACCTCCTTCTTGGTTGTTGTTTGCGAAGTCTAAGTCCGCGTGAAAGGATTAGATGCGTAGCTTAATTATGTGGGCACTTGATGTGCAAAACCCTTACGGGCCGAGGTGAAGTCGTACCCGCGTCGTGCGATAGATCACGATGGTTAGAGCACGGGCAAAGCTGAACCAAACCCGTTTCTTCCATGCAGATCGGTGGGAGGTGCCTACCTCATGTAAGTCGTGTGCTCATGGGAGAGGTCGTGGAAGGTGTCTTACCTAGACCGACCAAAAGCTCTTTTTCCCCACCTAAGGCTATGTCCTTATGGTGGAGTGTTTGTGATGAATTGAAGTTATGTTAGCCTCATGTGGTTGCTTAGGCGGTTGTGGGGAACCTTCGGGTGAACCCAACCAACATCATGTGCATACCTAGGTTCCCTTTTACTTGATGCTCAACCTAGAAGATTGATTGTGCTTGAAACCTCACCTTGTGTAGTGTAGTTTGCACTTTCTTTATATTATTACATGTTGCATGTACGGCTTGCTTGCAGGTTAGCGGTGACACGCCCCTGAGCCGGCTAGATGGACGGGGGGTGGGATCGTTACGCGGTTTGTGGTCAGCTCATAGCTGACCCTCGTTTACCTCTTATTGGATGTTGGTTGCAGGTGCAGGTGAGCCTAGCGGGAAATAGCGGGCGGTGGCCCTTTTGCTGTGTTGGCCCTCGAAGACCAGCCTCTTTTCTGCTTTTCATGTATTGTCGGCCTGCGTGCCGATGTATGTTTTGGAGTTTCTATACATTTGATACATGTAAGGCCTTAAGGCCGTAACTCTATTTGATTCATTCCTGGGATAGTGGACAATTCTAAAAGATGTTTAATCGAAATGCTTCCGCTTACGTTTTTTATACTCTCGTGTAGTTGTTGTTCTTTTCTGATTATCACCTTATAATGCCTAGCTAGTGTGTATAGTATGGCGTGGGGTCCCGGCCGGACCTACTGTTATATTATTTGTACGGGCAGGGTGTTACAATTTGGTATCGGACTTAGGGCATCGATCCGTAGTTTAGCGAATTCGGGACGAATTCCTTTAAAGGGGTGGTGTGCACGGGTTGTGGATTCACCTAAAACGACAAAAAACTGAAAAGAATGTCCACTTAGGAATGGAAAAACATACTTGTTTGCGGAACCTAAGCGTTCCATGATTGTTGTTTGTTATATTTTCGGTCACTAAATTGTGTATTGCACGATTATAGGTGACTAGGAGTGGTGCGGGGCAATCTAGGCCCCATAACACCACTAAAAGTAGTGCGTCTGCTGAGGTGTCAGCGACCACTCCTTCGGCTGAGATGATCAGATTAGTCGCAGAAGCTGTCTTCGCAATGATCAACACTCAATCTCAAAGGCTTGCACAGCCTGCTACGCCTACTCCGGATGTGGCCCCGGTGGCAGCTGCCGCAGTGGAACCTGCAGTGGAACCGAGGGTGGAGATCCCTGTACCAATGGCTGCAGTGGAACCTGCGATGGAGCCAAGGGTGGAACATCGAGTAGAGAGAGTAGCTGTTACACGAGCGCGTGATCAACAACTTCAGCACTTTCTAAGCTTCCATCCTCCAACCTTTTCGGGGACCGGATCCCCAACGGAGGCAGAGAACTGGTTGTCAACAATTAGAAAAACTCTAAAGGCGACAACGACTGAAGAAGCCATGATGGTCACCCTAGCCATCTTCCTTCTTAACGGAGAAGCAACGCTATGGTGGGATGATCAAAAAGTGCATAAGTTTGGTGGTAGAGATATTATCGAGATCACTTTGGCGGAGTTCTCAAAGTCATTCCTCCAGAGGTATATTCCCTCTGCCCAACGCATCGCATTGCAGAACCAGTTCTTGAAGTTAACTCAAGGCGATAGTTCGGTGGACGAGTACTTGCACGAGTTCACTAGACTTGGCCGCTATACGGGGTCTTTGGTGGAAGATGAAGAAATGAAGACGAACAAGTTTTATGAAGGTCTTCGAGATGAGTTGAGGCTGCTCCTTACAGGCCCAATGACGTTTGTCTTCCATGTGATGGTGCAAAGCGCCGGATCTCTGGAGTTGGACATGAAGAGAGTGCAAGCAAAGGGCGTGGCAAAGAAGCCTGAATTCCATGCGCCGGCCTCTCAGTCCAAATCTGAGTTCAGGAGGAACAAAAGAAAGTTCAAGTCTGCGGAACCAACTCGCTCAAATGTGTCAGGAGCTACGACTGCACGTGGTCCTATGACATGTTTCACTTGTGGAAAGGTGGGACACAAGGCACGTGTGTGCCGAAGTGGTCTCCTGAGGCCAGAGAACCGAGCGATGGACTATGCTCGTGCTGCGGGTCATGCGGAAAAGGGCAAAGCTGCATAGTCTTCTGCTTCCCAGCATATTCCGACCCAACCGAGAGTTTACTCGCTTGGCCAGCAAGAAGCCATACGACAAACTGATGTCGTCACAGGTATGGATTAGAAGTTAGCTTTTACAGCTATTTTTGATTGATACTGTTGTGCGACTTTATATTTGATTTGTGTGCAATTAGGTTTCGTCCTAATTTTCAATTATCCGGCGAGAGCTCTATTTTAATACGGGTGCATCGCACTCTTTTCTGTCTGAGGACTTCGTGGTGCGAATCAGAGTGTCGTCTACCTTAGTAGAGGATAGATTGGAAGTAATGCTACCCAATGGATCTCGCATGGGTGCGGATAGGAAGAGTCGTGTTGGAACAACCCTATTACTGATTTGGGCTAGGATCACTATGTTTTGACTAGGATCAAGTTGACCCCATTGTATAGTCTAAGGGTCAAGTTTTTAGGCTATTAGATTAGCTAGAACTTAAGGAAAATTCAAGTTCTCAGCGTTCGACAAATGGCTAGTGGCATTCAATGAATGTCTATCATCGTTCAACGAATTGTTCTCAGCAGACTGAAGTATTATAGCCAGTCCCAGCGCTCGACATTCTCTAAGCAGCGTTCGACGAATTCCAGCCAGCACTCGACATTCTCTGAGCAGCGTTCGACAGATTACAGCCAGCGCTCGACAGATTTCAGCCAGCTCTCGACAAATTCTTTATTGAAGCTCAGATCGACAAATACAGTTCCCAGAGTATTTAATTCTTAAAGATCAGTTATTTGTCAGTACTCTAAACACAGATCGACGACTCTAACGGATATATTCAATATATTTGGACGTATTCAAGTCAATTAAGTAAGGATGTTATATTCTTTGAATATATTCCTTTCTTTTCTTTATTCCAAGGCAAAGATAGCCATTGACAATTAATGCAAAGGAGTATTTCACGGCTAAGCAATTAAAGGACCTGCCAAAATCGTTTGGTCTTTGTTGTTATTCCAAGAAAGAATTAAAGTCTGATTATTCTATTCCAAAAAGGAGAATATATCAAAGACAAACTTTATTGTCTCATTATCTCGACAGAATTCAACATACATTTTCTTACAGAATACAGAGAGAGCACAACAACAAGGATAGAGAAAGAAAAAAGAAGAACACTCAGTCAAATATTCTCAGTCTTCTTCTTCCTCAAGCAGCAATCACCATTTCTCTGAGAACATCGTCTTCAAAGATCAATCTCTCAGATATCTGCTGCAAGTTCAAGTCTTTTAAAAGAGCAACAAAGAATCTGAAGAACTTTTTCTTCCAGATCAATCGGCTACAGAAGATTTCTGTTTCAAGAGAAAGCCTGTCCACCATCTGTCAAATACTTCTATCAGACATGGGGAGCTTTACAACAAATCCACTAGAGTCTTCTCTCAGCATCTTGACAGAGAAGAACACTATAACCTCTTTCTCACCTCTCTTGTACAGGGTTAATACTCCCTTCAAAAGTGTAACTCCCTGGTGGCAAGACACCTGATCAAAAAATCTAGTTGGTTTTGAGCACCTGAACAAAAGCTCTGTGGTGTGTGGACACCTGATCAAAATCACCTTGGTGCTAGAGCACCTGATCAACCCTCCTAGTGGATTCCTACCAAGGGTGGTAGAAGAGTGGACTACCCAGATTTATTGCGGAACCACTATATTTTCTTGTGTCATCTGTGTTTGTTTATTTCTCTGTGATGTGCTGTGTGCTTTTACTTATTCAGTTTTTCTGCTTATATATATATCTCACACTGCTTACACATATATATAACACTATTTTAATTCCGCTATAAAAACTAAGGAAAAGTTTTTAATACTCTATTCACCCCCCCCTCTAGAGTAACTTAAGATCTAACCTCCACTTTCAATTGGTATCAGAGGAAGTTGATTCTTTACAGGCTAACACCTGAATCACAAAGATCAATTAGATCTTAAATTCTCTTAGAGTTCTTTTTCATTTTCTTTTATTTAAAACTCATTGCACAAAACAAAGAGTATTTCAGCACAAGACCTCCTATGTGCAATCTCAATAAGTTTGCATTGTGGAAAGAAAGGATTAGATTGTACATGAACTCTATTGATGAGGAAATCTTCAATGTTATTTTGACAGGGCCTCCAACACCTACAGCAGCAGCAAGTACTGGAACCATAATAGACAACACTGCTTTCCCACCTCCTGAATGAACAGAAGCACAAAAGAAGCAAAGGAGTGCAGATGCTAAAGTCATGAACATTCTGGCTCAAACTATGTCTGATGACATATTTCAGAAAGTGGTGGATTGCACCTCAGCTAGAGAGATATGGACCTCTCTCAACAATATGGTTGCAGGCTCTGCTGATGAAAGAAAGGACAGAAGATCTCACTTGATCTCTCTGTATGAGAACTTCAAGAAAGGTGAAGAAGAATCAGTTGCAGATATGTACACTAGATTAAGTGTAATCATAAGTGAACTCAGAACACTGGATAAGGAAATCTCATTAACTGAGATCAATGACAAAATCCTAATGTGCTTCCCCAGCACTTGGGACTCTAAGATCTGGCCTATCAAGGAAGACAGAAGTCTTAATGAGATAACTACTGAGACACTGCTAGGAAATCTCAAATCCTATGAGCAACTCATCAAGACAAGGGAAGCTGAACAAGTGAGCACCTCCTCTTCAACAAAGAAGGACAGAAATATTGCCTTCAAAGCTACAGAAGAGGAAGAAAAGACTCCAAAAGATGAGGAGTTTATGAGTCTCATAGCCAAAAGATTCTACAAAATGGCTAAGAAGGACTTCAGAAAGAAGGAGTCCAGATCAAGAGAAAAGCAAAGGTATGACAAATCAACTCCTAAAGAAGTTATTTGTTATGGTTGCAGGAAACCTGGACACTACCTGACAGAATGTCCAGAAAATCAAAAGAAAGAAAAGAAAAAGGATAAAGAAGAGAAAAGAAGCTCCAGGAAATCTTCCTCCCACAAGCACAAAAAGAAGGGAAGAGGATTCATAGCAGAATCTTGGAGTGAAACTGAATCTGAATCATCATCCAGCTCATCTGATGATGATGATGAAGAATCAAAGGAAGATGAACAATGTCTGATGGCAATATATGACTCAGGCAGTGAGTCAGAATATGCTTTCTCATCCAGCTCCAATGATGATGATGAAGAAAGAACTTTCTGCATAATGGCTATTAATGCCTCATGACATAATTCTGAAGAAAAATCAGAATCAGAAGCAGAAGATGATGCAGATCAGGTATTATCTAACTTTGATTTTACTTCAGTTGAATTCAAAGCTGAATTCAAAGTTCTTTGCTTAAGACTTACTAAAATCTGAGAAAGAAATAATCTCGCTCAGAAGTAAGCTAGCTGAAATGAATAATATAAGTGAAGAAAATAAAAATCTTAAGAAAGATTTGGCTGCCTCCAGGGAACACATTGTTCTCATTGAGAGCAAGTTGTCTGAAGCCAAGAAGTTTGAAGAATCCCTAAATGGGAGAAGCATCAAACTGATGGAGATAACAAGCACAGTAAATGCTAGACTTAATAGCAAACTGGGCTTGGGTGCTTCATCAAGTGAGCTACCTCTAATTAAGAAGAACATACTTTCTACACCTATAAAATTTGTCTCTGCTAAAGGCAAAGAGGCTGTAGAAGCAAATAAAGTTATTTCAAGCAAGTCTGTTAAGAATAAAAGAATTCAGAAGATTTCGTCGAACGAAGCTCGACGAAAAGATTTCAATTTGTCGAACGGAGATCGACGAAAACTGAAAACAGTTTTTCAGTATAGTTATTACATGGACGGCGTTCGACGAAATCATGTACATTCGTCGAACGACGATCGACGAATTTACCCAAATTTGTCGAACAGATACTATACACAGAAATTCAGGAATTCTAATTCTAAACACACTAAAAATCCTTTCACTGAATGGATAATACCTCCAAGGAGATATCATCCACGAGGCTATAAGGATCAGCCTGAAATATCCTTTATTTCTGAATATTGTGGTAAAACAAAAGGACCCAAGGTAGTCTGGGTCAAAAACAACTAGTTTATGTTTCTGTCTTTACAGGTGCACAGCTATCCAAAGATAAAGGAATATTGGTACTTGGATAGTGGATGCTTAAAGCACATGACAGAAAACAAGGCCAACCTGAGCAATTATAAGGCAAAGCTTGGACCCAAAGTTGTCTTTGGAGACTCCAACTGTGGACAGACAAAAGGATATGGACAAGTCAAGGTTGGAGCAGTCACCTTCAAGGAAGTATCATATGTCAAAGGTCTCAAGCATAACCTCATCAGTATAAGCCAGTTATGTGATGAAGGTTCTCAGGTAACTTTTAACCCTTCCCAATGTCTTATTACCAATAATAAAAACATAAATGTATTATCTGGTAGTAGACAAGGAAACATTTATTTAGTCAATTTTGACTCTGCCAATTTAGACATCTGTCTATTTAATTCAATAAGTAAGATAAGTGAATTATGGCATAAAAGGCTTGGACACATTAACCTTAGGACTATCTCTAAGATGCCTAAGGACAATCTTGTCAGAGGACTGCCTTCTAGTTCATACAAGAAGGAAGGACTTTGCAGGGCTTGTCAGTTAGGTAAGTAGACTAGAAGTAGTTTCAAATGTTTATCCAAGAGTGATTCACCTAGGATTCTGTATTTGTTGC
This sequence comes from Dactylorhiza incarnata, assembly GCA_033032865.1. Classification (NCBI taxonomy): domain Eukaryota; kingdom Viridiplantae; phylum Streptophyta; class Magnoliopsida; order Asparagales; family Orchidaceae; genus Dactylorhiza; species Dactylorhiza incarnata. Next base: position 10,529,116 of record JAWHQI010000055.1, read on the forward strand.
ATTTAGAACTTTTTGGACCTACTGCTATACAGAGCTTAGGAGGGAAGCATTACTCTCTAGTTATTGTAGATGACTTCTCTAGATTCACTTGGGTGTTCTTTCTTAGGAACAAGTCTGACACCTTCAAAGTTCTAATAGACTTTCTCAGGTCCATCAAGACTGAGTACTCTACTGTAGTTGCATTGATCAAAAGTGATCATGGGACTGAGTTTGAGTCTCTTCTGATGAGAGAATTCTGTGGAAAAGAAGGGATCAGACAGTGTTTCTCTGCTCCTAGAAGCCCTCAACAAAATGGGGTAGCTGGAAGGAAAAATAGAACACTGATTGAATCAGCAACTACATTGCTTGCTGATGTTCATTTGCCACTCTCTTTTGGGGAAGTGGCAGTAAACACATCAAATTATGTGTTGAATAGAAGCCTGATACATAAGCTTAAGGGCAAAACTCCCTATGAACTACTCAAGAATAAAAGACCTAAGGTTAGCTATTTTAAGATTTTTTGTTGTAAATGCTATGTGCATAACAATGATAAGAAATATCTAAGGAAGTTTGAAGCTAAGGCAGCTGAAGGCATATTCCTTGGATACTCCCTATCTAGTAAAGCATATAGAGTCTACAATAAATCTACTCTTAAGATAGAGGAGTCCGTGCATGTTTCTTTTGATGAAACTAACTTGTTAAATGATAAGAGGAATACCACCTCTACCATAAATACTATGCAGGTACCAGACCTATGTGAAGAGCTCAATGAGTTAAATCTACAGAAGAGAGATTCTTTACCTCCATCAACTCAAGCACTTGAAGATAATGAAGAAGAAGATCATCCAGAAGATCTTGCTGACAAATCAATTCAAGTGACAGTTGAACAAATTCCCCAAGAAGATACTACTGCTGAACCAGCTCCAACTGTTGACCACATCACAGTTAGAGATCACCCAATATCACAAGTGATTGGAGATATTTTAGCAGGTGTTCAAACAAGGCATCAACTACACCAAAATCAGATGCATTCTTGTTTCCTATCACAAGTTGAACCTCAAACTATAACAGATGCAGAACAAGATCCAAATTAGATTCTTGCAATGCAAGAGGAATTCAACCAATTTGAAAGGAACAAGGTTTGGGATTTGGTTCTAAGACCAAAGGGTCATCCAGTCATTGACACTAAATGGGTCTTCAGAAACAAGCTAGATGAACAAGACAACATTGTAAGAAATAAAGCAAGATTGGTAGCTCAAGGATATTCACAGGAAGAAGGCATTGATTATGATCAGACCTTTGCTCCTGTTGCAAGACTTGAAGCAATCAGAATCTTTCTTGCATTTGCTGCATATAAGAAGTTCAGAGTTTATCAAATGGATGTGAAGAGTGCATTTTTAAATGGAGAAATCAAGGAAGAAGTCTATGTGGAACAACCACCAGGTTTCATCTCTCCAACTCAACCCTCTTTTGTATTTAAGCTTAAGAAAGCCATCTACGGTCTCAAACAAGCTCCCAGAGCATGGTATGAGACTTTAGTTAGTTTTCTTTTGGAAAACAATTTTTGTAGGGGCATAGTAGATAAAAGCCTATTTTTCAGGATACATAAAAATAAAACTTTGCTAGTTCAAATATATGTAGATGATATTATCTTTGGCTCTACTGATTCAAATTTATGCAAAGGATTTTCTAATCTAATGCCATCTAAATTTGAAATGAGTAGTATGGGTGAGTTATCATGCTTCCTTGGTCTTCAAGTGAAGCAAACTCCAAATGGAATCTTCATATCCCAATCTAAGTATGCTAAGGAATTAGTGAAAAGATTTGGTATGTCTGATTCTTCCACCATGAAAACACCCATGCCCTCTAATGCTGTTGTTGATAATGATGAATCAGGGAAACCTGTTGATTCAAAAGTATATAGAGCAATTGTTAGTTCTTTACTTTATTTAACAGCTAGTAGGCCTGATATAATGTTTGCTACATGCATTTGTGCTAGGTTTCAAGTTAACCCCAAAGAATCTCATCTAATTTTGCTAAAAAGGATTTTAAGATATATAAAGGGTTGTCCTAATCTAGGTATCTGGTATCCAACAATATCTGAATTTGAATTAACTGGATTTTCAGATTCAGATTATGCAGGATGCAGAGTAGACAGGAAAAGCACATCAGGAACTTGCCAGTTTCTTGGTGATAGGCTTGTGTCTTGGTTTTGTAAGAAACAGACATCTGTGTCTACATCAATAGCTGCAGCTGAATATATAGCTGCAGGCAGTTGCTGCTCACAGATGTTGTGGATACAAAATCAGCTTCTAGACTATGGTGTCAATTTAAATAATTTAACTATATTTTGTGACAATACTAGTGAAATATCTATAACACAAAATCTAGTTCTCCGTAGTATGACTAAACACATAGAAATTAGGCACCACTTCCTTAGGGATAATGTGGATAAAAATAAAATTCGCCTACAATTTATTTCTACTGATTTACAAAGAGCTGACATTTTCACCAAGCCCTTGGATGAAAAGAAGCATATCTTCTTTATAAACCAAATAGGAATGATAGATGGAGACTCAATCTGTTAAAAAATTAAATTTCTATTTATCCCCTCAATTCGTGGAACGGAGGACGACGAATTTGAATCATTTGTCGAACGATGGTCGATGAAACCTTTTAACTTCAGAATCGATAAAGAAAATCTCACCTGTCGAATGGTGATCGACGAAAAAGATATTTTTGTCGAACGCCGTCTGACGGAGACCTAAAGTCTTTTCGACTTCTGCTTTTTATTAGGTTTTTGCCGAACATCGCTCCACAAATGCGCCCCCTTCTCCGGTCTATATAATCTCTATTTTATTTCTTAATAGATTGCGCCTACAGAAATCGTTTCCCTCCAGTTCCCCTCTGCACTTGATCTTTTTCTCTCTTGCAGGTACTAATGGCGATTTCTTAAGCCGCTCTCTACTCCATGAAGTTCGACGTCGGATTCGACATAGATATGGAATCATTCGCTCAGTCTAACCAGGTTTTCAAAGATATTCTTCAACTTTTTGAAGAACAACAGATGAAGAAGTTTATGAGCACAAGGATAAAGCTTCATACCGCAGAAATACAAGAATGGGTTTACACGTCTAAACCAGAAGATGAAAGTTTAATTGGAACAATCTCAGGTCATCAGGTTTCTCTTACCCCAACCATTTTATCTGTAGTTTTTGGTCTCATCAATGGTGATGATGATTTAGAGTTAAGCTCTGTTGAATATGGTGAAGCTTTGACTAAAATGGGTCATTCTATTGGAAACCCTAATCATTTACTTAAGAAAAAGTTGTCCTTGGAATACAAGTTTTTGTCAGATATTGTTGGAAAGGTTTTGTTAGGTAAAACATCAGGACATGATTACATTAATAGGCGCCAATTTCTGTTGATGGTGGCCTTGATGGACAAGAAGAAAGTTAATTGGGGATCAATTCTGTTTGAATTGATCAAGAAGAAAGTTTCTAAAGATAATGTATCTTTTGGAAGAATTATTGGTATTGTTCTGCAGGAAAAGCATCAAGACCTTCTGGTCTCACCTAAAGTAACAATAAATGCTAGCAAGTGGCTGACCTCAGCTCTCATTGCAAAGTGGGACAGGGTGATTCCCAGGAAGAACCCAGGAGCAGTTGCACCAAAGAAAGCTTTTGAAGGCACCAGGACTGATCCAGTCACTTCCCCAACCCTTCTAGAAGTTCCTCCTTCTGTTCCTTCTCCTCCTCACCCATCTCCACCTCAGCATATTTCCCCTGCACAAACTCCACCTCCAAATTCTCCTACACCCATTGATGACATTCCACCTCCTTCATTTTCCCTTCTACCTCCTCATACTTCTCCACCTCCATCTCCCATGCAGGATGACCATCAGTCACCCATCCATCACTCTTGCCGTATTCATTCAGACATCCCTACACAATCTGCCAATGTTGCAAACATATTTGTACCTATCTCCATTCCATCATCTTCTACACCATCATCATCCAATCCACCAGAACTCATCTATATCAATTTCCAATCTGTGGCTGATCAAATTTTTGATCATGTCTTTCAAAAGCTAGATACTCTCCTGGATGCAAAGCTTGCTCCAGTTCTTAAAGCCATTTCTGATCTCTCTGCTCAAATGTCTTCATTCCCTTCCTCTCATTCCGTCCCTTCTTCTAGGGGCCTAGATTCAGGTCTCCCTGAAGCTAGGCAGGGGGAGATGTCTTATGAAGAAGCTCCAGAAGCTCCAGTGTTTGAAGAAGCTCCAGAAGCCTCAGTTACAGAAGCTCCAGTGTTTGCAGCAGATTCAGTTACAGTTTTTGATTCAGAAATGATTGATTCATTTACAGTTTAAGAAGATTCAGTTATATAAGAGACAAATAATATCTATATTCATCCTTCTTTAGATATTATTCATTAGCTGTCTAAGTTCAATTCAGTTTACTCAGTTTTGCCAAAATATCATGAGTATTCTAGAGCAATTGTTCCATACACTGCTCCCATAGATAAAATTTTGATGAAAAAGATATCAAAAGTTTTGAAGCTCAGATTGTTGAACCAGTTACTATTTCAGCTCAAGTTCAAAGTCAAGCAGAAGTATCAGTTGTTGTTTCAGAAGATAGTTTCAAAAGCTTTGATGTTCCAACCTTTGTTTTTGATGAATCCCCAATTCCTGATTTTGATGAAATCTGGAAAGCAGAAGATGCAGCTTTTGAAGCTGAAGAGCAGAAGATTAAAGCTCTTAAATTGATAAATGATTTAGATGATGAACCAATTCCATCTTCTGAGTCTAATGATGATGAAAGTGATTCTGGTGATACATCATCAAAGAAAAGAAAGAAAAGGAAAGCTAAGTCAAAGGTTGTCCCTAAGCCTCCTAATCCTGATAATGATATTCCTTATTATATTTTTCATAACATCCCTCTTGACAAAGAAACCCCAGAATGGATGAAATTCTCAAGGAATGAAAATAAGAAAAGAAAGAAATTTAGGAAAACTGGTTATTATTCTGATAAGCCAGTTAAGTTTAATCCTCCTCCACCTCCTTCTCCAGCAGGATCAGCAGGTTCAGCAGGATTCTCTCCTTCCCAGAAGTTCAGTTCTCAGCTATCAAGGAGACCAGCTAGTTCAAGTGGTCCTCAGAGTTCAAGGTCTTCAAGACCTCCTTCAAGTTCCACCAGAAAATGTTTCTTCAGAATATAAATATTCTATCTCTAAAGGCATCTCTCACAGAGATAGAAATCCTCAAGAAAGTTCTCTTAGTCAGGACAACAATGATGAATATAGGCCTCCTTCTCCCAATCCAGAAGAAGAAAGGATTTCTTACATGGCAAGATTCAGAGAATTCACTGCAACAACTCAGATCAACAAAGCAAAGGCTGAAGGAAAAGATTACTCTCATATTTAAACACTGTCAGAGTTCAGAAAGCTAGAATTTGAAAGGTATTGCTCTAAGCACCTTTTTAATGCTGAAGAATTCTTAAAGAAACACCCAGCAGCAGTGGTTATAGAAGGTAAATCTCAAACCATACTGGGAGCTGAAGATCTTTATATAAGCAAGAAGGAAGCTGAAAATCCAAACAGACAGATCATTTTCAAGCCCTCCTTCAAAAAGGACAAGAGTTCTTAATTTCTTGATTTCATTATGACTGTAATGTTTCTAAACTCAGAGCACCTTGTTTTATTTTATCTGATGAATCATTCAATTTCTGTCAGATATATTTTATGCTCTGTTGTTTATTCTTTTGTTGTTTATTATTTTGAATGATTGTAAAATAGTATCCTAACCCAAATAGGGGGAGATTGTTGGAACAACCCTATTACTGATTTGGGTTAGGATCACTATGTTTTGACTAGGATCAAGTTGACCCCATTGTATAGTCTAAGGGTCAAGTTTTTAGGCTGTTAGATTAGCTAGAACTTAAGGAAAATTCAAGTTCTCAGCCTTCGACAAATGGCTAGTGGCGTTCGACGAATGTCTATCATCGTTCGACGAATTTTTCTCAGCAGACTGAAGTATTATAGCCAGTCCCAGCGCTCGACATTCTCTGAGCAGCATTCGACGAATTCCAGCCAGCGCTCGACATTCTCTGAGCAGCGTTCGACGGATTCCAGCCAGCGCTCGACAGATTTCAGCCAGCGCTCGACAAATTCTTTATTGAAGCTCAGATCGACAAATACAGTTCCCAGAGTATTTAATTCTTAAAGATCAGTTATTTGTCAGTACTCTGAACACAGATCGACGACTCTAACGGATATATTCAATATATTTGGACGTATTCAAGTCAGTTAAGTAAGGATATTATATTCTTTGAATATATTCCTTTCTTTCCTTTATTCCAAGGTAAAGATAACCGTTGACAATTAATGCAAAAGAGTATTTCACGGCTAAGGAATTAAAGGACCTGCCAAAGTCGTTTGGTCTTTGTTGTTATTCCAAGAAAGAATTAAAGTCTCATTATTCTATTCCAAAAAGGAGAATATATCAAAGATAGACTTTGTTGTCTCATTATCTCGACAGAATTCAACATACATTTTCTTACAGAATACATAGAGAACACAACAACAAGGATAGAGAAAGAAAAAGAAGAACACCCAGTCAAATATTCTCAGTATTCTTCTTCCTCAAGCAGCAATCACCATTTCTCTGAGAACATCTTCTTCAAAGATCAATCTCTCAGATATCTGCTGCAAGTTCAAGTCTTCTAAAAGAGCAACAAAGAATCTGAAGAACTTTTTCTTCCAGATCAATCTGCTACAGAAGATTTCTGTTTCAAGAGAAAGCCTCTCCACCATCTGTCAAATACTTCTATCAGACAGGGGGAGCTTTACAACAAATCCACTAGAGTCTTGAAAGTGCACAGTTTACCTCACTAGAATTTTCTAGAGGGGGGTGAATAGAGATTAAAAAAATATTTTATGCAAAGTTAATATATATATGTGTATGATCACAGATTATAGCTTCCCACACACCAACAAGAATTAAACAAGTAAAGAAAGTAAATGCAAGAAAAGAAATCACAGCACAACACAAGAAAATATAGTGGTTCCCCAAACTTTGGGTAGTCCACTCTTCTACCCCCTTGGTAGGAATTCACTATCTTGCACTGAGTCTTTTGATAAGGAGACTCTTAGAACCACCCTGAGTCTTTTGATAAGGAGACTCTTAGAACCAACTGAGTCTTTTGATAAGGAGACTCTTAGAACCAGTACAACTGAATTTTTTGAAGAGTGATTCTAAAGACTCTTTTACAATATGTGAGAATGAAAATAAGAAAAAGGAAAAGAAGTATTTAAAACAAGAATGAATCTTCTTCCTAGCAAGAAGATTGGAAGCATAAGAAGTAGTGAATTAAATCTTTCTTCTATAGAGAGAAGAAGATTTGTAGCTTTTCTCTCTTATGTGAGAGCTATCAGAATTTGCAGCAGAGTGGCTTCAGAAGAAGAAGGAGAAGATGAAGGCTTTGTCTCTGCAGCACACTATCACTTTTCTCAGCTTATCTCTCTATTCTTTTGGGAGCTTTTCCTCTATTTCAAATGTATGTGGTAGATCACTCAGTCACCTTTTCTCTGCCGACTTCCTTGGTTATTTATAGCTCTGTTCATTAAAATAACACTATAGGAGAGTAATCAATTAGCAGGCAGAGTATTAGAAAGAAAGAGAAATTTACATAACAGTTATATCCATAGAAAGAAAGTATTCAATCTGATTTCAAATAATGTCCATAAAGGATTTAATCAATTTAGCCAAGAATCTAATAGAAGGAAAGAATGATTCAGAACGGCTATAAAATATTAACATTATTCCATACAAATCAGATCTACTGAAAGAAGGAAAGAGATCTGGCGCATATTTAAATCTGTCACATAAATCGACGTGCGTCGATTACCATTCGACGTAAGCGTCAAATTCATCCTGGCTGGACGTCGAGAGGAGAATAAGGAAGGTGCGTCGACAACGGTGCGTCGACTATATTAGATGCGTCGACTAGAAATTAGAGTAACGTCGACAACACATACGTCGAAATCTTCCTAGAGTTACTTCGACTCAATCTGAAGGAAACGTCGACTACATTTCAACGTTGCGTCGAATACTATTCGACGCATATTTACTTAGCCTTATTTTTCATTCATAGAATTCTTCTTTAACTCATTTCTAGGGGTTAAGAGAAATCATTTTCCCAACAATCTCCCCCTATTTGTTTTAACTCTATTTAGAGGGAAATTGTACTAGCATATAATTAACCCAGCACAGCATTTATATAGAAAAGAAATATGTCACTCAATCAAAAGTGAAATTTAGAAGAAAAGATCATATAAACAAATTTTCAGAATCATATAAACAGATTTCATGTTCATACCAAGTAGTATTCAACTATAGGGTAAGATATATCAGCATTGTTTTCAAATATTACTCAGGAGGGGTAGGAGGGGTCTTTCTCTTTCTCTTGAATACTATTGTTTTAGGAGAGGAGAGTTTCTCTTTCTCATTTGTAGGAAGTTCACCTAGCTCCCCCTGAGCAGATTGCTCCCCCTGGGATGGAACTTCCTTTAATCTTTCTACTTCTTCTATTTCTCTATCATCTCCAGCTCCAGTTGCATCTAGCTGTCCTTTTTCATTTCCAGCTTTATTCATATCAGTGTCCAGCTCCCCCTGATTTGTAGTTTCTTTATCTTTCTTCCCAACTGCCATATCTTCCTTTTCAGTTTCTGCTCTGCTTGCCTCCCCTTGTAATAGTACTACTTGACTTGCAGCCTCTCTTTCTATATGAAGTACCTCTATAGTTTGTTCATCATTGTGTAGCTCAGGTACTATCTCATTCCCAAGGATTTTGTCAGATTTTGAAGAAGGAGGGGACTTGTGAGAGAGAGATTTAGGATTGGAGGGCTGCTCTTCATCTAGATTCTCCCCCTTCTTGACCTTCTTGGCCAGGGAGGTTAAGAAAGAACTTGTCACTCTAGAGGAAGAGAGAGAGGTCTTTAGGCCTTGCACAGAGGCACTGACCCCATCTATTTGGTTGTGCATGTGAAGGATGGAGGAATGAATTTGGGAGCAATGCTCATCCAGCATCACTTGGAATTTTTCAGCTGCTGATTTGATGCACTGAGTGATGAGAGCCTCAGTGGATGAAGATGTTTCATGGTGTGAAAGGTGAGGAGGTGATGGAGGAGGAAGAGGTGATAGAGGAGGAGAGAAGTGAGTTGATTCATGAGGTATGGGTGATAATGGAGGTAGAGAAGATGGGAAATTTGGAGGAGGAAGAGAAGGAGAAACTTCTGTTTGAGCAGGTGTTTGAGAAGAGGTAGGTAGAGTAGGAGTTATGAGGGTAGTAGAGAGTATTTGAGTGGATGATGGTGGTAGAGAAGGGTTGTCTCTTTGAGGAGGAGGAGGAGAAGGAGGAGGAGTTCTTTCAGGGATGGAACCAGGCTTAGGGATTTGCCTGGTCCACTTAGAAAAGAGAGCAATTGACATCCTCTTCCCTGGAGGAATGGGGATTCCTTTTGACCTACATAGGTCAGGGAAGGAGTGGAAGAGTACTTGGCTCATGATTCTCATGTAGGCATTTTCCTTGTGAGAGTATTTGGAAGCTATCATTTTGAAAAGACAGCTGGCCCAGTCCACCTTCTTCTTCAGCACAAGGGCCCCCATGATGTTCAGTTGCAGCTTGGGCACTGCATCATGGGCTGATATCTTGCATAGTAGTATCTTCCCTACTATATCTGCCAGCAATCTGTACTCATCAGAAAAGTCTATTTTTTCAGATGGATTGGCCTATCTTTTGAGAAATTCATGGTGGTGAGCAAGTGCTTGATTTCATCAGGTGTGAGTTCAATGGATTCATCACCTAATAGGGAAATAATTAAGAATTGCTTAGTCATTCTTTGTAGAGGTTCTTTTTCTTTCCTTATTTCATTTAAACAAAGATGATATTAGGATATACCTGATGGTAGATCAAAGGTGGCCCTAATATATTCTGCTGAGATTGAGACTGGTGTCTCATATAGTGTTCCCTGGAGATGATAGAGTTTCCTATCGATGTATGCGTCGAGTGGAGTCGACGCATGCGTCGATTTTACTTATTGAGTTGAGTTATCGACGGTGCGTTGATTAGAGATCGATGTGACTTTTAATTTTCCTGAAGAATTCTAGGTGTCTAGTTCTAAGTCAGCCTTGGACTAATTTTTACAGATAGTTTGATTGGTTGTACCAGCATTGTTTGGCAAGGTGGCCACTTTTGTTACATATATGGCACTTGATTATCTTATTATTATGATAATTTGAGTTTAGAGAAGAATAGAAGGGTTGATCAGGATAGAAAGTTTTATTTTGGTTAGGATAGAAATTTTGGTTAAAATGGGAATTTTGGTTACCATGTTTAGGGTAGAAATCATAATAGAGGTGTTGATTAGGATAGAAATCATGATTGGGATGAATGGGTCCTGAATATGGGTTAGGATGAAAGGCTTTTGGAGGAAAGGTATTTAAGTTGCTCTAAACTTTTGTGCGTCGATATCTATTCGACGCATGTTGATAGTTGCGTCGATTTATATTCGGCGCATTCCTTAGATTTCGTTGATCTGGTATCGACGCATGGAGGAAGTTGCGTCGATTGGATGTCGACGTATCTTTATTCAAGCGTCGAGTAGAGGTCGAGGCATCTAAGAGGGTACGTCCAGTAGAAGTCGATGCATTATCATTCATGCGTCGATATGAAGTCGACGCGACTGTGTCTTCATAAATTTTCATTTTATCTTTTTCTGTTTTTACTCCTTTGTATGTTGTTTCTTTTGGTTTAGTTGTCTCTTCAGATGAAGTTTGTGAGTCATCAGCTGAATAATATGATGTTTCATCAAATTCCTTTATTTCCTTGAAGAAGTGTTCTTTCTTATGTTGTGATTCTTTTTCTTGGTTTGCTGATTGGATGGGTTTAGTGAATTTTACAGGGCTCATCCATGTAGGCTTGTTGGATGGAATTAGAATGATTGATGGATCAGCCCCCAGCCCAAGATTTTTGTGTCTTATTGTTTGTTTTTCAGTGATTTCTTTAAGAGTTTGGCTTCTCATTTTTATTGATTCTTCAAAGGTCTTTGCCTGAGAAACCTTATCCTTAAGGAACTGATTTTCTATTCTAGCCCTTTCTATTTCCTTCTCTCTTATGTTAGCCCTTAATACATGATCTATTGAGCTTATATCCTTTTTATTTCTTTGGTTCTTGACCATATGAATTTGTTCTTTTAGGTCCTTGATTTCTTGTTTAGCTTTTAATTGATCTAGACACATTCCCATAAAATCATTTCTGAATTTATCACTTTGAAAATCTATTTCATCAAAGATGCTTACCTCATCCTTATCCTCAAATTCCTCTATGAGAATAAGGCCATTTTCTTTTTCATCTTCAGAAGATATGCTTTCTTCTGATCCTGTCTCACTCCAAGATTTAGCACCATCATCATTCTTGGGGCCTTCAAAGGCCATCAAGCATAGGTCTTCTTGCCTAGATTCTTCATTGTCACTCTCAGAGGATGAACTGTCCTCAGAGTCTGTTTCACTCCAGGCTTCTGCAATAAAGCCTCTTTCTTTCTTCTTCCCCTTTTTCTTGAGATCTTTTCTTTTTAGATCTTTCTTTGTTTCAGCATTCTCTGGACATTCTGGGGCAATATGTCCAGGTTTCCTGCAAGAATAGCAAATAATTTCTTTAGTGGGAGTTTTGTCATACCTTGGTTTTGACTCCCTACTTTTTGGTCCATCTGTCTTGACCCATTTCTTAAATCTTCTGGCTAGGAAACTGAATAGTTCTTCTTCAGTGACAGGAGTCCTTTCTTCTGTTGCCTTTAAAGCTATGTTCCTGTCTTTTGAGGAGATTATAGTGTTTTCTCTTCTTTTCTTCTCTTCTCTAGTTTTCAGCAGTTGCTCATAGGATTTGAGTTTTCTTAAGAGAGCATATGTAGAGATTTCCTTTTGTCCTCCTGTGTCTCTTATTGCCCATATTCTTGAGTCCCATGAACTGGGGAGACTCATTAGCAATTTGTCATTAATTTCAGTGAGGGAGATCTCTCTATCCAAGTTTTTCAATTGGTTGATGATTAGGCTGAATCTGTCATACATCTCAGAGATACTCTCTTCATTCTTCTTTTGGAAGTTCTCATATTGGGAGATCAATAGGGCCTTCTTATCTTTCTTTTCATCAGCACTTTCTTCCACCATCTTTGTAAGAGCATCCCAAATTTCTTTGGATGATTCACAGTCAACAACCCTTTGAAAGATGTCATCTGAGAGAGTTGAGACAAGTATGTTCATGGCCTTTAGATCATATGTTCTAGCCTTCTTCTCATCTTCTGTCCACTCAGATCTTGGAACAAGTGTTTGTGTGACATTGCCACTTGCATCCTTTCTATAGGGCTTTGGGGGACCTGTCACAGTAATATTAAACAAGTCAGCATCAATGGAATTCATATAAATTCTGATTCTTGTTTTCCAAACTGCAAACTTTTCAAGATTGCACATTGGTGGTCTGGTGGAAGCATAATCTTTGATTTGTGCCATGAAAGTAGTTAAAAAAATATATATATATAAATACAAGAGGTATGATCTTTTTGATCAAGGAGTTAACCTTTTTAGATCAACCTGGCTCTGATACCAATTGAAAGTGCACAGTTTACCTCACTAGAATTCTCTAGAGGGGGGTGAATAGAGATTAAAAAATATTTTGTGCAAAGTTAATATATATATGTGTATGATCACAGATTATAGCTTCCCACACACCAAAAAGAATTAAACAAGTAAAGAAAGTAAATGCAAGAAAAGAAATCAGAGCACAACACAAGAAAATATAGTGGTTCCCCAAACTTTGGGTAGTCCACACTTCTACCCCCTTGGTAGGAATTCACTATCTTGCACTGAGTCTTTTGATAAGGAGACTCTTAGAACCACCCTGAGTCTTTTGATAAGGAGACTCTTAGAACCAACTGAGTCTTTTGATAAGGAGACTCTTAGAACCAGTACAACTGAATTTTTTGAAGAGTGATTCTAAAAACTCTTTTACAATATGTGAGAATGAAAATAAGAAAAAGGAAAAGAAGTATTTAAAACAAGAATGAATCTTCTTCCTAGCAAGAAGATTGGAAGCACAAGAAGTAGTGAATTAAATCTTTCTTCTATAGAGAGAAGAAGATTTGTAGCTTTTCTCTCTTACGTGAGAGCTATCAGAATTTGCAGCAGAGTGGCTTCAGAAGAAGAAGGAGAAGATGAAGGCTTTGTCTCTGCAGCACACTATCACTTTTCTCAGCTTATCTCTCTATTCTTTTGGGAGCTTTTCCTCTATTTCAAATGTATGTGGTAGATCACTCAGTCACCTTTTCTCTGCCGACTTCCTTGGTTATTTATAGCTCTGTTCATTAAAATAACACTATAGGAGAGTAATCAATTAGCAGACAGAGTATTAGAAAGAAAGAGAAATTTACATAACAGTTATATCCATAGAAAGAAAGTATTCAATCTGATTTCAAATAATGTCCATAAAGGATTTAATCAATTTAGCCAAGAATCTAATAGAAGGAAAGAATGATTCAGAACGGCTATAAAATATTAACATTATTCCATACAAATCAGATCTACTGAAAGAAGGAAAGAGATCTGGCGCATATTTAAATCTGTCACATAAATCGACGTGCGTCAATTACCATTCGACGTAAGCGTCGAATTCATCCTGGCTGGACTTCGAGAGGAGAATAAGGAAGGTGCGTCGACAACGGTGCGTCGACTATATTAGATGCGTCGACTAGAAATCAGAGTAACGTCGACAACACATACGTCAAAATCTTCCTAGAGTTACTTCGACTCAATCTGAAGGAAACGTCGACTACATTTCGACGTTGCGTCGAATACTATTCGACGCATATTTACTTAGCCTTATTTTTCATTCATAGAATTCTTCTTTAACTCATTTCTAGGGGTTAAGAGAAATCATTTTCCCAACAAGTCTTCTCTCAGCATCTTGCCAGAGAAGAACACTATAACCTCTTTCTCACCTCTCTTGTACAGGGTTAATACTCCCTTCAAAAGTGTAACTCCCTGGTGGCAAGACACCTGATCAAAAAATCTAGTTGGTTTTGAGCACCTGAACAAAAGCTCTGTGGTGTGTGGACACCTGATCAAAATCACCTTGGTGCTAGGGCACCTGATCAACCCTCCTAGTGGATTCCTACCAAGGGTGGTAGAAGAGTGGACTACCCAGATTTATTGGGGAACCACTATATTTCCTTGTGTCCTCTATGTTTGTTGATTTCTCTGTGCTGTGCTGTGCTGTGTGCTTTTACTTATTCAGTTTTTCTGCTTATATATATATCTCACACTGCTTACACATATATATAACACTATTTTAATTCTGCTATAAAAACTAAGGAAAAGTTTTTAATACTCTATTCACCCCCCCCACCTCTAGAGTAACTTAAGATCTATCCTCCACTTTCAAGTCGTGTGAAAGTGCGAATTGGAAATCAAGACTTCGACTTGGAAGCATTGTTATTGCCGTTAGCTGAATTTGACGTGATCTTCGACATGGACTGGCTCTCGGAGCAGCGAGCATGCATCGATTGCAATTCAAAGTAGATCACTCTGAGAAAGAACACCGGGGACGAAACCACATTCACGGGTATGCGAGGAGCGAGCAAGACGCTGATGTCTGCTCTCCAGGTGGTTAAGGCGGTGAGAAAGGGCACGGAGTTGTTCTTCACTTTGTTGGAGGCTTCGGAGCCAAAGCGCAGTTTAAGTGATGTCCCAGTTGTAGCGGAGTATGCCGATGTGTTTCGTAACGAACTCCCTGGGGCTCCGCCTCAGCGAGAGATTGATTTCTGTATTGAGCTAGTGCCAGGTGCCAAGCCTGTATCACGCTCACCATACCGAGTAGCGCCAAAGGAATTGGCAGAACTGAAGGTTCAGTTGCAAGAGCTTCTAGAGCAAGGCTATGTACGTCCAAGTTCTTCACCTTGGAGTGCACCGGTCCTCTTTGTGAAAAAGAAGGACGGGAGCTTGCGTCTATGTATTGACTATCGAGAGCTGAATAAGCTTACCGAGAAGAACCGTTATCCGATTCCAAGAATCGACGACTTATTCGACCAACTGGTTGGGTTGATGGTATACTCTAAGCTAGACTTAAGGTCCGGCTACTATCAGCTTCGTATAAGGGAATGTGATATTCCAAAGATAGCGTTCAGTACCCGCTTTGGGCACTATGAGTTCATGGTTATGTCATTCGGTATGTCTAATGCACCGTTGGTATTCATGGACTTAATGAACAGAACGTTTCGAGAGTATTTGGATCAATTTGTGATCGTCTTCATCGACGACATTTTGGTATACTCTCAGTCGGAAGAGGAGCATGCAGAGCATCTGCGCGCAATTTTGAGCACCTTGAGGAGGAATCAGCTATATGCCAAGTTCTCCAAGTGCAAGTTTTGGCTATCGTCAGTAGCATTCCTTGGTCATGTTGTTAGTGGAGAAGGAATAGCAGTCGATCCTTCGAAGATAGAGGCGATCCAAGTATGGCCTGTGTTGAAAAATGTAGCAGAAGTTCGAAGTTTCTTAGGACTTGCCGGCAATTATAGGCGCTTTGTGGAAAACTTCTCGAGGATTGCACTTCCTCTCACTAAACTGACTAGGAAAGATCATAAGTTCGTTTGGTAGCCCGAATGCGCACGAGCTTTTGAGGAGGTGAAGAGTCATCTGACCACGACGCCCATTCTATGCTCGCCATGTGGAACAGAAGGTTACGAAATATATAGCGACGCCTCGTGGAGTGTCTTGGGTTGCATTCTGTTGCAGTTCGGAAATGTAATTGCCTATGGCTCCCGTCAGTTAAAGGTACATGAGAGGAACTACCCGGTCCATGATTTGTAGCTAGCGGTCATGGTATTTGCTCTTAAACTTTGGAGGCACTACTTGTATGGCGTGAAGATCGACATCTTTACGGACCACAAAAGCCCCAAGTACCTGCTTGATCAGAAGGAGTTGAATATGCGACAAAGAAGGTGGATGGAGTTCCTTGGGGACTACACATTCGACATTCGATACACTCCTGGGAAAGGAAATGTGGTTGCGGACGCGTTGAGTCGTCGGGCTCCTGCACAAGCAAAGTGGATTCTGATGCACGATGAGCATCTAATCCGCGAGCTAGAAGCAATGAAAATCATTTGTGTCGATAGGAGAGCGTCTCCTTCAGCGTGCTTGAACTGGACGGAGGTTCAATACGACCTGGCCGACCGAGTTTGTCAAGCATTGGAGCTGGATACGAGAATGAAACGATATAAAGCGGAGACCGTGGTTGGGTCAAACGCTGATTTCTCCTTCGAAGATGATCTTATGTGAAAAAATGGCAGATTGTCCGTCCCAAATGTTGGTACATTACGGGCGGAATTGATGTACGAGGCTCACTTTACCAAGTACTCGATCCACCCGGGGAGCACAAAGATGTACGTGGATATGAAGAAACTCTTTTGGTGGCCAGGAATGAAGAAAGACATTGCACTCTATGTGAAAATTTCTGATGATCTAGGAGTGAGCAGGAATTGTATAACTAAAAGTTCAAGCCAAACAACCAGAAGCACATGAAGTAAACACAATCTTTATTGATAAGCAGAATTCTTCATTACAGGGCGAGGTATACGTGGCGAGACATGATTTCGCCAGTACACAAAAAACAGAAGAGAAAAGCAGCTGAAAGGAAAACCAGCGGTCTGCCAACTTGAGACCGCCTGACCGCCCGACCTGACAGTCCGCCCGGCTAGAAAACCAGATCGCCCGAACTGCCTGCCTGCGCCTTGAACAACACCAACTGAGAACCACGCGAACTCCCGAACTCCACTGATCCTCCCGAACTCCAGCAACCCACACTGCAAGCCGCGAGACCTCCTGAACACCTTCAGAAGAGGAGGTGACCGCTGCTACCCGCACAATCTGCAGAAGCTGCACAAAACAAGTTCGATCAGCAAGTCGGCCGGTTACAAAAAACAGACCGCAAGGACAGGTCGCGAGCTCAGCTTACACTTGCTGCTATATATTTGCTGCTACAGTGGCTCCTATTTATAGGCAAGTGACCTGATCCAGTCACCACCCTATGAGATAGGATCACCACCCTTTGACTGCGCGACCACACCGGTCAACCCGCGCGACCAGCAAAAGATCCTCCTGCTTAGTGAGCTCGCCGACTTCAACAGAAGCCGCGAGATCATGAAAACTCGCTCGGTCATGTCGCTCACCACCTGTGTTCGCCACCCGACCTCCTCCAGAGACCGCGAACACACCAGACCGACTAGGGCACAACCCGCCAAGTCGATCAAACACCTGTGACCGCATATGCCAGCTGATCGCCGAAGGACCAACCATCCGAACACAACCCAGAGACCGCGCGACTAAGATGACCTTAGTCCGCGCGCACCACAAAGAACCTGGACAACCTCCAGATCGGGCTGCCCGCACCACGCGGTCACAAGCACCAGACCGCGCGCCGCCCTTACCAGGTAGAGACCTGCTCCGCCACGCGGTCAGACAACCAGACCGCGCGGCCTCACCTCGGCACCCTTGGACAAAAGTATGGCGGTCACGCCGAGTAGCCCGCAGCTAGACCAAAGAGGTCAAACCGCCAGAAGAGACCGCAAGACCGTGCGGTCAGACCAAACCGCGCGGTCTCCCCCCAGACCGCCAACTTCACAAAACTCCCACTTCAACATTTTTAACACTCCCCCTTGAAGTGGGAAGTTGAAAACAGTCCAAGTAAACTCCTTAGCCGAGTAAACGGCCCCTTCGCCAGCGCCTTTGTGAAGATGTCAGCAATGTTGTCCTGACTCCGAACATGCTCGACCGAAAGAGACCCCTCCAGCACCTTCTCACGAATGAAATGATGCTCGATCTCGATATGCTTTGTCCTCGCGTGACAAACTGGATTAGTAACCAGTTTGAGAGCACTCTCATTGTCGCCGCGGAGCAGAGTCGGACCCCGAACCTCCTTATGGACGTCTCCAACCAACCTCCTAAGACAGATGGCTTCTTGAGCTGCCAAGGCCGAAGCCTTGTATTCCGCTTCCGTGGTTGCGACAGACACGGAATCCTGCTTCTTACTGCACCATGATATAGCCGTGGGGCCCGCCATGAAGACGTATCCAAACATCGACTTCCGATCATCCGAATCTCCCCTGTAATCGGCATCAATGTACCCATGCACCTCGAAGCCCGCATCCCTTCTGTAAAGAAGACCCATATCCGAAGTCGCCTTGACATACTTCAGTATATTCTTGGCCGCTAGAAGATGAGGCATCCGTGGTTCCGCCATATAACGGCTCACCCTGCCAACTGCATATGCAATATCCGGCCTGGTAATCGTCAAATAGATCAAGCTCCCAACCAGAGCCCGGAACACCAGCGGATCTTCCAGAATCCTCCCCTCATCCTTGTGAAGTTTCATGACCTTCTCCAGAGGTGTGGAAATGCACTTTCCTTCCTTCATGCCGAATCGCTCCACGATTCGCTCCGCATATCCAGCCTGAGACACCAGCACTCCACTTTCCTTCCTCTGCACCTCGAGTCCAAGGAAATGGTGAAGCTCACCTAAGTCCTTCATCTCGAACCTGATAGATAGCTCAGCCCGAAGCCTTGCTACTTCCTCCTTCGAATTCTCCGTCACGATCATATCGTCGAGGTAAAGCAGCACGTGACTTGAAGCTCCCCGCTCTTCTTGATGAACAAGCTTGAGTCTGAGTCTGAAGCACCAAACCTGCAGAATAAGAGATACTCTACTATCTTTCCATACCACGCCCTCGACGCTTGCTTCAACCCATACAGGGCCTTCTTCAACTTGCAGACATGCTCCGAAAAATCTTCAGATACGAAGCCTGGCGGCTGGACCATGAAGATGTCCTTGTCAATCTCGCCGTACAAGAACACATTCTTTACGTCGAGCTGCCAAATCTCCCACCCCCAACACGCCGCCAAGGCAATCACAATACGAACTGAAGTCATTTTTGCCACCGGACTGAATGTCTCTTCATAGTCTTCACCATATTGCTGTGAGAATCCTCGAGCCACAAGGCGAGCCTTGTATTGCTCGATACTGCCGTCTGCCTTCTTCTTGATCTTGTAGACCCACTTGCATGTTACAGGGGTGATACCCTTGGGCTTGGGAACCAGAGACTAAGTCTCATTCTTCTCAAGAGCACTCATCTCTTCTTGCATAGCTGAATCCCACTGTTCCACACCTTTGGCCTTTTCAAAGCTCGACGGCTCCCTCTCATCCAAGGGACCAGCAAAGAAACACGAGACAAAGCTCACCATGTTTCCTCCTGTATAGCGATCAGGGGCAATGATGGTTCACTTCGATCTCCGCAACGCCTTCCTTGACTCGCAGTATCTTCAGCTGCTTCTTCCCTAGCTCCCCTTCCAGACGTACTTGGAGCATCGCTCCCCCTGCTTTCTGATCCAGAAGCCTCCGCCTCAGAACTAGAAATTGATGGACCACCTGGTGACACAGGCAGCTCCACCTGAAGATTTTCCACAACTTTCTCCGGCTCCTCCACCCTTCTTTCTGGTAGCTCAACACCAGAACTTCCCTTGTAAGACGTCACCTCGTCGAACACGACATCGCGAGATACAACAAATCTCCGCGTCTCTGGGTCCATGCACTTCCAGCCCTTCTTCCGGTCATCATAACCCACGAAGACTAGCTTCCTTGCCTTCGCATCTAGCTTCGTCCGAAGCACATCTGGAACTTGCACATAGTAGGTGGAACCAAACACCCGAAGGTGCGCCACGCTTGGCTTTTCCTTGAACATCAGTTCATGCGGGGTCTTCATATTGATGGGACTAAGTGGCATCCTGTTGATTACATAGGCAGCACAAGACATTCCCTCCGCCCAGAAGGACTTTGGGATACTCTTGGCATGCAGCCAACACTTGCAGGTCTCCGTCAAATGACGGATCTTCCGCTCTGCAACTCCATTTTGCTGTGGAGTATGCGCACAAGTAAGCTCCCTCCAGATGCCTGCCTTCCTGCAAAAAGTAGAGAACTCACCAGAGGTGAACTCCCCTCCGTTGTCAGTTCTCAGCTTCTTAACCCGCTGACCAAGCCGACCCTCCACGAGCTCCTTGAACTCCATGAACTTGGCAAACGCCTCCGCCTTCTCCTTAAAGAAAAATACCCAGACATATTTGGTGTAATCATCGATCAGCACCAACATATATCTGCTGCCTCCGAGACTTGGGGTAGCAGTCGGTCCCATCAAATCACCGTGGATGCACTCCAACGGCGCACTACACCTTGTCTGCAACTTGTCAAACGGTAGTCGATGAGACTTGCCGAATTGACATCCCGCGCACACATGACCGTCTCCGTAGGAAGATAGACTAGGCAGGCCCTTGACCAGACCTTTCACCACCATAAATTTCAGCTTATCCATCCTTACGTTCCCCCACCTCTCGTGCCATATGACCGCACTATCATTCATCCGCATCTTGTTGACATAAGAACTTATCGATAAAACAAACAAGTCGTTATCTCTCCTCCCAACATGAACGACATCCGCCTTCACTGCTTCAACATTCTGAAGAAATTCACTTCTGTGGGGCCAAACAGAACGTGATACCCAGCGTCTACAGCGTTGGTCACGGAGAAGAGGTTTTTCCTCATTCCAGGCACATGATAGACACTCTTCAACGTAAGAGGCCCTCTATCACTGCCCAAGGAAACAACCCCCACCTTCTCTACATCATGCACAGTATTATCAACAGTAATAATGGCATCATTACCTGAGTACGACTGAGCTGAAGAAAGCTTCGACTCGTCCCCGGTGAGGTGATGACCACACCCCGAGTCCACGATCCAGTCCTCCTGATAGTTGATAGGAGCCGCAACTCCAATAGAAGCCGAGAAGGCTCCTCCCCATCCTCAATCAGTCTATCTGGCATCAGCTTCCTCCTTTCCTGCAGCAGCATGCACCGACTGAAGATTCACCGGGCAATCCTTCCTGATGTGACCAACCTTTCTGCACCTGAAGCACTTGGGACCTTCTCCCTTCTTCTTCCCTTCAGCCTTAGGAACATAGCCCCTCTCCTGCTGTCCAGAAGTTGAAGGCCCATTGCCTCCTCCAACGGTCTTATTCTTATCCCACTTCTTCTTCTTCCCTGCGAAGAGAACTTCGCTATCTCCCCCAGACATTGACACCCCCGCCATCTGCCTTGCCAGACTCTCCCGCGAAGCAAGCAGATTTTCTAGCTCCAGCAGAGACGGCTGATTTTCCCAACCCTGCACCGACGTCACAAAGGCCACATACTCCTTCCGCAAGCCATGGATGATGTGCCTCTTCATCTTCGCCTCAGAAATTGGCTCATCAGGATCCAGCGCTGAAATCTCGACGCACAAGTTCTTCATCTTCAAGAAGAACATAGAGATAGAAAGGTCACCTTGAGCCGATCTGGCCATCTCATTCTCCAGGAATTGAAGTCTTGCCACATTCTTCTTGTTAAACAGCCCATCCAGGGCTCTCCAGATCTCTGCAGCTGATCCACACCCCAAGATGTGATCAAACAGGTCAGGTGATATTGCCTTATTCAGGGCAAACTCCGCTTTGGCATTAATCCGCCTCCAGTTCCTCACCTCATGACCGTTATCCCCAATCAGAATAACTTCCTCTGTGCTCTCTCCTCTAACGACCTCCCAGAGGTCCTCACCCAGAAGATAGCTTTGCATACACGACTTCCACTTCTTAAAGTTAGTCGATGTAAGCATCTCAATTCCAAGACCCCTTGCTTCCATGGCTCTACCACTGGTTCCTTCTTCATAAAAGCGAAGGAAACTTTTAGTTATTCACTGCTCTATCCACTCCAACTTCCCTCTGATACCATATGAAAATTTCTGATGATTTAGGAGTGAGCAGGAATTGTATAACTAAAAGTTCAAGCCAAACATTCAGAAGCACATGAAGTAAACACAATCTTTATTGATAAGCAGAATTCTTCATTACAGGGCGAGGTATACATGACGAGACATGATTTCGCCAGTACACAAAAAACAGAAGAGAAAAGCAGCTGAAAGGAAAACCAGCGGTCTACCAACTTGAGACCGCCTGACCGCCCGACCTGACAGTTCGCCCGGCTAGAAAACCAGATCGCCCGAACTGCTTGCCTGCGCCTTGAACAACACCAAATGAGAACCACACGAACTCCCGAACTCCACTGATCCTCCCGAACTCCAGCAACCCGCACTGCAAGCCGCGAGACCGCCCGAACACCTTCAGAAGAGGAGGTGACCGCTGCTACCCGCACAATCCACAGAAGCTGCACAAAACAAGTTCGATCAGCAAGCCGTCCGGTTACAAAAAACAGACCACAAGGACAGGTCGCGAGCTCAGCTTACACTTGGTGCTATATATTTGTTGCTACAGTGGCTCCTATTTATAGGCAAGCGACCTGATCCAGTCACCACCCTATGAGATAGGATCACCACCCTTTGACCGCGCGACCAGACCAGTCAACCCGCGCGACCAGCAAAAGATCCTCCTACTTAGTGAGCTCACCGACTTCAACAGAAGCCGCGCGATCATGACAACTCGCTCGGTCATGTCGCTCACCACCTGTGTTCGCCACCTGACCTCCTCCAGAGACCGCGAACACACCAGACCGACTAGGGCACAGCCCGCCAAGTCGATCAAACACCTGTGACCGCATATGCCAGCTGATCGCCGAAGGACCAACCATCCGAACACAACCCGGAGACCGCGCGACTAAGACGACCTTAGTCCGCGTGCACCACAAAGAACCCGGACAGACTCCAGACCGGGCTGCCTGCACCACGCTGTCACAAGCACCAGACCGCGCCGCCCTTACCAGGTAAAGACCTGCTCCGCCACACGGTCAGACAACCAGACCGCGCGGCCTCACCTCGGCACCCTTGGACAGAAGAATGGCGGTCACGCCAAGTAGCCCGCGACTAGACCAAAGAGGTCAAACCGCCAGAAGAGACCGCAAGACCGTGCGGTCAAACCAAACCGCGCGGTATCCCCCCAAGACCGCCAACTTCACAAAACTCCCACTTCAACATTTTCAACACTCTACGTGGCCAAGTGTCACACTTGCGCATTGGTGAAGGCTGAATGTCAAAGACCTGGTGGGTTTCTAAAGTCTTTACCGATCCCAAAATGGAAGTTCGACGATATTTTAATGGATTTCGTGTACGGATTACCGAGATCGCAACATGGAAACGACGCCATCTGGGTGATCGTAGATCAATTGATGAAAGTTTCGCACTTAATTCCGAACCGGAAAGACGACTCCGTGGAAAAACTAGCAAAGTTATACGTTGATAATATCGTACGGTTGCACGGGGTTCCCCGTAGCATCGTGAGCGATCGTGATGGGCGGTTCACATCGAATGATTGGAGGCTGATTCATCAATTATTGGGTACCAAGCTAAAATTTAGCACGACCTTCCACCCGCAAACGGATGGACAGACCGAAAGGACCAATAGGACGATGGAAGACATGCTAAGGATGTGCGCCCTGGACTTCAGAAAGAAATGGGAAGATCATCTCTATATGATTGAGTTTGCCTACAACAACAGCTACCAAGCAAGTATAAAGATGGCACCTTTCGAGGCTCTTTATGGTAGAAAATGTCGTACACCGTTGGCTTGGGCTGAAATGGGCGACACAAAGCTGTTGAAACGCAAGGACGTGAATGAAGCAAATACATCAATCCGGGCAATACGAGAGCGGTTGCTCATTGCCCAGGATAGGCAGACAAAGTATTACAATACAAATCACCGGAACATCGAGTTCGCCGTTGCTGATTGGGTTTACCTAAAGATCAAACCGTTCAAAGGAGTATCGAGGATCTGACGCTTGAAAAAGCTAAGTCTGAGGTACTTAGGACCGTTCGAGATCTTGGAGCGCACTGGTGAAGCTGCCTACCGGCTTGCTCTATCTTCGGAGCTGAGCGGGCTGCATGATGTATTTCATATCTCGGTGTTGAGGAAGGCTGTCAAAGAGCCTAGTCTTGTTGTTGCGGTCAACGAAGTGTCGGTAGACGGTGGGCTAGCGACGAAAGTCAAGCCCATTTGCATAGAAGACACCGAAGTGAAGCAGTTGCGGAACAAATCCATTCGGATGGAAAAGGTCCGTTGGAATAATTGCGGGAGAGAGGAACTCTCTTGGGAAAGGGAGCAAACGATGCTTGCGGAGTACCCCGAGCTATTTCTCTCAGGTAATTTATCCTTTAAATTGGCTGCGGTTGTTTTCGTAATTTCCGGACGAAATTCTTTTAAGGGGGGTGGTGTTGTAACACCCCAAAATTTCCTGTGATGCGAGCAGCCAAATTTTAAAGGTATAGCCAAAGTCGTCTGTTTGGGTATAGCTGAATTCGTCGAAGGGAATTAAACGAATTCGACGAACGAGTTAAGGCTTTCGACGAATTCGTCGAACGCTATAAACTTTTGACGAATTCATCGAACGGAAATAAGGCATCCGACGAATTCGTCGAACACAACCAGCTGTTCATCGAACGCAGGTTTATCAGCCGTTCGTCGAACGCAGGAAGCCGTTCGTCGAACGCAGCCAGCCGTCCGTCGAACGCAGATTTATCAGCCGTTCATCGAACGCAGGCAGCCGTTCGTCGAACGCAGCCAGCCATTCGTCGAACGCTGGTTTATCAGCCGTTCGTTGAACGCAGGAAGCCATTCGTCGAACGCAGTAAGACGTTCGTCGAACGCAGGTTTATTAGTCTTTCGTCGAACATAGCATTTCAGCCATTCGCCGAACGCAGTTTATTAGCCATTCATCGAACACAAGTTTATAGCTGTTCGTCGAACGCAACTTTTTAGCATTCGTCGAACGCAGCTTTACTGCCATTCGTCGAACGCAGTCTGAAAGTTGTTCCTTCGAACGCAGTTACAGTACGACGATTTGCGATTTAACAGACCCGTGACTTCTTGATCATAGCTGTTATATCCAGGGTTTTAAATCCAAGGGCTGGAATTTATTTCTGGGTTATCTTAGGGTTTGTCCAGAGGGGTATTTATATCCTCTTTGACTTATAATCTTTATCTTTTTCAAGCGTGAAAAAGACGGAAGCCGAGGAAGAACAACGACAGCGAGGAAGAAGATCGAGGCTTCTTCTGCCATTGCCGGAGCTTCGGAGCTCCGAATCGCGAGCCATTTTAGATCTGGAAAGAGCAGCCCGTTGCGGTTCTTTCTATCCAAGTGAAATCTCAGATCTATGGTGAAGAAGAAAGCTCCAAGGGTAACGACCCTTCCTCTCGGTCTTAGGATGTGTTTGTCCTCTCATTCCTTTTTCTATGCTTGCATGAGGAATCCATTTCACCAAATGGGTGAAGTGTAGGATTTCCTCTAGTTCTTCAAAACTCCGGGTCGATTGTGTCCGTCCCCGGCATATTGCATTTAGAAATCTGGTAGTCATGCGAATTTAGGCATTTTGTGTGAAGCCTATTCGTGGCCGTGAGCCCGGATTGGTGATGCTTAGATTGTGACATTGCATTTAGGTTAAGCCTAGAATGCGCGCCGGATAATGTCTCCGTGAGATTTCCTATCATAGTGCGGGACTTGAGTTTTAGGTGACTTTTAAGAGCCTAACAGAAGCCCCTTGCTTGGGTGGTTGAATGCAAACCTCCACCACTAGATTTGAAGAGGAGTGGTCTTGTACTTCCTTCTTGGTTGTTGTTTGCGAAGTCTAAGTCTGCGTGAAAGGATTAGATGCGTAGCTTAATTATGTGGGCACGTGATGTGCTAAACCCTTACGGGCCGAGGTGAAGCCATACCCGCGTCGTGCGATAGATCGCGACGGTTAGAGCACGGGCAAAGCTGAACCAAACCCATTTCCATGCAGATCGATGAGAGGTCCCTACCTCATGTAAGCCGTGTGATCATGGGAGAGGTCGTGGAAGGTGTCTTACCTAGACCGACCAAAAGCTCTTTTTCCCCACCTAAGGCTATGTCCTTAGGGTGGAGTGTTTGTGATGAATTGATGTTATGTTAGCCTCATGCGGTTGCTTAGGCGGTTGTGGGGAATCTTCGGGTGAACCCAACCAACATCATGTGCATACCTAGGTTCCCTTTTACTTGATGCTCAACCTAGAAGATTGATTGTGCTTGAAACCTCACCTTGTGTAGTGTAGTTTGCACTTTCTTTATATTATTACATGTTGCATGCACGGCTTGCTTGCAGGTTAGCGGTGACACGCCCCTAGGTCGGTTAGATGGACGGGGGGGGGGGGGGGGGGGGGTGGGATCGTTACACGGTTTGTGGTCAGCTCATAGCTGACCCTCGTTTACCTCTTATTGGATGTTGGTTGCAGGGGTAGGTGAGCCTAGCAGGAAATAGCGGGCGGTGGCCCTTTTGCTGTGTTGGCCCTCGAAGGCCAGCCTCTTTTCTGCTTTTCATGTATTGCCGGCCTGCGTGCCGATGTACGTTTTGGAGTTTCTATACATTTGGTTCATGTAAGGCCTTAAGGCCGCAACTCTATTTGTTTCATTCCTGGGATAGTGGACAATTCTAAAAGATGTTTAATCCAAATGCTTCCGCTTACACTTTTTATACTTGTTGGATCTTACGGCGCCCTTAGAGGGGGGGGGGGGGTGAATAAGGGAATAAAATTCTTTTTTATAAATGTTATGAAAATTACTAAATTGTTTTATAAAAGGAGAAGGCAAAATAACAATTTAGTTAAAGAAAGAGAATATTGTAATTTGCAATTTAAGATTTAGAAACAAGTGCTAAATTGTTTTATGATGAAAGAGATTGAAATACACAATTTAGATAAAGTGATACGAATTGAAAACCTTTGTAACAAATATAGTAGATATTATGCCAAAAGATAGAAATCAAGTAAACACAAAAAGAGACATGATTATATTATATGAAAAAAAAGTGTACATAAATTTGATTTCAATATCGCTAGAAATCGGAGGCGTACAAATGTAAATATCTTTTCCTTTTCTATACCGACTTGTATCCCTACAAACCGGTTGGCTTTAGCCTATCCTTCCCCGGATATGGCCACAAGCCGCTATAGCTAATCCTTCCCCGAATATGGCCTCGAGCACCCCCTAGTTCTAATCACCTAGAACTAGTCGCCAACACAAGGCGAATTCCTCCCTAAGTCCTACCCAGACCTAGTCGCCAACACAAGGCGAATTCTCTAAACGGTTACAAAAGTATGGAATGAAAATAAAGATAACTATAATAAAAACTCTCTATATGAGATTTCTGAAGATGAGGATGAAGGATCACTGTAGTATGAGCGAGGTCGAAGCGATCATCCTTCGGAAGTAGCGTGACGTAGTCCTCCTCCAGAAATCTCCTTAAGCTTTTAGTGGGAGATCCATCTTCGGCAACATAACAACTCTGGAAATTTGGCACAGGCAATCTCTCTGGGATGGATTCGCCAAAATGAGAAAGATCCCATCAATTTATAGAACTTGAAGATAGCGCCTGCGGTATCTCCTAGCGCCTGCGGTAGCATTCGTGTGGAGCGGTTGCGAAACCGTTGGTGGCGTGGCGCTGTGCACGAACTTGAGATAGCGCCAGGCGGTAGCGCTAGCGC
Source organism: Dactylorhiza incarnata (assembly GCA_033032865.1). Lineage (NCBI taxonomy): Eukaryota > Viridiplantae > Streptophyta > Magnoliopsida > Asparagales > Orchidaceae > Dactylorhiza > Dactylorhiza incarnata. The sequence goes on from JAWHQI010000055.1 coordinate 10,556,710, forward strand.
CGACGGTAGCGTTCGTGTGGAGCGGTTGCGAAACCGTCGGCGGCGTAGCAGAACAAACTTTCGTCGAACGGAATTCGTCGAACGAAATTTTCGTCGAACGGAGCTTCAAGTTCGTCGAACGGAAATTTTCGTCGAACGAAATTTTCGTCGAATGAATTTTTCGTCGAACGGAGCTTCAAGTTCGTCGAACGGAAATTTTCGTCGAATGCAGTTTTCGTCGAACGCAGGCAAATTTGTCGAACGGAACCTGAGCTAGCGCCTGGCGGTAGCTCTAATGCTGGCGGTAGTGCATTCTTCCAGATTTTTGAATTCAGCTGCTTTCTACCTGTGGAGTATTGCACCTATAGTTCCTGCACACTATAAACACACGACAAGCAAGATCAAATACAATTTGGGATTTGTTATTCTCAAACAAATAGATGTGACACACATGTCCAACAATCTCCCCCTTTTGATAATAACAAATCCACTTAGCAAGAAATCAACAATAGTGTTTATAGTATATGATAAGCAAGATGATAGTGCAGCTATAATATATGATAAGCATGATGATATGCATACTCCCCCTATCTTAATGCTCCCCCTACATAAATGCAATTTATGTTTTACTCCCCCTAAATGATAGATTACATGAATTTATTCTCCCCTTAATCTTCTATATATCTCCTATATAGATTTCTTCAATTAATCTCCCCCTTTTGGTATTATCAAAAGAAGGTAGGGTGAGGGTAGTAAGGATGCATTCTTTAGGCTAGTTATAAATCATGATCGAGCTTTTGTAATATATGAAATAATAAAGAGTTTAAGCATAGTATATATAAGAGATTTCAAAATAAAAAGATAAGAGTTGTAAGCAAGAGGAAGATTATAAGAAACATCTTTTTGTAAGCATGAAAAATATAAGTAAAAATATGAGTTTTAGTTCAAAATTGAAAGATGTTTTAATCTTTTTGAAATCTCAAAGTATTTCATAAAGATACCAAGCATGAAATGAATATATCAAAGAAAGTTTATACTACAATGTTACTTAATTTTAAGTTCAAGAGATACCAAAACATTGTAGAGATCATGCTAGATTATCTAGTGCATTTCTTATATAAAGAGTAGTATAGATAAAACATTAGAATCCAATACTCATGAGAAGAAGTGTTATGAAAGATAATGATGTGCACATAAGTGTATTTTGGGCAATGTTAACAATTGATTTAAATCAACAAAATACAAGACATTTTTAAAGTAAAGTGCACAATAAAACACAAGTATATCAACTTTCACATACTTTTAATGCACATAGTTTTTAACAAAGTGGTGTAATAACCAAGGTTTGCACAAAACACTTTACTATTCTTTCCAAGGTGCTCAACCTCACAATGCTTATGAAGACTTATCAGGAGGTTCAAGTAGTGCTTGGTGGAGTTATATTTATCTACATATATAAATTTTTCTGTTCATATTTGTGAGACAACATTCTCCGAATACACTTGTTTTGCAAACCCAATTTTGTAAACTTAACCACTTTTCTAAATTTCACATGTGCAATTCAAATGTAGTGTAGGCAATAAACTTATGCAAGTTTTAATTCATTGTACAAATACAATACACAAGCAAGCATTTTTAGATTTAAACACATATGTTAATTACCAAAATAAGTGAGTGAGAGGTATCATTATCAATCATAATACATTTACTCATACTTATAGGCATGCTAAGCTTGGTTCTACACATATTTTTCAATACAATTGATGCACTTTAAATAGATATATCAAAGCATGATAAATAAAACAATGTTCATAGTAATATGAAGAAACAAGTTTTAACATTGTAGATAATTCTAAATGATAGAATGCATACATGATTGATATTAGCAATAAAGATCATACAGTTTTGTTGTTGTTGTTTTGAACAGTTTTAATGAAAGAAAAAAAAACAGAAAACCACAAAAAAAACATATTTTTTATTTTTGAATTTTGAAGTTTTGTAGTTAATTTTTCATAATTTGAATAAAACACATATTACAAAAAACATATTTTTGTATTTTTGAATTTTGAAGTTTTGTAGTTGATTTTTCATAATATGAATAAAACAAAAATAACAAAAAACATATTTTTGTATTTTTGAATTTTGAATTTTTGTAATTGATAAAAGCAAAATAACAAAGGTCAGAAACACAAAAAACTAAGTAGTACATATGAACTAAAATATTTTTATAGATTTTTAGAAATTTTAAAACCCAGAAAAATCAGACACCCACGCTAGCGCAGCAAACAGTACGTGATTTTTTGAGAATTTTAAATTTTTGATTTTTGGTTTTGATTAAGTGTCCTTAGAGTAGTTCCATGCTGAAATTTTAGAATTTTTGGAGATCTCTAGGTGGATCAAATTTGCATGAAACTTTGGCTTTTTCAAATTCTTGTGTTTTACAAAACCATTTAATCATGAAAAGATAAATTATGAAGACACAAGAGGACATTTTTTATTAAACAACCAAAAATATGCATGATTTAAGTCATAAGTAAATAAAATGATCATGCAAAGAGTAATATAAGTATGTCCTAAGATTAAAGACTACCCTGACTAAATGTCTACACCCTAGCCCCGTACTAAGTGACGGATGGGCATGAGGAGCTGCACACATGCCGTTGGTTGAGGTGTTAGTCCCATATGCACACACTAGAGAACACTCAACCTAGCACTCTTTCCCCCTAGTGCCTCGCAAGGCCCCACTGGAACCCTCCCCGGTTAAGGACAAGATATGACTTAGAGGTTAGGTCTCTAATGCATACAACCCTACGCCCCCGCTATTGTGAGATATGAAGTCATAGGTGAATAATCCTTGGACAACCTATGCTTTTAAACGATGGGTTGATTTATAAAATATGGGTTTTGTTTAATGTGATGGGTTATATAAAGCCGCATAGTTTTTCTACTTTTATGAGATGACGATATGTGATAACTAGCACAATTACTAATATTCAATAAGTGATAAAGCTAGTATGATGAGTTTTGGGTTTAATGTCATGTCATAAGATTAATATTAATATTGCATGTATTCCAAAATAGAATTTCAAATTATAGATCTAGAATAGAGTGATGATTAAGTTTGATTTATATCTTCATTGCAAAGTTGATTCTAGAGTCTACAAATATGAGAGATACATGCAATCAATAGCAAAGCATATCAATACACCAAATAATGGAAAGAAAACATTATTCAAATTTTTATCATAAGATTCATAATTCTTATTATTGATTTGAGATATTTCTTGATAGAACATGAATTATGATTTATGATTATAGAGAATTTTGCATAGAATATATGTTAGATCATCATGATGTATGTAAATTCTAATTCTTCTAGACTTATGACAATATGATTTGGTGAATTTCTTTTGAATGAGCATGTTTGAATTGTAAGTCTAGAAAATGATGATCATGCTATCATATCAAAGACAAAGATCACAAATATATAGTTTTGAAATAAAATGCCATTCAATAATTGAATTTATTGATCTTTGGTTTTGCATGATAATATATGATTCATGAAACAATATTCATAAATATTCTAATGATTAATCCATAAACTATGTGTTTGTTGGAATTTTAGTATTCTATATAATTTCAGATCACATAGTTATCATGATATTTTAATAAATGTTATACCTAGAATATAAATTTAAGCATAAACTAAGAAGTAATGCTAGAATGATGAGTTTGAGTGCAATGTTATTACATAGGATTAATGAAGATAATGTTGCATGTAATATGAGAAGTTTTCAAATTAATTTTCTTTAGACCTAGAATGAAATGATTAAACTTTTGATTTGAACTTAATGATACAAGATGATTCTAAGGTCTAAATTACATGCAAACAATGATGACACACATCACACACATAATATCTAAATTAATATATGAAACAGTTACACTAAGGATTGCATGTGATGAAAATAAATTCCATAAACACAGAAATTTCTGAATCAAGCAAACTAAGATAGCGTTTAAAACGAAGTTGAAATTTGGCAAATTGAAAGCACCAAACGAACTCAAATGAGCAAGCCTAGTTCGTCGTTGGATGGAGATATTTGTGCTTTTTCCGAAAATATATTAAACGCGAAAATCAGGCGAGCGGATCAAAAGATATGGATGTTTGAAGTTTTGATCATAAACTCGCATTTTTGAATGATTAAACATGCGTTTAGATGAATTTTTGTTTTCAGTTTTTCTAGATAATATTCATCATTATAAGGGCTATCATATGCAGCAAACAAAAATAGAAAAGAATCAAAAAAATGTTGCGCATTTAATTTTTAGTTTAAGCCCTTTAATAAACCATTTAAATCCAATCTTTAAAATAGTTTCAAAAGTCTTGATAATAATTTCAATATTCTATTTCTAATGATAATTCAAGACAGTTAAGGGTAAAGGATTTAAAGGATAAAGAACAATCAAAGATGAGAGATAGATCACTTTGAAAAATATATGACTTAATGTTCAATTTTAATTCAAATTTGATTTGATAAACATTAGGCTTAATATATGAAAGTCATATTTCATGATACATAAAGTGATCATAGCATGTTTGTTCAAAAAATAATAAAAAAAATAAACAAAAGAAAAGTGACAATAAGCATATCATGAAGTAGAGTAGTGATGTTTCATTTTTATTTGTTTCTACTTCATGCAAATGATAGGATACTAATGAATAAGAGATTTAGGTATCCAAAGGGGACCAAGTGGGATGGTTCCTTTGGGTACCCAAATACATCGTGGTGGCTTTTGGGAAGATAATGATGAATGAGTTTTTTTAATTAAAAATGATATGTCATTTTTCTTTATGGGTCTCCATTCATACATTGATTGTTTATCTTTTAAATTCATGTTATGATTATGTGACATCTTTATATGATTATATTTGTTTGAAAAATAATTCATTTGTGATTTATGTTTTTTCAAATTATTTTTCAAAATAGATTGATGTTGATAATCATAATGACTTTTATTACATGGATTCTTTGAAAGTTTATAAGAGTGATTGTCTTTCTTTAGAAGTGATTGTTGAAAGAGTGGGTTACAATATGTTTTAAAAGATTGATTATTATTTTGATAATTTTCATTTCCACTCTTTCTTATAGATATACTCTTATAATATGAAGGATAATATTTTATAGTTTGATTTTCATGAAAAGGAGTTTTTAAATATGAGTCATGATTGAAAATATATTGAGACCTATAATAGTGACTCTTAAGAATTTTGTGAGGATCATAATTCCTTTTGAAACTAAACTCCTTTTGAGTTGATGTGTGAAAATGATCCTTTTTAGAAATGATGTTGTAAGTTAATTTATCCTTGTTATTCAAAATCTTATGATGAAATTCATTACATGACATTTGAAATTTTTCAACAAAAGATTTTAATTGTAATAACTTACAAGATAAAGCATCATTTTCAATTATCAATTTTTTATTATGCCTTTTAGAAATTAAGAGCCCTTTTTCAATTTCCTTGAATTTTTCTTTTAATAAATTGCAATCAAAACAAGGAATAAGAATTTTAACTAAAGAGCATGAAAGAGAATTTATCACATCAATATTTGATTCTACGTTATCGTTTGCTTTTAAAGATTTATTTTCTAAACGTAATTTGGAATTAGCAAATTTTAACTTTAAAATTTTACGTTTAGCAATTTTAAGCATACGAGATGTAGAAATGGAATTTGTTACAAAAAGAGAAGTTTTTGATTTTCTTACATTGCTATGGGATGAGGCAAGATTTGAACCAAGGGTTCCTTTGACATCTTCTTCGCATTCCTCGTCCATAGTTGAATTTCCGTCTTCTCTTTTGCTTGAAGTGTTGCCAACAAATTAGTCTAATATTGTGATGTTGTATTCTTCTTCCTCCAAGCATAAGTCCTCATCGATTTCTTCTCTTGGACCCATAAGGAATTCCTCGTCGATTTCTCTCTTAGATTTATCTTCCTCCAAGAATGAGTCCTTGTCGATTTCTTCTCTTGGATCCATAAGGAATTCCTCTTGTTCATCATCTGTGGAAGGAAGACTATAAGTATTCTCAAGAAATTTCCAAACTTCATAAGAAGTAGGAAGTGTATAAATAAGTTTGAAAATATTTTGATCTAATGCACAATATATACTATTTATTGATTTGGCATTTAAAAACATTTCATTTTTATTTAAAATACTTGGGGGCATTTTAATTGTAATATTCCATACTTTAATATCCAAAGATTTAAGAAATTTTTCCATAAGAATTTTCCACCCATTATAATTTTTGTCTTCAAATAAAGGTGGTGCCAAAGATTTTTCATTTTTAAGAAAATTTCCCCCATTAGTAGAGGCGAGATCATGAGACGCCATTATTACTGGTTTTTAAACCGTTTGGAATAACCTGGCTCTGATACCACTTGTTGGATCTTACGACGCCCTTAGAGGGGGGGGGGGTGAATAAGGGAATAAAATTCTTTTTTATAAATGTTATGAAAATTACTAAATTGTTTTATAATAGGAGAAGACAAAATAACAATTTAGTTAAAGAAAGAGAATATTGTAATTTGCAATTTAAGATTTAGAAACAAGTGCTAAATTATTTTATGATGAAAGAGATTGAAATACACAATTTAGATAAAGTGATACGAATTGAAAAACTTTGTAACCAATATAGTAGAGATTATGCCAAAAGATAGAAATCAAGTAAACACAAAAAGAGACATGATTATATTATATGAAAAAAAAGTGTTTACATAAATTTGATTTCAATATCGCTAGAAATCGGAGGCGTACAAATGTAAATATCTTTTCCTTTTCTATACCGACTTGTATCCCCACAAATCGGTTGACTTTAGCCTATCCTTCCCCGGATATGGCCTCAAGCCGCTCTAGCCAATCCTTCCCCGGATATGGCCTCGAGCACCCCCTAGATCTAATCACCTAGAACTAGTCGCCAACACAAGGCGAATTCCTCCCTAAGTCCTACCCAGACCTAGTCGCCAACACAAGGCGAATTCTCTAAACGGTTACAAAAATTATGGAATGAAAATAAAGATAACAATAATAAAAACTCCCTATATGAGATTTCTAAAAATGAGGATGAAGGATCGCTGTAGTATGAGCGAGGTCGAAGCGATCATCCTTCGGATGTAGCGTGACGTAGTCCTCCTCCAGAAATCTCCTTAAGCTTTTAGTGGGTGATCCATCTTCGGCAGCATAACAGCTCTAGAAATTTGGCACAGCCAATCTCTCTGGGATGGATTCTCCAAAACAAGAAAGAGTCCATCAATTTATAGAACTTGAAGATAGCGCCTGCGGTAGCTCCTAGCACCTGCGGTAGCGTTCGTGTGGAGCGGTTGCGAAACCGTCAGTGGCGTGGCACTGTTCACAAACTTGAGATAACACCAGGCGATAGCGCTAGTGCTGGCGGTAGCGTTCATGTGGAGCGGTTGCGAAACCGTCGGCGGCGTAGCAGAACAAACTTTCGTCGAATGAAATTTTCATCGAACGGAGCTTCAAGTTCGTCGAACGGAAATTTTCGTCGGACGAAATTTTCGTCGAACAAAATTTTCGTCGAACGGAGCTTCAAGTTCGTCAAACAGAAATTTTCATCGAACGGAGTTTTTGTCGAATGCAGGCAAATTCGTCGAACGAAACCTGAGCTAGCGCCTGGCGGTAGCTCTAACGCTGGCGGTAGTGCATTCTTCCAAATTTTTGAATTCAGCTGCTTTCTACCTGTGGAGTATTGCACCTATAGTTCCTGCACACTATAAACACACGACAAGCAAGATCAAATACAATTTGGGATTTGTTATTCTCAAACAAAGGGATGTGACACACATGTCCAACAATACTCTCGTGTAGTTGTTGTTCTTTTCTGATTATCACCTTATAATGCCTAGCTAGTGTGTATAGTATGGCGTGGGGTCCCGACCGGACCTACTGTTATATTATTTGTACTGGCAGGGTGTTACATATTACAACACTCTGAATTCTCTGTGTGGGTCTTATTTCCAGACCATAAATGATCTCCCATTCAAATTCAAGAGAAGGAATCAAAGGAGGATTGGATCAATGTTAACTCAACGCGAAGAACGCACGCTTTGACTTCAATGATCTTCAACGATTCTTCGTCGGCTCCTTCAGATTTCCTCATAGGGAGTTTTCAAATTGTCTTTCATATTTTGTAATACCTTTTACCTTTGTGATCATTTTGGGAATTCACCGCGGTTATTGGCGACTAGGTCGGTGTGCATCTTAAGGGTAATTCGCCGCTTGTGTTAGCTACTAGGTCTAGGGCTTAGATCTATGGGTGCTCGAGACCTTTCTCAGGATAGAGAAGCTTGAGGTCGGATCTTGGGATAGATCGGCTAAAGCCTATCGGTTCTTAGGGAAAAGAGTCGGTATTGTTGCGGGTGTTGAAACCGATTTCTCGGTCTCGAGTGGAGCTCGGGGCCCTCACCGAAATGAGGGGCAGCTAGCCCTTACCGGTCCCTCGGGAGAGGTAAGGTTGATGACTCGAGCTAAGAACGAAGACCCTAGTCTCAGCGAGGAGGTCCCTCCACTAACCCGGAAGATCGTTGAGCGCTTCCCCTCCCAAGCCAAAGCTAAGACTCGGGCACCTTGGAGAGCTAGAGAGCTCAAACCAAAGCGACCTAGGAAGAGAAGAGCTCAAAAATAAAATGAACCGGTCTTCTTCCAAGGTGCCCTTTGAGGTCTATTTATAGATTTTAGTTTTGTGGCCTGTCAATAACCAAACCCGCTGTCCATTCTCACTATCCGCACACCGGATTGGTCTGCTAACAGCCAAACTCCGCTGTTCGGAGAGGCTAAACGCAGACCTCCGAGCCAGCCCGCTTCGCGACCTCCCTCGCGAGTGGAGCTCGCGAGCCTCTGGGTCAGCGAATCCCAGAGGTATTATCGACACCTTACATGGCTCGCTCGCCTGCACCTCCTCGGCGAGTCCCAGGATGGCTATCCGCTCTAACTCTAGGCGGGCTCGCCTAGCGAACTCCTTCCTCAATTGGTTGGGCTCGCCAATTGCGACCCGGCCAAGCCCCAAAGTGGCTATCCGCACCCCAAAATGGCTAACTGTACCCCAAAATGGCTAACTGTACCCCAAAATGGCTAACTGTACCCCAGGTGGGTCTGCTAACAACCAAGCTCCGCTGCTTGAGACCGTTACGATCGGAGCTCTCGCCTGCCTTCTCGCGGATCCTATCCGCGACCCCTCCTCGCGGGGGTTGCATTGCGAGAACCCCGTTGAAGGAGCTCTCGCGAGCTCTCTCGCGAGTGCCGCCAGCGGCATCCCCCTTTGGAGGGTTGCCTTGCGAGGACCGTGCCAGCCCATGGTGGTGGTCTGCTGAGGTCTCGTCGGCTGGGGGTTGATCTTAGTGAGGTCTGGATCTCGCCACTGCCGTCTCGCTTGATTTCTTTATCCGGCGAATATCGGGGTTGTACACAATCCCCGCTCTTCGCGAGGACTAATGTCTTCGCGAAGAATCGTCCAACCCCTGATATTCGACCGCTCCTGGATGACCTGTCATTAATCTTTTGTGGGACCCACCATGCAGGCTATAAATATCATCACGAACCCCCATGGGTGCGCGTCGCTTCTTTTCCTTCTTTTGCCGTTCTAGCTGCCGGGAGATGCCGATTTCCGAAGAGGCAGAGGCTCGCCTGAGGGCGATGAGAGCCGGCGGGCTACCTCCCACGACCCGGGTACCCGCCTGGATGAACCGGCAGCCTCCTGCCCAGTCGCCAAAAACCAAGAAGGCGAAGGCGGTTCGCCTCTCTGGAGACGACTCCGCGACGCTGGACTCCTCCCCGGATGATCGCCGCCCCGCGAAGGTATGAGTTGTTCGAATTCACGTCTATAAATTGCTCTTCATTCGTTTTCACCCGCAGGATACCTTGCCGAGCGAGATTTGTGAGGAACGTGCTGAGGTGTCTCGGAAAAGCCCTCAGGTGGACATGAATCTCGCAGGAAAAGACATCACTGGTACGATCTGGATCTCGCATGCTGTAATATTTATGTCTAAACATATGATCTCTGTTACTATTTTCTTACAGTCCCGCCTCTGAAGTCCCCGATCCGCCCGTCGTCGCGACCCCCATCTCCGCTGCCTCCAGATAAAATCGTAGAGAAGCCCGGGTTCCAGCTCCTCACGAGCGAGGAGACGGGTGGCCCCGCACCGCCAAAGATTCCCCCGACCAACAGTACAGCTCATCCTGCCGGACTGGGCAAATCCCTCTACCCCCATTATGGAAACGTGTTTCAGGGCCATCCTTCGGGTTCTCGCCCCCCTCTAGGTAAGTGTTATGACCTCGCCGACAGTTTACGTGATCTTTCGCTCATTACCTGACCTTTGGAGATCTCGCAGATTCTGCCGAGAACCCGCACACCGATTCTGAACTGGGCGACGACGAAATGTCCCCCCTTCCTGATCAAGTGGAAGATTTCTTAGGGGATCCGCGAGATCCTGAGATGATGAAACGGCGGGCCGCGGAGCTTTTGCGAAAGCACGGGCGAATGTTGATGGATCTCAGCATGCAGGCGAGACGGGACAGGGAAGCTGCCGAGGATAGACATGCGGTCCTGATGGAGGAATGTGCGAGGCTTCGTCAAGCGAGACACCGTGATCAGGATGAGAGCGCCTCGACGCCGGAGGTACACATAGCGAGGATGAGGGACTACGCCTTTCTCACGGATCGGGAGGGTCGTTTGGCGGAGGAATATTATAACTCTAGGGCTCCGCCGAGGTCAGGGTCGCGGGGTGGTGGTCGGTGGAAATGGCTCCCCCACGATTCCCGCTAGTTGTTATGGATCTAATTGCAATGGATGTCGCTTGTTGTTAGAATATCTCGCTACTGTGGGTGACTTGCGTAATTGCCATTTATATATATTGGTTTTATTTCTATTGACTAAGTTGTATCTGTTCTTTATGACTTCTCGCTCGGCTGCTGGCTAGTCTGCTTTATTTCACACTACATTGCTCGTGCGAACCCTCTATTTTTGCCAAAGATATGTCTTGAAAGTGTTGATTACGCTAATCCTGCAGGTATTTATCCCTCGCGGACATGACCCGATGTTTTTTTGTTGATATGCGTGCTTGCCGGCGCTTGGACTTCTTCCCGCCTTTTTGCTTTTGCTATAAATAAGTGGTGTTTATCGAGCCAACCACCGCATTTATTCTTGATCCTCCTTTTGCAGAGCTCTCGCTATTTCTCGTTCTCGCCTTTTTTCGCTTCTCGCAGGTTCGCAAGATGGGTGGTGATGCGGAATCGGAGGGTCGGCGAAGGATTGCGAAGGCCTTCGCCGAACACGGATTCTTTAACTGCAACCTAACAGACGAGGAGTATTTCAGCGCGGTCGCTGATTACGTCACCCCCCCCCTTCGAGGCGCGCCGCCCCAGCGAGGATGACACGATCAACGATCCGTTGGTCGACGAGTTGGCCATCCCCATCGCCCACTTTGCGGTTGGTTTGCGCCTTCCCTTGTGGCCGGAGGTTCGCCAGGTAATCCTCGCTCTCGCTTACTTCTTACTCATTTTGATACTCTAGTCTCGCTCGCCGCGTTAATTAATCTCGCTCTCTGTCAGGTGCTCAAGCACTACGGCGTAGTTCCCGGTCAGCTCACACCCAACGCCATGGCGGTGATTACTGCCTTCGCTTGTTACCTCCGCGAAGAGCGAATAGAGTTCAGCCTTCCCGTCTTCAGGAAGGCGTTCTCCTTCCGCGCCTACAAGGATGGGACCGCGTATTTTGTGGGTACGGGCCCGAAAGTGGTCGAGACTGTCAACAAGGCCCACTTCTGGGCCCAAAAGTTCGTCATCGTCAGGGGGAACTTCGGCAACGTTCCCTTTTCGCCGGTCCAACATGGCGAGACCACCTATCGGCCCACCGCCCTGGGCGGGCATGAAGCCCTCCTCCATCAATTCCTAAACAAGAAGAACTTCGAAGTCGCCTACCTCCGCCAAAACCTGGACACGTTGCTCCCGGTTCTCGCCGGAGAAGGTATGGATTTTTGCCTAATATGTCCGCCTCAATTCGCAAGTTTGTCATATTAATGCACCTATTTATAGGCGAGCGAGATCTCCCCCTCCGTCCCCCTTACGCGAGCAACCGGAAACCTGATGCTCTCATGTCCCTCGCTACCATGGGGGCCGAAGCTTGCCGAGGCGAAGCCACCCCGGCCGAGCACCCCTCTCGCAAGAGGCAGGGAGCTTCCGGTGGTCACGGCGCGCCCCCAAAGTCTCCGCCAAAAAAGAGGAGTAAGAAAAGCGCAGGCTCGCTTGCTGCACCGAAAGGTAAGGAGCCTCGCGAGGCTGCCTTTGATGAGTTTGACCTTACTGGTCTCTCGGTGGGCGAGGACGAAGAGCCTGGCCAGGAGCCGACCAGGACCTCGGTCCTCCCTATCCCGGTGAATCATTACAATTTCGGGCTCGGCCAGAGGCGCCGAGACGAGACTGGCGAGCCCCTTGTGACTTGGAAACCAGAGACCAACCGGGTGGACATTTCTTCTATCCTCCCCTCCTGGGTGGAGAAGGAGACCGTCAGTGGCCACGCCTTCGATTTCTCATTCGCTCTCTACGGTCGCGAAGACGCGGGGTCCTACAAGGATGAGACTGCGAGGACTCTCGCCTATGAGAGCGCGAGGTCCCAACTGCGCTCTGCTGAGCTCGCCCACATGACGGGGAGGCGCTGTCTACAGCTTGAGCTTCAGAACGTGGAGCTCGCGAGGGCCTACCAGGGAATCCTTGCCGAGAACACGCAGCTGAAGGAGAAGCTCCTCGCCGCGGAGGGTGGGGTGGTGAGTTATCTATACCTTAACTTCCTTTTTCTCTTAGCCCTTTCATCTTTCTAACCGGACCTGCTAGCAGGATGTCGAGGACGCCGGGAGGGCCAACGCTCGCATCAAGGATCTGGAGAGCGAGGTGACCGGGTTGAAGGCTTTGAACAGCGACCTTACCCGTGCCGTTGTCCCCCCCTCGCCTCGTCGTGTAAAGGAAGACCGGCGAGCGCGAGACGAAGAAATCCGCGTGGGGTCGATAGAGTCGGCTCGCTACATTTTCTCGGTGGCGAAGGCGATTGGCCTCTTGGCGGACGACGCAGCTGACATGACCCTGGAAGACATCGTTCCAGAGCTCTTCCTCCCCCTCCCGCCAGTGAAGGACAGCGATGATGAAGAAGGATCCGCAGGCGATTCCTGAGGCTCGCCGACTTTCTCATTTTGTGTTGTAATTTTTGATTGGCGAGGTTGCCAAGAAGTTGTAACCAAACGCTAAAGTGTTGAATATAAATTTTTGCTTTGCTCATCGTCTCGCCCCCTCTCTTTTTTTTTGTATTGTTATTTTTATGTGTTGAATGTCCCGCTATTGTTTATCTCACCCTTCGCTTTCGCGGAGGTCATTCTCGCGCCGCACGCTATTGGGTAGGTGCGCTCCGGACGCTCCGGCTGCTTGGATCTCTCGCCGTTTGCCTTAGGCTTGTTGCGCTTTTGGGTATCTGTCTCGTAGGGTATTTTTCTCTTGGCGAGAACTCGCCTCTTACCTAGTGCAGGCGACCTTTCTGCCGAGGACTAGATGTTTGGGATCGTATGAGATTGATCCTCGCTACTTGCGTAGTATTATACGCCTTTCTTGGCCGAGCGAGCATGTCCGACGAGCGAGACGGTTTGCCGACAAAAGACGTCAGCTTACCATTTCTCCCGAAACCGCCCGGAACCCCCCGTCTAGATGAGAGCCCGGGAGCGGGATCGATCTGGAGCATTCCAGCTCCAAAGTATCCGACCTTGCCAGCCTCTCCAGAGATCAACCAGAACCCCCCGTCTGGGTGAAAGCCCGGGAGCGGAATCGATCTGGGGCATTCCAGCACCAACATATCCAACCTTGCCAGCCTCTCCAGAGATCAACCAGAACCCCCCGTCTAGATGAGAGCCCGGGAGCGGAATCGATCTGGGGCATTCCAGCACCAACATATCCAACCTTGCCAGCCTCTCCAGAGATCAACCAGAACCCCCCGTCTAGATGAGAGCCCGGGAGCGGAATCGATCTGGGGCATTCCAGCACCAACATATCCAACCTTGCCAGCCTCTCCAGAGATCAACCAGAACCCCCCGTCTAGATGAGAGCCCGGGAGCGGAATCGATCTGGGGCATTCCAGCACCAACATATCCAACCTTGCCAGCCTCTCCAGAGATCAACCAGAACCCCCCGTCTAGATGAGAGCCCGGGAGCGGAATCGATCTGGGGCATTCCAGCACCAACATATCCAACCTTGCCAGCCTCTCCAGAGATCAACCAGAACCCCCCGTCTAGATGAGAGCCCGGGAGCGGAATCGATCTGGGGCATTCCAGCACCAACATATCCAACCTTGCCAGCCTCTCCAGAGATCAACCAGAATCCCCCGTCTAGATGAGAGCCCGGGAGCGGAATCGATCTGGGGCATTCCAGCACCAACATATCCAATCTTGACACAGCAGCAGTCAGAAACACAACGAACGAAAGTAAGATAATGATTGAATTGACATAATAAAGTTTTTAAGGGTAGAATCGTTTCAAATCATCCCCACTTCGAGCTCGGTCAAGGGACATCCCTTCCACATCCTGGAGGTGATACCCCCCCGACTTGAGCACCTCGCTTATAATATACGGGCCTTCCCAGTTTGGGTTAAGCTTACCCACTGCGGCCCCTCTTCCGGCCGCATCGACCTTTTTCAGGACTAGGTCCCCTTTCTGGAAGTGCTTGATCCGGACATGCTTGTCAAAATATCGGGCCATCCGCCGCTTGACCTCTTCCTGCCTGATGGTGGCCAAGTCCCGGAGTTCCTCCACCAGGTCCAAGGACAGCCTCTGTTCTGCATTATTACCCTCTAGCCACTCTTCATCCCCTTCGCTCGCAGCGGTCACCCGGGGGGTCTTCACTTCAAACTCTATGGGGAGGACGGCCTCTGACCCGTGAGAGAGCTTGAATGGAGTCTCCCCGGTGGCGGTATTCGGAGTAGTCCTAATGGCCCAGAGGACGGAGGGTAGTTGTTCTACCCAACTTCCTCGTAGGTTTTCCACTTTCTTTTTGAGCAGGTTGACGATTATCTTGTTCGCGGCCTCCACTTGCCCATTGCTCCTTGGGTGGTGGACCGAAGCGAACCTGAGGTCAATGCCGAGCTGGGTGCAAAAGCTAACAAATTCTTCACTTGCAAACTGTGGCCCATTGTCTGTTACTATGGCTAGTGGGAGCCCGTGCCTGCAGATTATTTCCCCCCACACAAAATTTCTTACCACCTGAGAGGTTACCTTGGCTAGCGCCTTCACCTCTACCCACTTGGAGAAGTAATCGATCATGACTAGCAGGAACTTCCTCTGACCGCTGGCTTGGGGAAAGGGGCCGACCAGGTCTAACCCCCATATGGCGAAGGGCCAGGGGGCCGTGATGGTCCGGAGCCTCTGAGCGGGGAGGAGTTGGAGCGGAGCATAGAGTTGGCACTTCTGACACTTTCTTGTGAACTCTGCTGCATCCTTGCTGAGAGTGGGCCAGAAGTAGCCTTGTCTCAACACCCTCCCTTCCAGGGTCCGACTCCCGGAGTGACTGCCGCACTCCCCGGAGTGGATTTCTTCCAGCACCCTCGGGACCTCCTTCTCGGAGACACAACGAGCCAGGAGTCCCGAGAGAGTCTTTCTATATAGGCCCCCTGCATGCAAAGAGTAATAGGCGGACTTATACCTGAAGCGCCTCTTGTCCACATCCTCTCCAGGGAACTGTCCGGAGGATAGGAAGGTGATGAGTGGATCCATCCACGAGGCCTGCTGATCCACTTCCATCGACTCTCCCTCCTCGATGGAGGGCCGGAAGAGTTCCGAGGTAGTACCCCCTGCCCGAGGACCGAACTTGGCTAGGAGGTCCGCCTGGGTGCTCTCCTCCCTCGGCACATGTTTAATCGAGAAGGTGCGGAACTGTCCGATGACCCCCTTAACCTTTTCCAGGTATAGCACGAGGGTTGGGTCCTTTGCCTCGAACTCTCCTTTGATCTGGCACGCTACCACCATGGAATCCGTGGAGACCTCCACGTCCTGCACACCCAGTTCTTGGGCCAATCGAAGGCCCGCTATCACTGCTTCGTACTCCGCCTGGTTGTTGGTAATTGGAAAATGGATGTTCAAGGCTTGCTCAATCCGAGTCCCCTGAGGACTCACTAGGACTATTCCCCCCCCGAAGGAGTGTTTTCCCGACGCTCCGTCCACCAACATCTTCCATGCTTCCGGGGAAGGTGGCTCGTGCTCCTCCACTTCGGCCGCGTAGTCGGCCATGAAGTCTGCCACTGCTTGAGCCCTGACGGATGTCCTGGGTACGAAGGTGATATTGAACTTGCTTAATTCCACGGACCACTTTGCCAACCTTCCTGAGTGTTCCACCCCTTCCATGATTTTGCGGAGCGGATGGTCGGTCACCACTTTAATTGAATGGGCTTGAAAGTAAGGCCGGAGCCTCCGGGCCGATACCACCAAGGCGAAGGCTAACTTTTCTAGGATTTGGTATCGGAGTTCCGCCTTCTTCAGCACTCGACTAACATAGTAGATCGGGAACTGTTTCTTCCCCTCCTCTCGGATTAGCACGGAACTTACTGCCTCGGATCCTACCCCTAGGTATAGAGATAGGTCCTCTCCCGGTCTCGGTCCCTGGAGTAGAGGGGCTTTAGTGAGCTGTTCTTTCAGGGCTTGGAAGGCCCTCTCGCACTCCGGGGTCCATTCGAACTTCTTGTTTCCCCGCAGTACTTTGAAAAAAGGTGCACATTTCTCTCCCGCCTTGGAGAGGAATCTACTGAGCCCAGCCAATTTCCCTGTAAGGCTCTGGACCTCCTTCGGGTTCTTCGGCGACTCTAACTCCATTACCGCTTTAACTTTGTCCGGGTTGGGCTCCACTCCCGTGGGGGTGAGCAAATGGCCCAGGAACTTCCCTCGGCTTGCCCCGAAGACACACTTCAAGGGATTGAGCTTCATCTTGTACCGCCGCAGGGTCCCGAATGTCTCTTCGAGGTCTCGGAGGTGGGTCCCGAGGTCCCGGCTCTTAACCATGAGGTCGTCGACATAGACCTCTAAATTTCTTCCTTTCTGTTCGCGGAAGACCCTATCCATCATCCTTTGGTATGTTGCCCCGGCGTTCTTGAGCCCGAAGGGCATCATCTTATAGCAATAACATCCATCACCCGTGATGAAGGAAACGTCCTTAATGTCCGGGGGATGCATGCGGATTTGATGGTAACCTGAAAAAGCATCTAAGAAGGACATTACAGTAAAACCGACGGCTGAGTCAACCAGCGCGTCGATTCTAGGCAAGGGGTAGCAATCTTTCGGGCATGCTTTATTAAGAAGTGAAAAATCGATACACATACGCCACTTACCTCCGCCCTTCTTTACCATAACGACGTTGGAGACCCAGCCTGGATACTGGATCTCCGATATAAATCCGGCCTGCAGGAGTTTGCCCACCTCCTCGCGGATGGGCCCTTCTAGCTTGTCTGCGACGGCTCTCCTCTTCTGGCGGATGGGACGGGCACCGGGGTCGAGGTTGAGGCGATGGCACGCCACATCTGCATCGATCCCGGGCATTTCGGCGGCGCTCCAAGCGAAGACGTCCACGTTCTGTTGCACGCAGGCTAGAATCTCCGCCTGATCTCCTGGGCTGAGTCCTCCGCTGACCCGGACTTTTTCCACCACCCCCAGCCGGGTGACGACCTCGAGCTCCACGACCTCGTCCACGGCCTCCAACCGGGACTGCTCCCCCCAAGCCTTCTCTTCCCCGGCACAAGCGGGAGCTTGAGTCTCTTCCTCGGCCTCCTTTCCTATCATCATCCGCCCTTCCGCCCTTTCCTCCTGGGCCTTCTCCTCTTCTTCCTTTCTCTCCGCCCGGGGTATCTCAGCCACCCCTTCCTGGGCATGAACTTCACCTCCCTTCTTCTCTTCAGCCACCTCCAGACCTCCGACTTCGGCTACCTCTTCCATCACCTTGTCCCACTCCTCGGCCTCTCCCATCCAGGAGATGGTGTTGACAGCCGTCACGTAGCACTGTCTTGCCACCTTGGGATCCCCCCTGACCCGCACCTGGACCCCTCCGTCGTTGAACTTGAGGCACTGATGGAAAGTGGAAGGGACGCAACGGAATGCGCTGATGAGTGGCCGTCCGAAGATGGCGCTGTAACTGCTCGGGGCGTCCACTATGACGAAGCGACAGTTCCGAGACTGCCCACCCAGGGTCACATGGAGCCCCACCCCTCCTTCTACTTCCTTCCTCT